>JAGKQE010000001.1:436108-1093707 GCA_022609375.1 Xenosphaeropsis pyriputrescens | reverse complement strand
AAAAAAATAAAATTAAAAAAAAAAAAATTTTTTTTTTATATATTTTTTTTTTTTTTTTTTATTTTTTTTTAACCCCCCCCCCCCCCCCCCCCCCAAAATAATATACACCCCACCTGCCTACATCTATATTCGAATGCACATAACCCATCGAATATGTCTCACTCACCACATCAGCAGCCCAAGGCTCGGATAAGCTTAATCTAGGCTGATGAGTATCGGCCTCTCAAGAATACACTTAGTATGTACGTACATGGGAAGCTGGGGTTGAGGTAGGTAATGCTACGTATGTACGTCGATCCAGACGCATGGTGGATGGCAGGGCAAGAGGTCATCCCAGCTCATAGAGAACTTCTCTCGTTCCTCCTTGGGATCCTTCTTCTTGGGAAGGGATGGGAAGTGTTGTAACGACGAAAGGTGGGTTTGGTGGGGAGGTTGTTCGGTGATGGCTGGTAGGGCTGAGTGGATATGCTCTTGATCAATTGGCCTTCTATCATGTACGCTTGAGTCCATTGGTGCAGGGCTGAGGTGAATGGCATGTTCTCTGGGAATCCGAGTAAGCTCGGGTTAGAATTAGATATTTGTAGGAGTTACTTGGTATTTCGTATTTCGTATTTCGTATTTCGTACTTGAAGTTGTGTCTGTTGCTAGAGCTTGTATTGCTTTTATTGTAATACTGTGGAGGAGTTTACAGTTGAAATGTTGCATACCCACATACAAGCCAGGCCAGGCCGGGCCAGGCCAGGTCGAAGATATATCGTTCGAGGTGAACCTTTCAATCATCTTGGGTGATTCGATACATAGCATCAAAGTACCTATCTAACTACAAAAAAAAAAAAAAAAAAAAAAGATGGAGAAGCACAAGAGATCTGACAAGCATGATAGATCTGTACGTAAGCTGCTGATAAAGCTACGTACGTACAAGTAATAAATAGATGATCTTGTGGATTACAACGCATGTCAGATCTTTTAATAGCACCTGTTTTGAACGTTGCCTCGATGATCCCATCCAAGATATCTCCAGAAAGTCAGTAGGTACCTTATACATTATGTCGTCGTAGATGATACCTTGGGTAAGACTTGATGACAGCATGAGAAGCCTCGTTGCCCGAATCGACCACGACAAGCCTCAACTCTGCCTACCTAGGTAGGTAAGGTAGATATAAGCAAGACTAAAACTGCTGCTTATCAGGTAACGTCGCAACGACAAGTGTCACCAGAACATCCATGTGAAACGAAATCTTGAGGCTTTGGCTTATGTACGACGTTGCTTTACAACGACACTGGATGCCTCAGCCTTCAGGCACAAGGTCTTTTTCTTTGTTTCCTACGAAGCCCTCCCCTCAGCTGGAAATACGAAAGCGACATGAATAGCTCTGTTATACAACATCTCTCGACATGATTGGCAACCAAGCAGATGAGAACCCAGAGCCTTATTCATATTCATAGAATGATGAATATCAGGCCCGAGAAATCCACTGCGGAGTGCTTATCTCGACGCTTCAGCACAGTCAGCTCTCTTCCCCGCCTCTGTTTCCGGCGAAGCGTGCTCATCAGCTCGTCATTTCTTGACAAGCCCTTCGTAGCTGAGGAGCTACAAAGAAGTAGTCGGTGCAAGTCGTGTACATCATCAGTCACGAAATGCCATGCGGAGAGCCTCTAACACCCGCCAAATGCAGGCGGCTCGGCTCAGCTCAGCTGAATAAGCAGCAAGGTTCGTTCTTGTATGAATACTAAAAAAAAGCTACTGGCCTTGCGCATATTCCTCGTGCCCGGTGTGACCTCCATGTGCTTATCCGCAATAAGCAATATCCTTCGTCTGTTGGGTTGAAGACGGACATCTGGTATTGCTTGCAGAATGGCGAGCACATGCCTTCACTGGATATTACACATCTCAACATAACAGAGCTTAGGTGGAGGACTAATCGTGTACTCCTATCCGCAGGCTGACGCTGTTATTTTAAATACCAGATGGCTTCTCGCAGTTCGAATGGTGTCTTGATGTCTTCATGTGGGTCTTTTTCAATCAAGACGAACTTTCCTGAATTCTTCCCAACCTCAAAAACATAATTGAACCCCCACAAGCAGGACACTATGTCTGGTAATACTGAGGCTCCAGAAACTTATCATCTTCGTGTGTGGGATCATGCTGTCTACACCGCTGAGATTGTTCGGAAGGTTGTGAGCAAATACAACAAGACTGAGGAGGTCAGGAGTCATATCAAGGAGGGCACTTACAACAACACATCAAAAGGATTGACGGCAGCCTACACTGCAGTCATCAAGACGTAAGTGAAGCGAAGAATCCTCAAACTTTCCATTTTTGACACGGTGATATTCAGGTATACCAATGCTTTCGCCGCCGAATTCGAGGCTGCCATACCCGAGGAAAGGACTTTGAAACAGAAGAAGGCTATTTACACTTATAGCAACTCGGGGGATTTTCCTCCACATCTGTTGCAGAAAGTCCCACAAGAGAAGATCTTTGACGATGCAGATGTTAAGATTGTCAAGAGATTGGTGTATGGAAATTACAACGCCTTCGCTAGGGGTCTTTCAAGAGCTCAGTACTTACTACCTTGCACACTCCCCCAAACCATCAAAGACTACAAGATACCAAAGTCTTTTGCTGAACTTGAAAAAAACAACGCCATTCTTCGTATTGAGAAGAAGTCGGTCTGGGCGAACGTAAACATAGCTGACCGTCCAAAGAACGATTGGTTTACTGATTCTGTCTTCGCTCAACAACAATTCACTGGTACGAATCCAACAACTATCACCCTCGCCCCTCCTGAATGGATTACAAAGTTCGCAAGGGCTGCACATGGTCAAGGCAACGATGCAATGGAAAAATTGCTCAGCTCGTCAAAGGACGTTTCGTTCTACATACAAGACTGCAGCTATTTCCGAAAAGCATTTGGTATCAAGAATGAAGATCCTGTCTTCGTCAAAGGGGGCTTGAATAGCTATGGAGACCGCTACACGGGATGTCCTGTGTCCTTATTTCAGTTGGATGCACAAGGAACCTTTCACCCCCTCGCCGTCGTTCTTGATTACAAAGGGAGCATGGAGAATTCCATTACTGTCTTCAACAAGAGATTGAGCCCGACCGATTCTGGTGACCAAGCCAGCGACTGGCCATGGCGCTATGCGAAGAACACAGCGCAGGTCGCAGACTGGATTCGACATGAAATCCAGATCCACTTGACCGAGACGCATTTCATGGAGGAGTCCTTGATTGTTGCCACACATCGCAACTTTGAAACGTCTCACCTCATCTACCGTCTCCTCTCACCGCACTGGGTCAAGACTCTGTCACTCAACTCCGCTGGACGTGAAGCCCTGATCCCACACATCATAACACCAATCACCGGTATTGACGTTGGTGCCGTAAAAGGGCTCATCAACTATGCCTACAACAACTTCGACTTCCAAGGGAAATACATCCCCACCGACCTAGAGAAGCGCGGATTCCCCCTCGACAAGCTCGGTGACCCACGCTGCCGCTGCGACAAGAACTGCACGACGGTCTTCGGCGAAGAGTGCAAGGCAGGCTGCAGCAGCACTTGCCACCAGAAATGCGACCCGAAGTTCCACAACTACGCATACGCGCGCAACATGAAGCTGATGTGGGGTGTGCTGCGCACCTTCGTGAAGGGCTACCTGGCATCAGGCGGCAATGAGTCAGGCTTCGTCTCCGACGCGCAGGTCGCAAACGATGAGTCCATCAAGGCGTGGTATACGGAGCTGCGCAGCGCCACGGGCGGCAACCTGCAGACCTTCCCCGTCATCAAGACGGTCGACCAGCTCGTCGACGCTGTGACCATGTGCATCCACATCGCAGCGCCCCTGCACACGGCCGTCAACTACCTGCAGGAGTACTACCAGTCCTTCGTGGCCAACAAGCCGCCGGCGCTGTGCACGCCGCTGCCCGCGAGCCTCGACGCCCTCAACCGCTACACCGAGCACGACCTGCTGGCCTCCCTGCCCGTCGCGCGCCCCCTCGAGTGGCTCATCGCTTCCCATGTGCCCACCATGCTCAGCATGAAGCCCGCCGACGACTTCAACCTCGTCCACCACGCCAACAGCGTCTACCAGGCCGCCGAAGACGACCCCGTCATCCGCGCCGCCGCCAAGGCCTTCCTGCGCGACCTGTGGCTCCTCGGCGACACCTTCGATCCCCGCAGCGACGCCACCGAGCCCGGCAATGTCGCTAAGCGCTTGGTCAAGAAGGGCGTCTTTACGTTGCACAGCGAGCAGCTGGACGATCAGGAATCGCCGTATATGGTCATGGACCCCGCGGATACTGCCGTGTCGATTTTGATCTAGGCCCGCATGTCTGTGGGGTTGCAGATAGTCCACCACCGAAGGGTTCTTGTGTTTGGTTTCACAGAGCGAGATTGATCTTCTCTGTTTCCGGTGTCTCGGGCGGACGTGTCTGCGATGATGACAGCGCAACTCGCTCTGCCTCGCATACTGCCCCTTTCTGCACCATCCGACCGGGTACGGACGTTGTTGTAAAGTGCTTAAACTGCGGATCGTGATGACGAGTCGGTATTGCGATTTCGTATCGCATCTCTGCGGCTGAGCTCTGGAGTGACTGGAGTAGGTAGTATCTAATAAAATACAGAATTACATATCTACGGCTGAGCTCTGGAGTGACTGAAGTGCGCGGTGGCATCATCAGCCAATAAAACATAGAAAACACTGAGGCGCATAAATCTATTTGGTCTGCATTTTTGAAGCATTGCAGATATCCAGATCCATGTATTGATAGACCCTAATCACCCGATACCGAATGACGACTGAAACGCATATAACTTGTCACAGTCATTGAGTGGCACAATTACCAAGACGGCAATCACCAAGCCATCTCCGATGGAAAACGGAATTCAGCACACAAGTTCCACTCCCATTCGATTGACCCTTTCGGCTGTGAATAAACACTACTGTTACTCAACCATGTTTCAGAGAACGACGACAGTGGAACACTACTCCATGACCCGCAAATATCGCATGTATCGACCCAAAACCCCATATCAAAGCAAAAGAGTATCGTCATGTATCATCCAACATTCATATCAAACTCCCTCCGACCCCCCAATCCCCAATCCCCAATCCCCAACCGAAACCCAACCCGAGCTCGAGTGCAAACAAACAAATAAACATCCACCCAGCCAATCCCAAACTCATAAATCATACCCAGAACCCTACTCCTCCTTAGCCCCCCCAAGAATCTCCCTCATGAGCGGCTCAACCCCCCACAAATCACGCCCGTGCCCATGCCCCTTCGCAAGCCCCCTCCCAGAGCCCGAAAGGCTCTTGACCAAAACGCCCTTCCCCCTACCGGGCCCCTCGCGATTGACGAGCCCGACGCCGCCCTGCTGCGCCGCATCGCCCAGGATCTTACCGAGGCTGCCGAGCTGCTTGCCGATCTCGAGGATGGAGCGGTTCATGTCGACGAGCCGCGCGACGTGGCGCTCCATCTTGCGCATGCGCCCGTCGAGCTCGGCGTCGTAGACAAGGGCGTCGAGTTTCTCGCGCCGCAGCTCGCGCCGCTCGTCGAGGAGCGCGGCGGCCGAGAGCTCGCGGTCGCGGCGGTGCGAGGGCGAGGGCGAGGGCGAGGGCGCGGGCGCGGGCGCCGCCATGGCGTGCGGCGTCGTAGTGGCGATGCCGATGGTCGAGGGCCATTCGCGGCCCTCGTCGATCTGCGCCGCCGAGTGCAGGTCGCGCAGGCGCACGCCGTTGGTGACGGTCGAGTTGAAGCCGCGTTTGTGCTGGGGGTGCAAGCGTTGGGCGAGGGCGGCAGAGGCAGAGGCGGATGTTGTGCGGCGTGGGAGGCTGTAGGCGCAGTCTTCGTCGGAGCTCGGGAGACTGGGTGATGCTGTGCGTGGGGGAGTCTGCATTTCGTGGGAAGACTGCCGGCTGTGCAATCGGAATCGCAGCCTTGAGCGCGGTGGTATGGGGAAGGTATAGGATTCCGCGCGACGGTGTCCACTTTGGGGTGGGAAGTCGGCGACGAGGAGGATAGGAGAAAGAGAGTTCTGGTTTCTCCTCCGGTCTTTCTTGGTCGAAATATTTGAGCTGCGGCGACGGTGGTGACCTTTATAGGAGGACGCCGTGCTTCCCACGCGGGCTACGTGTACTGTTAGAGTACGCTTGAGCTGGGGAGTTGGCTGCAGTGGCTTAATGGCCTCCAGCACGGCTTGTGCTGAACGACGAGCTTTCTCGAGAGCAACATCTCGACGGATGCGGGCTTCTACAACTTCTTTTCTGTTCTTTTGAACGGCGCGAAGATTGGCTTTCTCGAGGTCTTCAGGAGTTGCGGATGATTTGCGTTCGTGGTTTGAGCGGCGAATGGACTTCATAGTGCGGATAGATCGCGCGTCATCGCTCCCCTCAGGCAGATCGGGTAGTTTTCTGTTGGGTGCAGGACCTGGTGCCTTGAAGTGGTCAGCGCTTATGGTGGAGGTTCCTGGATACGCTTCAGCGACTTCGGCACTGATTACAACTGCACCACCGGTGTCTGAGAATGTACTCTCTGCGATGCTGCGAGCTTTTCTTGGCTTCTCATGTAACATCGGAGGAGATTCAGTCGTAGGCGTTGGGAGCTCAGTGACTGGTGTAGAGTATGAACGTCCATCGGCCGTCTCCATGGATGTTTTGGCTGTAGCTTGTGCAGTATTAACGGTAGAGCTCTGTATCAGACTTGACCTTCTGGTCGGCGTATTGGCTATAGGTCCTAGAGTAATCATCTGATTCGATGTTGGAGTGACTGATCCGCTGCTCACATCACGAGAATGGGTAGTCTCAGTGGCGGGTAGAGTTCTCTCACTATACATGGTGCCTCCTGAATGTCTTGGGTCAATATCTGAACGAACGCTATCCATACGGTTGAGATTCGAGACGGGAGGCATAGCATAATTCTTGTAGAGGCGGCCTGGGTCTTTTTCTGAAGGGCCATCTTTTTTCTCTTCGCGATAATGGAGAACGGTCATAGTTTCGTCGGAATCCGGGCCAGAAGCAGAGGGGTCAGATGATTTCTCCTTGGGTTGAGCATTTGTCTCCATATGATTATCATTCTCGAAGACATCGGCCTCTCTTTGGGCACTTGGATATTCCTTATCCTCGAGCACAGGTTTCAAGACCGTAACGGTTCCCCTTGAGTTTCGGGCAGGGAGTGGTGGAGTCATCGGGGTCATTTGTTTCTTCTTGTCATATCTGGCAAGTGTTGGCTCATGTGGATGGTACTCGATGGGAATCGAAATGGCAATATGTCGATGCCCCTTGATCGTCGTTGAAGCAATAGCGCTATCCGGGAGCTGCATCAAGTGGGGTTTGACATCTCGAGGAGCATTGCCCCGGCTACCACGCTTTCGAAACAACCCAAAGGAAGACCTCTTGGGTCTTTCACTTGTCGTTACATAATTGGGTTCTTGAAGGGACATATAATTCTGTGGTGGTGGTTGACTTGAACGTAAGAACTCCACAAGATCCCTCATACTTTGTCTATCCCTGTCGGTCTCCAAAAAGATTCTTTCACGTCTGATCTGAGGGTTATCGATATCCTTTAGGTAACCTTTTTCCGAAACTGTCACGGTCAAGTCTGATTTGGGACGATTTTCAACGCCATCTATTGATGTGAGCGGGGCATGGTCAAGATCTGAATGCAAACGCGCATGTATTGTAGTCGGCCCAGTGAAGGCGTTTGATGCAATACCAAGGGGTTTTTTGGGGCCGACTGAGGTCTTCGAGGTGACCGAGACTTCTCGTCTCACGTTGAAGTTTTGATTTAATTGCTTTCGATCGAGAGCGTACGGCATAGACTGCCGAATGGCCGTCTGCATCATTTTGTCTGGTGGTGACTTTTTTTTCCACCAAGAAAAGTCACGCCGCGAGCTGCCCAATTAGTCAAAGCTGTAGAGAGACAATGCATTGAACTGACTTACTTATGCTTTACTCGGCCCACCGAGAGGAAGTATTGAAGTCGTGTTGTGTTCCCTCAAATGTTGTGTCTCGTACAAAAAGTGACATTCGTAGACAATGCAACAAACGTAAATATGAATTTTTACATTCGACAGCTGCCTCGATACTTTTATAAAAAAGGATTCCACAAAGGAATACGAGGGGTCAGCGAGGGGTGACAAGCCAAGTGGGTTTCTGGAAGAATGATCCACAATATCCCGAAGGGAGTGCTGTCTGAAAGGAAGGGTTGTTGAAGCAAGGAGTAGCTAATTGAGGCCAGGGATGGATTTTCTGACCGCTGTAACACGACAGCACAGGAGTACTCTGAGACGAATGAGAAGAGATATTCTCACAGGATAATAATTAGAAGATGAGAAGATTAGCAGATTAAAGGATCATGAGATGATGTATGTTGATTGTTGATTGTTGATTGAGAATTGAGGATCTGGAGGGTAGAGAGATAGAGGTAGAGGTAGAGGTAGATATAGTTGGACGACAGGTAGTAAAAAGCAGAGAGGAAGTGAGTCCGTTGAGTAGCTATTTCACGGAGAGAAGAGAGGCTTGATGCTAGTATTAGTATTAGTATGGAGTATCATTGCTTAGTGAATCCGGAGGGGCAGATGCGGATGCAGATGCAGATGCAGATGCAGAGGCGGAGAGAAGGGTTCAACCGGACAACCAATTGGAGATATGTTCCCTAGCTGCAGAGAGCCCCGATTGGCCTTTTTTGTCTCTCGAGGGCTGGTGATGTAGTGATGTGGTGATGTAGTGATGTGGTGAGGTGGTGAGGTGGTGAGGTGACAATATTGTCAAGTCGAGTTGGTGCGTATGGGGATGATGATGATGATGATGATGATGAGTGGAGCGAGTACTGTAAGTGACACTCAAATACACGAATCACCCTTCGTTCATCTTCATTCATCTTCATATATACAAGTACTCTCCTTTGAAGCAGCGTACAAAGTATATTACCCAGGTATTATTCGATTGCTCTGCATTAACAATAACCATCCGAGGCTTTGTCGTCGAGGATCTTCAAGTTCGAGCATTGTTCCTTCATTCATCCATCCATATCATATCATTACCTGGGGCGCACAGAAGTGAAAGATCAGTTACCGGCCAGTGGTTCTCTCCATGGATCAACTCCAATATCAATATCGCAGAAGATACATCATATATCTATCCTGACAACAATGTCGTATAATCTACTCAACTGTCAAACCCAATCTACAGAGTATTGCAAAGGCATCAAGGTATTTATACAATCCCCGTCTCACAACACCAAACAATGAGGGCGTATTAAAGTCTCAATCTTATTCATCCCAGGGTAACGGCAGGATATACCGATGTATCTGGCCCAAGATCAGATCTCTCGGTTTCAAGCCCCTGTGACGATCGATCGCTCATCCCTTGCGCTGTACCGAGCGACATATGTACAAGTACATACAAGTATATACAAGTACAATATAAATACATACAAGTACAATACAATAGGCGACACATTTCGAAAAACTTCTTCCCCACATCAAGTCCGGTACTTAGTGACGGTACGGAGTATTCACAAAACGTTGTTCATGGCACCAGTGGTGTATCTATGTACTATATCCATATCCATACACATTCCACCAAAAATCAATCCGATCCAGTCTACATAGTACCAGAATAGTTCAGCCATCTCATCCATATGGCCAAGCGGCAAGCCATCCTCGAAGACATTCACAGCGGAACGAGAAAGACACATCACAGACGCGCTCTACTCATCCTCCACGCTGAAGGGATAATTCATAAGCAAGTACAATATCATGCGGTGGACAGAGGGGCAGCAGAGCAGGCTAACTTTCCTTCCCATGCTCAGGAAGCATGTCCAGTGTTCATGTTCATATTCATTTTCATATTCATATGGTAGGTAAAGTAGCCAACCATGCACGCAAGTCGGAATAGACTCATCGAGCAAGTTCTAGAGAGGAGGTATCTATCTATGATATCGATACATAGGCAGCTCCTCTACACAGATCGCCAAGAGATGAGATGAGATGAGCAACACAATATGCTGCGTCACCGTGACTCTCATCTCACCACAGCCAGCCAGTATCTATCTATCCAATGCAATGCAATCCAGTGTATCACGCACCACAGCAGTAACTCACGCTCCCGTGATGACCAACGACACATCGTCGTCAATAAATATATCATCATTAGTGCAGTGACCGCGACCGTGACCGTGAAAATGCACGCAGTAGAAAACACAAACCCCATTTCCATTCATGTTACGACTTGAGAAATGGGAACTCCGGCTGCGACGCAGGGTGTGAGTCGTAATGACTTGGGAGAATAGGGAGAGCAGAGCAGAGCAGAGCAGAGAACAGGAGAGGAGAGGAGGAGAAGCGGATATCATGATGAGTGAGAAGTGTCGAGTACGTCCATATAGTGTTGATCTTGATCTTCATACTCGCACTCATCCTCATCTTTATCTTTGTTTTCATACTCGTCCAGATCAATGAGTACTCAGCACTAATACATACTGTACATATACAAGACGAGACGAAACGAAGATCAAGGGAGCCAACATGGCATGTCGCCTGAATAACGGCGCTGGTGATGGCTGAGCCCAGCCCAGGGAGACTGGGCGTAGAATAGTGATACTCTAATGATGGGAATCTTCCTTGCAGTATTAAGTCGTAAACACCATACAATAGAATATCTTCTTATCACTATACTTATCACTATAGTTACTCACTACTCAGCACACCGCACCCTTCCATTCCAACCCTCCAACCCAACTCAACTCAACTCAAAATCCAAAACAGCACACTACCAACAAACAAAGTTGCAAAGTATCCATCAAGAAACCAAGCCAAGGGGATATCCCCCGGATACAAGAACCATGGCACCGGGAACAGGCGGGGGAGGCACGCATTCCAATCCCAATCCCAATCCCAATTCCAATTCCCATTCCCATTCCCATTCCCAAATCCAATTCCAATTCCAGACCGCGACGGGCAAAGAAAAGAAGGGGTTAGTCGTCGAATTTCACGGTTTCTACAGGGGAGGATCCGATATGGTGCATCACCGCGGTACTACAGCATTACAGCATCACGGCATCAGCGAACCGCATATGCGAGTACAAGTCTACAGCGCGGCTGTGAAGGGGGTTCATTCATGTTCGTATCCATATTCATAGGTGTATGAAGAAGGAATAAGACGAGGAAGAGTACCGGAGTCAGGAGGAGTATCAAGACGATGCATAAGGCACAAGAAATCCGAAGAGGGAATCCCTCGGACCGAGCACAACCCCAATGGTATTACAATCCATCCCATCCCATCCCCTCCCCTACCTACGGTGAGTTATTGGCCTCATTCCTTCCGGCTTGTGAGCTTATGTACCGACCTAGCTAACCCACCGCGTGCACCGGTCTACAGTCCATCCATTCATCACAACGCAACCCACGAGCGCAGAGCGCAGAGCGCAGAGCACCGAGAAGCAAAGCCGGTAACCATTATCAATTCTCGGAGGGGTGGATATACCCGTGAGGGGCGGCCCGCCCTCATATGCAGCCAGCATCTATGTAGCCATCCCGAGACGGCCGTGGAGAGAGCCTCTGTGTGCTACGCCTGCCATGCCACACCACACCTTACCATGCAACACCACAAACAACGCCATATTCAATGTGAAAGGGAAGAAAAAAAAAGCAATGTTTCCAAACCAACTCCATAAACACATTCAAACCCTGGTATTCCTTCTTTTCATCCTTCTTTTCTTTCTGTGAAATCCAAATAAAAAAGAGAGAGAGATGGGTGGTTCACTGGCGACGAGGAGGCTTCTTCTTCTGAATGAAGGGGTCGCTGCTCGGTCTCTTTCTAGGTATGAAGCCCATGGCCGCGGGCGCCTTTGGCGGCTGCATGGGCTTAGAGGCAGTCTGGGATGTCAGTTCGTACTCTTTCGGTGGGGGGTAGTGGAAGGGTACTTACATTGTCTGGTACAGCACCTGGAACGCGGCTGGACGAAGCAGCTCGAGGATCTATGAGGTTTGCAGGTGGTTGCTGAGGTGCAGCGTCCTTGTTCTTCTTGGAATTCTGAGGGGGCTTTTGCATTGCTCGCGGACCAGTGGGGGTCTATTCGATTAGTATCAATAGAAACAGATGTGCAAGGAGCCCTGCTCACCTTCTTGCTTGGGCCTCCATGATCGGTGGGAGATGGCTCTCTGGTACGCTTCTGACCAACTGCCGAGCTTACTGATGGCTTAGGTGCAGGAGGAGTAGAGACTTGTACAGTTGGCATCTTAGGATTGTGTCCGCCTTCCAATGCTTGACGTCTCTTCTCTGGAAACTCGGCCTTCCATTCCTCAAACTCGCGCTCGAGTCTCAAGATCCTCGCACGAGCGGACTGGGCCATCGCCCTGCCGATACAGACATTGGCTAGATGCCCGATGTCTCCACAGTTCATGCAGCGAACGGCCTCACATTCGAGCTTTCTGTGACCGACCTCCTGACAGCGTTGGCATTGCAGGCCCTTGGCGATTTTTGCTTCTGTATCGTCACAGTGGTAAGCAGAGTGTTCGAGACTGCCACAGGTAGCACAGCAGTCAACGACATTCAAGCCGTTGTTACCACCACGAGGTCTTGGTGGCATTGTTGCGGAGCCCACGTATGGTTGTTGTTGTTGTTGTTGAGGAAGATTGGTAGTGGATGTAAGAACATTTGTAGCATTCGCATTCGCATTCACAATCGGCTTGTTCTCGGTTATGGGAGAGCGAGCAGAGCCAGCATCTGTGGAGGTCTTGCGCGATGATGGAACAGAAATGTTTTCATCCTTCATGACGACTTCTACAGAGATGGCCTCAGGTACCGCGTCTCGAGCAACGGGCCTTTTGAGCAAGGTCATAACATCGCCCTCAGTGAACCTCTTGCGTTCTCTCGCGTTCTCAACCAACCGAGACCAGAATTCTCCTCTCATGAGCGTAGAAGAGTTTCCAAGAACCCATAGGGATGACTTGGCACGTGTCAAACCAACATTCATACGTCTGATATCTTCCAAGAAACCAATACCACCACTGGCTCTGGCTCGCACACAAGAGAAGATGATGATTTCACTCTCCCGCCCCTGATAGGCATCGGTGGTGTTGAAGTCGATGGCATCAAAGATTCCATCACCATAACGCCTCTCGAATCGTTCTCGTAACTCCCGCAATTGTGCTTTGTATGGAGTGATGATACCGACCTTTCCCTTAAAGTCATAAGATCTGAAATCCGTGGTGAGACGCTCGTAAAGCTGTAGGGCCACATTGATCTCTTCATTGTTGATGAAAGAGTGGCCACGACCACTGGTTTGCACACCCGTAACATCAAAGAATCGGTATGGACCAAGCAAAGAGCTAACATGCCATGGCTTCTTTGTAATTGCAGCCATGTTAGGACCGTCAATCAAATTGCCATCATAGAATTGTCGACTTGGGAATTGACTGATCTCAGGATGCATACGGTATTGAGTATCCAGAAGATGGACATCCTTGGGGTGGTTCTTCTGCATACGGACGAACAAACTTTGTTGGTATCCAAATTCTGCAGCAGAACTCGAAAGCACTGTTGGAGGAAGTTGCTTTGGATCTCCGACCAGAATACACTTGGTACAACCATACTTCAAAGGGATCAAGGCACTCAATTCGATACATTGAGCTGCTTCATCGATGATCACAGTGTCAAACTCCACTTCAAAGTTCCTGAACATATCGTGTCCACTTCCACTCAAGGTAGAGCACAACACATGAGCCTCATTGATGATGGCTTCTTGTACCCTGTGACGATTGATCTCGTTCATGCGTTGTTGAGTATTGCCGCTATCCTTGTTCTCATCAATTTTGCCACCAATTGCTACTTGCTTTCGCTTGTACCCATCGAAGTCACGCTGAAGACGATCCACTGCCGGTTTATCATCGGCCTTGCGAGCTGTTTCCAATTTCGTTCGTAGATCATTGAGAATAGTTTTGAGTTCTCCAGCATCCTTGTGTAACTTCTGGATCTCAGACATCACATCCGGCTTATCTTTCTTATCTCCTTCCAACTTGATCTTAACGAGCTCATCAAGAGTAACATCTCTGACATTGACATTAATGTTGTCACTGCGGCCGAGACGTACAACATTGATTTTCTGGGTATCACCGCGTAGTGTCTTGACACCTTGCTTTAATCTGATGACAAGCTCATCAACAGCAGCATTGCTGGGAGCACAAATCAGAAGCTTTTTCATGGCTGGCTTCGCACCTGGAGCAACCCCTCCAGCAATTTGTGGACGGTTGACAGCAACACCAGGACCACCGAGTGCCAGACTTTCCGTCAACAGTGCACCAACCATTGCCACAATAGTCTTTGTCTTACCGGATCCTGGTGGACCCTGAATCAGCGTGAAAGCATCGTTGTCCTTGGCAGATTTAATGGCCTTTGCTTGGCCCAGATTGACATTATAATTGCGTACCAAAGGCTGAAGACCAGTCTCTGAGTAATTTAAGATAGGAGAAGGCTTGGCATTGAGGACCTCATCGCATAAATCGTAGTAGTCCAAGCTGTTTAATGCAGCATATTCGCGTTCAATGGTGGTCATGCTCGTGATTTTGATGCCTCTGATCTTGACGTTTGGAGCCAATGTAGACATGAGTCCACCGGGATCTCTACCACTGATCCTGTAAAGAATATCGACCGTGTCTCTTTTCCTGGTAGTCTTGAAAACTCGGGCAAGACAGTGAGGCTCATTGCGGTCCTGCATTGGATTTTGGCCTTTGGACAGCAAGACGATATCGGTCTCCATAACACCAAGGTCACGGTTCTCGGCCAGTGGCATTGATGTACTGACTTCCACATATTTATCCACTGACATCCGGTTGACAATCTTGACATCAAAAGGCTTGACATTGCTGTCTTCCTTGGCAGTCGAAAATGCACGCCAGGCTTCTGAAATGAGCAGGGGATGAAAGGTTGTGCGATAATCATCCGAAGTCTCAAATGTATTGGCAACATATATGCATTCGTCCGAGCTTGGGGGGTCATCTCCGTCATGAAAGAATTCCCATCCCAGAATAGTGAGATGTAGATTGTCCAAGTTGGGTGCAATGCGAGCACGCATATCCTTCTTTGATCGTATAGCCTTGACTTTCTTCACAGGTCCTTGCTGTGTTTTCATTGCCAGTGCTCGACGCTTTGACTCTTCATACTCTGCAACTGCCTGTGATGGCATCTTCCCTTTGAGTATAGCATTGACTGCTGCAGCATCAGCTCCATCATCGTTGTCAGAGTCTGACTCTGAATCTGAATTGATCATGATCTCATTGCGTGGAGGTGCATGATCTTTGCCTTGTACACCAATGCCTTTGATTCCAGAACCCTCTCCTATAACAGTTTCACCTCGCAGGGATTTTGCCTTTGCGATCTGCGCAGCATCTCGCTTTGCTTTCTCTTCCTTTTCCCTAGCACGAGATTGTTTGATGTCAAGTCCGGAACTCATTTTTACTCTCATTGGTGCTGGTTGTTGGCGGGCTCGCATTTGTTGAAGCGTGTCTTTGTTGCGATCAATGGAGCTGGATAAAGATCTGATATCTTTCTGCGCAGCCTTCTGTCCCCATTTTTCAAGGTCTATAACACCTGGTCTATCAACCTTCGCCGAAGAGGGCTCATGTTTTATACCACCAGCTGACTTTGACCAGGCATCAATTTTACTCTGCTTCGTCTGAACAGGAACCTTTGGCATTTGTACTTCTTCGAGACCATGATGCTCATCTACAGCCTTTCGTAACTCTGCCTTTTGTTGACCGGTCAGGATTGTCTTGACTCTATTGTGAATAGCAACAGCTCTGATGTACTCCAGTGCTCTCTCATCGCATTCCATGTCGAAATCCCCAAGGCGTTTGAGGATCTTGCTGACAAGACTGACAAGTGTGCTGGCAAGATAAGGATCCCTAAGTCGCAACCATTTCGCCATGTACAACATAGTCTTACGTGGATACTCCAATAGTGTCTTTCGAGCCTCTTGGAGACCACTTGAGGAATCACTATCGGCCTCTTTGCTTTGAATGTCTAGTGCACTTGCCAATATGCCGTATTGGTCGAACAAAGCTTCTGCGTGCTCCATGGCATCGCGAGCGAAATTGGTCATGACTTCCTTGGAATTTTGCGGCTGCAAACTCCAAGTCTCCATCTGTTCGAAAGATACACCCATAGTTCTCCATTGCATTTCCCACCAGAACATGAGTACTCGCCGATCCTCCAGGGCACTCAAAGTGCGAGTACGTAGGATACCATCTTGAGAGTCGCATAAACTGTCAAGAATATCACGGCTTGTCTTTATCAAACGTGGCATAGATGCAAAGGTGCGAGCACTGGCAATTTGTCGAGATGACCAACTGAAGCAAGACAAAATGGGCTTAAAGGACTCATCGACCAAATTTCGAATGGCCTCTTTTCTACTGGAGGTCTCTGTCAGACCCTTGATGACTTCAACAGCAGCCTCAAAAGTTGTCTGTTCGGCAGAAGTAAGACCTCCAACCAAGGCTTTTGCTGTTTTCTCCGAGGTGAATAGTTCATGAAGATCAGCCGGATCGAAAGCACTGAGTCGTTCAAATACTCTTGAAACGATTTCAGACAACTGATGAAAGTTCCTGTTGAACTCGACTTTGTCTTTGGGTATGGGAGTGTTTCGGTCCCTTTGGCCGAACTTCTCAAGTCCCAATAAAGGCGTAATTCCAACAAGAATACTCTTAGCCATATCCAAGCTATTGGATGTGAATGCATCAAGTACCGCTTGCCAGATTGGTTCCGAGTGATTGTGGAGACCCTGTTGGACCTGATTACCAGATGCCAGAGCCGTATATTCTGCTTCGAGAGCTTTACAGTCCAAACTCAAAGTCTCACGAACAATCCGCATACTGAGCTGGGATAGTTTCTCCTCGGTCTCGTTGGCTGGAGTCATATCTGCACACTTAAGAACGATGGTTTTGTAGGTATCCACAAGACCAAGCATATTGTTGACTACAATCCGTCCGGTCTGGGCATTAATGTGGTGTTTTGGATCGACAAAGGTTTGCAGAGTACTTTCCAAGGCCTGAAGACCAGCAAAACAGCACGCCATCCCAGATGCTTGTGAAAGTCCAGTTTTCTGGAGTCGGTCCAGAAGCTGATGTAGAAGTCCGTTACAGGCGTCGTACTGCAGAGTGCTTGGCAGTGACTTGAGAAAAGGGGCAATCCAGGATGTCACATATGGCGGAGAATCCTCTCCCGTTATCATGTCCTTGTTGGGTATCGCTAGTGAGCGCTTGAAAGCTGGAGAGTTGAATATCTGTTCGGAGAATGTAGTTGGAGACATTTGGTGGTAGGCAGCCCAGAAGTCTCTTGGCGCTTTCTCCATCAAGATGAGTAAAAGTGTAATAATAGCCCTGAGGACTTCCTCGGAATCATGCTGGAGATGAATCATAGCAAGGCCATAGATATCCGGTTGGACCTCCATTGCTCTGAGAGAATGAGCGATCAACTTCTGATCTAGTCTCCTAGAGATTATTATTGCTCCTTCCCAAAACCTTAGAACATCAACTATCGATGCTAGTGGCTGACTGTATCTTAATATCGCTCGTCGAAGGGGCCTCTCTACACAACCCTCAAAACTCTCTCTGTTCAAATCTATTGGCAACTTCGCCCAAGCCACAGTGGCAAAACGTAGTCTATATGGATCAGGGTCAAAGAGAAAATGAGTCATCGCAGGTATAATCTCGCCGAGCTTGAGGGTGTTCTTTGCTTGAATCAATTCGAAAACCGAGTCGAAATATGTGCGAAGGTTGTCGTTTGACTTGTGGTATTCGTCGCAGCACAACGCCTCGTACAATGCAAGAAGAGTATATGCGTCGTCGTCCACAAGCGCAGCTTTACCACGCATTTCGGGGGCCAAGTCTACCAAAATCTCATAAGCCCTCTCAAGCCCAGCATTGATTCTCTTGAAATCCACTTGGGTGAGCCGCTCAGCCAGCATGTGTGCTGTATCTTCGTCCAAAGAGAGTCTCTCTGTCAGGTTCGCAACGAATGGTGCGCGGCCCATATGGTAGTTCCGAACACATTGATCGCAATCCCCCAAAAGCCGGTTCAGCTTATCCGTATACTTTTCTTGCTCCTCGCCCATTTGTTCCTCTGCCATTCCGAAGATGAGACTGTAGTCGTAGGCATACTTGTGGCGTTCCTTCGCCTCGAGGATCCTTCTCTTCTTCGTCTCGGCAGTGATTATACGATCTTGCTGGTCCAGTGCGTCGTGCTCGTCGGGATGGCTATAGTCCGTATCGTCGAGCGAGTCTGTTTTCGGGCAGAACCAGTGGCCGTGTAGGGCCTCGAGCTTCCTGTTCACCAGAAACGTCAGTCAAGTATCGATGAATTGGTCCCGTGTTGGGGCTACGCACTTCCCGCTCTCTTCAATGAACTCTATGATGTCCGCCATGGTTGGCGATTGCTCTGCGGTGCAGATGGCAGAGGGTTATATCAAAGATCATGAAAGAGGAGCAGTGAGCTCAACAACTAGTAGGCGTGTTTACGGTCATGCACACAGAGCTTGGTACGGTACGAACAGATCGATCTGTCAAACGATATGAGAGGTCAGCAAGCTCTGAGCAGAAACTCCGTTCCAAGAAGTAGAGCGAACTACACAAGGTGTAGTCAGATCCAGCTACGGAGTTGAGGCTGCAAGTTGATTGTAGATCGAATGTGAAAGACTTGAAAGAGCGAGATCGTAAGTGGTGGACGAAGTCAGCTTTACATCCAGTGTGAAATGTAGTTGCATTTAAAGGTCGTGTTCAGTGTTGGATGACGCGCCAGAGCACTTCTTTCGCGTAGATTGAATGCGTTGCGATGCACTTAACCTTCCGAGGCAACGACGATAGCAGACCAAATGATGATGAGACTCAAAGCAGTGACGATTCTGAAGTGATATACATCCCATGAAAATTCGGGTTTACACTGGATGTTCTTCGCAATCGCTGGAATATATCATCATAGGGGAGACTTTGCCGCCAATAATTTGATGAGGCTGACGAGCAGATTTTACAGCCTTGTGCTTTCCTTCAGGCAGATGTGGGGTTTGCTTCAGATGATGGGTTATTGAATGAATGAAAATCGATAAGACTCAACTTGGGTCCCAAGAGCTCTCAAATATAAACTGAATAGGGTACACATTTTCTTTTCAAAAACTATGTCTTTTACGTTTATAAGTAGTAAATTATGAAAGTATTATTTCTAACAATTATATTTTTTGAAAACTCAAGAGATTTGTTGTATATGAATAACAAAATTATCATCAACTTGGCCAACAGGAATTCGAATTCGCACGAGAAGAATCTATAACCTTCACTCACAAGTAGCCAACCATTAAGTATCTTCTATCTAGCATGCCTTGAGATACAAAATGCTTAGGGCATTTAAATTACAGTCGATAGTCCAACTCAGCCCATCGAAATAGTAGACAGACAATCGATAACCGTCAACGATATTGTTCTAACAAGCGTTGTCTTCCAAATCCATCAAGCCCTAAAATACATAGAAAATTCAGACAGTACCACTGCTCTGCCTTACGCCAAAGGTTTCCGTAAACAATAAATCATGGTATCTCCTTTCCCACTCCCATCCTCAGTTTTTGTTCCATCCCTCCCAACCAACATCCTCATACAATCAGGCTGACTACAACTCAAATTCACCATCTCACGAGTATACATTCCACCATGACACAAAGAAGTAAATGTATAGTAAAAGAGGTGTAAATTCATACAGTAAACGTCATATGCAATTGCTAAATCCCAAGTCCCAAAAATTCATAAACCCCCATCCCCATCCTACAACTTCGCCGCAGGCGACACACTACCAACACTGGTAATTTCATTATACAAGAGCCTGGAAATCAGTCAGTATAATTCTCATACAGGATTCGAAAAAAGAAGAGAAAAAAAAAAACGAGAGGGGAAAAGGGAGGAACTCACGAAGTCAAAAAGTCCGCATAATCTTCACCAGTGACCTGGCTGGAGAAGTACTGAGCAGCAAGATGGAACTTATTCCCCTTGGCGCCCTTGGAGGCCAGCTCATCAGCCTGCTCCTTCAAGAGCTTGAGGGCGTAGGCCTTATCGACCTTCTTGCCCTCGGCCGTGGACACGCCATGCTTGACCCACTGCCAGAGCTGGGAGCGCGAGACCTCAGCCGTGGCAGCGTCCTCCATGAGGTAGTTGATGGGCACGCAGCCGACGCCGCGGAGCCAGCCCTCCATGTAGCCGAGGCCGATGTTGAGGTTGGTGCGGATGCCGGCCTCGGTGATGTGACCCGGCACGTTCATGTTCAGCAGGTCGTTTTGCCCGATCTTGACGTCCTCGCGGCGCACGAACATCTGGTTGGGCGTTGGCATGTGCTTGTTGAACACCTCCGAGGCAATGGCTGCAAGGGCTGGGTGTGCTACCCAGGTGCCGTCGTGGCCTGCCTTGACCTCGCGCAGCTTGTCGGCGTATACGCCCTCCATTGCCTTGTCGTTGCGTTCCTTGTCGTCCTTGATGGGGATCTGCGCTGCCATGCCACCCATGGCGTGGACTTGTCTGCGGTGGCATGTCTGAATGAGCAGCTTAACATAGGCGTCCATAAAGGGGACGGTCATGGTAACCGCAGAACGATCTGGGAGCACGAAGTTGGAGTTTTGGCGGAACTTCTTGATCACGCTGAAGATATAGTCCCAGCGACCACAGTTGAGTCCCGATGAGTGGTCCCGAAGCTCGTAGATAATCTCGTCCATCTCGAAGGCTGCGAGGATAGTCTCGATCAAGACTGTGCCACGGATGGTTCCTCTTGGAATAGCAAGAGTGTCCTGGGCGAGGTTAAAGACGTCGTTCCAGAGACGAGCCTCAAGATGAGACTCCATCTTTGGGAGATAGAAGTATGGACCGAAGCCAGTTTTGATGAGCTCGCGGGCATTGTGGAAGAAGTATAGACCGAAATCGAAGAGAGAACCAGAGATGGGCTCGCCATCTACTGTGAAGTGCTTCTCCTCCAAGTGCCATCCTCGAGGACGTACAATCAAAGTAGGTAATGTTCTATCGGTTCGGAGCTTGTATTCCTTCTCTCCCTGTTTGAAGTCGACCTGCTTACGAATGGCATCATAAAGGTTGACTTGGCCATTGATCATGTTGTCCCAAGTAGGGGCACTCGAATCTATGTCAAGTCAGACAAGTTCTCACACACGGGTCTCCTCGGCATACCTTCGAAATCAGCCATATATGTCCAAACATTTGAGTTCAAGGCATTTACAACCATCTTTCTGTCAGTGGGACCTGTAATCTCAACTCTTCTATCCACCAAACCCGGAGCAGGTCTGGCCCCTTTCCAAGCATCGTTTTCTCTGATGTGCTTCGTTTCTGGGAGGAAGTCTGGGAGAACGCCCTTGTCAAGCTCGGCTTGTCTGATCTCACGTCGTTGCAGGAGGTTCTTGCGAGTAGCGTTGAATGAGCGATGAAGAAGGGCGAGGAAAGCAGTGGCGTCTTTGCTGAGTATCTTCTTGTTCGAGTCGGTGATGGCGCCGGAGATATTTACTCCTTGGAGGATCTGATCGGTAGTCGCCATAATGTACAATTTGATATCTTTTTCTTTTGCTGGTTGTTGATGTGAAAGGGACTTTCTTCAGTCTTCAGTCTCCCGTGTCAAATGATTGTTCTTTGCTTCTTCTCTTCGAAAACGATAGAGACTTTGATAAGTATGGAAGAGTACGAGTAATATTCGAATGGACTATATACGTCAGAGCCGATATCCTCGGATGAAGAAAAGGATAGGTCAAGTACAGGGTAAATAGGGTCGTGAGGCCAGCAGGCTCGGGCAGAGGGGAAGACAACAATTCGTGCCAGGCAGACTAGGAAGCTTGTGAATGTGGGGTAAGATAGACTGCGGTGCAATGACGCCTCTTATCACTTTGCCGGGAGCGGTTCTTATCCAAACATAAAGACCCTCAAGCAGACGACACCTGATAGAATCGAGTAAAACGAGTAGGATGAGTACTATGTAAAGTGTTATACAATCCAATTTAGTATCTCATCCATCTCGCCTGGCGCCTCTTCGACGGTATCCATTTTTCAAGTGCCCATTCCTCACCCATCCACGAGGTTATCTCTCGTTGAGCTGGCAACCGCACCAGAAACTCTGTCTGTATTCTACGTATGGATCTATGGACGTTCTCCATCTTCGGTAGTCAGGAATGTCTGTGTCATCCATGCCGAGGTACTTAGCTTCCTGCCGGCTATGCCCGGAAGACACCGCAGCGAAGACGGTTCCGTCCGGCGCACGTGACGGATTTCATCGGCCAGTTGCTGCCGAGAGACAGAAGGCTTTGCATGTGGTCATGAATATGAGCAATTCGTATAGAGAAGCTGTGATAGTTCATAGAAACGGGTGCATTGGAATACAAGATGGTATCCGATTGCGGAGGGAACTTCTCGTGTATTCATGAGTATTCATGAGTATTCATGAGTATTCTCATGAATTTATAAGAAAGCTTGAAGAACAGCCTAAAGGTTGTGGCCGAGAATGTCACATGTAGGCGTGTTCCATTTCCCCGTGAGGTTGGGTGAGCACAGAACTCGGATGTTGATGATCAACATCCAGTCAGGCGAAGTTCATTCCGAGAGCAGCATTGCCATGAGGAAATAGATGCCAAGGGCTTCTTGCTATCTGAAAAGAATATCAAGTATAGATAGAATATAATGGATGTCGGAAAATCCACGTTGTTCATAAGGTAGTCAACCACAAGTTTAAGTAAGTCCGAGTGAAGCTCTGCTTCTCGCAGGTATCAAACAAAGCATCTCAAGCATCTCAAGCACCTCCACCACCTGACCATCTCAATCCCATTCAAACATCACAAGCCAACTTCCGCCGCCCACCACCACAAATAAACATGTGATCTCACCCCATCCACCATAATCCGCACCCAAAACGGCCCCAAAGAAGATAAGCCACTCCTAGAAACCATTGCCATTCCATCCCAATCCATTCCATAAACCCCCACATCCGGTCAAAGAACGCATGTACATATGCACGTAAGTGGTAAGTATGTACGCAAGTAGTAAATAAATAGTAAGTAGAAAAGTAGTAAGGCATATCGCCGGGCCCAGCGATTTGATAAACCACGAATTGAGTATCTGGGTATGTATGTATCTATGTATCACCATATGTACATATGTATGTATGACTATGCGCACTGAAGCACGGTACAGATGACATTACCAACACCAATTAATTCACAGACGCATCTATATAGCGCAAAGCTGATTCGCCCGCTCGGAATCCCAGATGGGATGGTGAGATGGCGAGATGTGGATGGATGTATATAGACGTAGAGAGATGTGAATAACGGGAAAGAGTGCGGAGAGCGAGACGTGTCATGAGTGGGAGTTGAGCCGCCGAGCGAGAAGTATCCTGATGGGGACGGAGGCATTGAGTCACGAGGGCAGAAATATGGCCGGGACACCAGAAGGACGGAGACATGCTGTGTGCTGTGCGCGAGATGGCCGGGCGAGGACGCCAGAACGCGAGAATGAGAGGAGGGAGAGTGGCGGGATAGATGGTGTACATTATCGCAGATGAGGCATTGCAGAGAGGGGGGGGGCGTCGTAGATACGCCAGAGAAGATCGAGGGCTCAAGTGCCGTGCTGGAATGAAGACTCGCAGGCATTTTTCAATGACGATATATGGACTCATTGTATTATACCACATGACCCAACCTTTACAGCGCAATATCCTCCCTGATGGTCTATGACTCCACCCCAACCCCCTAATCCCATCCCATCCCATCCCCGTTACCATCGCCATCCCACTCCCGTTCCATCGACCCAGTTCTCACCCAACTCATCCCCCACCCTAAAAAGCCCCCACACCACTCTTCTCATCAATATGACGATACCTCTCCTTCTCCTTACGGTCCTTGAGCACACAAGCAACGGCGAGGATGAGCGCGACATCGAGGCCGACGATGCCAAAGAGCGCCGTGAAGACGAGATCGAGGAACTCGTTCGCGAAGCCGCCAAATGCCGTCACGCAGCCCTTCTTGAGCGCCGCAGAGGCGGCGTCCGGGCACGCGGAGTCGGTGACGAAGGGGGGCGACGTGCTGTTGAAGTAGCCGCAGCAGTTGAGCTGGACGGGGATGAGTATGGGGCCCGAGAGTGTGGATTGGAGCGTGGAAGGGGGGGGAGGGTTGAGAAATGGACACGGAGGATTGGGGATGGAAAGGGGTAAGGGGGGAGGCGAGAGAAGACGTACCTCCTGCTGCAAAAGGCTCTGCGAGGTCAGCGGCTGCAGATCCCACGTGGTACTGAGGTTGGCGCGCGTGCGGAGCGTGTCGAACCAGACATCGAGGCCGAGGACGAGGGTGAAGAGCGCGCAGAGCGTGACCATGTAGCCGAACAACTTGAGCCAGCCGCGGGACGTGGGGACGGCGATTGCGGGGAGGGAGACGAGGAAGGTGACGAAGATGACGATGGCGTTTGCGACGGCGGCTATGTAGAGCGTTAGAATGAGGCATTGCTGCTGCTGTTGTTGCTGTTGCTGCTGGGCTTGCGAGGGGGTGATGTGTGTGAGAAGTGTATACCTCTTAATGGACAGCGTTGCAGCAGCAGGTTCCGCGCAATCGTGTCAATCGTCGGCGTCTGCGCCTCTTCGACTTGCGTCATGAGTGAAAAGCCGATGAGGAGACCGCCCGAGACGGCGAAGAGGAAGTCCATCAAGACGAAAGTGATGAGGAGCTTGTCGGCCATGGTGAGATGTCGTTGAGGATCGCAGGAGACTTCTTGAACTTTTGGCGACGATTGCGTGGAGAGCACACTTGAGAAGTAGATATGGAAAATGAGAACGACCAGCGCCCTTTGTAGAATGGAAAGGCCTCAAGGGCAGAGATGAGAAGGAAAGATTAAAGATGAGTATTGAATAGAATCCAAGCAATAGAAGTTCAATTGTGAAGTCACCTGCCTGCGTACCTGAAAACCAAGAGATGAAAAGAAGAGAACAAAATAGGATGCACAACAACGACGAAAAGAAACGGCGACGACGAGGAGAAACGGGACAGAAAAAGAGGGAGAGAGAGAGAGAGAGAGGAAAGAGGACAAACTCGGAGCATAATTACACACACAGAAGCAGCTACAGCTACAGCTACAGCTACAGCTTCAGATTTGGACTCACACTTGCCTTTCTTCTTTCTACTTTCTCTTCTTTCCCGAGTCGAGCGACAATGAGAAACGCGAGATCTCTACTTCGTTCGTTGGGGATGCTGATACATCGAACTGGCACGTTCGAGGGGCGCAGGGGCCTGAGACGTCTGACGCTGCGTGTTTGGGCATTGCCTCGAACAGCCATTCTGAGGCACACACAGCACACATTGGTTGACGCGACGAGGCCAGGGCTCACGCAATTCTTGTTGCAAGCATCTGACTTGATACCTACTGCCTTGGGGTTTTGATACCGGTGGTTCAGTGTTTCGTCGACCATGTATGTACATGAAGGGAGAGGGAGTTGGTGATGACCGGCTTGTCTGTGCGCGAGTCTGGAGGCATTTGAGAAAGGAATTCCATGGTGAAGTGCCTTGGGCGCGTATTGAGTCTGTTGGGGGGGTATCAGGTACACACGCTTTGCACAGGTTTGTGTACTTGTATGAAGTCACGACTCGAGATCTCAGTCTCAGTCTCAGTCTCAGTCTCAGTCTCAGTCACAGTCACAGTCACAGTCACAAGTTACATTGGTATATGTAGTACTGCCGTCATACGAGTGCTACCTGTGAAGATTGGTGGTTATGATAGTTGACGTGAGAAACACATTCCAGATGTTCACACTTGTAGATAGGTACGTCGTATTGCAGCAAC
This sequence comes from Xenosphaeropsis pyriputrescens, assembly GCA_022609375.1. Classification (NCBI taxonomy): domain Eukaryota; kingdom Fungi; phylum Ascomycota; class Leotiomycetes; order Phacidiales; family Phacidiaceae; genus Xenosphaeropsis; species Xenosphaeropsis pyriputrescens. The sequence continues at coordinate 1,067,866 of JAGKQE010000001.1, read as the reverse complement.
AACCAAGTTCCCTTTGGACTGATGGTAAATGCCTGCCACAGTGAGCAAGTGATAAGACAGTAAGGCTGAGCATCATGCGGAACATCCGATTGGTCATACATGATAGCATCGGTGGTACTGCAGACTGGAGACTGCAGAGTGAATATTCTCAGAAGTACAATGGATGAGATGCGATGAGGTGAGATTCGATGGTAAGTATGATTCATAGAAGCATTAAACATACTTTATTGCCAGATTAGGTGATCCAAGAATTCAACTCTTCAGGACGGAGCATAGTACCATACCCAGAATGCATTCCACATTGGGTGACTGGACAACACGTGATATTCATGAAGAGGAATGCAATGGATGAATCAATGATGGCCTGTGTGGCCCAAAGCGGACATTCAAAGCCCTCCCACGCAACATTGTTGAGGGCCAATAATAATCAATAACACAAGTGCGCGTGAGAATACCCCAACACCGCACAACACGCCGTCAATATGGGTGAACATACCTCGAAAGCGCCCTCTCTAGACCGAAAGCGAAGAGTCATGCTCGTACCTGACACGACCAATCCATCGCACATCGCACGAAAGAGGCCGAGTCCTACCTCTGCGCGTTGCACAAGTGGTCTGCGTGCAGCACGTACAAGTAATCCCAAGTGAAAGTAGCACTGGTACTCTCGACCAGCCTCTCGTTTAAGGCTCCTCTCATGTCCCTCCCTCCTCGTCAAAGCCATTCCTCTAAACCCCATAAGAGCCTGCGCTGCCCTCTTTCAGCAACACTTTAACCGAATTGATCAGAGAGATCTTTCTCACGCGCTTTGCACGCAGACACAGACGCAGACGCATAGGTACTCTCATACGTACTCGGCTTTCAGGTACGTACGTACTGCAGCACATATGTCGCGACTTTTCCAATTTCGTTGCTCGGACAGATCATGAGGGTATCGGGAGGTTGAAGAATTGAAGTGAATCGGACAAGTGAAGTGGAACTGATCAAGAAACTACAGAGCAAGAAAAGAAGCACATACCATCCATCACTCGGGTCAACAAGGAAGAAAGAAAGAAAACAGCAAAGGATCGTCAGACGGTCAAGGCTGATAGTCGTCTTTTTCTTATTCTATCAAGGTGCGTACTTACGAGCATACTTACTACGAACATACACATACACATATACACAAAAATCAATTGATACGCCTCTTCTTCTCTTACTATGATCTTCTTCTTCTCCTTGATCTCCCTACCTATCTGTCTGATATTTTCCCCAATGGTATGCGCATACAGCCGCCTGCGGAATGAATATCAGTATCTAGGTTGAGTGCATGCCTGGTCAACAAAGCCAAAGCCAAAGCAAAAACAAAAGCACCGAGATTACCGAGTGAGAGCTGAGAATGAGAATGAGAATGAGAATGAAAGGCCCCCCGCTCACCGAAGAACTGCCTGGCCCGGGACAGGCTGAACGTGTGCGTTGCTTTTTGCAGGGTACATCACCTCACCTGCAAATATGCAGGAACAAGGAGAAGCGGGAGCACAGATGCGCAGTGCTGTCGCCGTTTGTCGCAAGCATATCTTGACATTTCATCTTTCTCTTGCTCTTGTTGCAAGCATACATGTTGTAGCATAGCAACGGAGAAAAGGGGAATTGTTTACGTGTGCCTGTCTTCATCGACATGGTATTCGTTGTCATCGTCGTTCTCATCCTCTTCCTTTTGTTCAGGTTCTCATCAACCCATACACTGCTTGTACCTCTGAAAACAGAGAGCAGAACAATTCCAAGCCTGTCGGCTTGTCACTCGCTCAATCACAACTGAAATCAAGCATGTCGCACACTGCAAAGGTCCTCGTTTTACTCCCCGCCCCGAGTCCTTTTTGGGGGAGTCGGGGTGCCCTGGAACTGTCGCGATTCTGTCGTACATCAGCGTCAACCCTTGCTCTGTTAACCCCAGTACACAGTCCTCCCCCCCCCCCATGCGTCTCTCTTGGCCACTGGGGAGGGGGGTGTGGCCGGGTCAGTAGAAAAAGTCGCACTCTTTAGCAGCAGGCCGGCACATCTGCACGCTATCGGAGGCCCGTGTTCGAAGTTGGAGCACGCATCTCAATCAAAATCAAAATTGGCGATGATTTGTCTCTGTTCAAGTGGACAGGCAAGGCAGGCAATATATCATCAAACCATGACCGACTTGAAGTGAATTGATGAGAGGAAAGAAATTGGAGAGATGATCGATTTGATTTCACAGATATGACCATCTTTTCCCCATCTTTTTCTCTTTTATTTCTGTCAAATCAAGATGTCTGATTCCTTCTTGCTGTTTCTACTCCGTCTTCACTGCCTCACTTCATGCCGGGCCGATGTGGTGGTGGTGTATGCAGAGAAGACAAGAACATGAACAGCATTTAGAGATTGGAGATTGGAGATTGAGATGAGAGACGAGAGATGAGATGGCCACCTTTTCATGCACATGAGATGTCTATGGAATGCCGTACTTCACCTTCATTTTCTTCTAGTCGTGAACTCTTGGTTGCCAGGTGGTGCCGTGTGGATTCTCCATTGTTGAGCTGCTGGCTCTTGAGCTCAACTCGAGAAGGGCGAAGGGTAGCTGACCAGACCCGTGCACTTCTCACTCTTGACCCTTGCCTCACCTCTGGCCTCACCTCTGGCCCTTCACGGTGGGACTGCCAGTGCGTGCAGGCTCCACTTTGCGCCAATACCAGTACGGGCTACTGTAGTAGTGCAGAATTGGATGCGATGCACGGCCCTACTACTGTACTACGCTGCACTACCTAAGGTAGCCAACCCTCAAAGGTCCTTCCACCTTGCGCCTTCCTCGACTGGCCGACATTCCATTATCTTGTGTTGACTTGACTTGATATTGAGCATTTTGTTGTTTTTATTTTATTTTATTTTGAGTTTTGCTGTTATTGTTAATACCATCTTTATCATCATACCATACTTCTACGTGTGGACATCATACACTTACTTGCATTTTGACATTCGTCAACAATGACAAGTCGGGTGGCTGTTGGCCGGCATTCAATAAAATAGTGGTCTCTGTTCGGCTCAGAAGAAGAGTATGACGACGGGTGAAGAAGAACCAAACAGGCAACACTTGCTTCTATGAATACACACATCCATCACCTTACCTTGCCTTGCCTTGCCTTACCTCACCTTACTTGTTACAACATGCTTGAACTATTACGAAGACCTCAACCATCTCGTTCTCATTTCAAGCTGCTTGTCCATACCGCACATAGCTTGAGCATAGCTGATTGCCTGTTTGGGATCGTTCGTTAGTCGTCATGCTTATTGGTAGAGAGGGAGAGGGAAAGAGAGAGATCCATACCCTACCCTAATACCTGTACCTGTTATCAACATGGCCCTGTCAGATCTGTCGACTATTGCCATATCTGAACTACTTGTTAGTCGTCTACCTCTAACCCCCCATGGTCTCATTCAAATCCCATGGTCTTCCATGATTGATGAACCCATGGTGAGATAGTGTACCTGTGTACTTGTACTACTTGTACTACTACTAGGTACTCACTCGCTCACTCTACTTGTACTCATGGAGTCATGATTAGATGGTGCCTGAGTGGAGGGTACGTGCGTGGAGTGCGCATACACCATCGTATGTACTTTCGCGCTTACCTTTCTACTTGTACTCGGTATCTAATACTGTGTACTCGCTACCTAATCGGTGCATGGGCATTTCTATGTCTATATCTATGTCTATTCTATTTCCATATCCATAGCTATGGAGATGTCTATGGGTATGGATAGGTATGGAGATGATCATAAAGATGAACATGAACTACATCTATACTGTGCAAGTGCAAGTACAAGTACTTACAAGTACGAGTAGGGTTGAGGGTCGGAGAGAGGTTCCAGTTATTGGTCCCCTCTTTCCTCTTCCCTCTTCCCAACTTCAAAAGTTCAAGGGCCCTTTGACCAACCAGACACCCCTCAACAGCACCCCTCCCCCTCTTCACCTCCCCTGCAATCCACGCTGCCATGCCCTGCCACTGCCTACACCCTCCATCCACGTCTGACTGCCACTTCTTGACTACCGTACACCCTATTCATCTCTCCTCTTAACCTCTCCGGGCGCTTCTCCTTGCAAGAAAGCTCGCACCTTTCTCCAATCGTCCTTCCGCAGCGAAACACCACTCCAGTGTGCACGCCTTACCTGTTCTTCTTTCTCCCATCTTCAAAAGGTCGAAGAATCGAAGGACGTCCATTTCGAGTCATCAGCACCGCGCATCACTCTGTTTGGCATTGTTTTTGTTTTTTCTTTCTTTCTTTCACTTTTTGAAATAGAAAAGAACGGAGCAAATAAAAAGGATATACAGCGTCAAGTCTCTAATCCGAGTCAAATTTCCAGGTACCAGACACAGCAATACAGAGAAAGAGAGTGTGTGGACGTACGCCAGTCACATCGAAACGTTCACAGGAAAGCTCTGTATCTCTCATTCCGACACAGTACGGCGCAAGAAGCGAGAATAGCAGTTCCCGAAAGCAACAGGAACGAGAACGAAATTCGGGCTCTTGTCTCTTGACTCTTGGTTCCCGACTCTTTCTCAAAGAGTGCATTCAGATATAGGCAGTTCAAGGTAAGTGACCAAGAAATGTGCACAATCGAGTAAGGCGTGTGTGTGGCAGCTTACTGCTTTCGAATCACCTTTCTCAGACGAAGGAACGTGACAGGCGAGGAGGACAGAAGACAAGGTGTGGAGTGGTTAATCACCCACTCACACTTGCCCTCCCTCCAAGCTTCCCCTCCACCACCCCACCCCACCCCACCCCTCTCCTCTCCTCTCCTCTCCTCTCTCACTTCCACTTCCACTTCCACTTCCACTCCTACCTCCACCCGCTTACTTATCTCTCTTCGTCAAGCTCCGGAACGCGAACAAAAGCACCAACCACCCAACTTATCATACCCGAACGCAAGCACCCAAACGCTTACCCTACTCGTACACCTTTCGACACCTTTGTCTCGACTTGTCCACCCTACTCACTAGACAATCAACCCTTCTTCACCCACAATCACCCACCACCCATCACCCATCGCCCATCACCCATCACCCATCTCACTCATCTCACTCATCACCCACCACAGACCAACTCAAGCCAAGCCAAGCCAAGCCAAGTCCACTCACCCATCCCTCCCTCTCCCGTGACTTGCACCCAAGTCCACTACCACCACCCACCACACAAAGAGCGCACCTCAGCACACACTCGACAAGGGTTTATCCACGCGATCTCATCTCCACACCTCTCGCGTTGCTGCTCACCATAAGCAGTTAAGGCACGTCGGCCGTACTCTCAAAACAGTCACCGTCACCTATTCTCGTCATACCTCAGAAACCTAAACCCATAATGGCAGATATCACTGACCAACACGACCAAGGCTCGCCTTCAGCCCTCGACGACTCTCATGCTGTCGGCAATGGCAACACAATCGCATCGGCCGGTGAGAATCGAGGGGTCAAACGCGCCCGTCCATCCACCGCCGACGATGACGACGACGATGATGAGAAGCCAGGTCGCGAGCGAAGAAAGATTGAGATCAAGTTTATCACGGATAAGTCGCGTCGACACATCACTTTCTCCAAGCGCAAGGCTGGTATCATGAAGAAGGTAAGATCCTCCCCCACTGGGATCCCCACTGTTCTCCGCGAAAGAAAAATATTATTAGAAGGGAAAGAGAGAAAAGGAAAGAAAAGAAAAGAAAAAACACGTTGTCGCGTCTCAATCAATTCACGCGCATCATACTGACATGATCCATCCATAGGCATATGAGCTTTCAGTCTTGACTGGCACTCAAGTTCTTCTTCTTGTTGTCTCAGAGACCGGCCTCGTTTACACATTCACGACCCCAAAACTTCAGCCTCTCGTAACAAAGGCCGAGGGCAAGAACCTCATTCAGGTACGACGATCAATTGTGTGCGCATAGAGACCACCTACTAACGGATGCTTACAGGCTTGCTTGAACGCTCCAGAGCCAAACTCTGGTGAGAACGGTGTCGATGATCAAAATCCAGCCGAATCTCCAGAAGAAGCCGCCCCGCAACACCTTCCACAGCAAGGTCGACCAGGCATGCCTCAGAACCCTGCAATGCATCCGGCATATATGACCGCTGAACAGCAACAGCAAGCTCTCGCGTATCAGAATTACATGACGCAACAGCAACGCGGTGGTGGATATCCAATGCCCCAGCAGGCCGGTATGCCACAACAGCATGCTCATCAAGCATAAATGATTGGTGCTGTCTTCCGTATATACGACAGAGGGGAGTGAGCTTGTCTTTCGCACTGATACCCGATACATAATACCAAGAAGCCCAAGTGGTGTATGAGTTGTCGGTTTTTTGACGCCGCCATGTACTGGCGCCTTCGAAATACTTCTGGTGTTTTGGTGTCGTTTTTTCTCCTTCTCTTTCTCTGGGATTCTTTTCTTTTTTATGCTTTATTGAACTTTTCTTGTCCATTTGCAAAGCTTTCGTTTTTTCAAAGGTTGCTTTACTACCCAAAAAGAGAACCCGTCGAGGACGAAATTAATTCACCTTCTAATTCCCCATGTTTTTTGATGCGGCTTTTCGAAGAGGGGATGATTCGGAGAATGGGGGTTATAAATGCTGTTTATGATGAATGGCATCAAACTTTTTTTTATGTTTGTTGTGCATCATGACTGAGTGAATTGGGGGACTACTTTGCTCTTTTTCTCTCTTCTCTTTCTTTTTTCTTTCTCTTTCGACTTACAAAACCATCGCTTCCTACCTCTTTGCTTGCCACATCTTTCTCCCCACTCTCCCGTGGGCGTCGGCGTGGGACCAAACTGTATTCCAGAAGTTCAACCTCTTTTTTCTTCTTCTTCTGCTCTTGGTCCTACCTTGGCGGATGTCTTGCTCTAGCAGTCTTGTACAGTATTAAAGGATCGTTGTTCAATTGTTGAGTCTCATCTTTGATCCTTTTCGATGTTGATGTTCGTGTTGATTGTTGATGTCGATGAACCTCGTTTTTGCACATGTGTCCCCCCCTTCTTCCCCTTTATCCTTTCAGGGGCATTATAATGTGTAAAAAGTAAAAGCTATTGATCAAGTAAAGAGGAAATGTTTATGCAGAGTAGAGTGTTATCGTTCATGAATCGATGATTGGGTTGATTGATTTGATTGATTGATACATTGATACTCGGTACATTCTATCTAGACTCCTACCACCTACCTGCCTTGCCTGCCTGTCTCCCTGGACTTTGCCTGCCTATCTTGACTTAATCCATCCACCACCTATGCATACTCAAGGCCACTCGAAAGGGTATACAAACAAAAACAAAACAAAAACAAAAACACATACACATATACGTCCTCTTCCATCTTAACTGCGTCTCCATAATGCCTCTCCACAATGCCTCTGTAGAATAACATGCCCATGCCCACAACATCCATAAACACAAACGTATACACAAGACGTATACGGAAACGGAAACGGAAATGTGAAAGCCGCATGACACAAAAACAGAGAAGAAACCGAGACGAAGGGAGAAGGAGGGGTCGAGAAGTCGAGAATCGGAACAACAAAATTCGAATCGTGCCTATCCAGCGTAGCGCACTAGTCTTCCCTTCCCATTCCAACCCCACACCAATCTTCCAATCCGCATTACTGCCCCCAGTCCCTGACCGATCCGCGGACCGGGATCCAGATCCAGATCCAGACCCAGGCCAAGACCCAGACCCAGGCCAAGACTCAGACGCGGACGTGGATCCGTCAACAGTGAAGCTCGAACCGAGATCTCGGCGCCCGATTCGCGGTACCGGAACCTCTGTGCGAGCTCTGCGCCGCGGCTGTGGAGGTGCCGGGTGGTTTTGCTTGTTGCAGACTGGAGGCGTCTGTCTGGGCTGGAGGCGGTGTGTATGTGTGGATGCTGTGCAGACCGAGACTGAGCGATGGCAAGCTGAGGAAGGCGGGGAGGTGGGTGTGAGGGGAAGCTGGAGGGAGAAAAGGAAGGGAAAGGAAAAAAAGGGAACGAAGAACAAGAAAAGAAGCAGAAAATTTCAAAAAGAAAAAGGAAAAGGAAAGAAACAAGAGTGCAGAATGCAGAATGCCACCCTATTTCGCCATAATGTGCATGACCACCCGTCCCCCAAACCAGACCCTCAACCCCTTAAACCCCGCGAAATCTCAAATCCAATACACGTCACACGCGCCCATCGCCATCGACGCCATCCGCTCCATTCCCCCCATCGCCCCCGTCCCCCCTCTTCCTCCACCAGCCCATCTTCCAGAAGCCCTGCGCCTCAAGACTCTTCCGCTTGGCCGCGCGCTCATTCCGTTCCGGCCGCGCGATGAAGCCCGGGAAGCCCGTCGAGCGCCGCCTATGGCGCCGAGGAATGGAGCCCGCCGCAGTAGCGGACGTGGCGCTGCGCAGCAGCGACGTGTTCTCGTCCGCCTCCTCGACGCCATCGGTGCTCGCGCGCCCCAGAGTCCCGTAGACGCCGGAGCCTCGCTGTGCCACTGAACCCCGATGGCTTGGGAACTCGCCGCTCCGGTTTCTCGGCGAGGGGGGCACGCGCGCGTCGTCCAGCTCGTCCCAGATCTCCGACGTCTCGTTCAGACGCGCGCGCCGCACTTTCCGTGTAGCGCCGAGGACGGTGTCGAGTTTTGTGGTGGGTGTCATGGGTGTGTTGGAGAGGAGGGCTTGGTGCTCGTTCGTCAGCTGGGCTTCTTCGTCCAGTGGCAGTGAGTCGGATGATTCGTTGTCGGTGTCTTCTACGAAGCCCAGACCGGGGGCCAGCGCTGACTGCGCGACTGACGGTTGCGTTTGCTCATCGTTGAGCCGCCATGAGAGGGCGAGGACGCCCGAGAGTAGAATTGCTGTGCCCAGGGCGATGAGGCAAGCGTGTGGGACCGAGATGAGTGATGTTTGGTGGAAGTAGATTAGGCCATCTAGAATGGCTATTATGTTGTAGATGCAGAAGACAAGGGGGTAAAGAACGCTTGTGGAGACGAGTTTGAGACCACGGTGTAAGTAGTAGAGTTGAGTGAGGGCGAAGAAGATGAGGCCAAGGAGACAGACCCATGATTGCCATCTGTTGAATTGGTTCTTGCGGTCGATAATTGTACGAACGAGGAGTTCAACAGCCGATTTGGCTACCAAGAGAGAATGCGCCGAGAGAATACCGCTGATGACGCCGTATGCAAGACCTCGTAGTAGTCGGATTCGCGGGTTTGATGCTATGCTGTGCATGCGTGAGAGACATGCGGCTATTGCTATGATGATAGATACTAGGATTCCCTGCCCTATCATCCACAGCACGAAGGTTCGCCGACCCAGCAGATCGAGTAGTTGGTCGAGATTGTGTGCTGGTTCAGGAATGGCTCCAAATATTGCGATCATGATGGCACCGGTACACACCAGCATTGTGCCTCCCAACGACCATCTGGTGAAGGGTTCGCCGAGGATGAGGGTGGCGCATATCGAGTTGAAGACGAGTCCCGAGGCTTGAAGCGTCGACAGCACAGGGAGAGGTAGTGTGGTGATTTGAATGGTACTGCCCAGCAGATTGGAAATTATGAACATGCCCATGCCCAGTTGCCATCGTCGTCGGCGATATGGGGGCCGTGTGAAATGAGGTTCCTTTTCATCCTCGAGGAGATGCGACTTTCGTTGCAACGTGAGCCCGAGACTTTGTACGCCCGTCGATATTAATCCTACGAGGATACCGATCTGGAAAGAGAGTCAATATGGTTTAATGCTCTATATGATCAGATGTAGCTTACGGCAATACTTCCACTGGGCGACAAGCCTCCTAGCTGGCCCATGGCGTCGCTATGCCACTATAACAGCACATCCGCTGCCCACGAGCAACACAAGGCGTCGAATCGCACCAAAGAGTCTTGGGTATATGAATTGGCGACGAGGGTAATTCGAAGTGGAAGTGAAAAGGAGAGAGGGTTATGTTGTGAGGAAAGCAGCTGGAATGTATGAGCTCTGGACTTTGGACTTTGGACTCTGGACTCTGAAGGCATGTACTGTAGTACACGACAGGCGCATAGGTTCATGTCACTCGCTTCCGGGATTGGGCACGAGGCTGTTGCAAGGACAATGACCAAACACAGGGTAGGATCTTAGAGCCATTATGCAATATTCTACTGGGTACCCAAGTACTAGGTAACGAGTAACGAATAACGACGTAAGTAGGTGGGTAAGGCCAGGCAGGCAAGGTGAGTGAATACCTAGAAACAAGAAATAGGCATATTAACACAGACAGAAGACAGAGACAAAGACAGAGACAGAGACACAGACACAGACAGAGACAGAGATAGAGATAGAGACACAGACACAGACACAGACAATCCTCGACTACCTAGGTATTAGCCTTCCCATCAACAGGGACAGCAAGTGAAACAGAAACAGCTTCACCACTCTTTGCTTGCTATTCAATATCCATCCTGATTCTATGAAGCCTCATATACATCTGCACACGTTCGAGTCATGTGTTGTGTCTCTTGAATTTGTTGTGCGAGTGCACGGTTAGCCAGGTACAGTATTGGTATTTAGATATTCTCTTGCTTCGAGCATTGATTCAATCGAAGTCATGGAATCTGGCTGGTGACTACGCCTTTACCCATCAACTTGCTTTTTTGTGGTTCAAGTCGTCTGATAATCCCATGCTGCCTCTTTCCCTCTCTCATCCCTCCCACCGCCTCGTACTGTGTGTTGTGTCTGCTCGTGTTCGTGCAATTCATCGTTCGTGAGTGATATTTGTGGTGTTGGTGGTGTTGTATCATCGGCTTGTGCCTTCTTATCGGCGAGCTTAATCCCAGGCGTCAATTCGACGTCGACCTTCGATTCCAAGCTCCGTCACCTCCCAAACTCCAAACTCCAAACTCCACACTTCCAAGCTCCCAAACCCAACCACGACCTCTTCCCCGCAACCCGCACAACCCAAATCACAGCAGCATTCAATCCTCCCCGCAAAGATGTCGCAAATCCACGCCCTCTCCGATGACCAGGTAAGCCCGTCCACATCCAATGGCCGGCGGCGGTGGAGCGAGCGACCGCGACCACAGCCGCCGCAGCGGGACAGCAAGCTGACGTAGCAAAATGTACCATGCAGGTGGGTCAGGAGCTCAAGAAGATGACGGCCTTCATCAAGCAGGAGGCGCTGGAGAAGGCCAAGGAGATTGAGATCAAGGCCGACGAGGAATTCGCCATTGAGAAGTCGAAGCTCGTGCGTCAGGAAAGCAGCAGCATCGACAGCGCGTACGAGAAGAAATTCAAGCAGGCTACCATGTCGCAACAGATCACCCGCTCCACCGTCGCCAACAAGACCAGGCTGAAGGTCCTCGGCGCTAGACAGGAGCTGCTCAACGACATCTTCGAGAAGGCCCAGAAGAGATTGGGCGAGGCCACCGAGGATGAGGCGAAGTACGTCGACATCCTCAAGAACCTCATGCTTCAAGGCTGCTATGCTCTTAATGAGAGCAAGGTGCAGATCAGGACTCGGGAGCAGGACTATGGGCTTGCAAAGCAGGCTATTGAGAAGGCTGCGGCAGAGTACAAGGAGAAAGTGCACAAGGATATTGAGATCACTATTGACGAGAAGAACCCACAGCCAGAGGGATGGTGAGTTCATTCATTCATTCATTCATTGGCTGCATCTGTGTTCAATTTTGGAAATATCATAGAGCTAACATCGTGCTCGCAGTTCTGGTGGCTTGTCCATCGTCGGTGGAGGTGGAAAGATTGACATCAACAACACTTTCGAGGAACGTCTGAAGCTTCTCGAGGACAATTCTTTGCCAGCCGTGCGAAACACACTCTTCGGAAAGAACGAGAACCGCAAGTTCTACGACTAGTCTGCATCTACGAGGAGCCGCGGAGCCCCTGAAAAAGCGGGAGTCATATCGCCGTTTTGTGTTGCTGCTGTTGTAGGAGTCGAGAGAAAAGGATTGGGAGAAGACCTTGTTTTTGTAGCCTAGCCACCTCTGTTTTGTTCTCATCATTGCATTCATGGGGCCTTAGACACTGTATGATACAATTCCACGTTGTCGGTACCATGTAGAAATTACCCCCAACTTTCAAGAAGAGGAAGAGAGAAATTGTGGCCATATTTGATATCGTTCAGTTATCTGAGAGTTCTATCTGACCTTGACCTCGACCGCAGGCGTAATCTCCTTCCCCCGTTTCCTCTCCATGATATCCAAAAAGCCCTTTATGCCCTTCTTCTCGGAAGCAAAGTCCTCGTCGCCTTTCTTGCGGTCGAATACGCTCTGCTTCGGTTTCTCTCTCGTCCTGACCGAGAATGCCAACCGATACCGCACCCCCTCCATCACCTCCTTGGCCTCTATCCTCGAGATGAAGGACGCGCCAGTGTCGTTGATACTGCTCCAGATAACCTTGATGCGCGTCGAGAGGACATCGATATCCTCGTTGAATTTCCGCTCGACCTCCTCGTCACGAAGATCCAGGCCCCTGGACTGGCCTGCGTCGACGGCGATGTCGAGAAGCGTCATCAGGGCCGCGAGATTCAGGTAGTCCGTCGACTGTGTGATGGCGAACTCCGCGTCGTCGAGTCGGGCCGTGACCAACGGCAGGGAGAACGAGCAGTCCGACGGCCGCTTCATGATCTTCTGGTCTTCGAGGAAGAAGGAGAGTGCGCATCTTCGTCGGAATTCTTGGAGGCGGGCGGAGTGCGCTGGTATGCAGCGTAGCATTTGTGCGCGGAGGGGGTTGGAGTCGGTGTAGGTGGATATGGCGGTGCATACTGCTGTGAGCTGTGACTGTTAGTAGATGCCAGTTATGTGTGATTGCATACTTACGACGCTCCCCCACTCGCTGTCTGGTAGACAATTCACTAGTGATGATATCGTTGTCTGACATGCTGCCAGTAAGTCCAGGTTTGTCATGACCACCGAATCTAGGCACATGCGAGCCATCAGGGAGAGAATATGTCGTCCTTCGAAAATTGGACTATGTTGCCCGAGCCGACCCATAAGATTGACCATCACAATCACCGTATCCCAACTGCGATCTGGATACGGGTCAGGTATGGGGGCTCTTGTTGTGACACCCTTTCCACTCAGGGATACCCCTTCCTCGGTCGCTCCGATAATTCTGAAGAGCTTCTGCACAAGGTCCGGCTGTAAGATGCGTTGAATCTGAACAACAGGAAGGCCGCAGAGAAGATCACAGTAAGAAGATCGGAGAGAATCTCTAGAAAGTGAAGGGATCTCATCAAGTATCCATAGAACGATTTCATCTGGCAGACTTTCCCCCAAACCCACCATATCCTTAGCGATTCCCGACTCCACAGTTTGTTGTCTCGATACCGGATCGACGAGATCATGCTGCCAGCTTTCCTTCTTGACAGACTTTGCCGGGAATTTCTTGCGAGTTGCATTCGGCGCCGATGCGGTGTCGAAGAAATACCATCTCTGCTGGACATGCGTAGCTTCTGTCCTCCTCAGAGCCTGCATGACCTTCTGAGCACCGCCATCCTCGCGATCTTCTATAGCTGCATCGATAGCTATCGCAGTCGCGTCGATCCTCTGCCCATCACGTGAACCCGCGCGTCCACTGTGCCCCTCATTATCGTGGAGTGCCTGTATGCGTTGGGCGCTCACTTCCGTAGCTTCACCTTTGGCAGCCTCGTAGACCAGCGACTTCAAGTCGAATTTGTATTTTTTCTTCACGGGTGAATTGATGACGGTAGGTTTGCGGTCCCTCGGCGGCGACGGCACCCTCGGTACTGTGCTGCTGGCGATGCCATTTCCTCTCCGCGCTCGTATGATATCTGTCAGGCTCTCCAACGATGAGTCGGAGTCTCCATCATCATTGTCTGAATTCTCCACTTCCAGCTTTCCCGGAGGCAGCTTCGGCGTCCCTGAAGTCGCCGTCACTGTCACCTTTGTGGTCACAGGGTTTGGAAGTGGTATGGATTGTGGAGGTGGACGTGATGGAGGAGGAGTGGCAGCTTTTGGTTTGGGATGTCGTGATGATGGTCCAAAAAAATTCTTGATGTTGCCGCCATGCTTCGACATGTCTCTTTCTCTTTGTTAATTAAATTATATCAGATGCATAGGGGGCCTGCCGTGCGGTCTGGGGTTTCATGTATAATATTCTCTGCTTGAGGTTCTCTTGAACTCTCTCGTCCTCTCTTGTCCTCTGGCTCTCTCTCGTTATCAGCCTGCCTCAGGTGCCTATCGCTATGTCTTCTCCAACGCGCAACGTGAGACGCGGTCGTTTCACCGGATCACGTGAACTCAAGCACTCATCGGTGCCGTCGGTCTGGAGAGGATCGGAACAGGATGAGGAAAGGAACATCATTACCTTCCTTACAATACCAAGCACTTCATTCTATTCTAGTTTCATCTTAATTAAGCAGACATTCCGGGCTGTAAGTATGTGCTCGATGCATCGGCTATCTGGCAAGTCTTAATCCGGAACATTCTATACTTCATGCTTCGAACGATCGTGATCGCGATCCCATTCGGTCCTCACCAAAAGAAAAGAAGTCTCCTTCTCCCCCCTTCCTCTCCAAATCAAAGCGTACCGCAGCTATCGTCGCCAGATAGGCGCTTCCGGGTGCTCAAGCCGCCACGACCTTGACGTAATTAGTGCTTGGGAACATCGCCAAACCCGTTGTCCTACACACAAGCTATTCGTCTATGGCCGATGCTGGAGAAATGAACTCTGGTGCTCTAGGGATATGTCTAGCAAAGGAAACGTTCTTGGGGTTTCCCGCCGTGTCTTAGGTACGGCTTCGCTGATCGCAGTTCATGTCAAGAGGTCATTTCGCATATGTATCCGTAGTAAGTAGCAATACAGGAGGATTCCACGCCGTGGCAAGGGGTCAATGCCTCAGGGGGTTTCTGTGGTACGAGGTACAAGTACAAGTGCTTCATCTGAATATCAATACATTGGTACGGAGTACAGAGTATTGATACTTACTGGCTATGCTTGTATATGTCGTGACGAAGCAGTGGTAGTGGTAGTGGTACTGCAGCATTCTTTGAGTATCGTAACACATAATACATAATCCAGAGATAGATTCCCAAAGAGTCGGCTCGGATCCACAAGTTATATATATTTTCTGCCCCTAAATACGGAGTACATATGTCCACAGGTATTAAGATCAAGATCAAGAGCAGGGCGCGACGCCGCGAGCGCCCACCCCTTGTTTGCACAAAGTCGTGTCTTATGTCTCCGTCTCTGCTCATAAAGATGGAAATGAGTGGCTAAGAAGCCAAGTTCCTCATATACAAGATGTCCAGATTCGTAAGCAATGAGGCGGCATGGCAAGCTCTCGGCATTCAGACGAAATAAACCCCCCAAGAGATGAGTGAGTGATTTTCAGTAAGATCGAGAGTATTACACAGTGAGTGTATCTTGTAACTATCTTGAGATCCCGGGAGCCCGGGTTGTCTATGAACAAGCCTCTTTCTCTCTCCGTCTTCCACCTCCTCCCCCTCCTTATCCGTCTCCTTGGTCGGTCCCCACCCCCAGCTGCGATGTCACATTGTTCGAGAGATGCAACGAGGCAAGGAACAATAATAGACCCTTAGAGTCGCCGTATGTGTCCGAGGAGGGGCTGAAATAAGAGAGAGAGGGTGAGAGGGAGAGTGAGAGAAAATTGGAATGCCGAATACTCCATTGCCTCTGATAGGTTTAATGGTTGCGAAATATTTCTTAGCATGAGGACTTTTTTATTATGGATAGATGTCCAGGTCCCAAGGATCTGCATATTTCCGGCCTTTTCCCTCTTCTGGGCCACTGTATGAGGAATATCAATCAGATTTTTCCATTCCTCTCGGCTTCTTTTTCTTCTTCTTGCCTTTCTTGCCTTCTTTTTGGATAAAATTTATATAACAGTCGGAAACAGTTGTTGTTTAGTGTCTTGGATCTTGGAGTAGTTTCATCTTGGCTTCTTCTCTTCTTCTCGACGTGAAGCATATGCATTCGACAGTGAAGTTGGCATGGTAACCTGAATACCTACTCTCGCAATTGCACCTAATCAGTCCTGCTCGATTCCAGATGAGTATGTTGATAACTCCATTCATACATGGGCGGTGATTTACCTTCACAAGTGACCTTCCATTCAGGCTTTTCTCAAAATTGGCATGCCTATTCTGATCGCCCGCCCTGGTAAAAAAAGAAAGAAAAAAGGAACGCTGGCGTTCCACACAGGTGCGTCAGATGGCTGTGGCTTAGGATCATTACTGCGGATTGACAACGAGCCCGTACCATCGCAATTACTCGTCGACCAGCATGTCAAATGTCGTCGCTGCTTATTATTGGGCGTGTGCGTGCAACGCACAACAACTGAAACTCCCAGAAGTCGTCCACCTTATCCACTTGCTTTCCCGGATGGGTCCAGCTTGAATCGATACTCTCATGCATGGCTCCGTGTACCTTACTTTGCCCTGGAGGATCTTGGGTATCTTGGGTATGTACTTGTACTCTCGATGTACTTGTAGACGATACCTACCTACTTACCTAGGTACTTGACGACAACGCTCAACGAGACTCCCGTTATGACTCTCCTTAGCCAGTCGGTGTTGGAGAAACACACTTGTTGCACGACTGTAATGTACTCACTCGTGTCACTCCAAATGTTCCATCTCCTTCCTACTACTTTGTTAGCAGTGTACGGTACTACAAGTTTACGAGTCTACAAGTCTACGACGTCCTCTACTCAAATCGATACTCCGTATTTCAAAAGCAACAATGCACACTCCCCTCACCTCTCCCCTCCCCCTCCCCCTTCTCCTCCAAGGCCCCAGCCTCACAACCCTGGTGTGTTTACTTGTCGATTTTACACATAGACGATTTAGCCATCATGCTTGGGGTCCTTGGCTTTGGCTCTGGTGAATCGATTTGCATAAAATGGTAAGGTAGGCAAACGTTACTACTCATGCAGTCAATGATTTGGGCTGGGCTCCGAGCTTGTCATGAAATAGTGGTCGGTACTGGGCGCTGCTACGCAAACACTACTTACGCTGCCGAAGCCGCTACTTTACCGTTGCGTGTAGACGGAGTGCGGTGGACATTAAAGCAGAAAGATATTCCTCCGAAATAAGATTGCTGTTGCCCGTCGCGCCAGTACTGTACAGCAAAGTCCTGCTGGTCCATCAAAATCGTCTCCACCGTGAAAGGCCTGTGTAGGAAATAGAATACCGCGTTTCTGTTTGCGGAGTAAACAAAGACCATTTACTAAGGTCGGGGATGATCCCTATTTTTTGCCTAGGTTCCGTCAGTCTCTGTTCTATTCCCATTCATGCCTCTCTTTTTCATGGTGCCGGGTAAGAATATGTATTTGAACCAAGTAGGGAGTACGTATTGAGTCTTGAGTACGTGTATTCTAGTGGGACGCAATGATACTGCCAAGTAACTTACCCATAATATGAAAGTGAGTGCTACTACGTAGTCTTATGCCAATAATCCCTTGGTCAGCAAGTACATATCTCTTCTCAACATAGACAAGGCAAGGCATTAAATACTCAGCATGTTGAGGTTGTAAGCATGACTCCGGGCTGAAAAAGGTACATAGAGCATGAAACTAGAAGCCAATCCTTCAACTTCTCTGTGACTTTCGGGCTAGCTGAAGCTGGAGCTGAAGGGAGGGATGAATTGAATTTCGCGTGCGACTGATCCTTTCAACCTTCTGCGTGCCATGCGTTCCTACCGAATATCTCCTGCGTTCTGTATCGTGCAGTCGGCATAATCCCTTGATATCCGGATATATATCAAATTCTTCAACCTGCCTCTACGGTGCTGGCAGGATGACAAAGGGTCATAATACCTGATACACTCGGAGTTTTCAAGCCCTTACCTCCGGCATGCGCCTCCTGCGTTGCTCACTAACAAGGTTTCCGCGCCGGAGCCCGAGCGAGCATAAAGCCACCCAGCGCCAGCAGATGGAATGGGTGGTGGTGCTGTAATAATTTGTAGTTATCAATCAATACTCGATATACAGTTATTGGAAGGTAATCGAGGGAGTTCGATGTAGAATAGAGTGTCGAATAGAAGAAGCCATGTAGTAAGTACCTTGTTCTTTTGTGTAGGCTCGGTAGGCCACCTACATGATTCATGTCAAGTGTATTGGTAGTCAGCAAGATGAACAGTCATAGTGAACAGCAGCACTCACTAAGTATCCCATAAAGTCCATGTATCCGTCATCATGCCAGTCTGCGCAGTTGCATGCAAGTAGAGTCCTACGTAGTACGTAGTACTCCATCGGCCTGGGTGATCTAGCACGCCCTGGTCAGAATTGTGCAGGCTAGAGGCAATGCAGTAGTGATTGGGAGGAGTGAAGCACTGTCCTGGAGAGGTGCGTAGTAGTACAGTAGTGAAAAGTGAGTGACAAAGCACGAGTCGGGTGAGAGTGAGAGTGAGATGAGGGAAGAAGTTCCACCGCGTCGTAAGGTAAGGCAGCTTAGACGGGTGAATGTACTTATGTAGAATAATATGTAGAGTAGTTCGTGAGTCGTATTCTACTATGTGAGGTAAGCAGAGAGGCAGATGAGAAAGATTGTGTGTAGGTAGGTAGGTATGGTATTAGTAACCAAGGCAAAATATGAATACAGTCAACATCTACTACTTACCTACGTAGAGAGAAGCCAAGGGAACATCGATGATTTGGTGGCCGACATACTCACTGCACCACCATCGCCCTTCGTCACATTCATCTCACTTCACCTCACACTTGTACACATTCTCTCTCTCTTCACTTACTTCCTGTCGTCCCTTGCCCCACGCGCCCGCTCGAATCTCATCAAAAACATCAAAAGGAAGTAGAATAGAGGGGAAGCAGCCCTACTGACAGTACATACACATCCCCCCAAATCACTTGGTTGCAGCATTGCTCGCTCGCTCTTCGCTGCCCATTACCCGTAGGCGCTTCCTGAATCCATCGCCGCTCCATCCGATCTAAGCGACTAGTTGTTACATCAGGAAGATCTACAATCCACGCCTTCAATTCAACGTGCCACATCTCATTGTCAATCGTGACAGAAAAAGCCAGAAAAGGAACGGAACTTGTCAAACAAACTTCGTGGTATTCTGCAGGACAACAGTGGCCATCGATCCCCCCCTCACAGAAAGCTGCGAACCCGTTGAAAGAGGAAGGGTGCGGACTCGAAGGCTGGCGGAGGACGACAACACCCCGGGCATCTGCCCGTAGAAAGCCACAACATGGCCGTCGAACCGTATATGGAAGAGGATCCTCAAATACCACCACCAAACAAACGACTCCGATGGGCGACACAAAGAGTGAAAAGTGGTGGGCGTAAGCGTCAATCGATTCTGGATCGTCTACATAAGGGACATGAGGCTGGCGAGAAGAAGAAGAGGGACTCGGGCGCCTCGGCAGGTGCTGAGTCCACTGGGACTGATCTGGACGCCATTGCTGAGACGACAGAGGGCTCAGAAGGCAGTGCGAACGACGACGGCGATGAACCTCGCAAGATCTATTTCAACATTCCGCTGCCCCCCGACGCCAAGGATGAAAATGGCCATCCAGCTGTGCAATTTGTCAGGAACAAGATCCGTACAGCAAAGTATACCCCTTTGAGTTTCGTACCCAAGAACTTGTGGTACCAGTTTCATAATATCGCCAACGTCTATTTCTTGTTCTTGATTATTCTGGCCGTAAGTCCTTGCTGAATGATCCTTATGTGAATGAAGCATGCTGATGTCGCTTCTCTAGATCTTTAGTATCTTCGGCGCATCAAACCCTGGTCTGAACGCCGTACCACTGATTGTTATTGTCTTCATCACAGCTGTTAAGGATGCCATTGAGGATTATCGCCGTACAATTCTCGACAATGAACTCAACAACTCTCCTGTGCATCGTTTGGTTGACTGGGACAATGTCAACATTAGCACCGATAGTGTATCTTTGTGGCGAAGAATCAAGAAGGCCTCTACCAGAGGCTCCCTTAGACTCATCAAAATGATGAAAGGCAAGAAAAACAAGCCTGGGAAACAGTTTGCAGAGGCTGCAATGGACGAACCTCGAATGTCTGTCGATACATCCAATCCAAATCGCAACTCTGCATTCTCTGTTAATTCACAACGAACCTCTTTTGCATCTGTCAGAGATACCAGCGCCGACGACATCCAGATGACACCTGTTCCTTCGCCACTCCCACAACGCCACTCTAAACACTTGGAAGCCGAAGATGCTCTCGAGCGTACTAAGACTGGGTTCTCGTTCGATGCCGAAGCTGCTGCGCCAATCCATAGAGACTTCGGTAGCTTAATCAACCCCTACTTAAAACCGACTGGCAAAGCTCGTTTCCACAAGGATTACTGGAAGAACGTCCAGGTTGGAGACTTTGTTCGGATCTACAACGATGACCAAATCCCCGCTGATATTGTCATTCTTTCAACTTCTGACCCGGATGGAGCTTGTTATATCGAAACGAAGAACTTGGATGGAGAGACCAATTTGAAGGTCAGACATGCCTTGCGCAGTGGCAGAAACATTAAGCACGCCCGCGACTGCGAACGCACCGAGTTCGTTCTTGAAAGTGAGCCAGCCCACGCGAACTTGTACCAATACAGTGGTGCAGCTAGGTGGAAACAAAAGAACCGTAAGGATCCAAATGGACAGGGACACGATATGGCCGAGCCAATTTCAATCAACAATTTACTTCTCAGAGGTTGCAATGTTCGAAACACTGAATGGGTTCTTGGTGTGGTCATTTTCACCGGTTTCGACACCAAGATCATGCTCAACTCTGGCATCACTCCTACCAAGCGCTCTAGAATTGCTCGAGAGCTCAACTGGAACGTCATTTACAACTTCGTCCTTCTTCTCATCATGTGTCTTGTTTCTGGTCTGGTTCAAGGTATCACATGGAGTCAGGGCAACAATTCTCTAGACTACTTCGAATTTGGCTCAATTGGTGGAACATCAGCCCTCGATGGTTTTATTACTTTCTGGGCTGCTGTCATTTTGTTCCAAAACTTGGTTCCCATCTCCCTGTACATCTCGCTCGAAATCATCAAGACCGCTCAAGCTTTCTTCATCTATAGTGACTCGGAAATGTACTACGATAAGATCGACTACCCCTGTACACCAAAGTCCTGGAATATTTCCGACGATCTCGGTCAAATCGAATACATCTTCTCCGACAAGACGGGTACCCTTACTCAGAACGTCATGGAATTCAAGAAAGCTACGATTAACGGAACCCCCTATGGTGAAGCCTATACGGAAGCTCAGGCGGGCATGCAAAAGCGTCAAGGTATTGATGTCGAAAAGGAGGGTGCCAGAGTCAGGGGAGAGATCGAAGAGGCAAGACTCAAGATGCTGGCGGAAAGCAGGAAGCTCAACGATAACCCTTACTTGCACGACGAAGATCTGACCTTTATTGCCCCCGATTTTGTTACCGACTTGGCTGGAGACTCTGGACCCGAACAACAACGTGCCAACGAGCAATTCATGCTTGCTCTGGCTTTGTGTCACACCGTCATTGCTGAGACTGTTCCAGGAGACCCACCGAAGATTGAATTCAAGGCCCAATCTCCCGACGAAGCCGCTCTCGTTGCAACTGCAAGAGATTGTGGATTTACTGTCTTGGGAAATACAAATGATGGAATCAGTCTGAATGTTCTTGGGGAAGACAAAGATTACACCGTGCTCAACCAATTGGAATTCAACTCGACAAGAAAGCGAATGAGTGCTATCATCCGTATGCCTGATAACTCGATCATCCTGTTCTGCAAGGGTGCCGATAGTATCATCTACTCGAGACTTAAGAAAGGCGAGCAACAAGAACTTCGCCGAGAGACAGCCGAACACCTCGAAATGTTTGCCAGAGAAGGACTGCGAACATTGTGCATCGCTCAGAGAATTTTGGACGAGGAGGAATACCAGGAGTGGAACAAGCGCCATGAGATTGCAGCCGCTGCAGTTTCTGAGCGCGAGGAAAAGCTTGAGGCTGTTGCTGACTCGATTGAGCGTGACCTGATGCTTCTCGGTGGTACTGCAATTGAAGATCGACTCCAAGAAGGTGTGCCGGATACCATTGCTTTACTGGCCGAAGCCGGTATCAAGTTGTGGGTTCTTACCGGTGACAAGGTGGAGACTGCTATCAACATTGGATTTTCCTGTAACTTGCTCAACAATGACATGGAACTCATTGTGTTCAAAATCGAGGACGATAGCCTTGACACTGCCGAAGGGGAATTGGACCAGCACTTGAAGATCTTCAACATTACAGGCTCTGATGCAGAGCTCAAGGCCGCCAAGAAAAGCCATGAGGCACCTGCACCAACGCACGCCGTTGTCATTGATGGAGATTCGCTCAAATTGGTTCTCGACCCACGATTACGCCAAAAATTCTTATTGCTCTGCAAGCGTTGCAAGTCTGTATTGTGTTGCAGAGTCAGTCCAGCACAAAAGGCTGCCGTTGTACAGATGGTGAAGACTGGTCTTGATGTTATGACACTCTCTATCGGAGATGGTGCCAATGATGTCGCCATGATCCAGGAAGCTGACGTTGGTGTTGGTATTGCTGGTGAGGAAGGACGCCAGGCCGTCATGTCCTCTGATTATGCTATTGGACAGTTCCGATTCCTTCAAAGACTTGTACTCGTTCACGGTCGTTGGTCATACCGAAGACTTGCGGAGACTATTGCAAACTTCTTTTACAAGAACATCGTCTGGACCTTCACTCTCTTCTGGTACCAGATTTATCAAAATTTCGACCAGTCCTATCTCTACGACTACACCTATATTCTCTTGTTCAACTTGGCCTTCACGTCCCTTCCTGTCATCTTCATGGGTGTCCTTGATCAAGATGTCAGTGACAAGGTTTCCCTTGCCGTACCTCAACTTTACAGACGTGGTATCGAGCGAAAGGAGTGGACACAAACCAAGTTCTGGTAAGTATACAAAGAACTTCTTTTCAATGGCATTCGCTTACACATTATAGGATCTACATGATCGATGGAATCTACCAGTCACTCATTTGTTTCTACATGGGTTACTGCCTGTTCTCTGACGGAACTTTCGTGACTCAGAGTGGGCAAGATCTTGGCGGCCAGGAACGTATTGGTAACTTTATTGGTCCTGCTGCCGTCATTGTGGTCAACTTCTATATCTTGATGAATACCTACCGGTGGGATTGGCTTATCTCTCTTCTTGTTGCAATCAGTATTCTACTCATTTTCTTCTGGACCGGTGTATACTCGGCATTTACTGGATCATCGTTCTTCTACCAAGCCGCACCTCAAGTCTTCGGTACACCAACTTTCTGGGCGGTTACCTCCCTTTCGGTTATTATTTGTCTCCTTCCACGGTTCTTCGCAAAAGCCATCCAGAAGGTCTACTTTCCCTACGACGTTGACATCATCCGCGAACAAGTCAAGCAAGGAAAGTTCAAGTATCTTGACGACGTCGATGGGTCTTCAGTCTCGAAGTCCAACAGCTCATCCACTGCTTCGTCAGATCTTGCGCAGCCGAGTAAGCATTTCCAAGATCCGAGTGATGATCGACGGCCTATTTACCCTCCTTCAGTAGCCCCAACTGCTACCACCCACGGTAACCCACGTTCTGCCACCGGTAGCGACGGAACCGATTTCATCCGCCACCGCGAATCCTTAACGTACGATCCGATTGGCAGTAACAGACCGTCCATGGATCGCCCTCGACCCTCCTTTGACCGCATGAGAGCATCAATGGATCGAATGCGGCCGAGTCACGAGGCCAGTAACGATATCACGTCAGCGGCCATGTTACAGAGGTTTGAATCAAATCACACCATCGGCCTCGCTGTAACGTCGAGTCGCCGGCACGATATCACGGATGAGATGCAATAATAAATATTAAATTGGGGGACTCGGTGTGTGTGTTGGGGAATTAAAGGGAAATACTGTACAATACCAACTGGGGCTTTCTTTCTGTTGTCGATAATGAAAACCAAAAAAGATCTTGGCTTGCATGTTTTGTGTGCTCGAAAGCATGATCTACGAACTTCTGGCTGTCTTTGCTTGCGTCTCATTGTTCTTGCTTCCTTCTTTTTTTCCTCCTTTCTGCTTTTTCTTCTTCTTCGCGTTCTTCTTTTTTCCGCTAGTCGTGCATCATCTGGTTGGCCGCTTGGGAGGTGTTTATCCTGCGTTTTATGCCGTGGTTGTATTTTTTTTTACCACACGCCTCCTGTTGCTTCTGTTTTATACTATTTTCCCCCTTTTTCTTCCCCTTTTTTTGTTTGCTTGCTGCGGCACCCTGTGAATGCTGGATTGAAGGGAAGAGGGACAAGAGGATTTGCTGGACAACACACATTCACACATTGCCTCTGATTTTGTCGTGTTTTGTGGGTCTGGCCCTGGCTGTACCGATAAATGTTCTTTGTATTAAAGAGATAGAATTGAAGCTAGTAATCACAACTATTTAAAAGTATGTCTCCTGCTGATTGGGTGACTGGCTTGGTTTCTTGCTGTAGTCTGTATCTGTACATCATTCTACGTGGTCAAGGTGTCTATTATCATAGATACACCCTTACATCTAGAGCAGCATATCACCTCCTGATGACAAACTAACTACCCTCATCCTACCCCACAACTCCTTCACGCCCTAGCCTAAAGCCGGTGCACTCAACGAAAAGAACAAGAATGTGTTCGGAAAGAATCCGAGAACCATCAAAAAGTATGCCGGCGAGGGCCCCGAAGGTTCAGACAGCACTGGCTAACTGCGCATAGCCAACCGGCATCTACTCTGACGCTTGAGTGCAGAACTGGCCGTCTTAACCACGGCAATTTCGAGAGAAGAGGGAGAAGGAAATTATCTGCGAATCAGACAGGACTTTATAGTTTGGGGTCTATTGATGGTTGTGTTGGAAGGAGACATGGGTTGGAGTACTCGATGTAAGGATATGATATGGCTATTACTCTCTAGTAGTAGACTGTATTGATCGGTTGATATGCAGGGTTGCTCTTAGTGCTTGGTAGAATTTCAGCTTGTGTCTAATAGCGCTCTTGAAATCGAGTATTCGAATAGTCTACTACTGTGTGATTATACATGGCTATTTAAGCATTAGAAGTTTCTTGATAATAGAAAGCTTTCGGCTGTTCAAGGGTATGTGGGGTTTCAAGAAGCCTCTTGTTCGTAAGTAGTGAATACTATTAGTACCATCGTCCCCTTGGTCAAGATATCTGCTGTAGTATGTTTCAAATGAGAAGAAACGAATCTTTAAGGGGAAAGGAGGATTTTGCAGGGCGGTTTTGCAATTTATATGTGTTTCTGAGTCTTTGGGTAGCTTGCCGCAAATATGTTCATATTGATATTCGCTGTGGATGTCATTTCTTTTTGGAAGACCCCCCAGAAAAGTGGTGAAAGAATATCTTTGTACTCGAAGCTTTTGATCCCTGATTGATGTGTAGCAGGATCACAGCATCTGTAGCAGGTTCCCGTCTGTTGAGTATGGAGGTTGACCTTGGTACGAAGGTTTCATCTTGCCTGTAACCCTTGCGAAGTAAGTCTATGATTGCATTATCGTAGAGCAGCCACCGAGGTCGATCCTGCGGTCGAAGAGGACAAACTCCCATTCATATATCAATCAAAGTATTATCAATCCTCTGTAAGGTAACTACACCTTGTTGATAGAACAAAATGTCACGGCCACAACTGAGAGCGGTTAGATCCCTATCAGATCTACGGCCCGCTCGCTACCAAGATCTCGGTCCACTCTGAATCTTCAAGTGCGTCATCACCCAGTCCGTAAAGTATCAACCCCACAAGATTCTCAAGATGTGATAGAGTACTTAGCAAATTGATTTCTACCCTCCATGTCTCCATTCAATAAAACAAATCAAGCCCTCTGTAAAGCACCAAACTCTGTGACTGAATAGCAATGGCCTGGTCCCTCGTATGTCCCGCAAACCGCGGCATAGGCTACGCGCTCACGCGCCATCTCCTCCAAACAACCACCATGCCCATCGTAGCAACGACGCGCAGCGACCGACAAGGAACAGCGAAATCCCTCCTGCAAGACCTCCCATCCATCGACCCAGAGCGTCTAACAGTCCTCAAAGTCGACGTAACAGGTACTCCCCCCAAGCCACTCCCGACCCCACAACCACCCATCAAGCACAGCAGCAACTAACCCCCAGCCCGCCAGACGAGTCCTCCATCTCCCAAGCCGCCGACGCAGCCAAGTCCCTGTTCAGCGACAGGGCCTCACATCTCCGCCTGGCATTCGCCATCCCGGGCATCCTGCACCCGGAGAAATCGCCCGCGCAGATCGACGCCGCCTCGGCGCTGGCCACGTTCCAGATCAACACGCTGGGGCCGCTGCTGCTCATGAAGCACTTCGGGGGCTTCCTGCCGACCAAGTCGGATGCCGTGGGCGCGGAGGAGGGCGCGGCGGCGCATGCGGTGTGGACGACGATGAGCGCGCGCGTGGGCAGCACTTGCGAGAACGGGCTCGGCGGGTGGTATAGTTACCGCGCGAGCAAGGCGGCGGTGAATAGTATTACGAAGACGTTTGATTTGCATCTGAAGATCAGGTGCAAAGAGCGAGCGATGGCTATTGCGTATCATCCCGGGACGGTGAAGACGGGGCTCAGTAAGGAGTTTTGGGGGGGTGTGAAGGAGGGGAAGCTGTTTGATGCGCAGTTTGCGGTTGAGAAGATGGTTGGTGTTGTCAATGGGGTCGGGCTGGAGGGGAGAGGGAAGTGTTGGGATTGGAAGGGAGAGGAGATCAAGCCTTGAGTCTTGGAGTTTAGAGGGTAAAATTCAAGACTGGAGTCACTTGCATTTTGTATTATTGGAACGCATGGCAGAAAAGTGTTCCATGCATGACAAACAGGCGTTCTTGGTATATTAGTATAACAGTATAGGCTAGACATCCATTTAGAAAGCAACGTCCTGGAAACTAGCGGCTCCTGGCGTCTTTGATCCATCATTAACCTTGTCTTCTTTCTCTCCTTCTGGGCTCAAAGTGTCTGGGGAATCTTTCGTTTCGGGTTCGGGTTCCGGCTCAGGCTTGGTAGCCGTAGGAGGTATGACGACCTTTTGCTCATCACGATCTTCTACTCTTGATTTCGGCTCCTCCTCCCCTTCCTCCTCCTCATCTTCTTCCTCATCGGAATTCTTCTCATCATCCTTTGGTAGTGGTGCAGGTGCCGCTGAACTCTCATCATCTGCGCCATTATCCTTTGGCCTCTCGGGCAGCTCTGTATCCTTCGTCGTCGATTGGATCTGTGGAGCCTCAGTTCTCGGTATTTCTTGTGATGCGGCTCCGACTCCCTGAGGAACTTGTCTCAGTCGCGGATCAGCATCCAGGTAGTATCCTCGTACTCCCATGATTCTGCCGCCCCTTTCACAACCCTCCACCCATTCTGGTCGGACAACAGGCACGTTCTGCTCCACTGCTCTCTCCCAAGCCAGACCTCTGGCCTCTGTGGTAACAAAGTGGGTTGTATCAATGCGTACACTGTCTGCTAGCTTGGCACCAATGCGCTCCACAGCCTTTGTGAGACTCTCCCTTAGCTGCGCAGGAAGGATACCGGGCGTGATGGTGATTCCAGAGAGGTCGGTCATCTTGTGTGTTCTAACGACGACCTTTTCGCTCGTGAATGTTCCAGCAGTGGTTCTCAACACCAGATAGAACGTATATTCGCTATCAACTCCCAATCCTGAGATCTTGGTACTGCTATTCTCCGACGGCTTAGGGATATTGCCGGCCTTCTGTCCATTGCGGAAGAGAGACAGGGAGATAACCTCTGCAGTGGCCGATTCGATAGGGTCCCATTCGAGGACAACAGAAGTCTGCGTGGCATTTCGACAACGGAGTACGGGCGTAGCGGGTTCGGAGGCTCCAAAGGAGTGGAAGATGGAATCCTGCAGGGCGAGGAAATTGCTCTGGCACTTCGCCTCGGATTTTTGGTTTCTGGCGACGGTGATATCGACAATGCTGCCAGAGGTGATGTTTGGTGGAAGTAGGATAGATGGGAACTCGATCTGATTGATACGTGGTTAGCTACTGCAAGGCTGGAGGGATTATATGGCTGAAAGCCACGGGTGCTTTACGAGACGTTTATCTTGAGTGAGCAGCACGGCCACACCGGCGTCGACCTTGCCGACTGTCAATGAAATCAACATGGCGAGGTTGTGATGTGGAGAATTGTAAAGATTATGTTGTGGTGTTGGCTCGCAACAAGTGCCCTTGGCCTTTGATTGCGACTGGGGACGCGAGGCTCCATGAACTTGCTTGAGGTAGGTAAGTTGAGACCCTGACCAGGACATAATGCTGATTGGCCGTCATTTGACACGCCGCAAGGTACCTACCCTCTCATCTTGGCATGTACTTGTACATCATCTACAAACCATAAATAATGATTAAATAACAATTCAACAATTCAATGATGTCTTCAAATATGCGTTTGCGATATGCCAGGCCATTTCTTTTGTTTATTTGGTCCTTGGAATCATGATGGGTGAAGAAGTCGAATTTGCGGTCTTGGTCAGGGAACGTTTGGTTCTTCCTACCTCCCTAGGTATCCTACAATCAAGGAGTGGTGGCCACATAACTAGCTATTAGGTACTATTCTTTGAGGGGCAATATACACACATCGTCCTCCAAATGGATAACCAAAAATGCCCACCTGTGCGCTCGAGCTTTTTCGGGCTTCAGGGACTTCGATGGAAAGGACATGTTACCATGTTACCAAGGCCTCTAGTAGATAGGACGTTCCATCCGTGTCCCAGAGGCACTGCTGTGAAAGGGGCGGCTACCCTAACATTAGAGAAGAAGACTAACGCTCTAATCACAACCGGCGGAGGAACATGAGTGCATACGCCGAGTTTTAGCAAGAAGGGTGATGTGTGGCAGTTTAAAAAAGGATGCGTTTGGGTTGCCTCGATATCTTGTCACGCTCAAGCTTTTTCTGCTTGTCTTTTTGCTTCCACAACAGATAATTCTCATGGCCAGTACGAGAACCTTCTTGGCGTTCTGCGGACTTGAGCTCTCTCCTAGCTGCTGTCTTTTGGTATAGCCGGAGGACAAGAAGAGACTGTTCTTTCAGTTGCTCATTGCTCATCTTGAGGGCGGCAGGGGCAATAACCAGTTCTGCCACGCCTACCAGATCATGGCCTTCTTTCTCCTCATTTATCCATGCTCCTGTCTTGTCATAGCCCATCTCCCGTAGAGCTTCGATGAAGGACATTCTGGCTTTCCGTGAGATCCAGTTGCGGATTGATGACTTGGGGCCCAAGTTCTTGAGCGACGGAATTACAGTCCACCAAAATGTATCCTTTCTAGTTGCGTATTTGTCCAGCACTCTCCAGTGAATAGGGTGATGTGAGTTTGAAGCGACACGGACGGACAGCATAGAGTAGCAGTAGCCGTTGCTGACTTGTGGATAAAAAGCTTTAATGTCCGGACTCGATATGGATGTTGTGTTCCTTTCCTTCAATAGAAAATGTGCTCGGCTGGGGATTTTGCTGGCCATGGCGAGGTCGGGTTCACCGTGAGAGAATCGATGGAGAAATGCCTAACAGAGGGAAAACCATGGTCTTCAAGACAAATGAGGCGTTGCTATTCCCAAGTCAGAGATATTTTCTAGCACAAGGCTTTGATCTTACCTTATTCAAAGTCCATCAGCCTTACTTGCCCTATCATTCAGGATCTGTTTGCTGCTGACTCATCCAACATGTGCGTCAGTCAGTCTCGGGTGAGGAGGGCCGGCCATTCACAACACTTCCCCACTGCACACCACTGTGAAAGCATAACTCCAGTGCCACACTGACGAGCACTCGCCCTCTCTTACAACCACAACCACAACCCCAACCCCAACAACAAACCACATATCGACCCCGTTTCCAAGCCGAGACAGCGACCGTCAATATGCCAAAGAACAAGGGAAAAGTGAGTATCACCCATGAGACACGTTCCCTCCGCTGCGCTTCAGAGTCTATGCCGCGCAAAAGAGAAAGAAAATGGGAAAAAATATTACGAACGAGGATCCCGATTCACTGAGCTGTTGCTGACAGTTTGTGGCGTGTAGGGAGGAAAGAACAGACGTCGTGGAAAGAACGAGAACGACAACGAGAAGCGCGAGTTGACATTCAAGGAGGAAGGCCAAGGTGAGCAGCATCCGCGATAGCCCGCTTGAACCCAACCCCATCTCGTCACTGGCTCGCGGGCGAGGGCAAGCAAGAAGCACGACTGACATACGGCGATAGAATACGCACAGGTTCTCAAGATGCTGGGTAATGGACGGCTGGAGGCGCTGTGCTTCGACGGCACCAAGCGACTGGCACACATCCGCGGCAAGCTGCGCAAGAAGGTGTGGATCAACCAGGGAGACATCATCCTGCTGTCGCTCCGTGACTACCAGGACGAGAAGGGCGATGTGATCCTCAAGTACAGCGCCGACGAGGCCCGTTCCCTCAAGGCCTACGGCGAGCTCCCCGAGTCCGCCAAGATCAACGAGACCGATACCTACGGCCAGGAGGGTGACGGCGACTGCAACTTCGAGTTCGACGAGGATAGATCCTCCGAGGAGGAGGAGGGTGGTGTCGTTGATGTGGATGATATCTAAGGGTTGCACCCGTGGCTCTTTTACGGATGTGCGCTACGCTTCAGGCATGTTCTGGTATCGGTTGATGAAAGGGGTGGGGTTGTCATCGGCTGGTGGTATGCTGTCTTCTCTCTCAATCTTCAATAGGAAACTCGACAGTGGTGTGGAATTTTTTTGACTAGGCGGTGTGTTTGCAGTGGGAGAGACGCTGTAGGCATGCTTCTCAGGACCTTCATAAATCAATGCAATGATTTGCCATATCTAGACATCATCTGAGTGAACCAAGGACAGCAACCAGAAAACTAGAGCTTCGAATGGTGCTTTTGTGACAAAAGTAAGATCTTGACGCTTCACCTCTGATTACACATGGGATAAAGGATTTTAAATTTCCAAATCCAGTTGATTTGAATTCAGTCTAACTTTCAAACAGCTACGGCCTCATATCTCGATTACACAACACTCAGGTACTCTGAACTCCAGCGTTGATCTTCTTTCTCTCGGCGCCACCGTAATCCTTCCCAAACCATGCGCCTTATAGATTTGCATCACTTAAATCAGCACTCTACAAACTCCCACCTACCATTCATCGTCATCTGCCTCATCATCTGCAAAATCGTTAGCACGTAATCAACAAGGATAATAGTAGCATATGACTCACCACTTGCAGAGACCTTCTGCTTCCGCTTCTCCAATGCCAAGGCCAAAGCGTCAGCGAGACCACCGCCACCGCCACCAGATGCAGCAGCACCACTCGAAGATGCGGCACCGCCAGCAGGCTCAGCACCCCCTGGCACCATAGCAGCACTTCTATCTCTAACTTGCGTTCTATCTACCTTCTTGAGGGCACCAATTCCACCAGCAGCTTGAATACCAGCAAGCAAGTTGCTGCGACCACCAGTCGGTGCTGGTAAAGGAGGCGCACCAGAATCCCGATTTGGTGGTGGGGGTGGAGGTGCAGGTGGTCCACCGCCTGGGGGTGGCGGAGGAGGAGGCGGTGGTGGGCCTCCCCCCGATGGCATAGGAGGAGGCGGAGGTGCGCCTGAAGATGGCAAAGGAGGTGGCGGAGGTGCATTTGAAGATGGCAAAGGAGGAGGTGGTGGTGCGCCGCCTGGTGCGCCGTTGTCTCTGGGAGGAGGTGGTGGGACTGAGCGCCCGGCTCCTGGCATTGGAGGAGGTAGAGATGGTGCGCTGGAGGTCGGAGCATTTGGAGTCTTGGGGGGAAGTGGAGGGGGTAGACCGGCAGGGGCAACAGCATGAGCACCATAAGATGGCTCGTTTCTTGCTGGAGGTGGGGGTGGGACAGGCCCTCGGCTTGGAGGCGCTGGAGGGCCCGATACAGCTCTCTGCCCTGTAAACGGTGGAGGTACTCTGAATCCCGCTTCTGGCTCGTGGTCTTCCATAGGGGTCTTCGCAGGTCTTGGTGGAGGTGGAGGACCCGGTGTTGAAATGGACGTTCCTCGTGCTCGTGCTGGTGGTGGAGGACCTCTTGATCCAGCGAATTTCCCTGCGTCCGGAAGAGGGGGAGGGGCAGCAAATCTTGGAGGTGGTGGACCTCGGGGAGGCGATGGTTCGCGAGGAGGCGTGTCTTGCCGGCTAAGGCTCTCCCCCTTTGACCTTCGAGCTGGAGGTGGAGCTGGTGGTGCACCACGCCGCGAGTTTGAGCTCATGCCGGTATGCTGTGGGCTCAAAGACTTTGGCGCCGCAGGCGGAGGTGGTGGAGGTGCTCTACCATTACCACCACCATTGGTCGCTGGTGCATTGGCTTGCTGTTCTTTAATGTACTCGGCAATGAAATCCTGGTTGTCTCTGATCAGATCATCTGTAATGCCCATGTTCCGCAAATCCTCTCCCCATGTTTCCCTCCAGTTTGGATCAAGAGCGTCTAGCGCAGCATATTCGGACTTTGAACCATTCATGAATGGAGCTGGTGGTAATGTCGGTGCATACATTCGAGGGGATTCGGGAGGGGTGGACGCCTGCACTGGAGCTGTGTTTCTATGGCCAAAGAGACCTCCCAGTATGCCATGCTTCTGAGGAGCCGGCGCAGATCCACCAAATGGGTTCGCTTTGGTTGCTTTGCTAGCATTCTTCTCCCTATCATTCATCTTCTTCAGGAAGGTTTTCGCCTCCTTCTCATCGACGAAGGAAAGTCCGGCCAGACATTCTTGCGTCTCAAAAGTGTGGAAGAATGTTCGGTCTTGGTTGTAGGAAAACGTGTCGTATATTTCTTGATCCCAGATAACACCTCGATTGGCTGGCTTCTCGGAGTCAGTATTCACTGACGCACAAGAGGGGGGTTCACCATGAGGGGTCCTACCGATATGTCAACCAATTTCAGCCAGAAGGTGTTCCCAATCAAGTCGTTTGACAAGACCGCCGCTCCTTGAAGCCCGGTATAAGTCCATCTTCCTCTGTTCGGATAGGCAACGTAGAGTCTGGCAACTGCAACAGCCTGGATCTTGTTCGAGGCCTTAGGGACCATGCGCTTGACGGTCTCCTTGTCATCGTCCGATAATATGGAAGGCATTCTGTGAGAGATGGTGTTTAGAGGTGAGAGTCCTCTCGTACGAGCATACGGGGAGTCAGCCGACGTTTCGTAGTTCTATGGTGTTCTCGAAGCCGCTTCGGTGGGGTTGTTTATGAGCTCTGATTATGTTGTCGAGCACGAGGCATTGAAAGCCTTCGTACACTTCCGTTGTAAAGTTGCAATGGGGTGAACAGGTAGGAGTGCGAAGCGGAATTGCGAGGATTCACAGCACGATCCTGTTGCGAGTTGAAAGTTTCGTAATCGTCTTGTGGAAGCCTGACAGCTAGAGAGCATCGCGGGTTACCTGACGAGGTACACGGTAGCGCCAAGTAGTAGTACGGGTGCTTTGGGTTCTTACAAGTAATACCTATGTACATAAGTACCTAGCAGCATCAGCCACATCAAATCTCAGCCACAACAGTGCACGATTGAATCGACCGGAGTGGAACCCCAAAATGCCATAAGACAGCATCGAGGTCTTGACTTCGGTGCATCTTGGTCTCATGGAATACATTGACACATCTGTTTTGCCCTATTTTATCCTCACTCAGTGTTTGATTGGCAAATTTATCACAGAAGAACTACCATCTCCTCATCCTCACATCATCAACAATAAGCTCCCCTTCTTGGCATGGCAAGGACTGTATTGTACGAGTACGTCATCAAGACTGGCGGGGTTCTATCATCATGGTCAGGCAACAGCAATAAAACATGTCTTGATACCTAAGTACAGTTCGATTTGATCCCTGATTCCTTCGAGTTGACGCCTTTCAAGACAATCATTAATCCCTTCAAAATCGACATGATGCTTCGTAGAATCGTAGTGAATGTGCTTTAGCCAGTACCGTTATGCCTGTTTCGCAAGTATTCTCATCCCGGAAGTATCATATCTTTGGCTTCCTTCAAGAGTATTAGTATTTGATACTGGACAACAGAGCAAACTCATTCAAATCAACTCACATGAGACGGCCTTACTGGTTCATAGCCTTAGCCTTCGCCTGTCGCTCCTCCTTACTACCCTCTTCTGCAGGGAGGTTGTCTGAAATAGCGGGGCCTGGGTTGGCCTGATGGTGACGGATCTCAACTTTGTCGCCCTTGGGCTCACCATCGTGATGAAGTGGATGCGTGCTGGCATTGTTATCGGTCTTCGAGGACGAGTTCTTCATGACATGCTCAGTGAGAGCTCCAGTCTTGTGGTCATCAGTCTCATCTGGTCCGGCAGGCATGTTGACGGTTGGTGGGTATTTGATTTAGTGTGAGGTTTTGAGTACGAGTATGAACGAGGACGGTCTTGTGGTTTTTTTGTTTGCTTTTCAAAGTGCAAAGAACATGAGAGAAAAGGTGGAAGAGGGGACGTTGGATTTAAATACTCCAAATACAAGAGACCCCGTTGAGCTGTCCACCATTCATGATCAGTATCCCGCACACCTTACGGACCATGACGTCGTGGCAGCTGATTGGTCCAGAGGAGCTCTAATCGATAGTGCTATGCTAGGCGCAAAGGCGCGTGTCTCTGTGCCTTAACTGTCAGCCTTCCCCAGACATTTTATGGTCCCTAGGTATATTTTCCGTCTTTATTTAGATCATATAAATCTCCATATTTCATAAGTTAACAATCCTTAACGCTCCAGGTCACTGAAAAGTAGTCGTGTGGGTTCAATCGGTTCGCTTGTGGGAGTATGACTGCCTCCAATGCCTTCAGGTGAAAATGAAGTACAGCAAGTGAAGCTTTCACTGCCCCTGGTATGCTCTCATAGCCACCTTTAAAAATTGTTCAGACGTTTACTGTGATCAGGAGTTCCAACAGGACATATATACCGAACTCCGCGAAGAAGATGGATTACTCATCCTTGCGCGAGGGCTTGGGCTTCTTCGAATCGTGACCAATCTCCTTCACAGCTACGATGCCGCTGGAAACAACCTTATTGTAATAGTCGGGGCAGATGACCGGGAGAATGGCTGGCTGGGTGAGGCTTTGGCAGAGCATGCTGCGATTAGTAGATCACCGCAAGCTCGAGGCCTCAGTGTCGTCAATACGGACCTCATGAGCGTTCCTACACGAGAGAGGATGTATGCACAGGGAGGAATATTCAGCGTTACATCTAGAATTCTCGTCGTGGACCTGCTTACAAGTCTGTTGGATCCAGAGATGATTACTGGGGTTTTGGTATTGCACGCAGACCGCGTCATTGCCACCTCGCTCGAAGCCTTCATATTACGAATATATAGACAGAGGAACAAGGTCGGCTTTCTGAAAGCTTTTTCGGACAACCCTGAACCATTCACGACCGGCTTCGCACCCTTGTCTACAATGATTCGAAATCTGTTTCTACGAAAGGCCTCGCTCTGGCCACGATACCATATTACCATCTCGAAATCTTTAGAGGGTAAAAAGAAGGCCGAAGTCATTGAGTACGAAGTGCCTATGACAGAATCCATGAGAGACATACAAAATGCCATATTAGAGTGTGTGGAGGTCAGTATTGCGGAACTGAAGAAAGGCAACAGCGGCCTTGAAATGGAAGATTGGAATATGGACAGCGCTTTGCACAAGAATTTTGATGCAATTGTTCGTCGCCAACTAGATCCAGTCTGGCATCGTGTCAGTTGGAAGACGAAACAAATAGTCAATGATTTGACGGTGCTGCGTGGGATTTTGTCGTCGTTACTCGTCTATGATGCGGTCAACTTCAACCGGCATTTGGAGACAGTATTGGCAGCGCACTCCCCTCCACCTGGATCAAATAGGCAGAATCAATCGCCATGGCTCTTCTTGGATGCTGCACAGACTATCTTTCAATCTGCAAAAAGAAGAGTATATACAGGGAAGGTCAATAAAGGGGCCGGAACAGATGGTGCGGCTGTTGATGCCCTACATCCTGTACTGGAAGATCAGCCAAAATGGGCATTGCTTGCTGAAATCCTTCACGAAATAGAAACCGACATGTATTTCAATCCGATACTTCGGGATGATTCGAACGGTACGATACTCATCATGTGTAATGATACGGCAACGACTCGTCAACTTCGGGAATATCTCCAGACTATGTACGTGAAGCCGGAAACCGATGAAGCAGATGACGAAGACAGCGCGAACGAGCCGTCAGCGGCTTTCATGATGAGGCGGAAACTTCGAGACTATCTCAACTGGAAGAAAGAGTTTGCCAAAATCAGTGCGTCTCTATTTGCCGAGAATCAGAAAGCACTTAGTGGTGCGTCTGACCTCAGGAACGGTTCAAACAGCGCCCATAGAGGCAAGGCACCGGCAAACAAAAGAAGAAGAACTCGAGGTGGTGGCAACACTGGTTCAGCGCCGACGAGAACCACCACTGGAAGCCTGCAAATTGTTGAAGATAAGGAAGTGCATGTACAAACTCTCCTTTCTGACATTAGGCCTACAGAGAACGAAGTATTGCAGAAAGGGGAGGTAGTGGCGGATCCTCTTGAAAATATGGAAGATTTCTACGAACTTTACGAGATGAATGACCTCGTGGTGATTCATGCTTATGATGGCGACATGGATGAACACATTCTAGAAGAAGTGAAGCCACGCTATATTGTCATGTATGAGCCCGACGCAGCTTTCATCCGTCGCATAGAAGTCTATCGATCTTCACACAACGACCGAAACGTACGGGCCTACTTCTTGTACTACGGTGGCAGTGTTGAAGAACAAAGATATCTCTCCTCCGTCCGCCGAGAGAAAGATGCCTTTACTCGGCTCGTTAAGGAGAAAGCCAATATGACTGTCACATTGGGCATGGAAGCACATGGCGTCGAAGACCCACAAGAAGCCTTTCTACGAACCATCAACACACGCATAGCAGGAGGTGGGCGACTAGCAGCGACCGCTCAGCCACCTCGAGTGATCGTGGATGTGCGAGAGTTCCGCTCGTCACTCCCTTCACTCTTACACGGCCGGTCAATAGTGATAGTGCCATGCATGCTAACAGTGGGAGACTACATCCTCTCACCAAGCATCTGCATCGAGCGCAAATCGATCAAAGATCTAATCTCTTCCTTCAAAGACGGCCGTCTATACAACCAAGCTGAGACAATGCTCCAGCACTACGCCAACCCAATGCTGCTCATCGAATTCGACCAAAACAAATCCTTCACGCTCGAGCCCTTCGCCGACCTCTCGGGCACCCTGTCCTCCATGTCCGCGTCCGCCTCGGACCTCCAGTCCAAACTCGTCCTCCTCACCCTCGCCTTCCCCAAACTCCGCATCATCTGGTCCTCCTCGCCCTACCAAACCGCCGAGATCTTCGAGAGCCTCAAGTCCCAGCAGGACGAGCCCGATCCGCTGGCAGCCGTGCGCATCGGCCTCGAGGGCGGTGAGCGCGCCGAGGACCAGGCGTTCAACCGTGAGCCGCAGGATATGCTGCGCATCGTGCCCGGCGTCACGCCGAAGAATCTGAAGCATTTGGTGCTGGCCGCCGGCAGTTTGGCTGAGGTGGCTAATATGGCTGAGGGCGAGTTGGAGCCTGTGGTGGGCAAGGAGGCTGCGAGGCAGATTTGGCGGTTCTTTAATAGGAGTGTTCTTGACTAGTGAGTGTGCTATACCTACTCATATCCATGCTACGCTGTATGCGAAGCTGTCGGTACGGAACTCATAGTACGCACATAGATACAAGCCATGTATATAAGACCCATTGCAAAAACCATGACCCCTCCTCCACCGCCCCCTTGTACGAACCCCCTTTGCTAGGCGTGTCCGTGTACGGTAGGCTGTAAATGGGCACACCGCATGCCCCTCATGGTCCGGCGATGCGTCGCGCATACATGGGGTGCGGCACGCGGTGCTTGCGATGTGGTCTGCGAGGTATGCGCCCGCCCGCTCCATGGGGGTTTCATGTGGCTTGCTGCAGAGAGCGCTGCAATGGGCCGCGGGGCCGGGGCGGGACTTTATTCGAGACGAGCGTGTTGGTGGCTGGGGAGGCGGAGAGGATTTGCTGGTGCTGGTGCTGGTGCTGGTGCTGGTGCTGCTTGGGGATCGGGGGAGGATGATAGTGTGTGTGGAGTTGGGGGTGAGGGTATGAGGGAGTTGGAAATACGGATAAAATGTTCCTTTCAAGTCGTTGCAAGAGAGAACTTGGTAATTGAGATTGATAGACTTGAATTGAAGTAAAGATTGGAAACACTCACCTACCACGTAAATAATTTGTATCATACCCGGTACATTCACACGATTCAATATCACATTAACATATATTCCACAACAGATCACATCCACGAGAGCTCAAACCGCGCCAAACAGCAATGACTTTCAGAAATTTCTGCATTTCGTATCTCATCGCACATCTCCAATGACCTCCCCTCGGAGACGGGGTATTCAGTATTCAGGGTATTTCCGCGTGAAAAAGCAAGCATGCAAACACCGACCATCTAACCATCAAATCATTAACATCCACCACCAAGCCTCCTCCCCCCGCACATCTTTCCGACCATGACAGCCCAACGAATTCAACGTCGTCGGATCAGGTCAAAGACGGGTCGGCGAACGCCCTCGTCGCGCGAGGGCTCCTCTAGACGGTACTCGTGTGTCTGCGACGTCCGCCTCCGCGTCCGCAGGTCAGGCAGGAGATGATGATGTCGAAGAAGGAAGCAATTGCTCCGATGATGGCTGTGACGAGTTAGTTTCCGCTCTTGTTTTTTTTGTTTTTGTTTTTGTTTTGGGGGAGTGTCAATTGGGGGCCGTGGAGCGTACCTTGGAGGACTCCGGCAATGCCGTTGACAATGGCCATGAGGCAGGCACCGATGGTGCGGAAGAGGCTGGTGATCTGTGGCGGGTTAGTACTCTATTCCCATAGAGCAAAGCGGTAAATCGAGGTCGAGGTCGACCTTGATGTGGCGCTGGTTGGGTGTGGCTGGAGAACTTACGCAGGAGACGACGGCACCCATATTTGCGGTTTTGTATGTGTGTGGTTTTGATTGTGTTGTTTTGGTATTTGGGATAAGAAGCTTTGAGGAGCTGCAATGACTTCGAGATGGAGTTTGTGATTGTTGATGGAGGAATTGAAGTCACGATGGAGGGGACGGGCTACACACTTATATATGCATCGCACAGCACAGCACATCAACAGACAGGTCACAGGTGTGGTGCCGGCCACACG
Organism: Xenosphaeropsis pyriputrescens; assembly: GCA_022609375.1. NCBI lineage: Eukaryota > Fungi > Ascomycota > Leotiomycetes > Phacidiales > Phacidiaceae > Xenosphaeropsis > Xenosphaeropsis pyriputrescens. Next base: position 1,028,709 of record JAGKQE010000001.1, on the reverse strand, counting down.
CATATCCAAGAATGCAGCATCAAAGCATCAAAGCAAAGGCAATACCTACACAACTACACAACTACATCATACCTGGCAAGGTCTCACGCCCGCCTACTACTCTCTCAATGAACTACATAGTACGCGCGCACAACCCAAAGTCGCTCTGATGTCATGCTTGCGACAGCCCCTGTCTGTCCGGAGCATTCCCTCGTCACTGCACACCCTTGTACCTGTACGGCAGGGAACATGCGCACTTGAGCATTCGACGAGTCAGGCTGAGCCGGCACGTCAATGTCAAAGGGAAGCAGGGAGGGGCAGGGGAACAATCAAGGCAAAAAGAAGAAGAAGAAGAAAAGGAAAAGAGGGAATTTAGAGTGTGGAATAGAGAAGTCTCTTCGAATCCCATCCATTCTTTATTCCCGTGGTGTGAAATGGGTTCTACGGAGTATTCGACTCAACAACACAACACCATCTCAATCAAGAGGCTCGCTCACTGTTGATTGTTGATAGCCATGACTTGACTTGCGGTAATGTGCCTCTCTTCACTATTTTGGTGGTGCATTCGTTCGCCGAGTCCTGGCTTCTTTCATGTTGAAAATTTGAACTTTTCTTCTTGAGTGGTTGGATAGACATATGAACCTGGCTCACCTCGACAATCGGAAGATGAAGATGATCGATCGCTCTCGCTCAGACTCAGACTCTGACTCTGACATCCCATCCTCCATACGTGCTTACGGCTCTACTTCGATTCGTACTCTGCAAATTCAATGCAATGGATGAAGTCAAAGCATGATGATCTTCAACATCTCAATCTTAGAGGAGACGCACTGCATCGAAATCTCTGGTGATCACCGCCACACCTCTCTTGGACAAGGAAGAGCAAATCTTAACTTAAGTAAGCTTGGCCTTTCATCACACTCCATTCTCTACGCCACAGTACCCGCTCACTAAAGTAAGGTATGCCAAGCTCACAAACCATTACAAGTAGTAAAAGCTCTGTGGCCATCTGACAGGCGTGGCTGGTGACTCGACTCGATTCGATTCTACTCCGGAAGTAGAATACAGTTCTCGTCCTCGTCCACAAGTAGCAGTGCAGCTCGACGTTCCCTGCAAAATATCACCTCAACTGCAGTACCTACCCACATTGAATGGGGTAAGACGCACAGCTGATCCGATAAAGGAAGTGTGGCATTCATTCCATCCAATCACGCCTCACACTTCATGTTTAGACCCGGCGAGAATAAGAAAGGGAAGGGAAAATTCAAGGTTAAAGAAGACGAAAATCTCTGCTCGTGTTGTGCGGCATGATGTAGTTGGCAGCACTACTGTCTCCATACCTACATTCAACATACCCCGAGCAATGTACATATGTACGTAGACGCGGTAGATCTGCCTCTTCTCCTTCCAGCCTGGTGTCCCTTATGGAGACTTCAACTCCACCACTCTTTCAGGCGGATCACCGGTCTGTGTGTCTGTACTTATGTACTTACTTACTTGTGTGTAACATTCATGCATACCTTGCAGAAGTATGTCCTACGTACTGTGTAATGAGATGCTTGTCGACTCCCCTCATCCTTCAGTGCCTACACGAGGCGATGACGCTGAATTCGAGGGCCAGGATGGAAGTGGAATGGACATGCTAGCGCTTCATTCCGAGACATTGACTTCGAGGTTGGCAATGTGACGTGAGCGGCTCGACTCTTACTCTCGCCGTGACAACTTTGCTGTCCGTGAGTTGTATTGCCTACTCTTGTATTGGTAGTCGGGTCTAGACCTCACTGACGCATGCCACGACCCAAGGTGTTCAAGCCTGCAGAGAAGGACACAATTGTGCGGATTCTCCACCATTACGGAAATATTGGTGCAGTTGAGGGTATTGGGACCTCTCAATCACGAAGTAATGCTGACACTGGGGAACGAAACTCGGTAGCAAACGTGTCGTTGCAGTTATCATCGCTAGTATTCAAGCCCTGCTTGAGCCTGGGATATCTTGACTAGCATGTTAAACCTGCTGGTTCCCCAGTACTTAATAATGGTAGTTACATGAAGTGGTATGCACTTGGAACATACGAGAACGGTACAATTGCTTTCTTCCGTACGTCCTGTAGTTTAACCCACGGACTCGACACGCACAATCACAGCAGCTGGAATTTACAATGTCTGTCCGGTGCAATGCTCCGCAGAGTATGTACATATGTACTGTACATGCATGTTCTCATATCTGGACTGACTGTTGGCACGCAGAGGCGCATAAATCAATTTCCCCAGTCAACGGAATAATTTCCACTATGCAATACCTATGTACTTGTACGTACTTTCACTTGCCCACCGTCAACTGACTTGTCATGACCTCGAGGTCCAAGAAGCTCGCCTCCTCATCTGCATGCTGTAGAGAGTGGTGACAATCAAAAGGTAGTTACTCCAGAGTATTCTGTACCTCCATTTCAAATTACCCCAGCCACACGAGAAACACAGCGAAATCAGATGGCGCTCGGGATGAATGTCCGAACTCACAATCACTGAGCTTATTTCCCTTGAATCTGACACTGGGAAATATGATTTGTGCATGCGAATACTCTGGATGGCCCTGGAGAGACTTCACACACCCTGACTGGGGAAAGCGAGAGACTGACGTATGGCGCCACAAAGCTTGATTCTGGACGTGGCGTCGCTGCGAGGTTACGCCACAATATGTGAATATGGTAATGGGCTTTGTTTGTACTGCAGACATATTGGAGGGACGAATGAGATCTAGGCTTTCTTTTGTGTTGATTACTGTGGAGGGATTATTGATGGCCGTGTTTTTTTGATGTGATATGTTCTACGAATTAGAGGATGAGAGATCTTTTGTGAGGATATTTTGATGGGCAATTGCATGCTTATGATTTCTATTGGTATATGGAGGAGAGTGATGTTACCTACCTATTTCTCTACGCCCAGGTAGATACAACTATCTACATTTCGACAAGATATCAAAGGGCTGGTGAGGTGAGCGAGTACAGTCTGGACTCGTGTGGCCTGAACCGCTTCCTCTTACCACACAGTACACATAATGCGTTTTTCTCTGTAGATAGGGTTTAGATCAAGCTTGAGTCCTTGGGTTCTAGAACAATACTAGTTGCATGGATCAGCTTGCAATGACAAGGCTTCATCTTAGGTAGTAGTATATGTTATAATATACATTTGGATACAGGGATAGGAGCTAGGATCATAGAAGAGTCAAGTGTCATCGCAAGCCGAATGCTTAATTGCATCTGCTTATATAAATCTATAGATATATCAACAATTGACTGTTATAAGCTTATACTTCAAGAACGGTATTGGCTTATGGAACTCGATGCTTTCGCCAATGGTATTCCTGATCTGCAATTTGTCTGCTGTGTTTGGAGTTTGAGTATCGAGAATAACACTGAAGATGAGCAATGCACATTTGGGGAGCTGGATGAGATCGCATCTCTTGCTGTACAGGACCACGTTATCTCGATGTATAGCAGTGTTGAGAATGTCACACGCAAAGTGGTGATTACTGCTTCTTACATGCTATGACAGATGCAGTGAACTATTATGAGTCTCAAAACCCTAGCTTTTATGCAGCTTACAATTTGCAGGTGTATATGGAAATAAACGTGGAGTCAAGTCAAGATCTATTCAACTAGAGAATTTGGGATATGCTATCTCCAAAATTCAACGTTTGGGCAGAGGATTTGGCCACTGTGACCTCCATTTCACACTATCTTATCTCCCTTGTACTATTTTTTCATTAATGTGACTTAGCCACTGGATTTTATTTGCAAACGAGTGGGCCTCTTGCCAGATAACCATTACAAAACAAATAGATCCACTTTCTTACTTCGATTGACTTGTTAGTAAACGCATACAGATAAAATACAAACTATACACTACTTTCCTTGAGGAATTCACCCCTTGATAGAATAGGCTCTTAGGTAATCCCCGATTCTTTTTGTATTTTTTCGTTGCCTACAAGCATGTCTTATTCTTTTGTTGTACCTATCTAATTTATTGTTTGTATATGATTATAATTGTAGCGATTGTTTTCAGGAACATATTCTTTCTTATCACTAGATTCTAGGTAGTATATGCCCAGAGAATTATAGATATCAAGATAGAATAACGAAAGGTTTGTGCTGTAAAGATATAAAGCTAATAGGGGCATATTAATTAATTAGATACCACTTGAAATATATAAACAGTATTGTTATACATCTAAGTCTATATAGGCAACAACCTCTCTACATTTCCTAGTCCCTAAAGGCTTTAAATTAAATCTACACAAGCAAAATAAGTCTATTTACTCATTCCACCCTACAAATTTACCAGCGAGAATATCCGCGACTAAATTGCAACAATATCCCACGACTATATAAGACCCTCCTCCTTGTCTAATAGTCGCATCCCAGCAAACGAAATCAGAAACACAATTCTTGTGTCTTCTTTCTGCCTACCCGCTGGCCGTCCGCTGAGTTCAGCCGCAGTTACGCGGCACGATGATGTCGATGATGGATTTGTGTGAGAGTATGAAAACTGAATGATGATGAACGGGTGGAACAGACTGGGCCGGGTCGGTTCTGGAAGGCAAAGTGTACTGCTATGTTTATGACGGATATGGCTGTTGTTTCCTAGGATGAGATGACTTGGACTCAAGAGTGGGTTATATAGAGCGCTTCTAAGTTAGTTACACAAAGTCCGTTTGTAGAGTACATTATTGCATTTCTACCTTATTTAGGTACTGGTTTGCTAGTATTTAGATTGGGCAGTTCGAAATTCCAGCTGATAGTGTATCGGGAGTACAAGTCAATAGCTACAAGACCTAGGAGCCGATTCAGAGGTATATCCGCCTTAGAAATTTTCATATTGAAGAGACCACAGATATCTATAGATACACTTTAAAAACACAGTGAGATAAGTTTTGCACCAGGCACTTAAAACATATCTATGGCTGGTAGGATAGAAAGGAGAAATTGTTAGATGTTGTTGGTGAGTATCAGATAAAAGCATATAATCCCAAAACCTGCCAATGAGTTTTCAAATATGTAAGTTAGTTGTCTGGATCTTCCATAATAAATCAAGACCAATACAATATATTCCAAGCGCAACTACTGATAGCACAACAGTTGGTAAGAGCCATTCAGTTGCTCAAATATATACGATTTTAGCTTGCCCGTCATGGAGAATATAGGAAATTAAACGGCATTGCTAATGGGAAGCAGTACTATTAACAACCATAAATACATTGACCCCAACACTAAGTCTAAGCATATATAGATCACCACAGAGATGTGCCATCAAAACACAAAAAGAGACCAAGATAAAAGACCAATCACTACAAAACACCAGCCTCCTTTTCCGAATCCCCATTATCAGAAGAAGCACGCAAATCACCACCCGTAACAAAGACAGGGTCCTCACTGCCCATCCTATCCCTCGAGACGTCCGCCTTTACAGCTCTATGCTGGCGCTTGCGGTAGCCAATGAATACTACAGCCACCCAGATCACAAACACAACGCTAGCCATGACCGCATAAGCAATTCCTCCCTTTCGGCTATAAATCATAGGCGCTTTCTCAGCCAGCTGGAAACCCAGCCCACCATTTATCATTACGAGGACGACGATGGCGCGACCAAGCCAACGATGTACCAGACCAAAGGTCGTCCAGCTAGACGAGACACTCTTATCGCACGGCGGCGGGGATGGCAATTTCGAGGCACGGCTAAGGGACTTGAAGCGTAGATGGTGCGCGAAGCCGAGGAGCGGTTGCATGAACATGAGGATGAAGACGACGGTGCCGATGATGGTGTGCGGGTTGACGAGCTCTTTGTGGTACTTGACTGCGATATAGGTGCCAAGGCCGAAGTTGGCGATGGCGAGCATGATGCCGATGGTTTGGATGCCGACGTGAATCCAGAATGTGCTGCTGCGTGCCTTGCGGGTTGCAGAGTGGTCTGGGGAGTGGGATTCGGGATACCGTGATCGGGTGAAGAGGATAGCGCCGAGTGGGATGAGGAAGACCCAGGCGACTGAGCCTGTTGATGCGTGGGCTACGAGATAGGGGTTATATTCCCATGCTGCGGTTGGTGCAACTGGATTTAATTAATATAAGGCTTTGGACAGGAGAGGGGAAACATACCAAGTGCTATAAGAGCAAAAGTATTGGATAGCTCATCTTACTGGCCATGTTGTATATATGAATACACTTGAAAATTTGGGGATTCTTTTCTGTCTTTTTTGAGATACGTACAATAGTGAAGGAGAATCTTCAAAAAGGTCTCCAGATCTAAAACCTCAGAGAAAAGTCACTTCCAATGACTGGAAGTACAAGGCCTCACATCTCATAAAGGGCAAGGAGGAGGTAGAAATAGAAAACGAGGAAGAGCCAAGACGGGACGATTCTGTGATGAAACGGGAGAGATCGACAAAAAGGAAACAGATAAGCTCAACTGATGCTCGTCAGTGGTCAGTGGTCATTGATCATAGACTCGATACGGTTGTGCTACTACTATGGGCACATTGACGGAGGACATTGCTGATTCAAACATTAGCAATCCTTCCATAGCTCAGCTCGCGCAGTAAGCCACCAAACAACCCTTCTTATGTACTCGATAAGATATGTTGGCGTTGTTTAGAATATCGAGAAGGAGCTGCCAGCTCTATTCAGAGCATGCCTGAATATCAAGAGGCTTGTCAAGGATTTCCAATCTAGCTAGACACTCAACCTCTACCTTTGAGGATCAGAAATCTTACCCAAATGCTGTTAGCCAGCGGATAGGAACGATCCATTCGTGGTCTTCCTAGCCGACGATCAAGATGCGGGCATACACACCTAGACGAGTAGCTAGACACCTGGCGAAAGTATAAGGCTTAAGCCCAGGGCAAAAGAGTCAAGAGCTCAATGGAGTTTGATTATCTTGCGTTCTCCATCATCTTATCATTGTCATATCCACTGCCCATGTCTATTTTCGTTCGCTTCTCCATCAGACATATATCATGCCGGCATATCTCAACCAAGGAATGCCAAATTCCAAAGAACAAGGGCATTTGGCATGCCTCCCAGTCAAGTTCGATACCCTGACCATGTATCTGGCAGCAAAAGTACCAAAGTAGTATGAACACAAAGATCGAATTCGCTCAGCTTCCAGGGCTTGTTCACGTCGGCGATTTAACGCCACAAGCGAGGAACCGTTTGCATCACAACATGCTGCCGCTTACTACGCTCTCCCGCGCCTGTGTACTTCAAGGTCGTGGCAGGCCGTTGAATAGCCTCGATCAGCATGCAATGCCAGCTGAAAGACAGCGCGACGGCTGCTTGCGTTCTTCAGAGAAGCTCTCTGTACAAGCATCACAACAAAAGACAGCCTCACCGACGTCGTCAAGTCGTGTCTTTTGACGCGTCACCCTGAAATGCGGAAAGGTCTCCGCTGAAGATTCCATCACATTGACACATTGCTCGTACAAAGCCTCTGGACATTGCCGATGCCAGGCAACGTTCTAGGCCGTATGCGAAAGGCGACGATGCCACTTCCCGTCTCGCGGAGACTTGAATTGACATTGTGGCATGTGGAAGGCGCTTTTAAGATTCCGACAAGGGCAGTGGTGGCATTTGCCAAAATCTCCTGACGAGGCGTATTCATCGGTAAGAACTGTACTCTTCAGGGATGCTGGGAACTCAACGGATTGCTTGGTATTCCAATACCCCGAATCTCATACCCTCTTGGCGTGATGTATGCGGGATGCTGAGGAGAATTGATGATACGTACCCTGCGTTCTCTAGAGAACTCACACGGTGCGATGTAGCATGCCTGCGACTAAGGGTTCCACCATCGCACTCTGCAAAGCCCAGACGATGAATCCATGGCTATTTGCGTCTGATTGGCTCAATGCTAAACGGGTCGTTAGGAATACCTTCGATACTATCTGATGTATCTGGTTGTACACAGTAGGTATTGTGCCTTACTCGTCTGCCGGGAGACGATATTAGTGACTTGAAAAGAATGATGGTTTTTCTGGTTATCTAGAATACCCTTGAGAACTAAGACTGCATAGATGCTAACGATGAACCCGGAAGAAGTCTGGTTGGCGGCGTCGCCGAAAAGAACACTGACAGTGCTGAAGAAAACATTGTAGCTGCTCCTGCAAGCACAAGCTCATTTTACTTGCTGGTATTCTCATTTTCCGAATCAAGATCCTAAATAACTAATATATTTCCTTATGGTTGGCCGCTCGTAGCAGCTCTCCCCATCTCGAAGAAAGAACAAAATAAGTTTGATAGAGATATTGGCTTAACTGTCTCGGTAGTTGGACTATGGATTGCCTTCCTTCAAGTGAACATAACCACTAGAAGCCTCGTTTGAAAATTGGCTAAACTCCTGGATGCGGTAATTGTTGTTGTATCGCGAGGCTGTTTCTCTTATCTCTCCTCTAGATCGTTACAATTGCTGTTAGCTCTAGGAGTTCACTATCATTAAGATATGGGAGTATGGTGTCGATATTACATAAGAAATTTTGGCATTAGGTCAGATAAGTAGCATACTACCTACCATTAATGTATGAGAGGCATTCAAGTGTCTGACTTGAGATGATAACCTGCTAATATTTCAGCAATACTAAACGCAAGCAGTGGTATGAGACAAGCACATACATAGGTCCTATCTAACTTCCTCTTCAGAAAGATCTCGACGTTCAACAGCTGTACATAAGGAATCTCGCTCCTAAATACATAAGTCTAAGCTGTGTACTTGTGGACAGCACCTTCAAGGTATACAACTGGCTTTCTGTGTTGATGACACTCAATAACCAAATGAAGCCTTATATCTAGTCCCAGAAGTATTCTTCTTGATAGCTTTCCTATCATCTCTCATCGCCAGAGTACCATCAGCAGGCCATTGATCTGGCTGTAATCATATATGCTGTACTTTCTTCCGATTCTAATAGCATAAATACTCCTACAGTATGCACGATACTCGAATTAATCCCTTATCATCTTGATTGTATCCAAGTACAGGTATCAAAACCTAGGCTTATGAGGACATTGTGCGTCTGAACCCGCAAAAGAAGATCTCCTGTCTTGTTTGTACAATGCTACCATGTAACAAATGCACTTTGCATTCTCATATCAACACTCTCATCACAAACATCTTCGCTTTTTATCAATATTTCCTCGAAAGATGGACTGGCTGTCATTGAATACTATTGCTCCGATGCCCAACACAAGATCCGTGGACATTAACAGACACTTGATGAGGAGGAAGTAAGATCAAGAGTAAACATTCGTTATGGAGAGGTGTGTGGCATCTAACAACCATCTCAGGGCCCCTCATATTATGAATGTCCTCGCCTCCTGATATTCAGAAGTCATCTACGAGAAATACCTTGCTATTGATTATTTTCCTATCATCATCGATCCTGTTGTCACGTATTGTTCACCTTGGCCACGCCCAGAATGCTTCGGTGTCTGTGTCAGATGCACAAAAGGTGGATATAACGATATATATCCCTATATTGAGCCCCGCGAATACTTCTATATGAAGATAGCACTTGGTGTACTCTCATTATACTTAGCTTCAAGTTCATAGAGACTTCCCAAATTAGCACACAGACACTAGTGTTCCTTTCCGCCGCTCTCCCTTCCGCTCCTCGTTCCTCGTTGACTTTTGGCCAGGTGGTAACTTACCCTTCGAAGATAGTACTCTTGTAGTATGATCCGCCTCCTATACATCCGCAGTTCTTCAACTGTCAAGCAAAGCCTTCCCACATCTACAAATAGAGATTGTTGAAAGCATGCCGCAAGCACAGGCTGCATATCAACTGGATATTCCCCTTCTAATAAGTAAGAACCAGTCAATGAATGTGGTAAAATACCATGAAACCGTAAACAGCAAAAAGATTCATCACGAACCCTAACACATCGGATCATACTGCGCATGTTCACTCACCTCACGGCTGTGTTGTTGCATGTCCACGTGTAGGGAATTCTAAAAATAGATAGCGAGTAACCACGTCGACCATGCAATGCAGTCAGCTCATGCAGACGGCACAAAGGCACAATGCCGTCACCACAACCCATCCCGTTCGATAGATTCAACTTCACCATTAGCTTGCACTGAAAACAATTGGTATGTCCTTCGAACAAGTCGAAACGTATCTCTCAATTCAATGCTCAATGCTCAATGCTTTTCGCAATGCGTGCAGATGATATCTAGTCTACTTCGATGCACGAATGAATGAATGAATGAACGAATGAAAACTCCAAAGTCCAACAATGCCGCAGAAAGTGCTCAGTAATAGATATCAGTAGTACAAGAAGCGAAAGGGGTGGGGGGACGGAGGAGAAGGGTATAAATCAGGCATATGAGATTGCGAACAAGAAATGACAGGAGAGGGGCTAATAGCAAAATCATAAGAAAAGATCGCCATGCAGACAGAAACATGTCAGAACGCCGCCCAAAAAAAAAAGCAGTAAATCGACAGACAGAGACGGAAACAAGAAGATGACCACGAAAAAATCAAACCAAATCAAACCAAATCAAACCAACCCAACCAACCCAATCAAACACCGAAATACCCAATTGCTCTTACTTTTACTCCAAACGCTAACCGGAAAGCGTATAGAGCCGTGACCACACTCCCACCCAAAACCCAAAGGCGCTTACTTGAGCGCGCGTGTATGATGACACACAGGCGCGCTGCTTCAGGCCCCAACTCCGTGCAATGTGCACATGTAATGCAACGCCGAGCCCGCTATGCACCCGCCAAAAACCATAAGACGTATAAAATCAGGAGCTCCACCAATGACGCTCAGTATCCTCACCAGACAATGTGAGCATGGGGTATTCCTCGGGAATGACCATGGTATCCACACTGTAGTCCATTCCGAGGAGTGCGCTGTCCAACTCTGGCACAAAGGACTCGTTGTGCGTGTTCATTCCGTGGCCGTAGCCGGATGCATGCGGATTCATGCCATTTCCCATACTACCCATGCGTGGTGAATAGGGTATGCCATTGTAGCCCCAGTCGGAAACAGAGCCAACGGAGGCTGAGCGTCCTCTGTAAGAAAAATCTCCTCCCCGTGGGCGAGATGCGTCCGATGGCGTAGAAGTGGAATCCGAGGAGTACCATGGAGATCCATCATATGTACCCAGAAGGTTATTTGGATATTGCTCTGGGATTTGAATTCCAAGTGGGTATGAAGTGGCACCTGGGGCGATGGTTGTGTATGCGCTTCCATTGTAGATACCGGGTTGACGTGGTGAGATATTACCGTATGGGAAGTTGGGCGTCATATGAGAAAGTGTTGGAGTACGCGGTGCATTGGATACAGCAGGTACAGTAAGTTCATTGGACATATCAGCGTTGCTGTAGCTTGAAAATTGGATGTTGTCGTAGCGAGGCCCGGTTTGCAATTCTCCTACTCCAGCTGGGCGGGGTGCAATGTCTGTTGAAGCTCCGTCGTTGCCATGGGATGTTTGATAAGAGCTGGCCATATTTACGTTCAAGGAGCTTCCGTGACCGGGCTCTGGTGAGCTTGATAGTGATCTGCTGCGGTGGTTCTGGGATTTATAGGCCTTCTCGCCTTGAGTTTCACTGCAAGTTTATTAGAAATTTGCAAAAACCATGTGGGCTGACTAGCTCACTGTCTGTTCATGTGACGGTCCAGTAAGTCTTTTCGATGAAAAGCTCTTTCGCAGTCCTCGAAAGTGCAGGGAAAGCCTGCCTTTTCGTGGCTTTGTTGGTGGCGTCTATAAAGTGAACATTAGTCAATTGGCCAACCGAGAACCAACAAACAGAGTATATACCTCAAGTGCTCTGCTCGAGTAAATGTCTGAATGAAAATCAGCATAGGTCCAATGCTTGACTGAGTACAAGACTTACCTTTTGGCAAGTATCACAATAGTGTACACGCTCGCCCTTCTTGGCCCGACTAACACGTCGTGTGACTGGAGTCAACTTGACACCCATCTCCATGCCTTCCCTTGATGATTGGCGAGTGCTGCTTGAAGCACTTGGTTGTCGGTATGCTCTTGGGCGATGATCCATACCTTCGGTACTGTCACTGTCTCGGCCTTGACGTGAGCTAGTCTCGGGTGATTGACCGTGATGTTTGGGAGAGCGATGGGATCTTATATGTCTGGTTTGCTTCTTGCCTTTTGTATCTCGAGTTGGTGATTGACTAGGTGAATAGCTGATCGGTGGTAGTATATCTTGAGCGGCTCTTTGACGATGAGATCTGATGTGAGCTTGATATTGCAACGGCTCTACGTCGACGTCGTCTATGATATCCTTGAGACTGGACATGATTTATTATATGTGTTTCGAAAGCCGAGGATGATGATACTGTCAGTTGATAGGTAGCCCTATGCAAGACTGCCGAAATAGATCTTAATTGGGGTCGAGAAGTATAAGCCAAGGGCGGTGTCGTACCTGGCAAGGCAGATAGATCTCCTGGTAGGATAGTCAAGGAAGTTTGGATGGGAGTGAGGAAGAGAAGTTTGTGACAAAAGGGTGTCGCGGCTCTCATCCAAACACTTGGATATCTGATGGTTGGCGAACAGGCGATGGCTAAAGATAGAACGCGGAGGGAGGGTTGCTTGAAAGTCGAAGTGAAGAAGAAGATGATGATGATGATGAAGGATGGAGGAGGCAGGTCAAGAGATAGAGAGTGCTACCAACCATGTTCAGATGAATGAAGGTGGGTATATGCCCATGTACATAAGCAAGCGTCTGTCGGGAAAGGCACAATGATAATAGCACAATGAGATATTGCCGAAAATAGCGAGTTGCGGCAGGCGCTTAAGACTGCTTGTCTGTAGGTAGTGGAAAAGTGGATGATAATCAAAGATGGAAGATGCAGAATTTAGAAAATGGTAAGTTATGTGGGTTCAAGGTGTGCTCATTGAGGGTGTACAAGGTACCAAGGCGTCCATGGGAGTGAGCTTGTCGAAAGCTACAGCCTCGAGGACGACCTGTGAGTTGGATACATGATTTCTGACGGACTCTGCCAGGGCTGAGGAAACCCAATAACGGCATCCTTGTTGGAGCATGCAGCAGTGACACCGGCGAGGCAGAAACGTGGGGACGCAGAGGTGATGGACCGTCTGCCCGAACCCATTGAAGGTCCAGGAATGGACGTGGGACCCTCGAGGATCATTCGATGGAGGGGGAGCGGGAGGGTTCAGGGGGGTCAGGGGGGTCAAGAGGGTCAAGAGGGTGCTGGAGTAGCATGTATGTATGAGTGAACGTGTGGGTGGGTGGATACTGTGTAGGCGATACAGTACATACATGCTCGAGGGTTCTTGTGATGTTGGGATGTTGGCATGTTGGTATTTGGCGGATTTGTACTGAATAGGCGAGCCTTGTTGGTGTTCGTTGGAACACTTTCGGCGTCTCGGCGTCTGTGAGAAGTGCAACAAGAAGATCAACACAACACAAATAATGAACAGCAGCAATGCACATCAGCCTGCATCTCTCGGTAGGTCGTACACAGTGATGTAGCTCCAAAAATGGGTCTACAGGTTGTGCTTGGCTATGCAAGTTGGCTCGATGAATGGCTGTAATGGCTGAAGGCTGACCAGGGGCAGGGGCCTGCAGCCGAATGAGCTCCCAGAGCTGACATTCTAAATATGGAAATAGATATGAAGGTCGATGAGTGTGTATGCAACTGATTGCCCCAAGAGATGTTATTTTGTGCAAAGGCATGCTGACATGCAGCTTTAACGTACCTTTCTGCTTCGCATGCGGTGTGATCTCACGACGACTTTCTCCTGCTCCTGAAACAAAATGAATTCTCCATGGAAGTCATATTTGGAGGCGAGAGGTGGTCGGCCGAGACTGGGGAATTGTACACAGTCGTAGGTACAGAGAGCTCACAGGACCCGAGCACAAGGTATGGCCTGGGTCCTGGCCGTAGCACATCAGGCTGACAGCTGGGCTGTCTGGGTATCATGTAAGTATTATGCCCATGTATGCCCAGGTATGTATCTGCCGCAAGTACATGTACATGTGTACAAGATTCTAACAGCAGTAAGATATCGCGAAATCACGAATACCCCCCCCCCCCCCCCGAAAGATACATGATCTATGGTAGTCTCAGTCACTGCTTGACTCACGCTGTATGTGCTGGGTTCAATCATAATGAGTACATACTACATCTAATAAGACTTTGTTCAGCAAGACTTGTATCACGCATGTAATGGTGCCATACGTACCTTGTACCTCGTATGTTTGTCCATACCCTCCATCATCCTCTTGATCTTCCTCTTCCTCCCCCCTACCTGGTACTCCTATTCCTAGGCTTGAACCTGGCGTCCTTTGGACCTTACAAGTACATACGTCGTTAGTCGTTAGGACCCATTGCTGTGTCTTCTGCAGATTGACAGGCATGCTGATCCTCCGGCGGAACTCTGTACAGTATTTCCCACGTCTGCCCGCCCGGTAAACTCTCATCGAACATGTCGTCAGGACGGTTGTGATCTCGAATTGCTTCCTCGTGACAAGATCCCATTCCATAGAGCAGACGCATTTCAGGGCTACACAGGACAAATCCAACCGCGCCAGATTTATCTCGTCATGATCTATTTGCGGACTCACGGCACATCTCTCCTGTCAGCAGATACGGAGAGTTTTCGAAAACGCTCACGGAATAACAACACATCATCCATCATTAGAGCCTCTCCTCCCTCATAATCGATATCTGCCCTCTTTGGAAAATGCCACGGCGCTTAGTAGCTTGTAAATTCGCAGCAAGTTTCCCAGTCTGGTGCGTACCTTAATGATAGCCTACCCTGTAGTGTACCTTGTTGCTTATCATCTAATGCATATGTAAAGGCTTGTCGGGAACAGAGGTCCCAATTTTGGCGCGTTTGCTGCACCGTGCCCACACACGGTACGCCTTCTTTCGGCCACGAACACCCAACTGTCCTGTGAACAGGCACTCGAGCCTTCCATGTGCCATTGCGCTCGAGTCCTTACTTGTAGTCGTTAGGTGGTGATGGGTTTGCGCCTATTGCGCAAGAGGCTAATGGAACGTCTCTCGGGCACACAGACTTCGTCGTTGCTTCGCTTCTCAGCGGCGTGTTGAATCCTCCCGCTGTCCATCGGGATCAGGGCGTCCTACCCCGTACATATGGACCGATGGCATTGATCATCGGCATCTTGAACGAATGACTGACTTGACGTGAACCTCCTCATCTATGCCTGAGATTGACTGGGCAAGATACGAGCAAGCATGCCTTCTCAGTCAATCTAAACTCTCCCAAATGTGGAGTCAAGGTTTTTGAAGGCTTTTGCTCTTTGGCTCCGCCATGGGTCACGGTCAACCAATACTGCGGGTAAAGCGGGACTCCCAGTAAGTTAGCAGTTAGTCATTACAGTAGTGGTGACAGTGAACGCCCCTGGCAGCTCAGCACGGCATCATGATAGCCCGATCCAACATTACTGGACCAGTTGCGGTGATTTGGCAGTGCAATTCAAGACAGCGGAATAAACGAGACCACCCACAGCAGAGTTGGTGAGTGGATGAGTGAGACCTGCATGCGACCCTGACAGGTCGAGCCTATCAAGCAATATGTGTAATACAAGTAGCTGAGGAGCTTAAGCAGACGGTCGTGAGTGAGCACTCGAGTAACTCCATGGTGCAGTGCAAGTAATCTAGTCGCTTGTACAAGTACATAGCGCAGTTTCCCGGAAATGAAGCAAAGACCAGCTGTCGAGTGAGGGGTGCCCTTGCGTTGGCCATGGTATGGTACTTTGTGATGCTCGCGGGATCTTCGAAGATTGTCAGGTTCGTGGGCTGAGAGAGTGGAGGGTTGAAAGTTGAAGGTTGAAGGTTGAAGGTTGAAGGTTGAAGGTTGAAGGTCGAAGGTGTATACAACAAGCAGGTACACGGAATAGCCAATGGCAGCGAGAACGCCTAAAAGGGTGTATGTACATATGTAATACACAGTACTGTTTGTATCCCATCCCATCCCAGGTACGCGAGTGTCCCATCTCAAGGCCACTCACTCTCGCTCCCTTCCCCTCACTCACCCACTGTGCGACGAGCC
The DNA here is from genome assembly GCA_022609375.1 of Xenosphaeropsis pyriputrescens. Classification (NCBI taxonomy): domain Eukaryota; kingdom Fungi; phylum Ascomycota; class Leotiomycetes; order Phacidiales; family Phacidiaceae; genus Xenosphaeropsis; species Xenosphaeropsis pyriputrescens. The sequence continues at coordinate 1,012,674 of JAGKQE010000001.1, read as the reverse complement.
ACGGTAGGCCCATGATGCAGACGACACGAATAGAGACAACAACGTGCTGATCACGCTCTCTCAATGGTTCGATGCTGGGCAAGGTTGACTTTTGTCATCCCGCAAGGCTCTCTCTCCCCGTCAACCCTCCATCGACCCTCCATCTCCATCTCCATCTCCATCTCCATCTCCATCAACTCAATGTCCATTTCAATATGTATGTATGTACTGTACATTGACTGCGTCTGTCTCTCCATGGTATGGTATGGTATGGTCATGATCATGGCCATGATCTTCCCCAAACTCCCACACTCCTACACTCCGCAACATGTCCCGACCACGCCGATTTCTCCTCAATTTCCCACGCTGCCATAACCAACAGGGCACCGTGCAGGTATGTTGCTGCTCAAAGCTGTCCCCACTATCCACTAATGCTACACCGAACTGAGTATGCACTTCGTAGTTGATCCTAGTACCTAGTACCTAGTACAAGTAGTAGTTGAAGCTTCCGGTGACTGGTGACTGGTCCTGAATGTCCAGAGTAAACCCATGGGCAGCCATGTTGATGTTGATGTTGATGTTGATGTTAATGTTAATGTCAATGTTACTCGAGAGAAGTCGGACGACTACTACTGCTGGATGCAGCAACATCCTTCGAAGTCACGCACCTGTAATTCGTCCACCATCCGAGTGTATGACTCGGCTACATGTGCACGCTGTGTGCTGCGCTGTGCTGTCCTGCACCGGAATCTCTGTTAGGGCGACAATGGAAGAGCGAAGTGTATGTCCAAATGGGTCGCACCCCAATACGGTGATAGAAAGAATATGCTTGGAGGACAGATAAATTGCCGTAGAATGCGCGTACAAACATGCAGAGAAAAGAGGACGGTGCAACATCAACAGAAGCACTTCTCCCTGCCTCGCCCGTTGCACTTGTCAGATGAGCTTACACACCAGCTCTCCACTCCTCCCGACGGGCGTGGACTAACATCTCCTACCACGGATCGTCCCGCCCAGTGCCGACGGGAGCTCCAAGAGTAAGACAGCCCCCAAAGACTGTCTGAACATCGTCGACGCCCACGGCAAAATGTATTTTAGACGCGATAACACCGCGCCGTGCCGCGTGGTGGAGAAACTTCCCCGGAAAGGCAGAGAGGGGTACCACAGAGGCACGTCGGACTCGAAATACATGTGGTCAGCCGGCACTCTGCTGTGAAGCCGGCAGACGACCAGCCGACATTTGCCTTTCTCGAGGCCTGGCAGTGCGGAGCCAAGGATCTGCTGCTGTTGCTGATAGAAGGAGTCTCTTGCCGCTCCCACACATGTGGCTGAATGGCGTTGAAGCCAGAAAGGAGCTGTGTCGATGTGCCGTATAACGTTGAGCATGATTTATCCATCTCAGGTACTTCACCTGCATACATACCTACTTCCCCTGCCTGACTTGCTTTATATACTTTCAGGTAGTCAGCCGGCAGATGGTTCTACCGTTGCAGACGAATCAAATTCCTGCCCTGCCTCGCTCTTTGATAAAGTAGTAAAGCTCACCGTGAAGGCATGCTGTATTGTGGCTTCACACTCGTAATGTGAATAGGGCTGTGGCTTTGAGGACCGGAAGTCTGCATATGCTGTGAAACTGCAGTCGTAAAGCATTGTTGCTCGTGCTCGTGCCGGGGAAGACTTGACAATTTAACTTTGTGTCCCAGGAAGAACTTCGTCGAGCGTGTTTCAGGATATTTCAAGATCATAGCTTTGTCTTCGCCTCATCAAGCTGAAGCAGGATTTTCGTTGCTCGTAGTTCAAGAGCGCAAGCAAAGCCTACTTCCTTCCGGTCACATAACCAAATAGCGCAACAGCTCGGATATCGTGTCTCTTCGAGCGAGGGAAGAGGCAGGATTGCATTTCTTCTCACGCTTCGCGGAGCTGAAAGGTATTTCTAATTATTCAAGGCTCATACATTCTAGACCAAGTGAATCCTCAGTCCAGGCGCTGCCCAAGGAGCAAGTGAAAAGCAAGTTGCTTCATCATAATGCCCTTGCTAGGTGCTCTAGCTACGGCTCCTTACGTTTCAAGTGTTCAGCCCTCAAGCCGTAATTTTTCCCGAATCTGCCGTGTCCGAAATCTTAGAACCAGCGATCTACTGGAATGTCGGAAAAGAAACAGTTCCTGGCAGGCATTTTCGGTCTCAACAACGTGGGAGGCTCAGATGGGTACTGCAATCGTCTGTTGCCATCCTACCATCCTACTTTTCGACCATATGCCTCTGATTTACGGTCCATTCGTGAGATGAGAGCTTGGGCAACGCTTCTCCAGTTTCAAGACTTTTCCATACCGGAGAGCATTATCCAAAGACGAACTCACGACACCAAGGGGAAATGGCAAATAGTAGAGTGAGTGAGCAAGCACTCACAAGTGACAGTCCTCCCAAAATGCAAAACGCAAAACCCCACACCGCCCCTTAAGACAGGACGACAAAAGATTAACTGACAGGACAGCGCGCCAAGTCGTATCGGTGGCAGAAACCTCCCTCCCCACCGCGAACGGTGACCTCATCGGTTTGCGATTCGCGGAATAGTCCTTGCGGCCGTGGAGAGAGGAGGAGCCTCGGGTTCCCATTTCCGAGTGGCCTTGCGGGGACTCGAAGGGTTGTGCTCGCGGAATTGAGAAGGCGTCCTCCTGGCTCCTCCAATCTACCAGCCGGCCTTATCAATTGTTGCATGCGGAGGGCTTGTTCGGGTTTGTGAGGGATATGCTGGGTTGGAGGACTGGGGAGTTATGTCTGATTTGGAGGACCAGGGAAAGGTGAGTATGTTTCCTCTTGTGTCTACTGTGCGCAAGCATTCGCGTCAGGTAACGAAGATACGTTAGAGAACTGCAGGTGAACACCTTATATCATCGTTGTACGAGCTAGGAGACCGCTGGTAAGCAACTACCCATCTCTTCTTGATAGCATGTAACTCATGGTAAACGTAAAGTTGACTTTGTATACAGATGAGCTTATAGTTATTTTCATCCCACAGAGTTCAAAAGATAATGTACACAACAAGACATCATTCCACTTCATAGATATATCAAATAGAATGCCTAGGTAAAGGATTCATTCTAGTATAACTACACTATGCTACGACAACTCATAAGGCTTCAAGACATAAAGAAACAAGAAGAATACCATCTTCACCCAAACTCCTCCATCGAAGAGTAATAATGAAAAACGTTTCATATTCATCCATTGATCTCTCTCATAACCCATACTCTCTCAAGTAAGGGATTTCCCACAACACATGTTACCTCAACTCAAGTAAGGACAAAGGTCCCACTCGTCCCATTGAACGGCGTGATAGTACCAGTAACGGCAGCCTTACTATCACCAAAATATCTGATACGATATTGGCCCTCCTCAACAGCATCATCCTCGCCGGTGATCCAGGAGATGGTGACATCGCTGGTACCAAGGATTGAACTGACACGCGTCCACTCAAAGACGAGAGGCCAATCAGAGTCATCTCGAATGGTGTTCCAGACGCCAGACGAGTCGAGCATTTCGATAGCAGCAAAGGTACCCTCGAGGTGTAGGTTGTTGCGTGGGTTGGCACCGACGAAGGTTGCGTAGACGGTTGAGCCGATAGAGTACGATGGCGATACGTCAGTGAGAATGTCGCCGAATGATGTGAAGAGAGGTTTGGCGTCGAAGACGACGCCAGTGATGAAGGATAGGGAAACATTGACATTGTCTGGAGGAAGAGGGCCAATGGGTGGAGAGGAAGTGGAAGCCGAGTCGAGGTAATGCAAGTTAGAGGTTGTGAGGTTGATATAAGCGTCAAGAGTATAGGGACCATAGAGGGTAGAAGCACCTTCGTAGCGTTGAATGCCGTATTCCTCGGGCGTGGCTAGGTAATGTGTGTAGCTGTTTGCCGGCCCGCCGATTACCACTATTGGGTCTGCGGAGCCGGTCAGGGATAGAGATGAAGCAGTTGAGGCAATAGCAGATTTCCAACGTCGACCGGACATTGTTGTTGCTTCACCCGGGCTGATGATCATGATGAATTGGCCAACTCGTAGGACTTGGACGTCTACTACATTTGCAGTCCAGAGGTACGGAGTGTTAATCTCGCCAACGTCTAAGAGGATAGGCTTGGGATAATGGCATCGCTTCTGCTCCTCACTGGGCTCTTTAAGAACTCCGGACACAACTGCCCAGAGTGGTGATGCATTGGAAGAGTTGGGATCATTTTGAGTAAAATCAAACGCTCCGGGTCCGTCGGTTGTTCCAGCAGCAAAAGAGTATCCCAGGGCTGCGGGACAAGTATGTGTATAAGAGCCGTTAGCAAGAGGGAATGTGAAGTTTGTCATGTCTTGGAAAGTGTGGAATGACTTGACAGCCGAGCCTGTCACGGCAGTACCGCTTGTCGCCAGGCTATCATACAAGTCTTTTGCGGGAGCAAATTGACGCCGGCCGATTTCAAAGCAAGACGAAGCCCCGTTATCCTTAACGGTGAATAGAGGACCTCGAGCATGGCAATATTGGCTTGTACCATCGCTGCATGTGCTGTTCTTGAAGCTGCAAGGATCACCGGTACCATCTTCACAATAAGCTCCAAGTACGTTTGGTGATGTGTCGCCAACATTGGCTTGCGAGAACCCAGCGACAAAACCATCTGCAGCGTCGTCATCACCAACGACACTCTTCTCAAACAGGTCCGCCGCCACACCTTTGTTATCACCCGATATCAAAGTGTTATTTCCCAGCATGGATGTACCGTGGACGGGAAACCAGGTCAGTACACCGGTATTCTTGCTGTCCGATGCACGCTGGAACTTCAACATTGTCAAGGTCTTCTCCACTGATCCATCATCAGAGGTAGTGTTGTATTGTGCTCTTTCATCCTCCGGGTTGGCAAGGTAAGCATATAAGCTGCGGTTGATATTGGCACCAGTGATGGTCGTTGTGCCGGCCGTCAAGTAGCCTGGCTCCAGACTTTCATGTGCTCTCTTGATCGAAAGCACAGCCCCATCCACAATGGCTTGATAGCTCTGCTTGTCAAAGCCCTTGCTGGTGATCTGAGGCAGTAAGTAATTAAGCCAAGCTCCGGGTCCAGAATGGGAATGCGTGCCTGTCACGGCCACATTATGCTGTCCATACACGGAGTAGTCCGAACCCAGAGCCGCAAGTGCATTGAGAATACCATATCGAACAGCAGTATCTCCAGACTGGGTATCCAGCACAAGATAGACAAAACGATCATCCGTGTTTTCCAGATCTCCAAAGATGAAGGCTCGGGAATATATACGCTGTCGAAGACCTGTTCCAAGCTGACTGGCATTTGCATAGCCCATTAAGTTGAGTTCGACAACCGGACTTGATAATATTTAGCGCTGTACAGTGGCGTTTAGATGTGGAGAGTATCAAACTTACCCTGTGATATCAGCCTTTCCTACACCGAGTAGGTAATCTCCTGTGGAATTCGCAAGTGCACTCTTCATACTCCCATGCATCTTCAGAGAGGCATTGGAGGTTGGCAAAGACGACAGCGTCAACATGCTCTTGACGAAGAGCAAGAAGCAGAACACCCATACCACGATGATGAGAGCTCTCATCTTCAGGCCATACTGACTCTGTTTCTCTCCACGACCGACTACCTCCCCATCTGGATTCTGCTCTAGCTGCTCATACCTGGCGTCCATTTTCTCGACAAGAAATTGATGGCCATCTCTCCACACTCCACGGCCTTGGTATTTAAACTGGGGACGCATGGCTCAGAACGGATCACAGTTCATGCTTAATCTTGATAAGATTCCGGGTAATCTTGATTCAACCCTGATTGAATTTTGATATTCTTGAAATGCCGATATGCAAAGCAGCTGATAGGTTGTTGAACAGACAGAGCGTGCATACAATCCCTCCAATGAGTCCTGGAGGAGGAAGGTCAGGTAGCAAGCCGGACGATTCACATGGCCGTCGGTACATGTGCCGACAGAGCAAGTCACACGTACCTGCCTTATCCGTACGTCACCTAGGTACTCACATATCACGAACTACGGTGAAGTACAGCGATTGCTGGAGTGCTGGAGTGCTGGAGTACAGTACCTACAAAGTGCCGGATGTGCAGTGGTCGGATTTGCAGACTTGCATTGCCGGGGCTGCCGTGTGCCGCATGTGATAGTAAGTATGTACTCCATGATATGGATGCCTGAAGCGCAAGGCTTTGAGCGGAATTCATCCGAGAGGAGAGCGGAGGCTTGGCATCTTTGACAGGAACATTTACAGGCCGACCAGAGTGTTCAGACGCAAGGCTGAAGGATCGCATCTTCAAGATCTCTCTGCCCGAACCAACACAACACAGTCAATACCTACAATCAACTTCACCACTACATCGACGACTACCTACCGTACCTCCAAGCCGATCCTCTGCCCCATACTAAAATCGCAATCCCTCTCTACAAAGCCCTCACACGCCCATCCCAAAATCCAACCACAATGCCTCTCATAGCAGAGTCCCACGACTCCCTTCCCTGTATGCACACAATCAACCACCCCCAACACCAGCCCCCTAATCCCCCAATCCCACTAACAACCCTCAGATATCGACAACGAGCCCACGCCCACCGAGCGAGCCGCAGCCCAAGCCCTCCTCGACGCGGAGATGCCCAGCGACACGAGCACGCACCCACTCCTCCCAGCAGCGCCTCCACAGCACCCAACGCCCGCGATGGCGGGCGAGTACGCACGACTCCAGGCCTCACAGCCGCTCAGCGGCGGCATCGACACAAGCCGATACGAAGCGGCGGACGCACCGAACTCATCGGCCGACGCGACGGAGTGGAAGAGGGCGCTGCAGCGGGCGTACGTGACGCACGCGTACCTGACGGGACGGACGGTGCAGCTATCGCTGCTGGAGACGTTCGGCAAGAACGCATGGCTGGTGTCGAACGCGCAGGTGGAGGCCGAGGTGGCGGGGCTGGAGCGCGAGCTGGCGGCGGCGAAGGAGGCGATTGATTTTGTGGTTGTCGAGAGAAGGGCGGGGCAGGAGGCGGTTGCGGGCGAGATGAGGGGGCTGGAGGAGGCGTGGAAGAGGGGTGTTGGGCGGGTTCTGGAGACGGAGATCGCGGCTGAGGGGGTGCGGAGGGAGATTCTGGAGAGGAGGCGGGCTGCTGTCTGATGTCTGATGTCTGATGGGGATTTGGGGCGCCATTTGTGGCTGGTGTTGGGCGGCGTTCTGGGCTGAGATTTGATTAAGTTGGGGTTGCGGGATAGCACGTATCAAACAAAAGCAGGAATTAAAAGGCTGATTTGCGGTGCTTGTTGAGTGACAAAGAGAAAATGGTCTTGCGATGTTCTAGACATGAGTGAGACGGCTTCATTGGTTATGGACACTTTTAGTCATATGGTAACACATCAATTTATGAGGAGCGGCAGCGGCATTTCTTGTTCCTCATGAGATTCCGATAAGCGTTCTGATTACCCATCACAAGACGAGACAGGGATATGAACACTTTTAAATTCGCATTTTGAGTCATTGACTGGCATTCGTGCATTCTGATCTGTACTGTATCAAATACCTCGCTACGACCAACCCGCTGGCCCTCATGGAAAAATCAGAACGGGAGAAGGGACTCCAAGAACGCCACAAAATTTGAGTCAGAAGCAAAACCATCCCCTTCCGAATTCCTCTATCCAAGCCTTCCTTACCCTCCCAGATCCAATGAGCGAACACATCACTTCTGCAGAGGATCAATTTCCTCTTCGTGCTTGCTGGGGTCATTCCTTCGCATGATGCCCTCAACCGGACCCAAAAGTCTTTGGAAACCATCCTTGCCAAGTGTTGCAACCTTCACTTCGCCCTTGCTGACTACACTTGCAGCTCGTGGCGCATCATTGAGCAAAGCCAGTTCTCCAAAGTAATCACCCTTCTTGTAAAACTTGACTGGCTTATCAACGCCCTCCTTGTATGCCTCACACTCTCCGGCCTCAAGCAGGTAGAAAGCTTCTCCAGCATCACCCTCCTTAATAATGGGTGTGTTGTCTGGGAACTTCTGCGTCTCAAGTGCGTCCGCAATCTTCGAGCGTTCGTAGGCGGTGAGGCTAGACAGAAGCGGCACTTCTTCAAGGAAGCTTTCGTACATACGTCTGCGTTGGAAGGTCGAGTCCATTAGGATTCGGCGGAAGGTCACACGATCAAGTGCCCAGAGTGTACATCCTGACTCGGCTGACATGACGGTGGCAGCGCGAGGCGCATTGTACATGAGCGCGAGCTCACCAAAGGAACCACCGGATTGTATGGTGGTTACCTTTGACCCAACTCCATCTACCCCAGACTCATGAGAGCCGGACTTGTTTACATATACGTCAAAGGTTCCATTCTCCACGACGTAGAAAAAGTCACCTTGGTCGCCCTGAGTGATGACCTGAGAAATAACAATTAGTCTCAACTTTCTGTATTTCGTAAACGTGTAAGAGATCGTACCTTGATACCCTTCGCCGGAAGCGGCTTCTCTACAAGAGCCCCCAAGATTTGATTGCTCTGCTCGTCGTCCAAATGGCTGAAGAGAAAGTTCCCAGAAATAGACTTCTTCAGTCTAGATAATTGGTCGGGAGTCTTCCTGTGGAAGGGGGGTGTCCAGTTGTCGTTTGAAGAAGCGGTTGGGTTGAGGGATTCTGCGGAGACTGAAGTTCGTCGGCCCATCCCATAGTTCGATGGGAATCCATCGGTGGATCGGTATGAAGATGGTGGTCCCTCGCTGGCACCATCACTGCTAGCCAACGCAGCGCTCAAGAGAGCATCATTGTTGTTGAATTGTGCATTGGTTGGCGAGGTAAATGTGTCGTCCTCGTCTTCTTCCGTGAGCTGGTGCATGATGCCAGGGCTGTGTGGCTGTGGAATGGTCATTGGACTCGGTGCTCCGAATGGGTTGCTATTCGCACCGAGGCGACCGGGAAATGTGCTTCCAGACATGTTTGCTCGTCACAACTCAGGCTACTGGGTATGATGATACAATAATATGACGGGAATAATCGTATTCTTAGGTATGTTGCTGAGAGTTGAGTGTGTTGTATTGCGCTCCGAAGCTTTGGTTGTTGGATGAAAGAAAGGCGGGGGGGGGCAATAGCTTAAGTAGTAGTGATGAAGACGACGCAAATCAAATGTGAGTCGGTGTCACTAATTCGTTTGTAGGAGTAGGAGAGTATTTGAAGAGCTTCAGGATAAGTGCAAGTCGATGATGGCACTAGGAGTCGGCGGCGCTATGTTCCCTGCGTCAAGGTGCTGCTGCGGGTATCCACATCAGCATCGGAGATCAATGTCTAATATCACAGCATCGGGGGATGTGATTGAGAGGGCGAGAGCGAGGTTGAGAAGGAGGACGAGGACAGGACAATACAGGGACATGGACAAGGACAAGGACTTTAACACGTACCTAGGAAGCAATGGCGCGAATGGAAGGGAAAAGAAATTGAGGCTTTGTTTTGTGGAGGATATGTTGACTTGACAGGTTGAGTGAGATGATGGAGGAAGGGTTTGAGAGTGGATAGAAGAGTTGAGGTGAGATGAGGAGAGGAGAGGAGAGTGAGTGAGTGAGTGAGTGAGAGAGAAAGAGAGTTCAAGAATGTGTGAGAGAGTGAGAGTGTGAGAGTGTGAGAGTGTGAGAGAGTGTGTGAGGTACAGTATGTACAAGTACAAGTACACATGAGTGAGAGCTGCGGGCGGGAGGTGCGTGGAGGGGAAAGTGTCGCTCTCAGGCAAGGCAAGGCAAGGTATGAAGGTATGCAGTCGCTAAGGAATGCGGGGGGATGATTGGCTGCAATTGCCCCGTCGACATTCCATGTGGTCTTCTAGAAGATCAGCCAGTGCCACAGGGTGCTCCGAAGCTTGACCTTCGCTTGCTTAGGGGGGGATTAAGAGTGAGATTGAAAGAGTGAAAGGTCAAGTGAATTGTGGCTGCATTCGTCATGTGCTAGGTCCATTTGAAGAGGAGAGAAGAGGAGAGGAGAGGAGAGGAGTATGTCCGTTTGCAGGTGATTCATTCTCAAATCTCACCATACCAGACGTCCTCATTCTAGTATGCATGTTTGCCATTATACTTTCACATTGCTACCTACGTACGTATCTATTCATTCATAGGCGACATGTCTTCTCATCTGGGCACATTATTACCTACTCTTCAAGTCCCCTCTCTCCCTCTATCCCTCTCTCTTTCTCTCTTTTCTCTCTTGCTTATCCTCATCGTTGTCTGTTGATTCTCCTCCCAATCTTCATCACTCCCCTGCTCTCTACCTAGTCCCTTATCCCTCGTCCCCGTCCCCCCCCCCCCCCCCTCTCTCCCAGCTCCCATCAACTCGGTATTGAAGTTCAAATTGGCACTTTATCAACCCATGCATTGCCATGTTATTGTTCCAGATAGCCGTTGTCTTTCCTTGGTAGATCATCGTGTGATGGTTGTCTCTCTTCATTTACCGGAAATCCCCTGATTCAGAAAAGGCTAATAATATCGCACTGCTCTTTCCGTAGGGCTCTTGTCTTACCTTCTTAATTATTCCTTTGCCCCTTACTTAATGCAAGCGGATAGAATTGAACTTTGATACCATCTTAGCATGAAGACATCTCTGTGCCTGAGGGAAATTTCAGGATTTCATTTGAATTGCCCCCTGTGTGAATATGACTTCTTGTTCTCAACTTCATGAGACGAGGAAGTCATGAGGCCGAGTTTAAATGATAGTACTGCAATTCTAGGTCTACAAGTGGAGACATCAAACCAAGAGACTGTCATCACCTACTCCGTAATCACTCCCCAAATTACCTCGAGGCCTGCCTTTGGATTTTTTGAAACCTTGCGACATGATGGGTTGCTTTGAAGGGGAAAAAAGTGTTCATGCCAATCACCTTTCGGGAACCGGTTCATTTTCATCATGCCAGAACAGTGGGTAGAGTATCCATGATTGAAAATGCAATGACCTCCGTAGTCACAAGCCTATATAGCCGTCAACTTCAAGTGCTAGAATTCCTAGAATTCACTTACTCAGAAATCTTTTCCTTGGACAACAATGCTCTCCATGAATATTGCAATATCCAGACAGGTGTTTTGGGGGACTATCGTGAGCTTCATTTCGCTTTGAAGTTCCCAGTTGCTTCGTAATCATGTGATCTATAATAACGTCATCACCTCTGTTGAGGGTTGTTGAGATGCTTACCTAGCCACGTAACGACAAGCATCATATGAGGTCAAGGTAGTCATAGGCAGGTAGGTAAGTAGGTGGTCATTGGAGGAAGCAAAACTCAACCAAGTATATCATCTAGTAAATACCTAAGTATGTATCAAGAGCAAATAGATATTGAAATTCCAGTCAGTCTCACTTGCCTCATAACTCGAACAAGAGTCTCTATCATTGAGATAAGAGCGCTTGCTCATGGCCATGGAAGAGTCGGAGTCAAGAGCTGCGCAACGTTGACCGAGTCGCCGAAGCTGCCTTTGGTCGTGCCTTAGTCGTCTACTCTCCTGCCTCCTCCATTCAAGTCAACACTGCCAAGGACCAAGGTGCACGCACTCAACGGCCCGTTCTTCAAAATCGCAGTCAGACAGATATCGACGATACGCCCCATTTCCAATTCTTACATCCATTATCATCGCATATCTTCAAAAGAAATACATCGCCGTCACATTACTTTGTTGAAGCTTCTTCCAGCAAATCAGCGCATATCCCACCAGCCGTTCTCTCACCTCAGCTTCGCGAGTACTGCGTAATCAGGCACAGTATACTTGCTACACCATTGTAGCGCTTGAGAGAACCCCGGCTGTCCTGAGTATCTTGGAGTCCAGACTTCGAAATTCTAACCACGACGTCTAACAATACCTTCGATATCTTCGAACCCTGAGATCTTTCAACAGCACAGTCGCCTGTCGATTACATCAAAGTCGCCCTAGCACTCTACGCAGTCCACTTAATACCCCGCGCCTCTCAGGAAGCTCGTTCCGAAACCTTCTCCACAGTTATTCAACATGGGTAGCTTCAATTTCAGATGGTGAGTTCACTCATGCGCGCTCTTGAAGAGGAAATCATCCACGACGACGACGTAGCCCCTCATCTGCCAGCTGTCTGCAAGATCACACGAACATACATTTCTCTGGAAGTGTTCAGTTGCGACAATTCACATTGTTGTTGTTCGGCAGGCAGCAGGTAATCCTTCGTAATCGGAGTCGGACGCGAAAGACAGCAGCAGTAAAGTATCGTGAACGAAGAAAGCTAATATCATCTTGCGCATTATTAGGGAACACCCAGCGACCGATGTCTACGTGACTGGTACATTCGACAATTGGTCGAAGAGCGAGAAACTCACCAAGACCGGTCATATCTTCGAAAAGACTGTGACTCTCCCCGATGCCTCCAACAAAATCTATTACAAGGTACGTCGATTTGTCTGATTATCTGTTGAGTGTGAATTCTGGCAATGCATCCCACAACAAGTACAAAATCCAAAGTTCTTTACGTTACAAGTCGCGCCTATCCCATGGTCGCTAGATACGGGCAGAGCTCTGGCTCTGGCTCTGGCTCTGGCTCTGGCTTTCTGGTCCTCTCGTCCTCGAGCACTCCGCATAAAATGGAGATTATCGTTATTGTTCTTGTAGCCTCAATTCCATAACTCCATTCGCATGCACGCATATCATGGCAACTCGTCAACGATTGTGAGCTTCTTTTCTAGTGGAATGCTCTAAATCCAGGGAACGTGCCAGCGCGCACCCATGGCCTCATCCCTTGGGAACGCAGCCGAGCGCCGTAGCCACAATATGACGCACATTTTGAAGCTGTGTCCTTGAGCGGTGAGCAGCACCCAAAGATGAAGGCAAAGGCAAAGGCAAAGTCAAAGGCACAATTTTATGCCTTCTGCCTCTGGTGCGCTACTCGGAATAGGCTTGTCAGCAGACCGTGAATGGGCGTTTCGTCGTCTCAATCAGAGCACGCACTGATTACTTGGTTTGTGCGCGCAAGCTCCAAGCCCACCACTGCCACTCTACGTAGTACTGTAGTACTACCTCTACCACCATTGCCAACCAACCCGCAAAATCAGTTTGGCCGAGCAACCATAACAAGCTCCGTTCCACGATCTTCAGCCCACTTCCTTCTTCCAACTTCATCAAACCCTCAAATTGCTCACGAACGAGAATCGCTAACACTATCATTCACATAGTTTGTCGTCGACGGCAATTGGATAGTAGACCACACAGCTCCTCAAGAAAACGACGAATCAGGTAACCTGAACAACGTCCTCACTACAGAACGAATCTCCAAGCACACGACCCACTCAACATCCGCTGCAGCAGCCGTCATGTCCTCTGCATCTCCACATTCCACTACTGCGGACCTAGCAAATGATGTCCCTCTAGAGAAGACTGGTTCCTCAGACCTTCCTGGAGCTTTCCCAGAAACTCCTGCTCTCGATGGCGGTCCATCTGAGTTCTCTGTCAACCCGATTCCCGCAACAGAGGGTGCTGGCAATCCAATCAAGCTTGCTGCAGGCGAGAAGGTTCCAGAACCACACACGTTGACCTCGAATACCATCAATTCCACTGTTAAAGATGATCCTACTCTTCTCAAGCAGGAGGAGCCAGAGGAGCAGAGCTTTGGTGTGAACCCAATCCCAGCTACTGCTGGTATTGGCAACCCAATCAAGCTTGCAGCTGGTGAGAAAGTCCCAGAGCCAAGCACATTCACAAACAATACTGTTCAATCGACAGTGAGTCACGACCAGTCGACTTATGAGAACGGAACTGGAGGAGCGCCGTTCCTTCCACCTGTTGTCACCCCTGCTAACGAGCGAGCTGACATCGGCTCTGGCGTCTTTGACGTCCCAGAGGTGACAAAGAACATGATCCCTGAATCAAGCTTGCCTATGGGCAGCAGTGGTGAGGGCACTTATGATGCTACGCCAACTATTCAATCTGCAGGGCCACAGAGCACAACTGCCGCACTCGCTGCCGCTGTTCCGCTCGAGTCAGAGAAGTCCGGCGAAGGCGTCCCTGAAGTTGTCAAGGAGAGCCAGGCAGAGGCTGGCGTTGACCCAGAGGCTAGCGCTGTCCCCGATGAGGTTGCTGAAAAGAGCACCCTCGAAAAGGAGCTCCTTAGCGAGGTCCCAGAAGCCCCATCTACTTCTGAGGGTACAGCTGGCGAGGGAACGGACAAGTCCGAGAAGACCGTGAGCGCTGGTGAGGCTGCCGCTGCTGTTGGTGCCGCTGCTGTTGCTGTTGGTGGTGGTCTCGCAGCTGCCGCATACGCAGCTAAGGACAAGGCTCTTGATGCGTACAACCACTCCAACGCTACCGGAGCTACCGCAGAGACGACTGATGTTGTTCCAGAAGTTGTCAAGGAGAGTCAGGCCGAGGCTGGTGTTGACCCAGAGGCAAGTGCTGACCCAACTGAAGTTGCTGATAAGAGTGCTGTTGAGAAGGAGCTTCTCAAGGAGGTTCCAACCGCTGCATCTACTTCTGAGGGCACTGCTGGCAAGGGTACTGAGAAGTCTGAGGTGAGCGTAACTGCTGGTGAGGCTGCTGCTGCTGTTGGCGGTGCTGCTGTTGCTGTTGGTGGTGGTCTCGCAGCTGCCGCATACGCAGCTAAGGACAAGGCTCTTGATGCGTACAACCACACTAACGCAACTGGAGCTACCGCAGAGACGACTGATGTTGTTCCAGAGGTTGTCAAGGAGAGTCAGGCCGAGGCTGGTGTTGCCCCAGAGGCCAGCGCTGTTCCAGCTGAGGTTGCTGACAAGAGTACCTTTGAGAAGGAGCTCCTTAGCGAGGTCCCACAGGCGCCATCTACTGCAGAGGGTACCGCTGGTAAGGGTACCGACAAGTCCGAGAACAGCATTACTGCTGGCGATGCCGCTGCTGCTGTCGGTGCCGCCGCTGTTGCTGTTGGCGGGGGCGTTGCTGCTGCTACTTACGCAGCCAAGGATAAGGCCGTTGAGACCTACAAGACAACTGATACCACTGAAGCAACTGAGACTGCTAAGAGCTATCTCCCATCCTCTACCGGTACCGCTGTTGCAAGTGCCAAGAGCACTCTTCCTGTGTCAGTCCAAGAATCTATCAACGCTATGAACACCCAATCCGGCACCACAACCGCTGTCGACAGTGTTCCAGATGTTGTCAGAGAATCTATCGCTGAATCTGGCAAGGGCCCAGAGGCTGCCGCTTTCCAAGAGCCAGTTGCCGAGAAAAGGGCTATGGAAAAGGAACTCTTGAGCGAGCTCCAGCCTGAAACTGCGACTGGAGAGCCAGCACCAAAGATTTTGGAGAAGCAGGATCTTCCAATCCATTCCTTGGGCAACACTGATGGCCTGAATGCCGATGCTTCCACCAAGGCCGCTGGCAAGCAGCCAGAGATTCTCAGTGACGCTGCACCATCTGTCCCAAGCACCTCTACTCAGACCACTCCAGTCGTCACTTCTGGCTTGGGATCTATCCCTACTACCGAGAGGTCCGCTGCTCCACCAGCTACCACAACCCAGACTGCTCCAGTTGTCACCGATGGCGTAGCATCTGCCACCACTGCTGAGTTGTCCGCTCCACCAAAGACTCCAACCAAGGATACTGTCCCAGCTACCACTACCAGTCCAGCGAAGTCCGTTGCACCAACCACCCCAGCAAAGGATACTCTTCCGGGCGTTAATGTGGTTGGAGACTCAGCTGCTACTTCTCCAACAAAAGATACCCTTCCAGGTGTGAATGTCGCCGGGGACTCCGCTGCTACGTCTTCTCCTCCAGCTAAGACTGAGACTTCTCCTCCAACCTCGCCATCCAAGGCAACTGAGGCTAAGAACGGCACCGACTCTGCTTCCACCAAGAAAAACAAGCGATTGAGCTTCTTCGGTAAGCTCAAGGCCAAGTTCCACAAGGAGTAAAAGAAAGAAAACAAAATCCAAATGATGAAAATGGGGGCACATGGAAACGATTCTTCTACTTGTAAGATATTCGTGTTTGTGGAGGGGGAATGGCCGTTAATCTTAGTTTTGTGGTGGTGGGGGTGGTCATCCTTACTGCAGTATTTGTTGTTTGATTCTGATGCCGTTGCGAAGCTTTTACATCGTTTTCTTTTTGCAGGTCGCTGATAAGTATTGGCCAGTTCATGTGGCTTACTCTTTCTCTTTTCTGCCGGATTGTTGGCTGCTTGGCTTTTTTTTCCCATCTTCTCTTTTCTTTTTCCTAATACCATTGGTCCTTTTCGAAACCTGGCATCATAGCATATCGTACTGAGGTTGATGAGTGTGTTCTAAACGGGGAAATTTGGTGGTTGTATGTGTAGATAAAGGAGAGAATATATGCCTTGTATAATTGGGGTTCATGAGAAACTGTGAGACGAATGAATACGACATATAGGCTTCGAGTATCAAATCCCAGCACATCCGTCAAGAGTAACCAACTTGAAATTATTCTATATAGCCCAACATATCAAAGAACCACGGATCTGACACAATCGACTCCCAAGACACATCAATATCCAATCCATTACCTAGCTGCAGCACATCCGCTTCAACTTGCGCTTCCCCGTCCTTCGTACTTGGCCGTGACTCATTCGAGTTCTCCGTCGCCGCGCTCTGTGCATTAGAGCATTCCGCCAGTGAGTTACCAAAGATGCCATTGGAGGCTGAGAACGAGGAGATACTGGTGTAGTCGAGGATCTGCCAGATCTCAGAGGCGTCCGTATTGAAAGCGCGATATGTGCGCTTCGAAGCCGTCGAGGGCTCAAGGACCACAGAAGATTTCTGTGCCATATGATCGAGTTTCTCCGCCTGTTGCGATGATTGTTAGACATGGGCTATGCGGTGCTGCTATGCAAGAGAAGCGGGAGGCATTCTCGAGGACACTTACGATATGTTGCACGTTCGGCCAGTACGCGCCCATCTCCTTCAGGAACGACACCAGCTGCGTGGCCGACTCCCGCGCATCCGACGCAAGCACCTTGTCGTTTGTATGACTGTGGTAGATGTACACGGTGGCCGCGATACTGATGCAGTGGCCCAGGAAGGGGTCGGTGATGGCGAAGTCGCGCGCGCGGGCCTCGCTGACGGTCCGCAGGATGAACTGCGGATTCACGACGGCCGACTCCAGACTGTTCTCCAGCCACGTGCTCGGCACGCGCCCAAAGTACGGCCGGAAGCGCGTCGAGCACAGCACCGGGTGGTCCAGCACTGTCAGGATCGTCGGGTACAGGATCTGGTTCACCATCCACGCCTGCCAGAAGCTGCGGTTCTCGCGCAGCTCGGCGGCGCTGTGGTCCAAGAAGTGCATGTTGACGTAGCGGTAGTGGTCCGGGCACGTGAGCTCGTAGTTGAGGATCTCGGAGCGCAGGCTCGTGTACTCGGACGCCAGCGACCACGGCGGGATCGTCGAGAGCGAGGCCGGCCGCATGATGTACTCGACGACTTTCGCCCACAGGTTGATGAGCTGCATGGAGTAGACTTGCACGCCGAGGTCTTTGATGTCGTCTTCTGCTAGGTTCTTGTTCTGCGATATGCTGCTGGGGTTGGCTGTCACATGAGAGAGCGGTCCGAGAGGTACGCGCTTGCAGTAATCTGGTTGGAATGGGAGAGAGGGGGTTATGCAAGCCCCTGAAGAACATGTTCGGTTGAGAATCAGGATGCTCCAGAAACACAGTCGCCGCTCTTCTTGTTCTGGTGTCTCTTGCTCTGGCACTTGGTGTATTGATGTGTCTAGACATGCGCTCCGTGCAAGGTGTGTTACAAGGGAGATATTGAGCCATGCGCTCTGCGTCCTGCCCGCTAGACTCGGTGTCAATTGCTTATTATTCGTGAGAAAGGGGTAATATCATACCAGTGAAATCAACTAAGCTCAGTAAACACAGTGCTTGTAAAGTTGTCAGTTCAAAATTCCTAGCAGCCTGTATTTCATGTATACGAGCTTGTGCAGCTCTTGCATATCTATCAGTTGCCGCCGCCTTCTTGTTCTCGAAAAAGGGATGATTGGAATACCGTACGGCGATAGCAGCTATGGTGAGGAGGAGAACATCGGGCCAATCGCGAACGTGATGAGACGATCTTTTTGAATTAAATAGTGCTAACGGTTGACTGTGACAGAGCTGAAAGTACACTTCCAAGACTTCTTCCATCACTTCGTCAGGTGGGAGAGGACTGTAAAGCGTTAGAATTCGACCACATAATTTCTTGATGCCACCTACCGTCCCCAATTATCAAACACTTGAACATATCTGTGTTGATTCAAGCTCTGTGGGATAACAGAAGATCTTATTGCGTGGGTGATAGGAGAAGATGGTAAATATGCGATTCCCTCTTGGCTAATATCTTCATGAGTACGCTTCACAGCCGTTCGAGATCCAGGGAGTAAATGTACATTGTCCTGGGATTTGGATGAAGCCTGATTATGTTAGACTACGTACCTTCCAAAGACATACAAATTGAAAGAATCTCAAGCACGTACTTCTGATGGATCTGAAGGGGTACAATCAGGTGGGGGGAATGAATACACACATTTCTGCCCCAAGCGCAGACAAGAGGAACATCCTGGTTTCTCACCAGGGCATTTACTCTTTTTCCGACTTCAAAAATGAACATTCAGCGAGTGACACTATGCACAGGTGGCAAGCAGCGAATTTTGTGGACCTACCGGCATCCTAGACAGGCGCGACGTGCTCTCTTTGGCAATTGCTCGCTCATTACAGCTATGCCTTACACAGATCCTGAGAATGAGGACGAGGACGAGGACGAGGACGAGGATGGTTGTATGCTGGCACCGGCTATTTATCTCATTCTCATTCGTTTGTTCTTTTCTTTCTGCCAGGTTCTAGATAAGTGCAGATTAGGAAAAGAGATCCATGCTCCGATCACATACAATGCGGTAATCCGGAGCTGCTTCTCTCACCCTGCTAGTCCTGCAACACTATCTAAGCTGTGTGCCTAAACATTATCACCAACACAGTGGACCTCATCGAACCACCTTTTGTGCAACTCCATTCAATCTGCCAGCTCTCTTGATTAATTCCACCTGCACATCAAAATGATCGGTGAGAAAGTTGACAGTCATCTTCCTCCTTCACTCACTCGTGGTATGCTATTGCACAAGCCAATACTGATTGTGTCATAGACGAGTAACCCGAAGGAGTCAGGAAGGAAGGAAACCATCTTCAGGATAGCCTGGACGCTCAGGTGAGCCTTCCCTCTCTGCTGTTCTATTGATTCAGCTGGTAAATTTGCAGCTATAACCTTCCACGAACACACAATCCAGAGGACTGAAGCGTAACCGTTCTTAAGACCTAGAAACATTGGATCAGCCTGTACAGAAGCCACAGCAGCCACAGACTACCGCTACAGAGCACAAACCTAACGAAACGGCGAGCGACCCTATCGATTACTGGCGGAAATACCAGCAGTGGCCCCAGACGTATTTCGACTCAGACAGTATCATGTTCACTCCAAAGCCTGCGACGGGGTCCGTCGAAAGGCGTCGATGGTGTCAGTCAGTGCTAGTGGCACAACTCCGACCAGCCAGGTTCAGAGGAACATTTCAAATGCTCCTTACAACAACCTGAGTTATGAAATGCTATTGGAGGCTCAGGGCAGTTTCTTGGTGGAATACATTGGCGACAATGAAAGTGGTCCTACCCAAAAGAGCATTGACCTCTGTTCTACATTTCTTGCAATGGAACAAGATGTTCCGCAAGATTCGATGTTCTCCGACAACTGCTTCATGGAGGTTTGTGCAATGCTTCAGGGTAGGAATGAGGCAAAGGTTGTTCAAGACATTGCTAGATTGATCGTTCCCTCGGCTCAGTGTCTTGCTGTCCAAGGGGCAAAACACCTCAAGATACTTGTCGAGAGTGTTAATGAAAGCTGGAGCAATGCTATACCACTGATCTCTCCATTTCCACGGCCTGACTATGCTGTAGGATTCAAATGGTCAACCTTTACGGCAGAACAACGCGAAAGAGTAAAGCTCTTGCTTGGAGATCTTCTCGACCTATCCATGTCCAAGGCCTGCCACTACATGTATTTCCCTTTCCTCTCATGCGAGGTCAAGTCTGGTTCTATAGGACTCAACTTTGCAGACTGCCAGAACGCACATAGTATGACGCTTGCAGTACGAGCCATTGTTGAGCTGTTTCGGCTTGCAAAGCGTGAGAAAGAGATAAATCGGGAGATCTTAGCTTTCTCAGTGTCTCACGATCATACATCAATGCGTGTCTATGGCCACTATCCTGTCATCAATGGGGATATCACAAGGTACTACCGCCACTCAATCCGCGAGTTCAACTTTACAGGGCAAGATGGGAAGGACAAGTGGGTGACCTATAAGTTTATAAAGAGCGTTTATGACAACTGGGTGCCCAACCACTTCAAACGAATATGCTCTGTTATTGACGAGGTTTCTCCTTGTGTTGATCCCAGTGTATTGGAAGGGTCTAAGCCACATTCACCAAACCAGACTGGCCTTTCGCATTTGGCAAGTTCGGCATCGGTCACTGGCCAAGTCGACGGGTTAATTATTACAGAGGCCGAAGATACAACGCCTGGCACATCTGCTTCGCATAGTTTCAAGAAGTCAAGATTGCAATAGTGTGATAGCTATTCTTTTCATTTCTTGTAAGGTGGCATTCTTATAGGGCTTCAAGGTATGTACTCAGGTCTTTTGGGATATGCTTACTTTGCATGATAGCCATTAAGACGTTGTTGATTCTCTACTATGGCTCTCACATCCTTGTATCAGCATCTTCTATTTTTTGTAGCGTTACTCACAGAAGCTGTCATGAAGCGCACACAATTGGCCGCTCGGATTGTTTAGTTTCTATCCAGATGCCTTCATTCATGTATTATATAGCAAATCAAATTCTAGCTTGGTCCCGTCGTCCTTGCAACATACAAGTCATACAGGCCTGTATGGTCCAACCAGTCTAAAAACAACTCTGGTAGTCCCTGTCGCAGCAATTCATCACCCATAGCATACGGCCGACTTCCTGCCCAGAGAAAACGCCCCTTCTGACTCTCCAGCATCTGACCAGCGGCGATAAGCTGCAGAGTTTTGGCAAACAGCATCCAATACTGACTTCCCGGATTCCAAGAACAACTGCGTTCCCCTGTCGCCAGAGGTAGGAAATCGGATAACTTCTGAACCTCTGTCCATATTTGGGATGAGTAGTAGTATGAATGCACACCAAACTTGGCGAACACTCTTTTGTTAAGCTCGATCGGCACAAGTTGTGCTGTAGTGCGCTCCAAGTAGCCTATTTGCTTGGAGGAGAATTCCTCGAACTCGGAAATATCAACTCCAGACTCCTGGATGGTTTGTTGCATGCGCTCAATCTCATCCTTCATTTTCTTCAGACGGTATCGCGTCCATTCTGGGTATAGTTCATGCAGCGGTGAGTAGCCTCGGATGTTGGCGGTATAGCTGGAGTCGTAAAGACCTGGTGCTGTCGACCGGTACGATGTGATGGTGGAGATTCGTTCCACGACTCCTTTTGCGCGTGCTGCGAGATGCTGGACTTCGCCGCCTTGCAAGACAACTGCATGGCCCATGACTGGACCTTCGACCTGTAACCTGAATTAGAATGAGCTTCAACGCATGAGATGCCCACAAACCTTGACTGGTTCTCCATCGCCTGTTTGTATATACGTCTCACCTCCTTTCATGCCGGTTGTGTCACTTATCATTAACACGCAAACGTAGGGATAAGAATCATAGCTGATAAAAAGTCTTAGTAACTTCTCCTTACAATGGAACACAACCATAACTCACTGCCAAGGAACAACTGCCTTGTCGTTCAGAGGGTCATAATTGAGATCTTCAGCACTCAGTTCGACAAGCTCAGCAGAAGGTTCAGCCTTCAAGCCAGCTTTAATCTCCACCAAGGTGTCGCCGCGGCCCTGAATATTCGTATGGCCAACTTCAACAGGCATGACGGGTTCCACTCCAGTTTCAAGGACTTCTGAGATGATGCGAGTGGTTTCTGGGTGCGTCCAAAAGTCGTGAACAAACTTCGAGTGCTTGCCCACATTCCGTAGCATCATCGTGCCTGGAAATGGAGAGTGTGCGCATGTATCCAGCACTTCTGGGATAAATAATGCCTTGCGATAGGCTAGAACTCCTTCATGAGATAGGAGCGGGAAGGGGACAGTTCCAGCTACCGGCGTGGATGTCTTGCTTAGTGGTAACTTGAGATCTTCCATGGTAATCTTTCTCTTGGGTGGTTCATAGTGAAGATGAATCTGTGTTCAAATCAGCATTTGCTTAATCAGTATGTTGATACAACGAAGTCCTCGGAGAGGATATGATAACTTCCTAGCAAAGTGCTTCATGACTTCGGAAAATAACATGTCAAGTTGAGATTGGGCTTGAAATAAAAAGACAACGGCAGGGGGTAGCCAACACAATGGACAACGAAACCATTCACTCTTACCTTGGGGTCAAAAATGACCTCCGCAGAACATATAGGTCCCATTGTGTCTACTAGATACAACCCCCAAAGCAATATAAATAATCGATATAAAATGTCGGTTTAACGGAGTATGAAGAAGACGAAGTCACCGAAAAGGAAGGAACAGCTCGGCCCCAGAATTCGCAAGTCAACAAGCCCAACCACAGCTTGGACAATGGTAATATGTAGAAAAGAGACCGGACAGTCCAACCCAGAGGAGAAACGGCTTTATACCAAGCCCCACCCAAGAAACCCGGTCACATGCACAGAGAAAAGAGAAGGGAAAGAAACCTTCGACGATGATCGCATGCATTATCTAGGTCTGCACTCCATACCGCCTGCGCACCGGACAGCAACAGCTGCCAGAAACCAAATAGGGGCCAATGGGAGCCACCAGCGAGAAGATCTTCCTCATCACAGAGATAAGGATCGAGGATACGGGACCTTTATCTGTTGGCTTTATCGGCGCACTGTTCCACTGCTAAGTGGGGGATTGACTAGCAAACCCGCTCACGTGATCGGGAGGAGAGGAGAGTCTTGGATAACGGTGCAGGAGGGTGTGAGGGCGATTTTGGGTTGGATTGGCTGGGTGGATGATGGATTGTTGTTGGGAGTGCCAGACGAGATGCAAGTCTTGAGTTGGAGCGAGGGTCTTTATGTGATTTGAGAAGAATGGAACACTCCGATAAGGGATAGCACAGGCTTTATGCATGGGAATCAGAACGTGGAAAGATTGAACAAAACGGGTTAACTATCATGTCATAATAGATCATGTGTTTTGAGGATGCGTAGGATATCTGTATGTCAGGAGTTGAGTCGTACGACTGGAATTAAATTCATTGAGTTATGACTGCAACATCGTACGAGTGTCGTAATTCATCACCTTCTTGCGTTATTCGGACAGACAGCTTATTGGTCAACCATATCCTCCTCAGCTACATAATGCAAGTAAGCACCCAAGAGCTTGATACCTTCAATGTAGTTCTTCTTGTCTAGCTTCTCGTTGATGGAGTGTGCGCCATCAGTTGAGCTACCCATTGGAAGAAGAAGAACGTTCTTTCCAGTGGCCTGCTCAAAAGTGAGAGTGACTGGGATACTACAACGAGAATCAGCAACCGTTTGTCTTGGAACTGGGGTGCAACATGAAGTACATACCTTCCACCCTCTCTGGTGAGATCGGGCTTCACTCCCCAGACTCTCTCGACGGCCTTGCCAGCGGCGCTGAAGTTCCAGTGCTTAGGACTGGCAACCCACCACTTTCCGGAGTGCATGAGCTTCACGTTCATCTTGTTCTTGCTGTTGAGCTTTGCGAATTGTTCCTTGACATACTTGAAGACCAAGGCGTCGACATCCGCCTCCTCCATGTTTGGAACTGTGCGAATGGAGAACTTGCCAATAACCTTTGCTGGGATAACAGTCTTGGCTCCTGCTTGGGAAAAGCCACCCTCAACACCGTGAATAGAGAGGGACGGGAAGCGCCAGCGTGCCATCAAAGTTCTCTCTTTGTCATCAAAGATGGTAGTCTCGCTGCCCAAACTCTCATAGATGTTGTCCATTGTGAAAGCAATGTCCTTGTAGAGACCCTTCTCCTCCTCAGTCAAGGGAGCAACAAGCTCGGCAATGCCTGGAATCTGGATCTTACCATTGGTGTCGACCAATGAACCGAGGACGCGTACAATATCAGTCATTGGTTCTTGGGCGGTTCCACCGAAGACACCACTGTGGAGATCTGCGCCTGGGCCGGAGATCTCAACAGAGTAATAACTGCAACCACGAAGGCCGTAGGTCAAGCAAGGCTTCTCAGTACCAAGCCAGTAGTTGTCGGAGATACACACAGCATCTGTATCCTTGAAGTACTTCTTGGCCTCAGCCTTGATAAAATCATCCAAACCCTCTGAGCCGTATTCCTCCATACCCTCGAAGCACATAAGAAGATTGACTGGGAATTCCACACCAGCCTTCTGGTGAGCCTCAATGGCATTCAACCAACCCAAAACCGGTCCCTTGTCGTCGGTACTTCCTCTGCCGTACATACGGCCTTTATCATCAACAGTAAGCTCGAAAGGCTCGGTAGCCCATCCATCTTCCTTGCCAGCAGGCTGCACATCGTAGTGACCATACACCAAGATGGTGCGCTTCTTCTTGTCGTTTCCGTAACGAGCGACGATGACGGGTGGAAGCTCGAGATGTTCCTTTCCTGGCTGTGGACCCAGAGGTCTCTGTTCGACCTCTGCACCTAAAGCAGTGAGCTCGTCTGCGAGGAATTGGCCCATGCGAACGACATCTGGACGGCGCTCCTCATCAGCAGAGATGGAGGGAATAGCAACTGCCTTACGAAGGCGCTCGATGAAGTGGTCGGAGAGGGTATCAACCTGTTTGAAGTAACCATCAAGTTGTGGTGCCATGGTGGATTTTTGAGCTTGATGAGCTCGAATAGCTTCAGTAAGATATTGTCTTTGGGTTTGTTGAATCGATTCTGGAACTGAGGGATATCTCGTAGTAGATCTGATAAGACTGGAGGTTCGTGAAGATATTTGTCTCCCGAGTCGTGAAGTCAACAAAGTACAGGACATAGGTAGGTAGAGTAAGCGTGGGGTCAATTGTTCAGTCACCTACGACCCCTCCACGCTTACTGTCGGTCACGCTAGGCGTCGTCGGGAAGGTCGATTCGCGAGGTGAACAGAGCTTTTCGTGCTCACCATACAAAGCCGAGGTGATATAAATCAGAGCAGTCTGGTGGACCTGAGTTAAACCAAAATTAATGCATATTTGTTGATAGATACTTGCTCTCATTATAGTAGCACTAGCGGACTACTAATATGAGTGAATAACACGAAGTTCTAGACATGATGTCCTAAACCCGAGAGTACTAGCATTAGGTTCTATTTGTAAATACAGTAAGATGCTACGAAACTACACAAGTGGCTGCTCAAGCGTGAGCCCACTCAGTCGGAAGTCTACCGGTACGTCCTACTCTATACCCACACGCCTTGCTTGCCAGGACTGCCATGTTGGATCAACGAAATTGGCATCAGCTCAGAGCTCTGCATAAACACCGAGGGCGTCTGAGTGCCTTGTGTCAGCTTCTCCCTATCTATAGCAAGAGCACTCAGAAGTGAACTACGGAAGGGGTGGCGTGCTTTCCAGTTCTTGAACATCCCGAGGTGCGCTCGCATTGACTCATCAACGATCTCCTTTTGGTGTTTGTCTGAAAGAGCAACAGGATCTGCACAGATCTCATTGCCATCCCCGGAATCTTTGGTGAGCGCTGTAACAGGATCTTTCTGACCAAGTTCTTCAGGCAAATCAAGAGATCGAGGCATGCCAATGAATTCCAAGCGATCTCCCACAACACTATTAGCCCTGTTTTCGGCTGTGCATGTCATGATATCCAAGACTTTCTGTCTCATGGCATGTGACGTTGAAGCGCTCAAGCAAGCATATCTCCAGATGACGCTCTCCACATTGGGGAAGGTGTTCAGAGAACGGGCGAGGGAAAAAAGCAGTTGATATGTGATCTCGTCTGGCCTCCAGGAATTGAGAGCAGTAGTCTTACTGACTAGAGCCATGGCATCATCGATGGATTGCCTGTCCCGACAGGCAGTAAGGATCGTATTGATGGTCACGGTGTCCGGCTTGACATTGCGATTCTTCATTACTTCAAAGAAGTCCCAGAGTTCTGATAAGCTTATCTTACGGTCTCCAAGTTCACGCATGATCTTATTACAGTTCTCAGCGGACATCCATTCAGAACCGTATCTGTTATCCATATGAGTGAGAACCTGCTCATGCGTGTGTTTTTGGGCGATTGACCATCTGATCTCATTGGGCGCCAGTTCTGAACAAACTGCTCGGATGGTCGCGCGATCTAAGAGCAGTCCCTTCTTCCTCATTCCTTCGAGTATATATCGCTGGATTGTTGCATCTTCGACGCACCTATAGAAGGCTAACCAGGTACCCGAGTTGGGATAGACGTCTCGTTCAATCATCATTCGTATCAAGAACCCAACTGTACGAAGATCTAAATTCTTAGCTGCAGCTCGAAGCATAATGTTGAAGCTTTCGGTGTTAACCAGTATATGTTGCATTTCTGCGTGAACAAAAAGAACGCGTACGTCTCGGAACAGACTATGCGCTGCTAACCAAGCCAATGCGATGTTCAGTGCAGTCTGTGTGACAAATCCCTTTGAAGAGTCCTTCAAAAAGACTGAGCGCAAGAGTTCCCGCACAGTTTCCTTATGGGATCCATCTTCGCCATACAGCTCAGATTGCAGATGGCTAGGGATTTCGATCAGTGTAATGTGCGTGACGTACTCCTCGAATTTCTCTTTCGTCCACACGTGAGGCCTTTTAACATCACTAGCATTCTGAGGTCGTCTCATTGCTTCATATCTCTCCGCGCGAACTCTTCTGATCCTGGCCTTGGAGCTGTCACCATCTTCATCACTAGGAAGTGAAGAGGTGTTGAATCCATAATCAGGAATAGGTAAATCGGGCAGGCTGGCTACTGCGCCGCCAGCAATGCGCAGAATTTCAAGAGTCGCATCTCGTATCCCCGTCGCCGGCCCCGATAAGAGCAGCACTCGATGCCCATTGATGTTGTGGTGCGTATCCAGGAGCTCGATGTCGCATACCCGTCTTTCCTTTATCCTCCAAATATTGTTGTTGGCGCTGTATAGAAGGGCACCAATTGCAACATCCGGGACAAGTATCCTCAGTCCATTATCATGCCAAATGGATGTCTGTTTGGGCGTGTGCTGTATCAAGTCCTGTAAAATCTTGCGCCAATCCGGTATGAAGCCTGAGTCCCCGAGTTTATCGAGATGATATGTCTTTACACTTGCGCGTTTTACAGCCCTGTGTATCGCCCTGTCTTCGGCTTTGTTGTGAATATCCACCCTCCTGTATTTGACTTTGTTCTGAATATCTGTCTTCCTGCTCTTGGGTTTTTCGTGAACATTTATCACCTTGTCTTCTGCTCTCTTGTAAAAATCTCCAGAAATTGAGCGGAAGTATACCGGCCCTCGTAATCTAATAACTGGTTTGATCGGCAGCCGCTTGATAATCGTTGAATTGTGTTGAGCATCTTGCGAGGATTCTTCGACGTCGAGCTTCGTTGAGTCCGCGATATTATCCTCCGATGGTATAGTAGCACCAGGCGTTGCGGCTTGCGGTTGGGCATCAGAATGCTCTGTCTCTGTCTTTCTCAGTGGGTGCTCTTGATCGTTCTCCGCAGGAATATGTCGGCCGTCCCTGTCAGGAGTGGCAGGAGTTGTTCCAAAGCATCGAGGATAGAGGAAAAAAAGCGGTTCCCTAGGAGTGGAGGCGAAATTGGTACCATTCAAGATTGCGGCCCTGGCTCGTGATGTAATGCGACACCCTCGGGACATTTCTCATGAGGTGTTCATGTCGAGCAATGGTGTTAGAAGTATTTTCTTGTGTCAAGCTCTTCCTTACTCGTACCTCGAACAGATTCGGTTCACCGCCTTGGGTATTTACAACATTTGGATCACGTGGCAGGTGCATAGTATCTTTCAATCGTTCCGAAGACGGAACATGTAAGTAACACTAGAGAAGATGCACAAATTCCGAGGCCCTGGAATCACTTATTGTATCATACTTAATGTTGTGATTCGGACTCAATAAATCTTCTTCAAACGCTCAACGCCGTTAATGCCAAAATAACTCTTGACGCCACAACGCCAGCACAAAACGCCGCCTTACGTTTCCTCCTTCTCCTTTCCTTTGTCCATCTTCTCGTCGTCTCCGCTACTGTCGATATCTTCCTCAGCGGTAGTGGACTCTCGTAAGGTTGGTTTCTCTTGCATAACGTCATCTGTGGGAGCACTGTTGTCCAGTCCATCCCATCCTTCACCCCATCCTTTCTTCTCGTCCATGGCTGTTTTCGTGTCACCATGACGCACCAATTCTCGCTGGTCACTCCAGTATTCGAGTCGTCTGACTTCTTCGTCGGCGTGCTTGACCGCAGCCTCCAAATTTTCAAATCTTTTGGACTCTTCTGAAGTCTCCTCTTCGCCCGTTTCTTGACGTGCCTTTCGCTTCATTGCAGCCTCATCGTACATGCGAGACAAGTGTGTTACGAAGAGCTTGCGTGAAGCCTGAAAAATGAACTGACCCATGATATCGTGCATACGTTCAGGCAGATAGAACAAGTCCTCCCCTCCATGCTCCACAAAGCTTTCCACAGCCTCCGTCTTTTCACGGTCTATTCTGGCCAATTTCAGGGCGATTAACAAGTGTGTAATATCACGTATCTCCTCTTTCTCCTCTTTGTCCATCTCCTGCTTCGCCAAGTTGCCGATACTGTATCTGCTGTCTCGAACACTGTCAACCCTACTGGAACTTCGACTCGTATTTGCCTTGGGGTGGATAGTGAAGTAATCAGATGTGAGCATGTGAGCCTCCTGCACCTGATGGTTGGGTGCCTTTTTCGCTCTTTTCCTAATCCAAGCTCTTCGCCTTACAAACGAGTTCCACCACGACGGCCCATGCCATGAGAACTTCTTTGAAAAGGCAAAGGAGTATTCCCAGCCCTCTTCGTCCATCTCATCGTCATGATTGATAACCCATTCCTTCCATACCCATTCCCAGCTGGGGTCTGGGACCTGAGCGTTTGTAGGATTCGTCGCACTTGTTTTCAAGGCAATATTCGTCCATGCAGATGGATCGAGGTTCCCGAGTGCTCTGGATGAAAATAGTGGTATTCCACACAAAAAGCCCCCTCGTTCGTTCTCGAAGAGGACATCTATCGCCGAGTCGCGTTCCTTCTGAGCACTTTTAGGTCGCTGTCGGCCGCGATGTTCATCATTTTCGTCGATGGGTGTTGGTACTGTCACCTGAACCACTCCTTCATGTTCGCTTTCTCCTTCGCCAGTACTACTGTTATTGCTTAGTCGTCGATCCTGATATTTCGAGTATCTTCTTCGAAGAATCTCCTTTTGGATCGAAGCCTTCTTTTGTAAGATGACATCACTGTGTCTGTGGCTTGATGTTGATACGTCAGAGCTTGGAGGGAGCGTACTAGGAGTCCGTGATATGCTCCTAGATCTCCCTGGCGAAGGACTTGAGGCTCGTAACAGTGTGTGGTCCACCAGGTGGATCTCATGATCGTAATCGGAGTCCTTCAGTGCTGATGGTCGACGAGATGAATGCACGGTATTGAAAAGCGACATTTCCTAATTCTTATGCTCTGTGACAGGGAATGCGCCGATGGGCATCATAGTTGCCTGAGAATACACCTCGTCGCTCGGGGATCAGCAAGCGGGGGGGGGGGGGGGTTCGGTTCTGTATCGTATGTATTGTAAAAGCAGAATAACAGGAATGGTTACTGTCTGACGGGTAATAAGAATAACAAGAGAGCAGACACAGCTTGGTGAGAATTAACATGTAATAATGAGTGACTGTATGATATACCGTTAGTCTCTCAACACGGAGAGTTGGCAAGAAGAGCAGGAAATGGGCTTCATAAACAGAAACGATGTATTTTCCAAGGGAGGTTAGTGTTAGTGTCTCCTACTTATGAGTGAGAGTGGTGGTGCACCCGTGCCAATACTAGTAATGAAGGAGAGCAGAGAGCATCGCATGATGGGTGAGGTGTGTTCGCATCCAGACCTCAAGCACTGGCTGCTTCTGTGGCTGTTGGATGCTTGGCTGAGGCTGCGTGGTGTCAAAGCTTCCAAGGCAAGATCGTGGATCATGATGCTACTCGCTACTCGCTACTCGCTACTCGTTACTCTACCCCGCGAAAACCACCGACAACAATATCGCACTGCATGACGTAGTGCCATGAATGCCACAGCAAACCAAACCTCAACCAGCTGCATCATAACATGAGGTTAGGTAAGAAGGTACCATACCATAGTACCTGTACACCACACAACAACCTGTCACCTTATATATCCTCTCTCCCTCTCATGTAGACCAATCTTCATCTCTGAATAACAACCAAATTTCAATCCAATCTCACTCCAATTCGAATTCACCTTCAATTCACACCCGCTACTCACAATTTACCAATACCCATAAACAATCGCAATGGCTCAACCAAAGTCCCGTATTCCTCTCGCTCTCGGTTTGACTGCCGCAGGCGGAATCGGTTACTATCTCTACGGTGCTGGTGGCTCCCCAAAGGCTGCTGAGAAGCAATTCGAAGGTTAGCAGTCTCGCCTCCACTATGCTTGAAGATTCACATGTACTCACATTCACCTCTAGCCGATGCTGCAAAGGTGTCTTCCAAGATCCAAAGCGAGCTCCCGGGAAGAGGCACCCAAGCCCAGAAGCAGGGAGAGGCATGGGCTACTGAGGCCGGTAACAAGCTAGACTCTGCTGTAAGTCTTAGTTATTTTTTTATGTCACTTATATTCAGCTGAAGCTGACTGTGATTGCAGACCGAGCAAGCAAAGGCCAATTTGGCAAAGGCTGAGGGCAAGATGGAATACTACAAAAAGGATCTTGAGTCCAAGAGCGAACAGGCAAGGCACGACGCTCTGAAGAAGATTGACCAGTTCGATGCCACCGTTGAGAAGAAGGCTGCTGAGGCCAAGAGTGGTCTCTCTAGCTGGTTCGGTGGCAAGTAAAAGAATAACGGGCAAAGGGAAAACTGAAGCATTGATATGAGGACATGAATTGGCGCATGGATAATGGGTTTGGGAGATGAGTTCTCTGTATACTACCAACTTTAATTGAACGTTCTCAACTTCATGCTTGGATAATCGGGATAATGCTCAATTCACTGATACTTAGGTGCCGCGGTGGTTGTGTCGCATTTTGCATTACTGGGCATGATGACGATAAGAAGGCCATGAATCTCCACATATTTTAAGCTATGTTATCATACCACCAAAAAACTTGTGATTTCAATGGAGAGTGTTTGCAGAGTGCTTTTCCGATTCTGTCATACTCTGAGTATTAGATCTTTCCCGTTTCAAGAACAATTCACTAAATGAATTATGAACATTTTTGTTTTTGTTATGTCTCGCTTCATATTTTATTGAGTTGAGGCATGTTACAATTATACAAACAAAATATTCAAAGAAATATTTAAATAGCTTACTCCATCTAAGCTGTGCCAATAATACCAATAATGCCAATAATACCCGACTCATGATAGCACCTTTGTCGAATGATGCTACTGTTCACGTGGTGAAGTCATACGGGATTCCGCTTTGGAGGTGAGCATGTGATACATCTGCTTACTCAGCAAGGCTGCTGTGACACTGCCTATCGCTGCTCTTATCGTGCCCGCGCTTTCACCCATCACGACCACTCCAGCCGTGCTTCTCACACTCCTAAACTTTCCACATCATCGTGGTACTTTCAATAAACAAAGCGCCTGTCACTTTCATCTCTCAACCTGATACTATCAATCTTCAGCCCATATTTACAACAACTTCGCCCGTGTCATACTGTGAGCGCAACAAGATGAATACCTTCTACAGCACCCTAAACAAGGTGCGTGAGCAGATCATCCCCGTCTCTCGCACCTCAACCTTCCGCAACACCGGCCAGGTCACTCCCGAGGAGTTTGTTGCTGCGGGCGACTATCTCGTCTACAAGTTTCCTACCTGGTCATGGGCAGATGCCGATCCAACCAGCAGACGTGAGTCATATTTGCCTCCAGGAAAGCAGTTCCTTGTAACACGCGGGGTACCTTGCCATCGAAGACTAGACGACAACTTTGCTGGTGATGCGGGACAGGATGAGACTCTAGTTGGAGATGGTGCAGACTTCAAGGGTGAGGGCCGATCGGGTTCTCCTGGTGATGATGAGGATGGTTGGTTGAGGACTGGTGGTTTGGCTGCTAGCCAGGAAGCTAGAGCTCGCGATGTACGAACTGTCGATGAGAGCGGAAACATGGGTGAACAGGAAGATGACGAGGACGATATCCCTGATATGGAGGACGAAGAAGACGATGAGGAAGCCATCATCAGAGATCCCAAGACTTCTGGTACATCAGCGTAAGTCTTTTGAGAGGATGATAAAAGTATGGGCAGAATGCTAATATGTTCACAGTCCACTTCGAACATATACCCTCTATATCACATATTCAAACTATTATCGAACTCCTCGACTCTACCTTTCAGGCTACCTCCCAAATAATCAGCCCCTCCCTCCACATCTCATGATGGAAGACATTGTCGGCGACTACAAAGACAAGACAGTGACTCTTGAAGATTTCCCTTACTTCTCCAACAACATCAAGATGGCATCTGTTCACCCATGTAAACACGCCAGTGTTATGAAGACTCTACTTGATCGTGCTGATGCTGCCCTCAAAATCAGAAAGGACAAGCACCGAGCTGGCAAGAATGGCAGCGGCGTTGAGACTGGTATGGAAGGACTCGTCGATGAAATGGGACATGCGAACCTTGGGGACAAGAAAGCTTTCAATGAGGGTGCAAAGGCCGGCGGAAATGGCAACGATGAATGGGAGGTTTTGCAACACGACGCTGATGGTGATGATGAAGTTGCCATCCGTGTTGATCAGTATCTGGTTGTTTTCCTGAAGTTTATGTCATCACTGATGCCAGCGGTAGAGCATGACTTCACTATGGGTGTCTAAGTTGACAGTCTACTTCTTCTTTTGAGCATGGATACGCGTGTATGGGAGGGAGACTTTGGGTTGGGGCTTCAGGCGTTCTTTGTGTTACATAGCAGAGTCGTACAGAATCTCCCATTCACACTGGAATGAACGTCTTTTAATGGCCTCGAGCAAGGAATCAATGGCATAGAGTTTCTGGGCACATGTCTCAATTTTACCGCCCTCAACAGCATGCACAAGATCTCGATCCCTTACCAGCACGTCTCGTGACACTTGCAAGACTTGAGCTCTGCTGGGCTGTACTTGATGAAAATTGCAGCCCCTTTCGGCTACAAGCATGGCTACAAGCACGAATTCAAAGTGTACTACGACCAAAATCTCATCTAGGGTCTTTCGTCAACAGGACAGGTCACTTAGGTGGGAATGCACAGTTCTGCAACAGTCATCTCTATATTCGTTAAAAAGAAAATAAGAGATCCAAAAGCAATACACGGTCCCAGCACACCATATTTCCTCATCCAGCGTAGCGTAACTCATCAACAACCCTTCAAATCCACTCTAGAGTCTAACGAAAAAGGAAAAGAAAGAAGCCAAGAGAAGCAAAAGAGCAAAATCGCAGTGTTAAGAAAAATCGAAGAGTGGAGAATGGAAGTCGCCAATCTTCTGAAGAAGTGAATTCAGCCCATGAGTCTGATGTCGTGACCACTGACACCTCCTTCCATCAACCACCAGCCCACATCCCGTCGGGGAGAGAGTCCGTACAGCTACGAGGATCAGCACACGCCACAGCAGCGACGAAGGATACCCACAGCACTCAGGACGCAGTTGGGAGGCCGCGCGCCGCTCATGCAACTCTCTTCTGGACCTGGCGTCTCTTGATGGGCGGCGCGAGGGAGAGCTTGAGCTGGGCGAGTAGGGTCTGAACAGCGAGCTGGAGCTCGGCCTCCTCCTCGAGGATCTGGGTGAGCTGGGCGACAAGCAGCTCGATGATGACGGTGCTGGGTAGGGCGGGGCTAATGATGGGGAGGGTGGTGACGCCGGTGCTGCTTGGCGCGGCCACGGAGCCGGTGGGCGTGATGGTGCTGGTCAGGGTTGGGTAGGCGAGGGAGAGGCTGAGGTTTGCGGGGGCGCTGGGCGCGACGGGTGCGGTGACGAGGGGGAGGGGCGCCGTGGTCAAGGGGGCCGTTGCCAGGGGGGCTGTTGCTAGGGGTGCGGACGCTGGGGCAGTGGTTAATTCAACTGTGGTGAGATTCTTTATGGGTCCACCGGGCTGGAAGGGAGGGGTTCTGGATGGTGCTGGGAACTTTTGTCCATATTTGGCTGTGGCTTCTGTGGAGGTGGAGGTGGATGTAGATGTGGATGCTGCACCAGACATACCTATGTCCGTTGACGTGTAGTTCTTGAAAGGTCCACCTGGGTTGTAGGAGAGAGGAGTTGCGCTTGCGGCGATGGTTGATACTCCTGCTGATCCAATAACAACGCTCGTAGGAGCGGCTCCTCCAGCTGGGAAGATGATGAGGGTCTCTGGCTGACCTGGCAAGAGGTCAAGAGTGAGGAAGACCTTAGACAGTTAGCATTGTTGTTTGAAGGGAGACTATATCTCTTTACCTGGGGCTCAGGGTTGGCAATTGGAGCTGGGTGAGGAACCGCAGTGACGGCTCTTGCGAAGAGGGCCAAGAGCCCAGCGTTAGTGAAAGATCTCATGATGAAAATGATTTGATGAATAGAAGTATTCAAAAGAGTGTGATGCAGTTTTGCAAAAACAAAAAAAAAAGGGAATTGGAAACGAAGAAGGGTAGATTCGCAAGTGTTCTGATGAATGAATGAATGTGATGCTGAGTCCAAGAAGAATTCCAAGAGGTTCACGCACCATAATTATATGTTCTTCAGTAAATTGCCCATGATTCGAGATTCTCCTTCGCCCTCACCCTTGAGCTGCACAAACGCTCAGTACAACACTGCTCTCGAGACAACATCGCGGTGCATTTCTAAGCTGCAGCAACGCGCGACCTCCTAGCGTCGAAGCGAAGTATCGAGACGAGCAATATTCGCCGCGAACGCGTCGAATGGGCAGGAGCCGGTGAACGAGGCCGAGCCGTCCAATTTGAAGCCATACAGACACATTCCACGAAGGCGACTATGGTGCGAGAAGGCCGCGCTGAGGCTAACCTTAAGCTTATCAGACTCCCGCATTCGCCCTTATGCATAACGCAATGGCGTGCAGGACCCGCTCACGCCGCCGTGAAGCATGTGTCTTCTCGAGTGCCGGGCATTCTGCTAGGGGGGAAGTTGAGGATTATGAGTCTACATGCCTTGAAGAGATTGTTCGGGAAGTGAGGGAACACATACCAAGGCGGGAGTGGCTACAATCCTCAAGTGAGCCCGTCGTCAGATTTATCCTCAAACGAGCCCGCCACCTTAGGTTTACAAGTCTCAGCCAATCCTTAATTTCCCTGCCCAGCTCTTATTGCAAGAAAGGGTCGAGAAGTTATTGTTCCGGTCAAGGTTGGTTGGTGAGTCTAATTTTGGCTTTTCGTGCAGACATGAGGACGTCAAGGGGCCCCCTTCAAGCTTTTAGGAACGACAGACGCCTAACGAGAAGAAGGTTATGACCACGAGTACCCTGAGAATAGCAATGACTCGGGACTTTTTTTTATGGATCATGGTAGTTGGAACGGTTTCTTTGTCAATGATTATCCAACCAGTCATATATTCGCCTATGTCGTTGTAGTTCCGAGTCAGGCCGATACACATGAATGCAGTAGAGATATGACAGCTTGTTGTCGCGACTGTCGAAACTGCAAGGTACTTAGTTGTTATGTACCAAGGGAAGAATATTCTCCCATATTTGCCCGGCATTCTCCCAGATATGGACTTCTAAAGAGTGTAAAACCCCTTCTTGGTGAGCCAGCGCGTATCTTTGCTTCTGTCATAGTAAAATTTCACGTTATGAGTCCGAGCACAGATGAAAGTAGGGACTGGCAGGTATGTGTATTCGATGATAACGAATTCGCTTTTCTGCTTAAAAACTATCCATGATCCTTCCCCTACCTCTAAGACACGCTAGACTTGCCGTCAAAAGTGTTGAACAACCTGATCTGTTTTCTGCTAAACGGGACGCAATAATTGCAAGTCCTCTGGTATCATAAACAAAGCTTTACGCCATGCCTCTCATGGCTTTTCCGAACTGTAATTCCCCGCTCTTGCTATGCAATTCTGTACAAATGAAAACTTTTCTGTAGGAGGCGCACACGTCTTTGTGTACTTTTGGTTTGAAGGTGAAGATGAAGAAAATGATGGTGTAGTGTAGAGGGAACGTGCGAAGGAAGGGTGGCCAGCCCGAAACTTTCACAATCACAACTGTCCCAAGGGTTTGCCGAAATTCGAGCTGGGCTTTAGTCGCAAGGGACGGTCATCCCCCTCCTCGTTGATATGCGGGCCCTCATTCTCGGTGTTGGGGCCCGACCTGTCGGGACTGGCCACTCCTCCCAGACCGTCAGCTGTCTCTTCATGCTCAAGACTGGTCTCGCTTGGTGATTGGGGTGCGCTCTTCCGGACCTCCTCGAGCTTGCTGGTGAGTTCTTCTAAAAAGAGGGAGTCTGTCTCGGAAACGTTTGTCAAACCAAGTGGACCAGTGAGTGCTGGATCCTCATCAGAAGTGCCATCAAACTGATCAAAATTTTCACTAATAGACAGTTGATGGGACCTTCTGGCCTGCGTTGGAGTTGCAGAATTACTTTCGACAATCTCCAACTTCTCGAGATCAATCTTGATATTGGAAATCGAGTGGTTCGGGGTGTGGCCAGCATGAAGAGTAAGCCTGCGATTCTCATCGATACCAATGACACCACCAAGGGTAGCCTTTGGCGGTTCGGCAGTGCTTTGCTTATCATCACCCTCACCGTTCGCAGTCATCTTATTCTTTGGTGACAGACTCCCAGATAAGCTTTTCTCTGGTGGTGATGTGATTTGAGGTGACAGGATTCTGGCAGCAAACTTTGGTGATAGGGCACTGGCCTTGATAGAAACACCTTCGAGGTCTGGCTGTATCTGCGATATATCGACACTATCATGAGCTTCATTCGCAGACTCCCTGCTAGGAGCATTTTCTGGAGTCGTTAACCCAAAGTCTGTCTGTTTCAGCTCGTTTGATGCGACTCGGATTGGTGTTTCTTTCGGAACAGAAATATCGCCAACTCGTAGAGTGTTTTCAGATTCAAACACACGGGTTGGTTCCTCAAGTGTCGGGTCCCAACATGGTCTACCGTTTTTGTCACGTCCGGTCTCTTGAGGTACGGAGTGATATGACAATGCAGAGTCGCGGCTAGGAGGTGCTGATGGCAATGTAACCTGAAGAGCCGTGAGGGTCGGAGAGTGTGGGATTGGACGAATAGCTGAATGCGATTGTATTGGCTGTGGTGAGAGAATGGCGGATTGGCTCTGTTCACTCACAGCTCCTGACGCAGCAATGATGGCAGTTTTTGAGGCTAGCTCATCCTGTAATTGCTTATTGTTTTCCTCCAACTGCTTGAGTCGTTCTTGTAGATCAGCTCTCTCCGCGTCCCAGAGGGCTCTCTCTTCTGCCATAACCTCCTCCAGTCTTGCTCTATCTGCTACCATGTGTGCTATCTCGCCTTTCGATTGATCTCTCAACTTTGCCGTGTATGCCCTCCAATCTTCAATTCGAGCAGCAAAACTCTCATCGGCGGAAGTAGAGCGTGTCTTTGGTGGTGACAACGGAGTAGCTGAACGCTGTGTGACGGAAGATAGATAGGCGTTCGAGTAAGTCCTACTGGCCGAATGCAAGGGCGGAATGCTGGCAGGCACGCTTCGAGGAGCATGTGCAGATGGCGAGGAAAGGACAGAATTGGAGTGACTTCCTAATGGTGAGAATCGTGCCTGGTCTATTGCACCGGAAGGCAGGAAGGTGTTTTCAGAAGCATTCGTACGTCGAGCCATGTTGCCGAGATCAGAGACCGACTTTGCGCGTTGCTTTGTTGATGCTGAATATTATTTGGCGGGGCTATTTCGTATCCCGTAAGGTTGGGTGTAAATAGTGGTGTCGCAGCTATGACGGTGATTTTGGTTCGCACGCGACGCTGCGGGAGCGTAATTCTTAATATCAAAAGGCGATGTTGATGATTCCCTGAAATGAGTGGATGATAGAAGTATGTAGATCTTATGTTGGGGACAAGGAGTGATTGTGAGAATGAGAGACAGAGAAGTAGAATAGAGAGGGAGAAGAAGAAGAGAAGAAGAGAAGAGAAGAAGTAGAAGCGGTGGAGGTAAGGTAGATGAGGGCAAAGCTTCTTGAGTGTATACAGAAAGGACGAGTCAAGGAGAAGGTCGAGCTCGAGTTCGAAACGCGGCAGTGATGGTTGGTTACTCGTTAGATTATGAGGACGAGTATCGAGGTATTTCTTTCCTCCGTCGTTTGCTGTCTCAACTCAATCTCATCTTTGTCAAGCACCACAGAGCGCACCACGCACGGCTCTTCTATGGATACAAATACCACCGCGCGAGACGACCTTGATGCCAGAGGAAATTCTCAAGAGTTTGTATATTCAGGCCGCAGACAACAGACAGTTCAGTGCCAGTCGACAACAGACCGCAGGCCACGATACCGCAGCGGATAGGACCGCATGCATGCATATCACCAGGACCACGGCGAATAAGGATCTGAAATCCGCCTTGGCCGTCTCTTTTGCGGTGCAACGTAAGAAGCAATTCGAGTCACATCAGGCGGAATTGGGCCTCATTAATAAGTTCTCTTCTTCCCCACATCCAATTGGGCCATATCGCGCGTTGCTTGGTGAAGACAATGCAGGTCCAGCTACCAGATTCACTCCCAACCCCAGGAGTAAGCCGTCTTCCCCTGCTTTCCCCTGATGCATGCTGTCCATGTTGCCGTCAAGAGAACACACTTGGAATTACCCCGCAAGCCTAAGCATTTGGATTGTGTTGTAAGGCTGTCTTTGCTTCTTGGAAATTCGTCCCTACCTACCTATCAATGATCTATCAGACGCGGTCTCGCAGAATGCAGTACGTATGTAGTACTTGTACACACGGTGTATGAATAGCAAAAACGGCTTGACATCAGACGCCGCCTATGAGTCGTACCTCTCTCTCATGCTAAGTAGCTAGCATTGTGACTTTACGGCCATACACTGTCTTCCACGTTCTCTGACAGATCGATATGCACTGACACCCCGGAACTATGTATCATAGGCCGATATTTAGGACTGTCAACATGACCGAGTCACGTTTCAAAGCAAGCTAAATAGAGTAGAATATTGAAGAAAGTATTTCGAATGGGTCTCCTGCTTCAACCAGGGTTTTGGAAGCTCCATCGTGACTACTGATACTCAAAGCATGGTGAAGTAGCACGGCCTAGACTAACGATATTGCCGATGTCTCCCCATAGTTGACGACATGCTCGGAGGTGATGAAGATCACGAGATTCGACGATCCATGAACTGACAGCGGTGAAGTGAGGCCAACAAAGTCGATCTCCCTCAGCTGATTGCTAAACCAGCCTGCGAGTTGAGGAGAACAGAGGATACATAAGTGTTCTACCATCTCATGTCAAGTCAAGTCGTGGACAATTGGCCGACGGGGAGAAGGAGATCAGGCTGAAAACCGACACGAACTCTCTGTATTCCAGAGGTACCTCCAATCCTTTGCTCGACACGCGGAGTCCGTCCTGCATGAGGCACCTCTGGAGTGTAACGATACCGGCAATCGGCATCCTGTAGGACGTTGCTGACCAGTCTCTCTCCGTCTCATTTGTGGACTGTAACTGTAACATTTCGAAGATGAACGGATGGACGGATGGGAGCTTGCGATTCGGCTTCGTGTGTCGGCGCAACAGTGGCCGAGTGTGTATGCCTTTCGTGATATTTGTTTTGTATCACTGTGGTACCTTTATTCACCCGTGCAAGATGAGATGGTAGAATGAGGTAGAAAGGGAAATATAGCACTTAACAGAGATTGAGAGGACGGTGTCAACTGTAACGCTGTCAGTTGCAATGAGCACTTTTGGATTTTGGGTTTATTGAGGGAAGCTCTATCGTTTTATCAACAAATATTATTAACTACCAAATATTGGGGATAGCTGTCTCCTGGACTTGGACTTCCCCTATGAATTAGCTTGTTGATCCGGGGCACCTTGGTTCGAAGATGCTTTAAACACAACTCGTAGTGAATCTTGAGAGATCCCAAGATTTTCAGAAGTGGTTGTCCAAAATCCTAATGGCAACAATTTTGAGATATCATCCACAGATAGGCGCGTCTCGACTCCCTAGAAATCTCACGATAGTAACTAGCGACAATGATCACGTTAGGGACCGGAGCAGCCCCTGAGACCAGGGCCATGGTTTCT
Organism: Xenosphaeropsis pyriputrescens; assembly: GCA_022609375.1. Classification (NCBI taxonomy): domain Eukaryota; kingdom Fungi; phylum Ascomycota; class Leotiomycetes; order Phacidiales; family Phacidiaceae; genus Xenosphaeropsis; species Xenosphaeropsis pyriputrescens. The sequence goes on along the minus strand of JAGKQE010000001.1, from coordinate 972,327 downwards.
TCAGAACATGTACATAGTACATATAAAGTACAAGAGTTCGTAGCAGGTATACAAGAACTGTAATATCTGAATATTGGTTATATGTATACGCTTACCCCGCAAAACACACGCGGGCCAGACGGGTATCATCACAATACAAATGGAAACGAGTACGTGCCACTCGTGGAGGTAATTGCTGCAACGCACCTCGAGTCGACGCATGTGGCATGCAAACACGGCGGCCACACGAGAGAAACAAGAACCCGCAGCGGCGTAAATGCCTCAAAGCTGTCCACCCGTTCATCTGTTTACCCTTCACGTCAAGCCCTCGCCGTCAGCTCTGCTCACCCATTCTCCCCGACAACATCCAGTCCCGACTCCAGCATCCCCCCTCTCGACATCCAACGCGCTTACAACACTCTCTCATTCTTTCTCCCAAGACGCTCGCCCGAGCACGAGATCTCCTTCCAGAAACGCAGAGCTCAGTTGACATGCATAACTTTGCATAGTCGCGCAGGCAAGGTTTCGATGCAGAAAATCTCGAGTGTGTCAGAAGCTTGTTTCTCCACGTCCGCGCCAGACAGGCTCTGGTCCGCCATGCTGTGTTACAGTACAAGTACTTGCTCCAGACTGGCCAATCCTTCTCTTGTGTGCTGTGCTGGTTGCTGGATGCGGTATGCCGGCTCTCACAGCATCTTGTGACTCGATTGGTGAGCCTGCTTCTGCGGTTCTCGGTCCTTTTTGATATACCCAAGACTTGAGGAGTTGCTTTGGAAAGATAGGCGTGAAGGGAGATGAGTGAGGATCTTGACTTGATGAAAATACTGTACTCCGGTGTGTATACTTTACCTTGCTGATAAAACAGTATCGGTCAGGTACATAGTACAAGTACATACTCAACATTGAGTGGGGAGTTATCAGAGAGTTTGAGTAGCTCGCTCGGTTGGCGATCGATCTGGAGAACTTACATGCGCCAGAATGACTGCGAGGCTTGGGGACGATCAACGGCTCTTCTACATACTCGGCATAAACGTGAAAGGTGGCATGAATAGATGAATGACTTCGAAATTCAGGAGAAGGAAGAGGGCATGAAATAGCCAGATGGAAATAGATATTGCTTGCGTGCAGCATTAGATATGTATTTACTTCTGTATTACTGCGCAATCAAAATGGCCCACTTGTCTGAAGAACGGACATGTCATCAAAGGGTCTTCCGTGCACTGTTTCGATCTTCAAGCGCCGCATGCGCCCATCTCCCACTCTTATCCTGTCTCATTCCTGAACTCTCCTTATGCCTTGTCCATGCGAGTCCGGAGCGTCTGTTTTTTCGAGAGAATGCTGATACGAATATTCTAGTCCGCCGTGGATAGTCTGACGGCACGCTAAAGGTATATCACCAGCTACGAAAAATACCCAATGTAAGCCTATCATCTTCATCGTTCCATTGTTTCATCGTCATCACCGATTTCGTTCAAAGATTCCCACGCGGCTCAGTCTGCGGGGTGACCGAAGCCAGCTTTCTCACTGGCTCACAGTACGTGATACTAGCAACATCCCCATATTCCAGCACCATAAACGTTCTATCTCCCTGCCGCCGCCTCCGTTTTCGCAAGCTCAAGCTGCATCATTTCAAGTGTGACCATCTTCATATTGAACATATCCGGCAGTCGGAAGCCAAACTTGCATTAACTTGCAGCACATTGCAGCAGAAGAATGCAAGTCCAAGACGTTAAAGTACGAAAGCAGAGAGGCAGAGAGGGTAAGGAATGGGCAGAAGAATAATCGGGGCAAGCCACGCCTTTTTCTCGCGACGCTGAACGATCAGAGCCCCCCCACTTCATCTCCCATTGGCTTTGATCCCCCGCAAACCTAGTCGCCGCCAGTTCGACCTTGTCCCCAGAAGATGCAATACCCTCTCAATTCGCTGGATAATTATCGGATCACCTATCCTGGGTGTCCGACTGGCATCCCTTAGCTTTGCCTGCGCAAGGCAAAGGAATTCTGTAGTTGTTACCGACCTCTCACAGTATGTCGTCCGACTGCAGTGTTACTCCAATTGTCAATCAAATACCCGCAAGTATGCCACTTGGGCCCTTCTATCCATAGTTGAGTGCTGCAATGTGAAGTCAGTAGAATTCAATACCCTGAGTACCACCCCTTGTGTCGGTGTTACATTGTGGCTACACGCTCAAAACCCCCACTCAATAATGAATGCACTGTAATTCTATTCATATTGGATGAAAGAGGGAAAAGGCACGTTGAAAAACGATTCAAGATGACTTGTATCGGGGTGAAGGAGCTTGCTCTACTTATCGTTTGAGTTATTCCCTGAGAACTCTGGTGACTGGCGTCTCCGGAGTATTCGTGCTCCCACTGAGCCCTTCTCCACACGCTGGCGTGCACAGTTCAGATCGGTATCCCATCACGCCCATCTTCACTCACGCTCACACTAGGTACATTGACATGCATGCTGTGTGTACAAGTAGAATACTGCTGGGATGGAGTACAACTTGCGTCAAGTGCCGACAGATGATGCAGGGCGAATTCCCTCAACAAAAAGTAAAATCTCTGACTCCAGTGCGTTGTACAGCGTCTCAGTTTGGCTTCTAAGATTGCCGGTGGATTTTTTGCCGTCCAAGAAGTCTTGTTTTATGGATAGGACTCTCGGCAACAGGTTGGCGGATGATGATTGTCTGGCAAATCGGCATAAACGGGTATGGTTCGCTGGGTGTACATACCTGGGTATTCGTATCATATCCCGAGAGCAAAATCCATAGCGCCTCTTCCTTGGATTTCAATCCAAGCCCTGTGAGAGAATGACGGGCGTTGGTGTTCTGGAAGGCCTGGTGCCCATACACAATTCAGCGAATAATTATAGAAAGCTTGACTTCCTCTTGGCGCAGATGATGAGGTACACAGTAGGTGCTAAGTCGACGAATCAGGTTTTCTTGTCGGTGTCTGATTTGCTTTGTCTTTTTGTTGTTTATTTTTGATTGCTGATTGCTGATTTTTGTACAATTCTTTTTCTCCCTTCGTCCTTTGTCCTTCATCCTTTGTTACCCTCGGAGTTGATGGATGACTTTGTTGATGACATGAGCGAGCGAGTAACTGATCTCGTGGACGTGGATCGGATGAGAAATACATCCTTCAACAGAGGAAAAGCAGTTAGCACGTACATTAGTTTGGATGGAGCAACGATACCTGTAAAATGTATTCATACGTGAAGGTAAATGATAGGGATTGGCTCATTATTAGACAATGCCATAACATGTTCACTGACATATCACGGTTGGGGTGTCTTAACATCTCTCAGTCATCAATTCTGGAATTTCCCCATACAGTACAGCGGCGGATCTCGGCATATTCTTTCCGTGCTTCGTGCACCTGTTTTCACTATGGATACGCCCACATGCTCACCATACTTGTACTTGTACAGGATGTACTTTGGAAATACATACTATGTACTGTGCATATGTATGTACATGTGTATGATACATACGGAGAACTTGGTATGCGGAGTGGTGGAGTACATAGAGTACGGTATCGGAACGGAGTGGAAGGAGAATGCAAATGGTAAACAGATGTGGAAGAGCATGAGTTACTCGTTGGTCACTCCGTGTTTGCTTCAATTTGCGGTCTGTTGTCGGTATGAGAGCGAGTTCACGGAGTAAGAGCAGTGTGAATCAACAATAGATGCCTCGACTATATCCTTCCTTGTTCTAGAATGTACAGATACAGTACCTTGGTATCTACGCACTTGAGAAAGCACTTTACAATATCATCACTAAGACTAATACTAACATATCTCACTCAGGAGAATCCAAGAGGAGTGGAATACGGAGGAGTAGAATGTTGTCGACGTCCTGCGGGCCGTTGTTATCACGTATTGTCAAGCAAGTGCTCACTCCCTCACTCCCTCACTCCGTCTCCATACATCCAGTCATCTACGAATCACCAGTTCAGTCACTTGCGGAGTATCAAGACTCCACTGTGCACTGCATACACATTTATATTCCATTCAATTCACCTCTCCCTTTGGTACTCCCCTTGGTATTGCCCTTGGTATTCCCCTTGGTATTCCCCTTGGTACTCCCTCCAGTCATCCTACTTCAGTAATGATACACACCCATCCCATCCATCCCATCGCAAGAGCAAGAGCAAGAGCTGAGTGCTGCTAAAGCAACCCACTCCCCGCCCCACCGACAAGCACCAACCCATCAACCTTCGCCCAGAAAACCCACCTCGAAAGCCAAATCAGAGCCAAAGCTAAAAGGACCAAAAGACCAAAGGACCAAAAGACCAAAGGACCAAAAGACCAAAAGCCAAATAATCCTCACGCCCCCCCTCCGGATTCAATTATTAAGAAGGGAAAGAAAAAAAACAGAGGATACGCAGGACTAGGCCACACATTACCCTCTGCACAATTTCCAAGCTGCAACCTTCTCCGCTGCTCATCTACCTCCTCATCTCCTAACTACTCAAAAAGCTTCCTCTCATATCCTTCTCTTCATTCTCGCTCGTACGCACAATGTCGTCCGATCGATAGCTGTTGTATATACTTCAAATCCCATTGATCGCGAACCAGTAGTTCGCCGTCCGGTACCCGACTCACTTGCGACGACCGCCATAACGAAAACTCGCAAAACTTGCGAAACCTGCTTGGGAAAGGTCTAGCACTTGAAGAACATCACCCTCGAGCCAACTTGGCAGAAGAATTTTTGGAGGAAACAGACTGCTCAGAATACATTATCAATTGTCCTCGACACTCACATTCTGCATTCCTCACAACCTTTTAGGCGTTGCGAGACACTGCAAAAGTGACGAAAGAGGAACCCCTCCAAATCGGACGCCAACATGTCATCGCCCGAGGTATCTCAGCAGCACCAGCCCATCAGCATGCTCACGCCCACACCGAATCAGGATGATCTCTCCCAACCACGAACATTGCCCATACAGACCGATATGACCGACAGTAACAATCAAAGTGCCTCGCACTCTCCAGAATCGAGACCGGTAGAGTTGCATAGTCCAATTATCGAAGAGGACGACGAGGATGAGACTGGTAGTGAAGCAGTCAATGAGCCCCTCACACCTACGGATTTTCACAACAATGCTCAGAATGCTGCTCCTCATCACCTGGACGGCTCGAATTTGCCATTTGCCAGAACAAACGGGAAGACCCCAGCATTATTAAAGACAGCGGCAACACCGCCTTCTAGTGCCGGTGGTTCAGGGAATATAGAAGCGGCCAATTCGGACAATACCAATGGAACGAATGCTCAAGCACCTCCAGCGTCATCACCAACAAAGGAACCTACACCGGGGATCAAACGTGCCATTTCAAACCTCTTTCGTCGTTCCAATTCCCACCAGGCAGTGCCCACTGCCCAAGTTACAGCACAGCCCATACCGACGAAACCAGTTTTCAACCCGGTTTTCAATGAGCAAAATCACTCAACCAGTGATGCGATCTATATAAACTCACCCCCTCGCCGAAGTTTCTTCCCAGGGCCACGTAGAATGTCTACCAATACCACTCCTCAGACATATACACCTGCCACCACGCGCTCGAATAGCCCACCTTCTCCCGGCCACAATGATACCCTCAGTGATACCCCCAATCAGTCGGAGAATCTACTGTCAGAGCCACAATCTGGAGAGTTTTTCGGACACAAAAAGCAGAGATCGCACACAGGCTTTGCAAGAATCAGTTTCCGCGCACGCGAAAGACCACCGCCCATGCCACGCCATCGTTCAGGGAGTACGGATATTCCGCGCAATACCATTTCAGTCGCCGATCAGGAAGTCCCAAGACCAGCACTCGGGAAGCCTATTCCATTCGCTATACCAGCCGCATCGGGAACGGGTCTCAAAGCTCGCCGCCTTAGCTTGAGCTTGCCAGACGATTTCACAGTCGACGTCGGAAATCTCCACTCGGAATTTGACGATGAGAGTAGGATAGTCAATAGACGTGGAGGCAAGCTTGGCGATGGTGTCTCAGCAGAGGTCAGGAAAATGACGCGGAAGGGGGTTCGTTCCGAGTTGTACGCCGTCAAGGAGTTCCGTGGTAAATCCAGGTCAGAAGCCGCCGAAGAATACGAGAGAAAAGTGAAGTCCGAATACACCATCTCCAAAAGCTTGCATCACCCAAATATTGTCGAGACGTTCAGACTTTGCACAGATCGTGGTAAATGGAATCACGTTATGGAATACTGCGATGGTGGCGATCTATTCAAGTTGCTCGACTCGGGATACCTTTCTCCCCCATGGGAGAAAATGGTCGATAAATTATGCCTCTTCAAACAACTCATCCAGGGTGTCTACTATCTTCACACCAACGGTATCGCTCATCGTGATATCAAATTGGAAAATCTGCTCATAACGGACAAGTGTAAACTCAAAATCTCCGACTTTGGAGTTTCGGAAGTTTTCAGTGGCATCCACCCGGGCTTACGACGAGCTGCTGGCCAATGCGGTCGTGAAATGGGAGAAGTACGACTGAGTGATCCGGGGATATGTGGCAGCAGGCCATATATGGCCCCTGAAGTTCTCATAGGAAAGGGTGCGTTACGATAATTACTTATTATGCATAAGATAGCTGACATGTTCTAGAACCATATGATGCTCGTCCACTTGATGTCTGGAGTGCCGCCGTCGTTATGATACATTTAGTCTTCGGAGGCGCTATATGGACCGCAGCTGAATTGGGGGTGGGCAATAGGCATTACGACGACTTTGTGCAAGCCTGGGATGGATGGAAGGCTCGCCATGAGCCAGACGATCAGATATCCGACGTTGATTTCCCCCAGATTCACACCTTCAATACGCGTGTCAACCCTCCCGCGCTCCGACGCTTGATGATCAATATGTTGAATCCAGATTCAAAGAAGCGGTTCACGATTACGCAAGTCGCGCAGAACCGGTGGTTGAAGAACGTTGAATGCTGTCAGCCTGACAGCTATGACGAACCTACAACGATCATCGATGCCACCAAGGGTTGTATGAATGCCAGGACCAACAAGGTCGTCAAACACTGTCATGTTCCGCCTTCAAAGGTAGCTACGATGAGAGGAAATATCGCAAAGAATCTCAGCGTCCGCACACCGCGAGATACTTGACCTGGCATCAACCCGCAACTTTTTCCATTCTTGCATTTTGTTTTCTTTTCCACTTTCATGAACGGGAGTCAATTCAACTCTTTAGCGGGGCGTTTATTGGGCACTTGGGGTTCGCTCTCACGGGTTGGAGAGATCGATACGACATGCATCATGAGGACTTATTGCATACTCTTTTTTAACTCTTTGCTTTGCCTTTTTACGCGCTTTGCTCTTTTTGCTGCCGTACAGGTCCTTATAGTCTATCAGTTTTGTAATTAGTTGCGTTGGGAGACGGTGATGATAGGTTGGAAGTCGTCGATGGATAGAGATGGGGCATGTACAGGGGGATTGCGTTGGTGATTGATAAATATTGAATGAAGAGGCCTGACGTTTAGTTATTTGCCGTGAGATCCATCACGCATTGCTCTGAGATCATTTTCTGGCGGCCGGGCATTGCCGGGACGGGTTGATAGACTTGGGAGGTTGGTGGAAGAATGGCAAGGTCCTCTTGAGGCCTTCGCCTACTCATCATCCTGGGATGTTGGATGTGGAGGTGGAGTGGAATATTAGATTGATGCAAAAAATGGCTCGAAGCGTACGGAGCGTAGGCGAGTCAGTTGATGATATTGCCGTCCATATCCATATGGGTATCCGGAATACTTCATTCGGAGCACTTACTCGACACGGGTGCAAGTGCAGGTACACGGTACGTGAACCATCTCAGTTGCCTTAATTTGAAGGAAGCCGGGCCCCCGAGAATGGGATATTCCATTGTCGGGAGCTCTCCATGGCCATGGCATTCTCAGAATACGCTTATTTGTATGTAAGTAAGTCATCCCTGAACATCAAACACGATCTGCTCAACACAAATTGATACTCTATGTGTCTACGGGGAGTATCTGGAGTATCTGGAGTATTCGGAGTACCTTTCGTGACTGAGATTTAGTAAAACCTCTTGAATCAAAACGACGATTCAATGCTTCTCGAATGCAATCAACCCACGTGCATCTCAATCAATAGCAAGCAGTGACAGCTACAGCTACAGCTACAGTGACAGTGACAGTGACAGTGCATCGATGGATCTACTTAGCTGTCCGTCCGTTCGTTAGGTACTGCTCGTGCTGCTCTACTTGTACACTATCCATACCTCGCTGGCAAGGATGAAGTGAGGTGTTGTGTGGGCTCCTTTTAGCCCCTGTCCTGCTGTACGAACCAACGAGATTACTCGTTGCTCCGTACTTGTATATACTTGTACATTTTGTTTGCATAACTTGCCAAAAGCGCAGGAGAGGAAGTGGTAAATCAAGAACGAGAGACATGACTTGAGTGCAGTGCGGTGCAGTGCATGAGCTGTCAAGGACCTTGCCCTGTCTGGTTGTTGTCCATCTTATCCGTCGTATCTTTTTATCCAAAGAAGTGATCGAATCAGTAATCACAAGGTCAATCCATCAGTCAATCAGTCAACCAGTCAATCGATTGTTGCTCTGCTTTGCTTTGCTTCGATTCACTTTCGTCTTCATCGAGCCATCTTGCAAAAGAGCTGCCCATATCAATTACTCCCTGTACATACACGCACGCTCAACTCATGATCTGTACATATATTTCACGTTCATATCTATATTCATATTCATATTCATATTCATATTCCTACAATACTGTCGAGACAGTTGCGGGTCTTCTGTCGCCATCGACCATCGCTACTACTACACTATTACACTACACAATACTACACTACAGCCTGACCTTGCCCGAGAGGACCTTGCCTTGCCTTGACCTTATTACTCCGTACCTTACGGAGGACGCAGTATACTTGCTTACGTACCTTGTCTATACGTCTCGGATCAAAAGGGAAAAAAAACCAAAAAGGCAGATTCTGGAGATTCACTTTCGGGGAAGTCCTTCTCAATTTCCCGCGCTGCGTGATGCCGCGCCAGCAAACACAGCATTGAGCGCAATTTGGCCGCCCAATCCGCTCATGAGGTCACAACCAAAACAAAAAATCCAACAGTTCGACGCCTCGGTCTAGAACAATCGTCTTCTGTTGCGTAAAGAGAGATCTCTCTCTCTCCCTCTTCCACTGTATAATTCGCTTTTCTTTCGCAGAACTCTGGCGAGCTCAAGGGGCTTGCGCGCCTTCCAGGGCAGCCTTCAGAGATTCTCGCGTCGAATGGCGATTGCTGAGCTCAAGGAACGCCTCAGGGCCAAATTTACCCGACGAAGCTCCATCTCGCCATCAGAATCGTCGTTGGCTTCTGCAACGCAACGAGCTCAGTCCGTACGATCATTGTTCTCAAGGGGCAGCTTGAATCCCTCGTCGCCACGGCACGCTGACCACGAGTTGAAGAGCGACCACAGTGATTTTGGGGAAGACTCGGAAGGGAAGCTAGAGGCCGTTGGTCAACAAGAGGGTGCTAGCGAGAGCCTAAATGTTCACAGTGAGAGTCTCGATCAACTGAGTCCGTCAACGACCACCTTTCCGACTGTCGATACCACGCAAACACAGCCCACGAACCATCTCGAGGTCAACTACGTCGATAGCAAACACGATAGCACATCCACTTCTGACTTTCCGACTCCACACACCGATACTGACACCGTCACCGAACAGCCCAGCGAGGAGGAGAGGGCAGAGAAGGAAGAAGGAGCTCATGATGCTGAGCTAGAATATATTTCTGCACCACACATCGAACCGCCACCTATAAAGCTTGCGCCGGCAAGTCCAGAAGAAGAAGAAAAAGAAGATCAAGCAGGATCAGCATCAGAATCAGCACTAGAATCAGCATCAGAATCAGCAATAGCAGCAGACCCATTATCGACAGAACCGATCTCAGAGAGTCCGCCAAAAGCTCCAGCAGCTCCACAACGTCCGGTTCCAGTCCTTCCACGGCGTCAGAGCATTCTCCCACCACAGCAAACAAAACTTATCAAGACACTTCTCGAGACCGAAATACCCCCACCCTCCCGAGCTGGCAATCTCGATTACTTTCTGGGCAACGGCCCCTCTACAATCAGTGCAAATATGGTTAGCAGGAAGATATGGGTGCGACGCCCGGGCGCTTCGGCCACGTTGGTGACTATCAACGAGGATGATTTAGTGGATGATGTTAGAGATATGATTTTGAAAAAATACGCCAATTCTTTGGGACGAAGCTTTGATTCACCAGATGTCACCTTGCGGATATGCCCTCGAGAACAGCAGAGGGAGCGCACATTGGGGCCAGAAGAACCTATGGGACGAACACTCGATGCTTATTATCCAGGTGGTCAGTCTGTGGAGGAAGCCTTGATCATCGATGTCCCTCTGCGAAGAACTCCAAAGCCTTCCCCTCGTCCTGGCCCTCATATGGTCAGCTACTATGCCGACGATTCTCGCCCTATGGAAGGTGGTTCTGATTATTTCCCCCCAATGCCTGCACCACCCACTGTCCCATCGCCACATCTTCCACATACTGTGACAGCCCCTGCCGTTCCCCAACTTCATCAGCATGGAGCACCCACGTCACATGCAATGTCGGTGCTCACAACGGGCCACGTACCCAATCTCCCATCCCCAGGTGGACGAAGACATCATCGTGACCGGCCAAGAATTGGACGGACACATACTTCCTCCCCAACAGTCATTAACGGCCATGTACAGGCACCTCTGGCCAACCCGAATGGTACGCATCCTCTCGCACGAACCCCACGATCAAGAACTCACTCCAGCGCTTCAGAAACATCGGCCCCGCCTCCGGCTGCCCCACCCCTTTTACCAACTCCTCCAGCCCAAGAAGCCCAGATCCAACGAACAGCTACCCCACCACCTCAAGTAGCATCTCCTCGACCCCTTGCTCGTCCCAAGAAAAGTAAGAAGAAGAGCGATCACCCGAACCTACCTGCCGGATTACTCAACGGCGCTGTTCCACCCATCAACGTCCTGATTGTAGAAGACAACATCATTAATTTGAAACTTCTCGAAGCCTTCATGAAGCGTCTGAAAGTGCGCTGGCAAACGGCAATGAACGGTCGCGAAGCAGTGACGAAATGGCGTGCTGGTGGTTTCCATTTAGTGCTCATGGATATTCAACTCCCGGTCATGAGTGGTCTCGAAGCAACACGTGAAATCCGACGTCTTGAGAGACTCAACTCCATAGGCGTCTTCTCATCCAGCGCGAGTAGCAGTGCGCCAGAGCGTTCTGCAGGAGAAGAACCTGAGGGCGAGGATAAATTGCCCTCGACCCTGCTCTTCAAGAGCCCGGTCATCATCGTCGCTCTCACAGCCTCATCCCTGCAAAGTGATCGTCACGAGGCGCTGGCAGCCGGCTGCAACGATTTCCTGACCAAGGTATGTCCTCCCTCCATCTCCTAATCCCCCTCCACCCATTTCGGAGCCTCATAAACTAACATCCTCTTAGCCTGTCAACTTTGTCTGGCTTGAACGCAAAGTCATGGAATGGGGTTGCATGCAGGCTCTCATTGACTTCGACGGTTGGCGCAAGTGGAAGGACTTCTCGCAGCTCAACGCCGAGACTGAAGCTGCCAAGAAAACCACCGCGGCAGCCAAGAAGAAGAAGCGCATGAGCATGGGCTCTAACGGCGGCACCGTCACAGCTGGTTCTTTGAATCGCCGCATCGATGAGGAGAGCGAGGCAGAAACCGGCACTGCTCCCTAGGCTCCGAGAGAGATTATCTGTTTTCTCAAAAGTCGTGGGGTTGGATCAGTGCCGATCGGCATTGAGGGGAAAACTTGGAATCGGACTGGGATTGAGGACTTGTAATCGATTGCATGGGTGGTGTTGACTGTCTTTTCCCCGTTCCCGCTAAAGCCTTTTAATGTTTGTTTGCCTCTCCACAACTAGGGGCCCCAAGCGCCTCTCTATACTTTCATTTGTATCCGGCCTACCTCTTCTTCCTATCTCTTCCCCCCCCTTTTGGTCCTTTGCGTGCTTGTTCATCGGCAAAGAAAGGCAAAAGAAAGCAAAAAAATCCGAGGCGTTTTGAGGGGGCGTTTCCTGTCTTTTGTCTGTTTTTTTTGTTTTGGTCTTTTGGTTTTTTTTCTGCTGCATGGATAGCTGTATCGCGGTGCAGGAAACGATTAAGAAACATCAGAATCATGGAAATCTTCTACGGTGGGAGGGGAGGGGAACCTTTTCTTGCCGATTGCACGTTCCGAGTTAATTTGCTGAAGGTGGATGGATTGGGAGGGAGAGTTTGAGAGGGAGAGAGAGGAAGAGGAAGAGGAAAAGAGATAAATAATTTAGGCTGTTGATATACCGTACATACACATATATATCCCCCCAGTGAGGGCTTTCCGATGCAGCGATCCGATCTGCATACTTGATGGCGAGCTTCCGTGATGCCCATGTACAGAGATTGATACCTGGCATCCAGTGAAACCAGATATATCTGTTGACCGTACCCCCCTACTCCGCCCCATCTTGGAATGTGCGGTGTGCCATGAGCGCAAACAATCCCCCACCCCGCGCATCCTCATCCCATCCCGTCCTCGTCGCCGCCGTCGCCGTACCGGCCCGCCTGCACTCGCAAATCCACTGACACGGCAGACTCGAATCGGCATCCTCGGGCCATCGCATTGCCGCAACATGGTGCGAAAGCACCCGCCTCAGATGTCGCCGTGTGGATGTGCTTGTTGATTACTTATGAGAAGTGTTGAGGGTGTGCAGGGCTATGGGTTTGAGGGCTTGCTATTCAAGGATGGGATTTTGATGGGGTTGGGTTGGGTTGCTAGGAGGTTAGGTTATGAGTACGAGAGATATGTGTATGTGTGTATACATATCTACATGTGCACGCATATACATACATATATATTCAAATATTCACGTTCGCTATACCATCCACGGCACATCCGCCTACACTCTTGTCATTAAGTCAATAAGTCCTATCCTAAGAGACTATGCTATGCTCTCTTATACAGATCCACTCAGCGTCTTAGACAGCAGCTCCTCAACTGAGTAGAGAGATGTGGTAGTCAAGATGGTGACCAAGACAGTAAAGAAGAGCAAGACACAGATGATATAGAACAAGGTATGACGATCAAATGCAGCTTTGAACTTGAATGCTTTCTTCCCCTCCCCGTCCGTCCCTCAGGAGATTCACCGGGTGCGCCGTACAAGCATTAAAGTCCATCCCATTTTGTGTATGCGGATATTGCTGGGTACCAGATCCCGTGCAGTATACCGGAAATAAGAAGCACCAAGGCAGACAGAAGGGGGGGCGGGGTAGGACAGGACAGATAAATGATTCCAACCAACAACTAGCAACCACCAGCCACCAAGAGACAAGACGCCACTCCTGAGCCCTCCTATGATAAAATCCCTTTCCCTCAATTCCCAAGCAGGGAACCTCAACCCAACCCAATCCGTCGCCTCATGTCAAAAGATTCCGCGCCAGACGAGATGGAGCATATGGGATAGAACGGGCAACACAACGCAGAGGTGGAGATGAGGGAATCAAGAAATAATTGAATAGATTATGAAAGGGCAAGCCGTGCCGGTGCAAGCAACGCGAATGTGGGGGAATCTGGTAAGCAAGCAAAGTAGGAAAGGAAAAGCAGACGGAACAGCAACACAACAGACAATCCCCCAGAACAGAAACATCGAAGCCAGACAAGCACATGAACAAGCCGAGCGAGAAAGAAATGTAGCATGAGATGATGAGCTCAGTGAAGGGGGAAAGAAAACCAGAGGGAAACAGTGGTGAAGAATGTGATATAGGAAAGAAGAAGAAAACAGAGAAGAAACATGTAAAGATGAACTATTGCTAATTTGTTATGACGCCGTGGAATAATGCCCCTTTCGTCCCTCCACCGATATGATGCCCAATTGAATGCATGCAAGCAACGTAACTTAAGCAATCCACCCTTCCCTTTGAACCGACGCACCCGGGCCATGATAAACAAGAAAAGAGAGGCAATTTGCATACCAGTCAGGAAATTCTCCAAAGAAACTACAAGCGAATGATAATCGTACCCCGATTGTTTGCTTTCACAAAAGAATTTCCCTCCGCTCCCTCGAATGCAAGAATAGAAAAAAAGAGAAGAACAAAAAAAACAAAAAAACACAAGCGCCTTCTTTGCAGATATAATAAGTTCCTTTGGATGCCCCGTTGTTGTGTCCTAGAAGTAAACAAACTCCTCCCAAAGCCAATAAATATGCAACAACTCCTTATGCTTTGTCCCACAACTTCCATCCAACACCGATTTTTCACTCTCTTCTCCACTCCTATCGTCCCATCATATAGGCGGGAGGGAATCCCGAGTTGACATTACCGGCCATGGAGGCTGGCCCGCCGGCTGTCATGGCTCCTGAAAAGGCTCCTCCGTTCCATCCATTTCCCGGGAAACCATGAGCATTGAACTGATTGGCACCTCCGTTGAGCGAAGGCAAGTTTCCGCTGAAGCTGGAACGAGTTTGAGCAAGACCGGGGGGGGCACTGAGGCCTGGTGGTGGACCATTTGCTGTGCCGAAAGACATGCCGTTCATCATGCCTGTAAGTCCTTGCATACCGATTGTAGGGGTGATAGGACCGGGTGTCCCGGAACCCTGCCCCGATCGTACACCCAATGGGTTCTTGGAGAAACTGAGACGAATACCACCCTTGACACTGTTGTGGAGAGGATGCCCGTAGAGCTCATGCAAGGCCTTAGTGGCGAAAGAGACGTCTTCGAATTCAACGAAACACATTGGTCCATTCTGCTTCGTTCGGAAACAAAGTCTCTTGTATCCTCTCTGCTTGGAGAACATGGCCTTCAATTCGTCCTCGGACGTATCGATGGGAAGATTGCCCACATACAGGGTATTGCAGGGTGGGTTCTGATCTGCTGGGTTGACCGGTGGAAAATTGTGTCGCTGGTAGTGCTGGCTTCCCAGCTGATAGTTGGCCGGTGGTGGTCCCCCATTGCCCATAATAGTTGGAGTCATGGCAGTCGGTGACATGGCTGAAGCCTGGGATTGCACAGCACTCATTGTCTGAGTCGTGTATGCCGACATGGCAGCGGAATTCCCATTGCTCGCGTTCGTGTTCAATGATAACCCAGACATGCGACCGATTGGCAACTGTGGATTCGTAGCCCGACGAGCCAGTACAGACGATGGTCCATGCTCAGCATAACCTACAGGGTCCTTGAGCAGCTCTCCAGTCTCATCGTCCTCGGTGGAATCATTGTTGATAAGGGATTTTCCACTGATACGGGTGCGTTCGTTCAAGTGATTTCCAATGGGTGATTGTGGTGAGAATATATTCTGATAATGAGTGTTGGAATCCTTTGGGTTCGGCAATTCGTTCGCATGATACGTGCTGCTTGGAGGCGAGACTCGCTCCATGCTTTGAAATGCTCCGGTGAAACGGGATGATTGCCGTGGTGTCGGACCAGCCGATGAAGCCGTTGAGGAATTCGAACTTGTCGGTCCAGCATTGGTGGTGGTGATGGTGGTAATGGGCATCTCCGATGGATATCGACGTGGGACTGTAGGACTGTTGAATATCAACTCGACGGTCATCTTCGCGTCGTTGGCGAGGTTCGGCTTTCCATCAAGCATGGACTTGGCCTCTTGAGCGCCAGCCAACGTCTTGAAGCGTAGGATGGCGGAAATGTATGCGGGATCGTCGGTGGGATTGGCTGGAAGGATGTCGGAATCGACCAATTCTTTGGACCATATCAGCATGGAACGAAGGGTCTCGGGCGTGGTGAAGTTGGGTAGCTTGCGGATGATGACGGTGTAGGGTGCATCACTCATGAAGCTGCTGTTGGAACTTTGCGACATGGCGACATCATACGATTGCTTCCTTGCCGCCGACATGTTGTATGAGGATTGCGACGATGCGTTACTCGGTCGTGAAGGCCTTCCCTGCGGTTGAAATGCCGAGGGGTTCATATCGCATACTTTGCTGTGAAGGGCGCGATGAGTGGAAAGGAATATGCGCGACTGTGATGCGATGCGAAGGGAAGGATGTAATTAATATCGGAATGCGACAGATGATTAAGAAGACGATGCCAGGGGGGGGGGGAGGGGGAGGGGTGGAGGGTGATGGTGTAGCTGAAGTCGATTGGAAACGGGTCTTGGAACTTGGAACCCAGAAGTTCGAGGTGAAATGCGACGACGATCACAGCGATTTCTATCTGCAGGTACGGTGCACCGAACCCGACAGAGAGTGGTGAATGTGAGATGCGGGCGATGCGATGCGATGCGATAGGACAAGATACGATAACGCCGGAGGGGGATCTGATAGAAATCGAACACGAAGAATTGTGGAATCTTTCCTTTTCATAAAAAAGAAAGTGCCGAGACCTTTTCTAGGTGGGATTATTATTAGTGTAAGTGTAGATAGGTGTCGGAGGGAAGTGAGTGAGTGAGTGAGTGTTGCTGCGGAAGTGATGTAGGTCTTTTTTCTTTTTTCTTTTTGAAATTTCGGGTATTTCTGAGGGGCGATGGAGGGTGAGATGTGTTTGGTGTAATGAAGAGAGTATTGGAAGTATTGGTATGGGAATATGGAGAGTATTGAGTATTGAGTATTGAGTATGGAAGAGTAGGAGAGATGTGAGATGTGAGATGTGAGATGTGAGCTGTCAAAACGACCGGGAGTGCCTGTCGATGGGTAGATAAAGGCGGGATGGACTGGGTGACTGAGAGTTGAGGAGGAGAGGGAGGAGAAGATGTGGATGTGGATGTGGATGTGGATGATAGAGGTAGAGAGAGAGGTGGATGTGTGTAGATGGAAATGTGGGAAAGAGAAGTGTGGGAGTGCGTGCGCGTGCGGGTGCGGGTGCGGGTGCGGTGGTGTGTGAGAGTGTGAATATTTATTATGCGTGGCCGTGAATCAAGGGACCACCGACACACAAGACTGCTGCTGCGAGTGCCTGTACTCTCCTCTCGCCTGTCAGAAGAAGCCCTCTCACCTAACCGTCCCAACTCGTTTTAATACTTCATAATATTATCGTCCCCTTCCTCTCCTAGAGCCTGAATTCCTGCCCTTTTTTGCGCGCGGCTGAATTTTTTGGTGGAGGGGGATGAGGATGAAGAGGAGGAGGAGGAGGAGGACTCGATGAAAACAGTGTCTGACTAGAAAGAAAAGTCGGGTACTGACTCTGACTCTGACTCTGACTCTGACTCTGAATCGGCTGGATGCAGCTCTCTTTTCCTGTGCTGATTATGCTCTTTGCTGTTCTGGCTGATTTTGATGTGACACACGGCGATGATGTGTGGCCGGGGGGGGGGGATATATTTGATTTTTGAAGGGGGAGGATGAAGAGAAGAGGAGGGGATAAGAGTGAGGAGTGAGGTTAAGGGAAGATGAAAGAAGAAGAAGAAGAAGAAGAAGTGAAAGACGAGAGGATGAAGGCGTAGTGGTTGGTGTTTGTGGTGGTGGTGGTGGTGGTGGTGGTGGTGGTGGTGGTGGTGGTGGTGGAGGAGTGGATGAGAAGGTGTTGGTAGAGTATCGAGGTAGTGAGTAGTAAATCAGTAAGTGGTGGTGGTAGTTGAGTAAAGTCAGGTGTGTGCCGTAAGCGTGAGTACTATGTATGTGGGATAAGTATTAGGCGTGGGTGAGAAAGGAAGAGAAGAAGAAAGAAAGAAAGAAAGAAAGAAAGAGAGAGAGAAACAGTATCTAGATGGGTAATTGGTAGTTGAATTCAAAGTTGAGTATGTGATTTGGCTTAGATCGAGATGATAAATATGGGCATTGATTGAGCGTAGTCGACAGGTGAAGTTGAGGTAAGGTGAGGTAAGGTGAGGTAGTCAAGAGGAATATTCACAAGTAACTGGGTGGGTAATATGATTCCACTCAACAGAAAGGTCAGATACATATCCATTACTCATCTGGGTACTGTATGTATGAGGCAAGGCCTGACAAAGACATATGTCCATATGCACATATGTATGCAATCCTCTCCATCCATCCATCTTGATGATTGGATCGAGTGAGGAATTCAAATGAAATGTCGAGGCAGCATGAGCGTGAGCATGGGACATGGTGCTTGTATGTAGTTTACACGCGCAGGATGGGGTGGACGTGGGGAAGAGGGACAGGGACAGGGACAGGGACAGGGACAGGGACAGGAGCAGCTGGTGGCCGAAGCGTGGACACTTTGGGATTGTCGATTATTACGAAGATGTGGATGCATGGGTCAAGTTGAGTTGAGTTGAGTTGAGCTGTGTTGAATTGAACTGAATTGAATTGAATTGAATTGAATTGACTTGAGTTGAGCTGTGTTGGATTAAATTGGATTAAATTGAATTAAGTTGAATTCAATCAAATTGAGTTGAGGGAGTGAGGAAAACGTGTGCGGAATTGCTGAGAGGAGGGGATGAAGGATGTGTATGTGTGTATCTTCACATTGGTGGATGAGAGAGACCTCACTTCTTGGTAACCAATCAGACTACGCCATCCGTCCTCCCTCTCTCACTGGGCACTTTTGCGGCTGATGGGACCTGAGAGTAGAGCCATGGGGTCGTTCCGGAGAATATGAATTCATCCGTATACGTATAACTACCTAGGTCATACGCCAAAGACAAAGAGAGGTTGAGAGACGAAGTCTACTATTTACTATTTACTATTTACTATCTACTATCTACTATCTAGAGGTACAGTATGTGCTTGCCAAGTATTCTATGAATATAACATTTAAATCGACACCATCTACCAATCTGGGTAGACTTGTATTCTACAGAAATGCATCTATAATATATTAAACGGTCAGTTGTACATAACACTGTAAAATACTCGACCATACATCCCCCCCCCCCCCTCCACAACATCCTTCGATTCCTCACAGCTAGTAGAATATAAGCATACATACCCAACAAAGACCAACAAAGACCTCGCTCTCCACGCCTCTGGAGTCTCGACGGTGCTCGCGTCTGTCTTAGCGGAACCCTACCGAGCCCCTCATTAGCTCTATCGTCGACGGTGGATCTCAGCGGTGCAGTCCTCCGTGTGGTGCCTCATCCATGGCTATAACGCAACTCCCCTCTCTTCTCGCGCCTTGCCGACTCTGATGTCTTCGCCATGCTTTGGGCTTCGTACCTGGGCACCACCAGACCAAGAGCATCACCGACGACGTTGAGAGATCCACTGCACTAAAGAAAAGAGGCTTGGTGCGGAGTAGGATGTGCTCGAGTACTATTCTGCTATGTATATACATCTCGATGGTTGATCATAATATCATAGACAGGTACCGTTGCCCTTCATTGTGGGTGTCCAATGGGTATCGTTCCTGTATTTATGTGGTCCGACTACCCATCGTGTTCGGCTTTGTTGGAAGCGCCGAGGATTTGGGGTTGTGCTGTGAGGTACGTACCTAGGTAAGGTACAGAATGAGAGTGCTACTTGTACGCTGTGCATAGTAGTAAGCTGACGATAATGGATAATTGAATATTATATGGGGTGTTGACTGAATGGGTGAGTAATGATTGAGTAATGATTGATGAGGATGTAAATGTGGACAAGCTGAACTGGATGTCAGATCGATGATTCTATCAAGACATGTCAATAACTCATACTCACCTGCTTACCTCACATACACAAAAGATGTTTCTCCTTTGAGCATTCATGGTCCGTCCAAGTAACATCGCCATATTTCCTATCAAATTGGGTCCTAGAATATGCCATCAACGACGAACAAGCACATACTCTATAGCTACGCAACACGTATGAGCAATACAAGAATATCAAATCTATTTTATTAAAAATCAACCCCATAGCCCATTTCCCCTCCCATGGACACTCATTTCCATTTCATAACATGCAGCCATCACCATCACCATCTTCACCTCACCTCACCTCACCTCACCTACACCCACACCCACACCCCACCAATCAACATACCAAAGCCACACACCCTCAAGATAAGAAAGTCTAATCATAAGGCGAGACAACAAGACAGCAAACACATCCGCCCACACGGCATACGGATATTCTGTAATCTTTAATCCGTAACGGTTGCAACAAACCACCGCCACCACTACCACCTCCATATCTCCCTCTCCCTTCCTCATCCGCTGTCGCTGTCGCTGCCGCCACCGCCAGCTCGCCGACCCTGGTGCCATAGATTGGGGCCGGGGTGAGTGAGTGGACAGACAGGGTTGATGTAGGTAGATGGGATACGTGGAGATGGATATGAGGGGAGAGGATTAAAGAGTCAAGAGTCAAGAGTCAAGAGTCAAGAGTCAAGAGTCAAGAGTCAAGAGCCAAGAGAAACTGGCTTGTGGCTGGTATGGGTGTTTATTGTTCATATATTTCTGTGCTGGAGGAGAGAATAGAAGGGGAGAGGTGTCAGAGCTGCGTGAATGCTATTGCGCATCTTTGGTGCAAATGTGTCATAGAGCAAGCAGTGGGTTAACCGGGGAATATCTGCCCTACCCACCATCGAGCATGTAAGCACTTGTATGTACAGATGTATCACAGAGTACTTTACCCGGGTATTGTCTTGCGTGTATGTACATGTAAAGTACATATGTACTTGTACATAGTACATGTATTCAAGCAGATCTCCATGCGATTCCTCCCCTTCCCTCCACCACTCCATCCCCTCCATCCAACGTCGTAAAGTCCTCTCCGTACCAACACCTATCCAAATCTACTCTCCCACAATCATCACACTCACATCAACCCACCAACCCGACTCCCAAGTCCCACCAGCAAGGTTCGCAGTCCAGTCCGCGGTACCTGAGCTGAGCAGCGAGCTGAGGCTCCGAGAAGTAGCGGGCTTGAGCTCGGTCTTGGGGCATGGGCGCGGGGTTCGATTGGGCTCACTCGCTCGCGAACGGGCGAAGCTTCAAGCTGAGTGGGGAACACGGAGCTATGACCATTCGAAGATCGTCGACACAGAGCGTGGAGTTGAGATTGAGATGGAGATTGAGATGGAGATGGAGTGTGAAGATGAGCGTGAAAGCGAAGGCGATTCGACTACCTCGACGTCGTACATGTTTGTACCTGGGTATTGTTGTTTGTTCGGGAGCGAGGCTGTGATGTGGGAGTCGGAACGTTTATCGTGTGGATGAATGACTGGAGTCTGGTCAGGTACTCGGATTATGTCTCCATCGTACAGTACATACAGTAGTACTTAGGTATGATTCTAGATGGAGTGGGCGTGGAAGTAATATACCCGATGGGGATTAGACGAGGAATTGAAGACGAGTTGAGTTGCTCGGTACTGCGCTGCGTAACTGGGTGAACCTTTGACCTTGTAACGTCGTAAGGGCCACGTCGTATAATTGAATATTGATGAACCAGTCCTGACGTTTGTGAACCAAGGATACATGATTCTATTCTCATTCATCCCACTCGCCGCTTGGTTATCATGGTCCCTCTCTCACGAATAAGATCTTCTTTCTTTGTACAAGCACAAGTAGTGCATTTCCCTGCATGAGTATACTTGTACAAGTACTGCGTACTGTTTGACTCGACTCGAGTCTCTACCACCATAGCACAAGGATATCTGCGACTTGCGACTTGCGTGCTTGCATGCTTGTTAGTCGTTAAGCTTCGGGGGTTAATATGCGGGCACGGGAGATTGCATGTGGGCATGTGAACTGGCATGCTGATTAAGGTACGTACATACATGTACATGAGTAAGGCAAGGTAAGGTAAGGTACGAGGAGTGAGAGGGGAGAGAGAGCATCCTGTTCTTCTTATTTGCTTGAGGATGGATGAGAGCAGGTCAGATAAGTTGGTCGGTGGTCTTTTCAAGATACTTCCTAACTATATGAATATAGATATATAGACATTTTGTATAACTTGGACGAATAGATGAACAGATCATAGATATGAATATATATATATATATATATATAAGCTTTCTAGCTGTTCTGAGATACTGATCTTGTCTGTGTACGCCTTCACTCATCTGAATAACGTCGTAACACACATACAAGCCCTTCCTATGCGTTGTCCCTCACTGAGACACACGTTTCACTCCAGCAATCGACAATCAGCAATCAACAGTCAACAGTAACAGTCAACAACCAACAATCAACAACCAACAATCAACAACCAACAATCAACAACCAACAATCAACAATCAACAATCAACAATCAATACCTTCACTGATATCTCGTTTTTACATACAATCATCAACTCCCAAGCAGCCCATTGTCCATGCTCAAGCTCAAGCTCAAGCTCAAGCTCAAGCTCAAGCTCAAGCTCAAGCTCAGGCTCAGCCAGACAGAAGCATGGGCCGCCACTAGACACCAACCTGCCCAGCCCACATAGGTACGCTTCCTCCTACCTGCCTACCTTCCACCTTACAGTGTACATGCTTGTACTTGTACCTACGCACCAACCACATCCCTCACACCATGCATCCCAGTCCAGCGCCTATCTGTCCCCCCGCGTCGCCGTATCTACTGTATGAGCCCATCGACCAGCCATGAAAGGCCGGGCCGTGCACTACCAGATATGAATGAATACCTTACCTATGAATAAGTACGCGGCCATGCCGAAGTGCACAAAGGAAGGCCATGGAGGGCTCATGTGGATGAATCGGGGAGCGAATTTGGAGAATTGAGTAGGATACGAAAGAGAGACTTTGGAGCCCGTACTGACTGTGCAGACTGTTTGATTGGAAGTCTTTGAGTGGAGCGAAGTCAAGTCGAGTCGAGTCAACTCAACTCAAGTGAAGTGAAGTGAAGTGAAGTGCAATGCACTGACTCTTCGTATCGACGCCGTGTTTCTTTGCGCATTGAGCTCGAAGCTGTCTGTGACCTAGCCGATATTCATGTCCATGTGGATGTGGATATACTCCGTAGCCCTCGACGAGGATGCGACATTTGTGCAAGGATACACATTCCGTATCGTTGGAAATGCATTGGATGGGATGCTATGGCTGCAATGACATAGTATCAAACCTTGCTCAACTGCAGTTCGGAGTACGCAGTTCGCACTTCGCAGTCCCACTTGCCCACTTGCCCAGGTGCAGGAATCGAGATGACGGTAAGAAACGCTCCCTGGACGATCAGAATTAAAGAAGCAAAGTGAAGTACTTGTACAAGTATGTAGAGCGAAACGATCTCGGCGATAACAGACGTGACATGCCAACTCCTAGCCTTACGAGAAGCGACCCGGCCACACATCCCCAAAAGCCAAAGCATATCGCGATGCACAATCCCCTGCGCAAAGTATCAAGTCGAGTACAGCACATCAGCGCACATCCGTCCAGACACGCCCCCGTGAGACTCAGACTCACGTCCCCCAACAACAGAAGCCCGCAGTCGCCAGCTCTCCTCCGACACAGCAGCCAAACCGCATCAACTACCGCGCCCCTGCCCGCCCTGCACCCTCCCCTCCAACACAACCGACGTCCCGGCATACCAGCGCGTCGGCCATCGAGTCAGTGGACGAAGGGCAGGCGCATATGTGAGATTGTGCAGTTCCAGGGGTGCGCGCGGGAGACATGGCAGGCATGGCGAGCTTGAAGAACCAAGATCTGCTGGGTGTAAGTTGGGTGGTGCATAGGTAGCATACCACAGCCAACGTGAAGAACTAGCCATGAATTCCATGAATTCCTCCAAGAGCTTTTTATTATGGGGGGGGGACGGAGCCGGTGGGGGGAGTTTGTCTTGAATTCCAAGCTTTTGGATTGGATTTCGCCATTGCGTGGCCGTACAGGAGGCATGAGAGGGAAACCCAGTATCGCACGATTGCACGTCGGCCTGCTACGGTACGTACATACATTGTCTTGACTGTATACTCGTCTGTATGCTCACATGCAAATCGCTCCAGTCCCGTCGCAAACAGACGAAAGAATGACTTGCCGAGTACAAAACAGCTCCTCTCCATCGTCCGTTATCCACCATCCACCATCCACCATCAATCATCAATCATCCTGAGACCGCACCGCTGTGTTGATGCGTTGTCACCATGCGAACCCCGCCCGCCTGCACGACAAAACGGCCATGATGCTGGCCGAGGCTGCATAAAGACTGTACATAGGTGCCAAGTACCTCACACCACGCCGGTTGATCGGCAAACAATCTATTGTTTTCCTCGTTATGTAAGAAGGAACTTGTGGGTGGAATGTAGCGTAGTTGATGCTGGGATTCCGCAACGACGATTTTAAAAGAGGTTGCCGGACGGTGACCTTATCACGGGCAAGAATGCATGAGCTGGAGAGTTTCAGTTGGTACACCGCTGCGAAGGTCGATATGAGAGTAGGATAAGCTGGAGCTGGAGCTGTGGGAGCGAGTGGCTATATGAAGATTTGTCGTCAGAGAGAGAGATTCCCAGACATGATGTAGGAGTCGGCGAAGAGATGGTAGTTATTGGCTTGGTTAAGTTTCGTTGTGAGCTGATGTAGTCTGCATAACTCGTCTCGTTTGATATCTTGAAATTGGGATTGATTGAGATGTAGGGATGATCAGAGCTGAGAGCTGAAAGCTGCATTTATCAGCCTAGAATATGAGTGAGAACTGGTTGACTTACTGCATTATCCACTCAGGTAGCCTTCAAACTCTTGTGAATGATTCCCTGGGCACGCAGCTCTCCAAGTTATCACTGTCGCATGTTCTACAATCCCCAAGTCTTTATCAGCTTTCTAGTTGCTGAAGAGTTTCACTTCATGAACAGCCCCCAGGCCGACCTGTGTCCGAGGCAATATGATATTCAAAACCTGTCAAAAGTCTTGAATACCAGTTTGGCACACCGCACTAACAACACTCTCCTCTTCCCCATCAAACCAAGCTTCCTCTCTATCTCGACGTTCTTCCACATCGAGAGCCTCATCGCTGTCCACGGCGCTATAATCAAAATCCGCATCCAAGCCTTTCAAGAAGCGGCTGTATTCAAATTAGTAACAATCCAAGAATGGCAGTGACAAAAAACCACAGATCCCTTCTTCACAAGATCAAGACTGAATGAAACAATAGATGAAAGAAAGATATAGAAGACGAAAAGAAAGACAAGACATACTCTCCCACAACATCCCTCCAAAGCCTCTCCCCCTCCTCTTTACTCTCAACCTTCCCCCCATCCTCCTCATCCTCCTCATCCTCATCCAACTCCACCCCCTTCTCCTCACGCTCACGGTCCCTATCCCTCAACCTCTCCAACCGCGCCTCCCCCCTCCTCAACCCCGCCTCCAAAACCGCACTCCAGCCACGCTCCTTGCCCGCCGCCTCGCGGTCCTCCGCAGACTGGAAAGCGCGTACGCAGCGATCGTACAGCAGCGGATTGATGTACTCGAGGTCGGGGTTTGCAAAGTAATCCGGGTGCTGGGCGAGGTATGTCCGACGGCGGTTGAGGGTGCGGATGGGGGAGGAGGGGGTTGCCAGGGCGGGTGGGAGCGCGGTTGTGACGGTGGTTGTGGATGGAGCTGTATGCTCGGAAGGGGTTCGTGGGGGCACTGGTGGTGATGGATTGGAGCTTGTGGAGTGTGGCATTTTGATGTTGGACTGATGGGCGCGAGGTGAGGTTGGGGGTTGGTTCTGGAGGTGGGATGAGGTCATTTAATCATGGGTGTACATACTTCAGAGGAATGAGATCGCTCGCAAATTTGCCACGAGAATTCCACGCGTATGTGAGTGAGCGTGTTTCAATACCACAGAAGACCCTGTTGAAACAAAAGACATTTGAATTCAAAGGTGGCATGAGAGCAGAGCATCCAATACACGGATATATATGTTGTGTAGGTAGTATAATATGTGGTGTGGCCTCAAGGTACAGTACGACATGTCATAAGTCACAAAACATCCATCACAACGATCACCCAACGGTGTGTGGTGCCCACAGATTTGAATTGAATTGTGGTAGCAGCTTGTAGCTGCGGGTATTCATCGTTATATCCCTCCTTGCCATAATACGCTCAAAATACACAAGTCCGCTAAAAATGCAACCATGCCCAGACCCATAATATACATATCATACACGATCGCTTACTCTACTCTTGTAGGAATCTTGACTTGACCACGGCTTCTGTCCATGTGTGGAACACCGTAACGCCATCCAGTGGCCTTGGCACCTCTGCCAGTTGGGCCAATATCATCAACAGAGATCTCAGTGAATTTGAAGTTCCATCTAGAGCCGCTGTGAACGTTCTTGACAGACTCTACTTGGCGCTCTGCGCGTCGTCGCATACCGGCAATCTTCTTTGTCAAGGCGACATCACTACGAGTCTTAGCCCTTGCAGCTCTCTCCTCATTGTTGTAGCCATTCTTTGCATCTTTGGCCATATCGATAAGCTCTGGATGCGGGATTCGCGCGTCAGCGGGAAGAAGATTCTCGTCAAAAACTTTGGCGGCATCCTTTCGGGTAAACACTCTAGACTCCGACGTAGGATAAAAGATTTGTTGCATGGTGGCAGCATGAACTGCGATCTCGTTGATGTTTTCGTGAGCTCTTGGGAATGGAGAGCCATCATACTCAGTCGTGGGAACCATGCTCAAGACAGCTTTGGCATAAGGTCTAGCAAGTGGCTTGCCCTATATAGACATTTGTCAGTTGGTGTGGAACATATAATAGTAAACAACAGTAGTAGTAGTAAATATTCTTGTTTCAGAGAGGCTCGCATGCTAAATTTTGTAACCATTATTTTTGTCTTAAAGACTAATCGATTTTTTATAGTATCATCATCAAGAAAAGGAATAAGAGCGGAGAATGTATAACTTACAGCCTGAGTCCATGCCCTTTCCACCTCTTTCAGGCGTACGACAGCACCTACACGGCTCATCTCAACGCCGAGCTCGGCACTGACTTCTCTTACTGAAAAACCATTCTTCATGATCTTTGCCCAGATGATCTCTCGAAGTTCCTCACTGAGAACAGGTTCACTTTTGAAGTGCGGGTTCAAAGGGAAAGGCCTGCGCGCCCTATTACCCTCCTGATCCTCTCCAAGATACTCGCCCGTCTTTAAGTCATAGGAGCCCAAATAGTTCGTGGAATCTGGCCGAGGGTCCTTCAACTTCTCACCCTGAGTGTTCATCCATGCCCACATGATACGACGGTTGAGCGACCCATTGTGTTGCGTCGAAGAGAACGATCTCGACGACTGAAGTATGTTCTTATAGCATTGAGATGGTTGAACAATGTCTCGAAGGACAGTGTTCGGTATTCGTGGTGGCATGTTTGTGGATGTGTGTTCAGGAAGAGCTCAAATAGCTGGTCAAAGTGCAGAAAATTGTCGAGCCACAAGCGCCGAATGTTAAGCGAACTGAGCCTAGGGGATATAGGAGCCTTATTGGACAGGCACCACTATCATGATGATTTGGAAAGCCTCAGAGTTCCATTGGCGGCAAGCTCGGAAAGGTAGAACCTTAAAAATGCGTCCCGTTTGAATTCGAGTTTTTGTAGACTTGGCTGAAGGCTTGGCCGAATTCTGAGGAACTGTTTTGCCTGAAGTTGGACTTCTTATCAAGCGTCGCGATGATGAGAATAAATATCGTGAACTCTTGACCCTCGACCAAATGCTTCATGAAAACAATGGCGATGCGCAGGTGTGAAAGTTCTAGCCTGCCAAAAGCCTTCGTCTAAGACGCAGAAAAGCCACAGGTCTTACCGAGGGCTTTCTGCTTTTCATTTCGCACAAAGACACAAAAAGTCTTCTTTTCTCATCATCGACGACTCCTCCCGCATCACTTTCAATTTTCTCCTTCCTCAGATCATTCTCTTGAGTGAGACTCCGATCATGAGATGTGGCAGTATCAGATTGACTGCTGTGGAGCCATGACACACTTGAATACTAATGAAATGATCAGTTCGATAACTTACTCGTTCTGGCTTTATCACTCCAAGTAGTTTTACAGCGGCAGTCGATCAGACATGGTTCTGAGCGGTACCTATCGGGTCATCGGTTGATTTACTGCGACCTTGCCATTTCCCCGCGAATCCTCGGACACAGAGTAGTCGCGCAATCTGCAACCTGGGGTATGGGGTCATACTTCATTCCCAGAACTTCGTCCGAGGTCGTTGATATATGGTGTGACCACAAAATCTCTCGACTCTATTCAAACAATCAACAAACAACAAAATGATTTCTTCTTTAGCAGCGGTGCCGAGGTCTCTCTTGAAAAGCGCTCAAAGGCGCTCTTTCTCAGTCACTTCGAGATCTCAAGCAAATTGGGGCTTCATAGGTCTCGGCCAAATGGGTATGTACAAATCGGCATGCGAGTTTGCTCCGAATCACTGACATTTTCTCAGGATATCCAATGGCCAAGAACTTGCAAGCAAAGCTTCATGCGACCGATACACTATATGTTCATGATATAGATGAGACTATATCAAAACGTTTCGCGCAAGAAGTGGCCAGTGGAAACGGTGCTACTGTTCGAGTTGCCAGCTGTGTGCGCGAAGCAACAGAACCTTCTGTAAGTTTTCAGACTTATCTTTTTTCTAAACTCCAGCATTTAAGTGATGAGTTTGTTCCAAATCAATGATCTAAGTTGGGGTCGCCCGTTATGGGCGATTTCTCTCATGATTTTATATTATACAACAAAGCCAATCCTCTGATAACTTGCCGTTGATTCTACGCTTGCAATATGAAACTTGATCGAAATGAGTTGCTGACATTTCATGTGTCTAGGAAGTTACACTTACAGTCCTACCCCAGCCGGCCCATGTCAAGAGCGTATTTCACCAAATACTCAATCCAGCATTGCCCGAGATTACCTCTGGCAAGAAGCGATTGTTCATCGACTGCTCCACGATTGATCCATCCTCCTCCAAAGAGGTCGCAAGAGCTGTTCATACTACTCAGCAAGGTCAATTCGTTGATGCCCCGATGTCTGGAGGTGTTGTTGGGGCTAAAGCTGGTACACTTACCTTCATGGTTGGCGCCCCTTCGTCAGACATGCCCAACCTAGAGTCTATCCTCTCGATGATGGGAAAGCAAGTCCTACATTGTGGAGAGGAAGGTGGAGCTGGGCTTTCCGTGAAACTGGCAAACAATTACATTCTGGCTATCGCCAACATTGCAACAGCAGAGGCGATGAACATTGGTATCAAATGGGGTCTTGATCCAAAAGTCCTTGCAAACGTGATCAATGTTAGTACAGGAAGATGTTGGCCAAGTGAATTCAACAATCCTGTGCCAGGCGTTGTGAATGAAGCTCCTGCAGATCGAGATTATGCTGGTGGTTTTGGAATAAGTCTCATGAAGAAGGATCTTGATTTGGCTATTCTGGCCGCGGAGGAGGCCGGCGCAAAGCTCGAGCTTGGACATAGAGCTGCTGAAGTCTATGCTGCAGCTACAAAAGATGAGAGATGCATTGGAAAAGACTTCTCCGTTATTTATCGACATATTGGTGGAGAGGAATGATGTTATTGTTAGCTTTAGACATTACATTTCCTACTTTAGATGTCGATAGAAATCTTAAAGTACATAACCATCTGACAACTTTGAATGTGAGTCGTCGTGCTTATCCAGGTGAATGGTGCCATATCATCAGTCCTGTAAACATTGCCTGCGATATTTTGAATTGATGAGAAAGAGAAAGTGATGTTGTGATGGTTGTCGCTCGGGCGACCCCACATTTGGCGAAATGACTTATCTCCGACGCGATATGCGATAAGAGCGCGCAGCACCCACAGGAAAGTGTTGCCGTCATTCACAAGTTGAGGAGCTTTGTTTGGTGCGGTGTTACATCAAATTTCCAAGCTCGTCTCAACTTCGCTCACTTAATACATCATATCTTCAAAGATGTCGTATCTTGCGCCCATACACAGACCTAGTTCTATAAGACATGCCATCAAAGCAAGGCTGCTCTCGGAGGATGAGGATTGTTTAGTTGTCGGGTACGATTAAATCGTAAAGCCTCTGGGAAATTCATTGCTAACGTTGTTGCTATGACTAGGAAAGCGAGCCGAGTAGAGATATGGAGACAGACTCCGGATGGAATGGAGATGATCTCTTCCAAAGCAATCCATGGTCGTATTTCGATGCTCTCAAAGCTGCGCCCTCAAGGCTCTTCAACAGATCACATCTTCATCGGAACCGAGCGGTTTCAATATTTTACGCTCTCATGGGATATCCCTACCCGACAGTTCGTCACAGTACACTCCTTTGTCGACATTGCCGAGAAGCACATGCGAGACAGTCCGAATTTAGATCGCATCAGCATCGATCCTGAAGGCAAATATCTGGTATTGGAACTATTTGAAGGAGTTTTGAGCATCGTGCAAATTGTAAAGCCGAAGCGGGGTAGAGCAGAGTATCTTACGGATCCAGAGCAAATTCGAATCACAGAACTATGGGCTCGTTCCAGCACATTTCTGAACACGCAAACACGAATACCTAAATTTGCGATACTTTACGTGGACTCGAAGGAAAGGGTACGGTTGGCTACCTACCGAATCACCGACGAGAAAGGACAGACGAGCTCGTTCGATCATACCAAAGATAGAGAAAACGATATTGGCGATTTGGATCCAGGCGCAAGCATGTTGATACCCGTACCGAAGAAAGAGGAGGGCAGTAAAAGATACCTTGTGAGAAACCAAGACAGTCATATGATGCAAGCACAGATGGGCGGCGTCATCGTTGTTGGGGAGACAAGGATGTTGTATTTGGATGATGAGAGCAAAGCTATTGTGCAATATGCACTTGACGAAGCTAGTATCTTTGTGGCATGGGAGTCACTGGACGATGAAAGATATTTGTTGGCTGATGAATATGGCCGGTTACACCTCCTCACTCTTCTTCTGGATGGGGCCTTCGTAACATCAATGGATGTCCGAGAAATTGGCAACACAAGCCAAGCTTCGAGTTTGGTTTATATGGGAGACAACATACTCTTTGTGGCGAGTCGAGCGGGTGATAGTCAAGTTGTACGACTAAATCTTGATGCAAAGGGAGTTGGCGTAGAGGTACTTCAGACAATGCCCAACATAGCTCCAATTACCGATTTTACTATTATGGATATGGGAGGTAGAGGAAGTGAAAGACATACGAACGAATACTCCTCTGGTCAAGCCAGAATTGTCACAGGCAGTGGACGCTTTCAACAAGGCAGTTTAAGAAGCGTCAGAAGCGGTGTCGGTTTGGAGGATATTGGATTACTAGCTGAGATGGACAACATCAGAGCACTATTTAGTTTGCGTGGTTCTAAAAGCTCGAAATTAGCGGATACCCTGGTGGTATCTCTGGTCACGGAAACAAGAGTTTTCAAGTTCAGTGCAGAGGCTGAGATTGAAGAAGTCGAGGAATTCTGTGGCTTTTCCCTGCTGGAGCATACTATATTGGCCTCTAACCTCTCAGACAACCATTTACTGCAAGTCACCGAGTCGGGAGTTCGATTGATTGACAGTGATAGTGGAATCACATTATCTTCATGGATTCCCTCAGAAGAGCAGATAATCACTACGGCAGCGGCGAACGATCGCTCACTATTGATTGCTGTAAACGGAACTCTTTTACTATCCTTGGATCTGAAAAACAATCTGCAAGAGGTTGCTCGGCAAGACTTGGGGATGACTGATCAAGTCGCTTGTGTGCATGTTCCTGCAGACATTCCTGGAATTGGCCTCGTTGGATTCTGGAAATCGTCAACAGTATCGATCCTTGACCTTGTCAATCTCGATGTCATTCATGGCGAGGAACTGACAGAGAAGGACAATGCTTCCGTTCCACGAAATATTGTTCTCACTCAAGTGCTGCCAGGGGATATTTCTGGACCTACATTGTTCGTTGCAATGGCAGATGGGACTGTGTTGACATTCAGTGTCAATAAGGAGGACCTGTCGTTATCCGGAAGAAAGAGCATCATACTGGGCACTCAACAGGCAGGTTTTCAGATCTTGCCGCGCAAAAATGGCCTCAGCAATGTTTTTGCAACCTGCGAGCATCCAAGTTTGATTTATGGGGATGAAGGCCGGATTGTTTACTCTGCGGTCACCGCTGAGGATGCTGTATGCATTTGTCCCTTTAATTCGGAAGCATTTCCGGGTTCTATCGTGGTAGCTACAGCTCAGGGTATCAAGATTTCTCAGGTAGATACTCAAAGAAGGACCCATGTCAGCTCGCTCCACATTCCAGAGACTGTACGAAGGCTCGCCTATTCCGCTGAAGAGAGGCTTTTCGGTATCGGATGCATCAAACGCGAGCTTATCAGAGGGGCAGAAGTTCTTACCACAACTTTCAGACTGGTAGACGAGGTAACATTTGGAGAACTCGGCAAACCTTACGAGCTCAGCGATAGCCAAAATAACTCTACTGAGCTTATTGAATGTGTAATTCGAACTACCTTCCCAGATATACATGGGGACATGGCAGAGCGATTTATAGTAGGGACAAGCTATCTCGATCAAAAAACCAACAATAGAGGACGTATTCTTATGTTTGGAATTGACTCTGGCAGAAGTCCTTATCTCATCCTCAACCATACTCTAAAGGGCGCATGTCGTCAACTCGGCATCCTCGATGGCAAGATCGTTGCTGCTCTGACCAAAACAGTGGCAATGTTCTCGTATACTCCGGAGACAAGCACTACAGGATCACTTGAGAAACTCGCTACTTATCGAACTGCCACTTACCCTATGGCACTAGCCATTGAGGGAAACATCATCGCCGTCGGAGATATGATGCAGTCCGTCTCTTTGCTCGAGTATAAGCCTGGCCAAAAAGGCTTATCAGACACGCTTGTAGAGGTTGCAAGAGACTATCAGAAGTTCTGGACCACGGCGGTATGCTACATTGACGACGAGACTTGGCTGGAGTGTGACCATGATGGCAACCTAAACATGCTTAGGAGGAACCTGGAGGGAGTGACAGAGAATGATAAGAGGAGGATGCAGTCTGTTGGTGAGATGAACCTTGGAGAGAAAGTCAATACGATTCGTAGAGTGGAGGTGGAAACATCAGCGAATGCCTCGGTTATTCCACGAGCATTTTTGGCTACTGTAAGTGACTTTCATCCTCAATCATAGGCCTCCCACACTAATTTTCTCAGCTTGAGGGATCCATCTACCTCTACGCAAGCATCAAGCCTGAATATCAAGATCTTCTCATTCGATTACAGAACAGCATGGCGCAATTCGTTCAGACTCTTGGTAACATACCATTCAACAAATATCGAGGATTCAAAACAGCGAGTCGGGAAGCCGAGGAACCATTTAGATTTGTGGATGGAGAATTGATTGAGCGATTTTTAGATGCAACGGAGACACAACAAGAGGAAATATGTAACGGCCTTGGACCAGGAGTGGAGGACATTAGGAATTTGGTCGAGGAGTTGAAAAGATTGCACTGATTAGGAACAGTAATGGCGCCCACGCACTGGGGCTATCAAGCTGCATGGTAGGAGTTATTCATGTGAATGAGAATATATTGATGCCCTGAGTTTATAAATTACAACCACTACCAGCTGACTACTCAAGTCTCTCTCATCATGCGTGATACACGAACATAAAGAAATAGGTAGCTCTTTACAACGCCGCGATACCCTGCGCTTAAACAATACGCCACAACCCTTACAACCATAATAACTACCACTCTTTCTCATTCATCCAGTAGAGCATATCTACTTTGTTTGGATCTTGTGGTCACCAGCGACAGCCTCCTGGTATGTAGGTGGCACGCCACTTGAGCTTTCGCCAACCCACTCGCCACCGGGCTGCTGTTGCTGTGATGGAGCCATCGGCGCCGTGGTTCCATAGCTCTGAGCATGTCTTCCTCCCTGTCTACCAGCACTGCTGTTCTTTGGCGCGCCGCCCTGTACGACGTACACAACGCGGTGACCACGCTCGGAATCTTGTGGGATTGCATCGTATGTCTCGGCGGGATCTGGAAACTTGGCGATGATGTACCATGCATGCAGCAGACCGGGCACAAAGCCCAGGCAGCACAGGAGGATGTTGATGAACGAGTCGATGCTGCAGATGCCACATTTCACCCAAACCGCGATGGGTGGGAAGAGGATTGCCAGGAGGCCGAGGAAGATGTCGGAGGTGCACATCTTGTGTTGATAAGACTGGTGGTGTAATGCTTTAGGGTTGGTGATATAATAAGCTTGATTGTGTCTCGTTGACTTCCGTTTGTAGCTCAACTGACAGATATGAAATTGGAGGATTGGGGATGTTCTGTGAGCCGGTGTTGATGAAAGAGAACTTAGGTACGGGTGTCGAGTGAATCACTGCCGCCTGATGATACGCTCTGCTGCTCTCGCTTTCTGCGTCATGGGCTGAGCCTCGCAAGCTTACAGTGGGCTACGCAGCTCACATCCCAATCCCCGCGCCACATCGCTACGGATACTGCACGTGACAAGATATATTCTTATCCTTATCGATAAGCACCCGGTACTTTTTTCTCGCAAACTCCGACTCATTGTCCCTTGAAAGTCATATTGGCTCGACTACTCTCTACACATTCATATATTCCCTGAATAGCACAACTTATATACAAGACCAACACAAAGGTCCATTAGTCTACAGTAACAATGGCGCCAGTGGCTGCTGATTCCAGCGACGACGCCGATCCCATCCGTGCCTCGTACGACGTTTATATCAAACCACGAATTCAAGACGGGCGCCAAGTCTATGTCTTCCAGTTCCCGAATCGCTCCTCGACGCAGGATTACAGCGAAGCCAACAGCTCCAAGCCAATGGAGTTGCGTATTAAGCCGAAATCTGGTCTAGTGGAACTAGATGTGCCAGTCGACGCATGGCGGAACTATGACCGCGCGAAGGGCGTAAACTGGGGAGAGGCCATGCGCAAAGTCAGTATGACGAAGGGTGGTGGGAACTATGGTCTGCCTGGTGGTTTCGGAATTGGAGGTAACAATGCTATACGAGGGAAGAAGGCCGTTGAGGATGAAGCGGGAGATCGAGAGAGGATTCTGGCGGATTATAATGCTGCTGTCACGCAGCAGAGAGTGCTGGTCAAGCAGACTCTTGGTGGACAAGCTGTGCCGAGAGAGAACACGGAGCCACAGTATATGGTCGGAACATTTAGAAAGAGTGAGTCTCCTTGCTAGCAACATCGGAATCATCTTCACACTTACTGGTGGAAGAATGGACATGGACTAATCATTCTATCATCGCAGACCAACTTCATCTCACACCAATAACGAACATCGTTCAACTCCGCCCACAATTCCACCACATTGACGCAGCTGCGGATATTGATCGAGCACGACAGTCGACCGGTGCTCCAGCCCCACCACCAGCTCAGGCGCGTGCTGTACAGATGACCGTCAAACAAGCGACCGACAACGATGAAGATGCCGAGATCCCCATGGCAACGCGCATCCGGCAGGCACAGGAGGAGCCATGGCGGAAGCTGCGATATGTGGATGAGAATAGCGGGGAGGCATGGGATGCGTTTGAGGAGCTCTTCGTGCCGAATCGGGAGATGGAGGGCGAGGAGAAGAAAGAGAAGAAGGTTGAGATTGAGGGCGAAGGCGAAGGCGAGGGTGAGGGTGAGAGTGGGCGCGCTGCGGAGGATGAGGGCGATGCGATGGTTGAAGGGCTTGCAGAAACGGTCAAATTGGTCAGCACAATGGATGATGCGCAGTATTTGGATGCCATTAGTGCGCCTAGGGATGCGGCGAGGTTGAGTAGGAGTAAGCGGGGAAAGAAGGGGGTTGGTAGTGATAGCGAGGAGGAAGATGAAGAGTAAATAGGTTTACGGTGCATTGGCGGCGTTTTGGGATATCACTGCTCGGTCAAAGGTCAAAAAAGTTATGATATAAGGTACTTGCCAACCTAGGTAGACATAAGATGTTTATTGAAACAGCCTGTAGTAAGTTCTTGACTATTGTTTCGCTCTCGAAAGCGTTCATTCTGGAGCACCTTTACATAAAATGCGCAATTTGAGACATAAGGTGCGAAACAGTCGCCCTTTGCTAGTATTCACTTGCACTTATTATGCTGCGCTATCCTACTCTGATTTAAAGTTTCTTTGACATTATCAGGCCTATAGTCCTATCTGGATCTCCTGGGTCGTATAACAGGATAACTCGAGTTAGTAGAAACCAGTCCATAGATTAAATGTACTTTTTGTACGCACTCATGAAGTACAAGTGCAGTTGAACTGTTGACAGGTCTATTCTGCGGTATCATTCTGCGTTATTCACGGGTAAAGGGGGTACTTCTCATCCTTGAATAACAATCGTTTCAAGTTATCGTAGCTATTGACATCGCTGACACAGTAAGAGAGAACATGCAGACATTTTATACCGGCAACTAGAAAAATCAAGTAATGCTCGTTGTTGGAATTCCTGTCTGTTCACTTGGGAATCGTGATAACAATCACCGCATTTACTGACTGTAATACCAATAAACTCCCCACACCCTTTCTAATCCACCTTAAGAACCCCTTTTGTCCCATCCCAGACGCCATTCTCAACCCCACACTCCATAGCCGCCTTACTCATCCTCATCATAATCGCCTCCCTCCAAGTCCATATCATCACCAACCATAGGAGGTGCTCTCTCATTGAGCTTTGGCTCCTTCCAGTGAGCCATTCTCTCATTCTCGAGGAATGTGTAGAACGAGTTGTACAAGCCGGTAACCGTATCAAAGTACGTCAATCCGATATCCAGCTCATGAAAGATGGCCTGGATCTTCATGCCAACAAAGCACAGATCCAGAATGTCATTCTCGAGCCAGACTTCGGTATCGGGGTAACGTTCGACGGATATACCGTTCGCGATCTCGGTCTCGGTGAGATCCTCCTCGAGAGCTGCAGGGTCATCCCAGTGCTGAAGCTTGAGGAGTCCGAGTGGTTGCAGAGTTCCAACTTTGCCGTGAGCATCCTTAACAGCTCTGTAGTTGGTGATTGTCTCTACCGTGGCTGGAATAATCTCCACGACCTGCATTGAACGGAATCCGGATTTGATAGGCTTGGGGGTTGTTGCGAGAACTCTCTCGTAAACATTTTCCGAACCGAGCATTGCTATGCCAGTCATGACGACGTGTTCGGCCTCCTTATCAGTCATATAACAGAATACAGGATTGTCGTCGTTACTAGCGAACATTTGGTGACTGTTCAAGCCCTTGTAGTGGCCTCCGAAGAAAGTTGAGCATGCCTTGTTGAAATCGCCAGGGAGAGACATCCCAATGAGAGAGATGCGTGGATGCTCGTCGTCAGCAACATTGCAGATTCTGCGAGCTTCAAGGATGTCATCGGTGTATTCTGGACAGACGTTGTGCAGGAGAACGTAATTCAGAAAGTTGCGAATAACCATGGTCCAACCCGTGATTTCGTCCTTGTCTTTGCTGGATCTGAACATGAGCGGAGCTCTATAGGAACTGCAATATGTTAGTACAACCAGAAAGAAAACAGCCAACCACTTACAGAAAGCCCTTTACGACTGCTGTGAAATCAACGACCCAGTTCTTTTTGTCCGCATGGTTGTAGTACTTGCTGTTCTGGACCGAATTGATCTGATCTGTGGCCGTATAGGCGGCTATCTGTTGTGCGTCGGCATCCTCGAAATCTGCATTGGTCAATCCTCCGGTACCAACTTTTGCTCCAGTGTCGATTCCTCCGAGAGTTAGATATTTGGTGTATACCAGCGCTCTGAACTCATCAAGGTTTCTCTTCTGACGATATCTCTGGATGCATAGTTCAATACGTCTGGGCAGAATAGTTAGTATTGAACACGTTCAAAATCCGATCAAGTGTAACTTACTCGTTGAAAGAGCGGGTACTGTGTATATGATTAACATAGTTGATTTAATTAAGTGTTTATTAACTTACGGGCTGTAGATGTCCTGGCTTTCCTCTTTGTACTCTTGTGGAGTGATTGGTGGATCCGTGTAATACTCTACAATAGTAAATAAGTAAGCTAATCGTAGCAAAGCGTAGTCCGCAAACATACCTTCAAAACCAGTAGCCTTTTTCTTGCTCTTGCTCTTTGATTTCCTCTTCTTTTTCTTTGGTTCTTGAGTTTTTGGTGTAAGCTTGGCCTTGACTTCATCTTCTGGCTCAGTATCTGGGCCTTCGTCTTCCTCGAACTGGGTTAGTTTTGGTGGCTCCACATCCACGGAGAGGTCGACATCGGCTTCATTCTCCACCTCTGGATCTTCATTGGCATGTACTTTATCAAAAGGAGCGTCGTTCTTGGACTGCTCTGGGCGAGATTCAAGAGGATCCTCATCCTTCGAATGTGACGAGAGGTTATCCAACTCCTTGTTCTTGGAAGCATCAGAAGCCACAAGCTTGGTAGACCATCTAAGGTCGCTTGATTCATCTGAACCTTTGATGGATTCAACATGTACCTTACCTAAACGTTTTAGACCAATAGGCTTGCGTTCTGGCGAGAAGTTTTCCAGCTCTTTTGGCTTGTCAGCACTTGGAGCTCGGATTTTGAGTAGCTCTTCTCTGCTGTAAACATAAACTTTGGCTGGCTTACTTGCGGAGACAGAGCTCTCGGAAGATTGAACGGAAGGTTTTGTGCCCTCTGCAATGTTCTGTTTGATCGATCCACTCACTTCGAGCTTCTTCATGGCTAGTGTGACTGAAGGTGTGGCGTCATCGCCCAACTCGGCGGTTGGAGAAGACATCATTACCAGATAATGCTGTGCAATCTGTTGTGATAACAAGGTCTTAATTAGTCTGCTGTGAAACTTGAGGTAGTCTTTGTGCTCAAGTTCAACGTGATACGCAAGGATGAGTGTACCCAATGTAGACGACAGGTACTTGATTGGGATGTAGGAAGAGGTGGAGTGGAACGCGAATCGGATGAAATGGTAAGCAGCTGAAAAAAGGGCACAAACCTTTGTTTGCTACAAAGTGAAGATGCAAGTTGTGTTTCGGAGGTGCAGTAGATATGATGAAGAGATATCGAGTTAGACATGTACATACCAATGGTTGTCAAAGTGAGTAGCTTTATGCTGACACAATATTGAATGAGACGTTGCAATGACAAACAGGAAGAACAGAGATGAAGTAAATGATATGTGACGAGAGAATCAACTATTCTTCTAAGGAGCTATCGACGACTTTGGCTATATGTTGCATTTGCTTCCTGCAGAAATATAGTCGTTTGATGCTATGTTTATGTTGTTGGAGGACTTGAGAGTGAAAGAAGCAAGTAGGAGAAGAGACATAGGATACGAGGTTACTTGCGCATATATAGGCAGTCCCTTCATGCACACATCAATGGGCAGACTCACAAATGATGTTGATCACTGATGATTGTTGGCGTGATGATGCTCGTTCGTTGAGGGAGTAGCAAACGGGTAGTATCAGTATCAGCACCAGATCCAGTCGTCTAATGTGAAAATGCAACAAGGCCACCAGCATAAGAGATCCTCTGGGCACAAATTCCAATCCTTACAGCAGTACCTTGCCAATCTGTATACAAGTTTGCCTGTAGTACAAGTATATGATCTGCAATGTGCCTTGTTGTTTTGAGAGAGCGACGCCCAGAGGGCGACGAAGATATTCACCCCACCTCACTCTTCTGGGCGTATATGGCAATATAAGAATACACAAAACAATCATTTGTATGTATGAAGTACGTCGTTACCCTGGTGCCATCTTCTGCTGCGCTAGAGTAGAGCACTTGCATTCGACGCAATAGAATTGCAAGCCAGCGAGCGAGGCGAAGATTATCAAATACAATACGTTTATACACATTTTCCTAAAATGGTCTAGCGTTCCAATTTGTCCTGCCAATGGATACTTGCCTTATATGTCTTCCCCGTTAGACATATTCACTCCTTGATTTCATGTATGCCTGTATCTATCTTACCTCTTTACTATCATTTACACAAACAGGCATTGGGTCTCGGGTCATAAAACCAAGCAGGAACTTCGTTTAAATGAGTGGGTTCTTCCCCATAGACCCACACTTGGAAAATAGGTACAAATCCACTTTCTCAACTGAAGTTCTAAGTGAGGTTCTAGCTCTTATTTACAGGACAGCATTAGAAAACAGCGTTTAAGTCGGCACGATGTCAAAGGTTCAATACGCCCACAGGCTCTTCATCCCACCTCAACATCTCATCAATATTCCTACAATGCTACTTCACCAGTAATTGGTAGCCCCAAATCCAATTCTCGCAACAAACCGACATGACGCAGAAGGTATATTAAGCCCGAATTTTTAGAGTGAATATAGAGGGCACAGGACTTTCGGGGGCCTTTGTGCTATCATGCCTCGAGCGCAGCTACCTCGGCCCAGTTCTTGATATGGGATGTGATCTCCCAGTCCCACAAATGCCCCTGGGTGGAAGAGACAACCTATCATAAAGATGAAGGGTCCTTGGATGCTACATGTTCTATTTGATCATGCTTCTCTCACGGTCAAACAAGCCTTCAAATACGCCACTACCGCGTTGGAGATATAGTCTTCATGGCTGCTACGGAAGCACCGCCATCTTCTCCCTGACTGTGCCTGGAATATTATGTGGCGGTGGAGGTTGTTGTATACTCCCTGGAGACGGTACTTTCGCGCCGGAACATTTCAACTGCGACTCAGTATTGCAG
The DNA here is from genome assembly GCA_022609375.1 of Xenosphaeropsis pyriputrescens. Taxonomy (NCBI): domain Eukaryota; kingdom Fungi; phylum Ascomycota; class Leotiomycetes; order Phacidiales; family Phacidiaceae; genus Xenosphaeropsis; species Xenosphaeropsis pyriputrescens. The sequence goes on along the minus strand of JAGKQE010000001.1, from coordinate 931,894 downwards.
AAGCATGGGTCGGTCTTCAGAAGGAGAAACGGTCAGCACAACGAAAAAGGTACCTTGAGCAGGTTGATTGTTATGCCAGTTGTTGCCAGACTCCATTCGACACTGTTATCTCATACCTCCAACATACCTAGGTAGGTAGTTATCTGCTGTGAGACGGCGAACAGTGGATGATGATCTACCTGTTGAAGCATTAATCGCCAAGACTAGACCCCGAAAAGCCAGGGTGTCGAAGATGTCAAATCAGCGCCCCGTTACACCAATTGCTGCACGGCCACATCTTTCAGCATTGGCACTGGTACCATCATCTGATCTATCCGTGCCTCTACCGGTAAGTAGTATCTTCGAGTGGTTGTTCGTGGCTATTATCGGATAATATCAATTGGTCGAATGATTCTTCATGGCAGTTCTCAAGAGCTTCTTTGAGCAGAAAAGATCGAAACTTGTCTGCCTACGAAAGCAGCTCAGATAGCCACGATTTGATGGCTATCTAATAATAGGTATTGCCCGATGTAGATAAGATGATGATGGATCTCGCCTTAATTGGGCTGTTCACATGCTCGCTGCAATGGTCCATAGCATCCCAAGTGATTCCTCTGCTCTGCGCAACGATCCTCTGTTCAGCGATGGGGGGCCGAGGGGGCTTTTCTGTACTGTGTAGAACAACAAATAATGGTAAGTAGAGGCTCTCATCGAGTGCGGGGCGTATTGTAAAACCAACCAACCTGCGGACTCTTCCTCCGTGTACGAGGACGTAGTACGTGAAAGTCGGAAGAGAGAGCATTGAAGAACTGAGTGGGCTGTATAGCATCATCGCATCTCTAGATATTGTTAGTATAGGGTACAACAATGTCCATATGCTACCTAACGATCTGGCGAGGGAACTTGCTAGCCGCCACAGGTGATTGAGTACCTGGTATGGATGGATATGATGAGACTTCTACAATAATAAGGCTCGTGAGTTGGGTGCGTGGGTGGTTCTGAGCCACTACCGTAACACACCTAGACACGCAGTGACTGGGTGAGACCTTTCCACTACCACAACAGCTTAGGCGCATTGCCCACCACCGACTCCCATACCCTACCACTGCATACTGCATAACAAATCCCCCCCCAGTATCCCTACCTTACCTTATTACTCGCTACCTACTGGGAACGTCCAATTTCATCGCCTCAAATCATCGCATCGACTCAGCCTTACTTAAAACCCCGACGGTCATTCAAAAACCTCCCACCTGCCCTCGTCTCGTGAATCATATTCTACCAACCTTCAATTCTTCAAAATATGCTTTGTTCATAGCAATCTTCAACATCAGATGCACAGAATGGGAAAAGTACTTCCAAAGCACGCGGACCTGATTGGGTTCGACCACGCAGTGGCAGGCCAGTAAGTTCTAATATCCCCTATGAAGACAATTCTTCCGTCTGACATGTACGTATAAAGTGCTGGAACCCTCTCGGACACCTCTGGAGAACTTTTTATCAAACCGTGTACACCAGCCGAAGTACAATTTTACAATGACTCGCGCCTTAATCATGTCGAATTCGCCGAGTTCATGCCTACATTCCTTGGTACCCTCGAGCTGGATAGACAAGCCAACACCTCCTTCGACGAGAAGGCTTCTGCAATGATCGCCAAGCACAGTCTTCCAGAAGTCGTGGTATCGCCACTCTCAGAGCTCGAACCTGCATCGCCGACCTCACCAGGCCTTGCGCCTGCAAAGACAAAGCCCATCGATACGGATCTTGCGCTTGTTCTCGAAAACGCTGCTTACGGCTTCAAGAAGCCCAACATCATGGACATCAAGTTGGGTGTGCGACTCTGGGCAGACGACGCGAAACAGGAGAAGAAGGACCGCTTTGACGCAGTAACCCGGGAGACTACGCACAAGGATTTGGGTTTCAGGATTGCGGGGATGCGTGTTTGGCAGGGTCGCGTGGCGGAAAAACAACCATCGGTACGGATAAATCATTGTATCACAACCACAAGGGATGGATACAAGATATATGATAAGAACTACGGGAAGGACGATGTCAACACCGAGAATATCGTCGATGCGATGAGGGAGTTCATTTTTATTGAGAGCGCTGGTATAGATGAGGAGCTGGGCTCGCTCGTAGCCCAAGCATTCCTTGCGGATGTGGAAAGGATACAGGAGGTCATGGAGAACGAAGAGAGCAAGATGTATTCGGCTAGTCTTCTTTTTGTCTTCGAAGGCGATGGCGATGCACTGAGACTTGCCATGGAAGAAGCCAGTAAGACTCCGGCCTCTTCAGAGGAGGATGCTGAAGAGGACGAAGACCGAAACTATGAGGACGAGGACGAGGACGAGGAATTGGGACCAAAGATCTATGCTGTCAAGGTCATTGATTTTGCGCATGCGGATTGGACTCCTGGGGAAGGTCCTGACGAGAATGCTCTGCGTGGCATCCGGAGTGTGAGCAAGATTCTTAGAGAGCTTAGCGAGGATAATGGGTCAATTGTCTGAAGGGGCGATGCTTAAAGGGGGTCGGATGGGGCGTAAAGCATTGTTTACATATTGTGGCATTGCATTGGATTCAAAGACTTGGGAGTTTGGGGGTTGCCAAGGAATGGTATCTGCGATACTGTGTACTCAAATATACCCATACAATTATATAATCAAGGATTTGGGCTTCTCAGAATAGTTTCTCTAATTTCTTGGTGCTATGAGATTGTACCATGAGCGTCTTGATGTGGTTGAAGAATTTCTCCATGCGAGAGGGAATAGAGAACTTTGGTTGTATACCAAGAGTATTTGCAGGTTTGAGGTACCGTGATCGAATACTGCAATGCAATACTCACTCTAGCAAGAATTGTGTTGATAAACCGAAAACCGTTAGCCAAGATCGACGTTACTTCCATCGTATCGCTCCACAAGGCTGAGCCAAGGCTACAACACACCCTTGCAAGCCGTTCACTGGAAAGCTTCCTACAAGTACAGCGCGAAAGCCTCCAGAGCTTCAGTTCTCAACCATAACACACTCGCATCCATAGATTCACAATGTCGTTACCAGGCTTAGGCTTGGCGGCACCCAGCGTAAGTGAGTGTACCAATGACCTCAAAATTACATCAAGCTGATCTTATCTCAATTTGCAGTCGGCGACCATTGCACCAACAGCAGTGTCCACATCCACCGTCGCGTTACACGATCTCGCTGCCAACTCAGAATGGCGATTTGAAGTCCCAATCGGGACACAGATCTCTGTACGAGTATGTATTAACCCATTCAGAGACTATACCGTGTACATACAAGACGAAAGGAACCAAATGTAACTGACCACCTATAAGGTCCTTTCGGGCACTGCCGAAATCTTTGGGACAGAATTGGCTCTTAACCACACATATACCTTCTTCGGCACGAAAGCAGCGATCTTCACGTACCATGGTGCTCGGCTGGAAGTGACGGGTAGATGCGAGGAATACACAGCAGAAGAGACGCCGATGGTCTCATATGTCAACACTCACTTCGCATTACAACGACTACGTTCTTCTGCATCTTCCACCTCTAATGATGGTCCGCGAGTGCTAGTAGTAGGGCCAAACAATGCCGGGAAGACGAGCTTGGTGAAGATGCTGGCAAGTTATGCGACGCGACAGAGTGAGACGCCGATGGTGGTGAATACGGATTCGAGGGAGGCTTTACTCAGTGTACCGGGGACGGTCACGGCGACAGTTATGAGCAGTATTCTGGATGTCGAGGAAGGTTGGGGCAGTAGTCCGACTAGTGGTCCCAGTCCAGTGCCAGTGAAGCTGCCTCTTGTCTATTACTATGGTCTTCCCAGCCCAGAAGATAATCCGAAGCTGTATAAACCAGTCATCACCAGACTGGCACTCGCTACTACCAGTCGAATGGCAGATGACCCAGCCGTGCATTCTGCAGGAATCCTCATTGATACGCCAGGCGTGATTTCTCAGGGGAAAAACGGCTACGAGCTCCTCTCACACATCGTCTCGGAATTTTCAGTCAATATAATAATAACTCTTGGCTCGGAACGACTTCACTCCGACATGACTAAACGCTTTTCCACACAAACGCCTTCGATAACAATCCTGAAGCTCTCCAAATCAGGCGGATGTGCAGATCGAGACGAATCCTACATGACCCAGACGCAACACGCAAGCATCCGTGAATATTTCTTTGGTACAGTGAAACGCACTCTCTCTCCACACACACAGTCCATCGATTTCAATGCTCTCACGATTTACAAAATTGCCTCACCTGATTCCACCGTATTGAGTTTCATGCCGGGCGGTGATGAAGACGAGGTTAAGGACGTGGAAACAGCAGTTTATGAGAAGTTGACGCCGGGAGAAGGATATATGGCACTGACTCATGGCGTATTGGCGGTCATGTATGCTGGTATTCATGATGGAGCTGAAGTCATTCGCGATGCGTCTGTTATGGGATTCGTCTATGTTGCTGAGGTGGATGAGAAGAAGAGGCGGCTGAAGATCTTGGCGCCTCTCGGCGGTGGCTTTGCGGATCGTCCACTGGTCTGGGGCAAGTGGCCAGAGGCGGGAGGTAACTTGATAGGTTAGGTGAAAAGAACGGATAGGTGTGACAGCCGTGAAAAGAAAAATACTGGAAACCGAGAAGACCCCCCTTTCTTGGGTGCTATCATGTTTGCATAGAAAGCCTGGATTTCTAGTCACGACAAAATATCAAGATATCTACTCATGATTCACCACATTCCACTACCAAACCATCAACTTTAAGTTTGAACATGGCAAGGTAGGCGGACGATATCTATCTCTTTTCAACCACAAATTCACAAGTTGGCACATCTTGCGAATGAGCACAGACTTTGCTGAGGCTGGTTCAAGCCCATCGGGTACTCGCAGCAAATCATTTCATGTAAACATTACTTTCCAGGATAACGAGACAAAGGAGAACATATCACGGACACGTCCTGCGGTGTTGATATTACATGTTATTGCTACAGCATATCTCTTCCCTATACATGTGCCTGAGATTTATAGTCATTTAGAGTATACAGGCTATGGCGTCTCGATCTCGAAGCCGCACCTCGAGAGATCTACTGAGACTTTCACAGTAGCCGTGGACACCGGGACGTCTCAGCTGTATTCAGAGAGACCCATCTATGAGACCATAGTCAAGGTACATACCGCCAGTTGCGGCTGCTCTGAAATATCGACGAATCTCGGATGTCCTGCTCAGTGGTAATATGCTACTGGAAAGGGGCCAGCATATCTATGATAAGCATGACGAGAATGGTTCTACTCAAATATGGTCCCTATATATTTCATCTTTCCTCTCTTTTTACTCTTAATTCGACCTATACTAAGCATCTATCTCTTTTAATCTCCAAAATGACAAGCGTCCTCAAACTCTTCTTACTTTGTGCGCTATTGGCATCCACACTCGTTTCTGCATTCGCTCATGTTCAACTTGAAGGACATGGCTCAGACACCACTGTATCTAGTTACGAAGGAGTTGGTCGTAGTTCACTGTTCGAACGCGACTTATACCAACCAAGTGCTGTTGTAAGTGGGTCGGCAGGATTGGAAAGCTCTTGACATTAACAAGCTCGCAGGTTTGTTCACCCTTAACTGTCATTTCGACCTTCACCTTCACGACAAATGCAGGGACATCTACTCAGCTCGCAGACCAAACGACGATTTATACTGGTATTCGTACAAGCTATGCTTCTGTCGAGACTGTACAAGCTGTTTCTACAGTATACATCACTGTTGGCTCATCAGTACCGTCCGCCCCCGATGGCTACCCTTCAACTTTCACATCTCTACTTGATGTTTATGTGACTGTCACTATCACTGAGTATGTGCACGACAGCACGACCGCGACGTCTCATCTGATTCCATCTGATGTCAGAGGTGTTGTGGGGGGTGATACATCGGTCATCACTACAGGCACAAGCATGTCCTTCTCACAAGTTGGTCCGTACATGAACTCATCTCAGGGGCTTAACTTTACGATGACGAATCCGACGAGCATCCACGCATCAAGTGGCCTTGCTATCTCGATGCCGTTCAACGTTTCGACGACAGCCACTTCGAACGTTACCTCAGTTTCAAGCACTGCCGCCATTTCGAGCACTACTGTAGCTTCAAGCATTACCACAAATTCGAGCCTTATCGTGACCTCGAGCGCTGCAGCAGTTTCAAGTACTATCACACCTTCAAACATTACTATGAATTCAAGTGTTGCAGCAGTTTCAAGTACTATCACATCTTCAAAGATTACTATGGATTCAAGCAGTACAACAATCTCGAAAACAATCTCGAACAGTTCTGTTATCCAAGCGAGCACTTTTACTCCAGTCACGACTACATCTCCATCCTCCTCAACGGGTATTAGCATGATCCCCCTATCTACAAACGCTTCAACAATTGCCACAACCTCGTCCATAACGACGTTATCAACCAGTATAACGACGACTTCTATTGCGACTTCATCACCCACCAACGCTCCACCAACCTGCACTCCCGGAAACGCCCAGCCAACATTCTATCTACTTGGCATGGACAGCGGCATCGTGAACGTTGATGAGAACTTTGTCACGTTTTTCAGCAACTCCGACGGGGATGACACATTCATGCACTTCACAACAGACGAGTCTGTAGCTGCACAATTCACATTCACCGACGACTGTGACGTGATCAACACCGAAGCCAAATACCCAAATATCGTACCGGGGCAAACGCATACGCCCCTGAGATTCGATTATGAGGCTTATATTCAGACTGTTCCCTACTCACAGGGTACCTGCGAGCTCAAAAATGGGGATTTGGCTTGTCAGGTTGACGACCAGAGCACCCTGTATGTCTGCCCTCAAGATGACCCTGAGGTTGAGATAGGTCCAGATGTGGCAAGTGGCTGCATTGCTGTGATTCTGGTAGCAGAGACAATTTGACTTCAAGTGTATGTGCGCCTGTAACGTTTAGCATGATATAGCGCAGGGGCTTTTGAGATGGCAGATCTTGTGTTTTCTTTTCCCCCTTTTCCTTCTACACTGTTAAATTTTATCTTGAATTTTCTGATGTAACTCTTCATACCGAAGACGTAATTAATCTATGTTAAAATATGATCTTTACAACTTCTGCGTCGGAAATGTTGGTGAAAGGCGCCTTATCGATAAAAGCTCCGAGGGCGGGGTTGCTCCGCACGTCTTAGAAATCATTGTGAGATGAGGTGATTGTAATAAGGCAGATCGGCATAGGAGTATAAGTACCTACCTGATCGCGCGCTCATTTAGGAAACATTGAGCTTGTATGTTACTTTTACCTCGAGTCATTGCAAGACCAGCTACGACAGCTCGTCTTTCGCAGCTTTCATTCCATTTAACACTACCTCGATCACACTTCAACCTACGCACAATGGCTTCCTCAAGCATTCCAACAACTATGAAGGGAGTGCTGATTGAGAAGACCGGTGGGGTAGAAGTCCTTCAGTATAAGACTGATCTCCCAGTCCCAACTCCCAAGGAAGGCCAGGTTTTGATCAAGAATGATTTTATTGGCATCAATTACATTGACACGTAGGTCTACCGGTCCAATCCATCAACGAAAGTCCATTGTAGCTCAGATTGCTAATTGATGCAGCTATTTCCGTACGGGCCTCTATCCTGCACCTAAACCAGAGATCCTTGGCCGCGAGGCTGAAGGTACAGTTGTGTCGACGTCCGAATCGGGTAATCTGTATGGCAATAAGGTCGGCGACAGAGTAGTTTGGCTGGCAACCGCCGCTTATGCTGAATACTCAGTCTGCAATGCCGAGAAAGTCCACAAGGTTCCATCAGAGCTCAAGCCAGGTCAGGCGGCCGCCGCTCTGCTCCAGGGTCTGACGGCACTCACATTGATCCGCGAAACCCATAATGTTCAAAAAGGCGAGTGGACTTTGGTCCATGCTGCAGCTGGGGGTGTCGGTCTATGGCTGGTTCAGTTGTTGCATGCCACTGGTGCAAAGGTGATCGGAACCGCAAGTACAGCGGAGAAGATTGCTCTTGCGAAGGAGAATGGTGCGGATTATATGATTGATTATACTAAAGAGGATATCGTTGCTCGTGTCAAAGAGATCACCAATGGCCAAGGCCCGACTGCCATCTTCGACGGTGTCGGAAAGACCACCTTCGAGGCTGATCTGGAGGTTGCTGCACGCAAGGCAACGGTCGTATCTTTCGGCAACGCTTCTGGCCCTGTTCCCCCTCTCACTATCGCTCGTCTCTCCGCCAAGAATTTGAGGATTGCGAGACCCCAACTGTTCGGCTATATTGCCACGAGAGAGGAGTACGAGCACTATACCTCTGAGCTGTTCAACTTCATCATCAAGGACAAGTTGAATGTCAGAATCCATGAGGTATATCCTTTGGCGGATATTCAACGGGCTCATCTCGATTTGGAGGGGAGGAAGACAACTGGAAAGTTATTGCTCAAGGTATAACTTGAGTACCTACGCATATCTAATTCCTTAGCCGCAAGCAATCTCAAAAGACGTTTTCTATGTAAGCATATTCATGTGCTTGGAAGTAATGGCAATTTATCCGCGAGCCATGCATTCAGGCACAGTACAGTGTGTTCGTTCATTGGCTCATGAACTATGCATAATAAATTCGTGTCTGCATTAAAGCAGAGTTGAGATCTGCTTGGATCAGAGAACAGAGACGTACGATAAGTACCTACTAATAGACCTTACGACGTTATGACCCGCCGTCAAAGGTCCCCGAGCCACCCCATCGCCGAAACATGGAATAACGTCGATTTGACAGCTCGAATAACAACGTTCATACTTCCTAAATCTATAAAAACAGCTGCTGTCAATTGAAATATTGATAGTATAGTCCTTCACAAAGAATTCGTTTCTAATAGGATGGAAAAGCCTTGGAATGAGCTAGGTAGAAGTAAATGGATTGATGCCCTTTTGTTCGGAGACTTATGAACGGCGATCCTCATCCATGATGTCAGTAGCGTCAGTGTTATGATTAAATACGACTTCCTCGCGCCCTTCGCCGACCTTCAACAATACTTCATATACACAATTCCTCTCTGAAACTCATCTCAATTCAATTCCACCCATAAACAATTCACCTACGTACTTTGAATCCCAGGAATCTTACACCCAACCTTTGCAATGCCTTCTATCATCGACTCCAAGAACCTTTCCCTCTACACTGTAAGTTTCGCTTCACGAGCATACATCATCAATTCACTAATAGTGTTATACAGATTCCAGCAGCATGGATCCTCGCAATGGCTCCTCACTTCTACGCCGCCAGGGGACTTGGAGCCGAATTCGATAAGAAGCACCCACGTACCTTCACCAGCAGTGTGGCCGACACACAGACTATCGACCAGGCAGTTCGTTCCCATCCCCTCCGCTGGCCCAATGCCCATATGAGCACTCCCAGACTGACAAACATTACAGACCAAGAACAAAATCATCCGCTGCGAAGGTGCCCAGCAAAATGGCTTTGAGAACATGGGCTTGTATGCCTCGGCGATCGTGGCCGGTAACATGGCAGGCCTCAGCAATACCCTGATGAACACCCTCAGCGGCGGCTATTTGTTGAGCAGAATCGCATACAACTACCTCTACATTACCGGCGAGACCGATGGCCGTGCGACGGCGAGAAGTTTCGCTTTCTTGGCCGGCATTGGTATGGCTTTCACCCTCTTTATCAAGAGTGGAAACGTTATGAGAGAGAGCTTGTTGGCTGGTGCATTTTAATGGCGAATTGATTGTATGGTAGATGGCGCTGGCTGTATACATAGATGTTAGATATATACATACATCATAAACTAGAGTCAAGATTTCTCTTTCAGACAATTCGGCTAGCATTGGCTGGCAGGTGGCCGGATACTCCGGGTTATATGTGGTTATCCTAAAACCTCCTGCAGAAGCGAATAGCAATAGTACACAGGCGTATCATCATGAATTGGCTTACGATTTCTCAATTGCTGTATGCCGGCATTTTTACTACAAACAAAATCATAGCCATTGGTGGCTTCAAGCCCATACGCGTTCATAAGACCAAACATAGTTGTATAGGATTCATGTTATACCAAGGCTCATAGCCCTACAGTATGTCCTCCACTTGATGTCTACAATCTCGCCTTTCCACCTTTCAGTTCTTCCCAATGCGAAGGCATAAATGATGTGTAGAAAGAATGGTCCGGGGTAGCCCATAGGATATCGTCACCAGTTTTGACCTTTTCTGGGTCCACACCCTCCTCTCGAAGAGGCACTTTATTTTGCTTATTGTTGTGTATAGGGGTCATCTCGGCAACCTTTCGAATGAAGATTGGTACAGCGTACTTGGGCAAGTGTTTACGTGCGTGCCTAAATTCATTAGCCATAATCGACAGGGCTCAAGCGAGGACTTACTGTAAGAGAGCAGCATAATCAAAATGCTTCTGGTGCCCAGGATCTATGAAGATTGCTGCACAGCCTGCACGTCCATCATGGTTCGGGAGGGCCACGCCATAGACATTGGCCTCGACAACTCCTGGAAACTTTCCAAAAACCTCCGATACCTCTGCAGTACTGACATTCTCTCCCTTCCACCTGAAGGTATCACCTAGACGGTCCATGAAGTACCAACGTCCATCAGAATCTCTCTTGAGAGCATCGCCCGTTCTGTAATAGAGGTCACCCTTGCGAAAGACGTCTCTGACGAACTTTTTTTCCGTGGCTTCAGGGTTATTGAGATATCCAGCGAAAACGGATTCAGTCGGGACTGCCACAATAATTTCACCTCCAATCTCATATGGCTGTCTATATGCAAAGCCTGTTCGGTGATCCCGTGCAATATCACCTGTGACCGAGTCAATGAGTACAGGGATGTAAACATCCTTAGTCATCCGCCGAACGATCAAGCCATGATGGCCGACAGCTGAACTAAGATGTTCACCACGGGCGAAGTTTGCCAACGAGAAAACACCTTCAGTTGAATTGAAGAATTCGATAACCTCGGCGACGTTGAACCTTTCCTGGAACTTCTTCCATACATCTGGCCTTAAGCCATTGCCGTACATGCAGCGGACACAGTGCTGCTTGTCCAGCGGTGAAGAAGGTGCAGCCAGCAAGTATCGAGCTGTCTCCCCAACATACGTAATCCAGGTGGCTCTCGAATCACGGACTTCTCCCCAGAACTTGCTGGTGCTGAACTTTTTCCCGATACACAAAGTAATACCATTTCCCATCAACGCAATCGATGTGACGCCGCCTGTCCCGTGATACATTGGCATACAGTTGTACCACCGATCATCCGGCAGTTGTGTCGACAATCCGCATTTTCGCTGAAGCCCATTAGAAATTATAGTGATTCCAAGGCGGATTTACTTACAGCGACGGCAGCCTGGAAACCTCTATCCACAGGAAAGATGCATGCTTTGGGCATACCTGTTGTGCCGCTGAGGCTGTATTAGTACATACTTATAGTAAACGAAGCAATTAGGCTTCACTTACCTCGTGTAGAACAAGCACATAGGCCAATCACCCCTGACTACTTCTCTATAAACGTCCTCTGGTCTCTTGGGCTCCAGACCATAGATTGTTTGCTTCAACTCGTCATTCAGCGTGGCGCATCTCATGCCCATCTCTGAGAATAAGACCTCGTTTTGTTCTGCAATGCGAGCTCCAAGTACCTCATCACTATCCACTAATAATAGCTTGGCTCCGCTCAGCTTCAGGCAATGCAGCAACGGTTGCCCGCTCAAATTCCAGTTTATCATCGCCGGAGCAGCTCCAATTGCCCAGAGTCCCAGCCATGCAAAAATAAAGTCGGGGGAGTTTTGTAGATAGAAACCAACGAGGTCGTGTGGTCTGACCCCTTGTGAGAGATACCATTGTGCATAACGGTTGACCATTTCGTAAGTTTGAGTCCAAGAGTATTCTCCTTCGCGTGACCATATGCAGTCTTCGTCGCCCCGAAGCCTAACGTTCTCTTCGAATTGATAGTATAGACACTCTCGATGGTTCTTGACTAGATGCGATTTCTGTCAGTACCTATTCTCCACTTCACAAACCCGACCTCAACAAATTACTAACCAGCCTTCTGCCATTCCCAGGCTGCTCTTTTTGCTCCAACAATCACCTTGACATCTTTTCTCAAATGATACTTAGCATCGAGATACAGAGCAGTCGCTCCTGTACCTACAACTGCTGCTGCTGCGACTTTGAAAGTCAGTGAAAAGTTCTTGCTGCATTGTTTTTCAAATTCTGTGGCAGTAGTGCACTGGAGCACTTACCCAAGGCCATAATGAGGTGTGTATAGGTATCAAGCGGCGTTTAAATGAAATGGGAAACAGATAGACAATTCGACTTGAGAAAAGGCAAACACAGCAGCGAACTGATACGTATGGCAAATGAAACGGTAGGAATAAGAGCGGTTATCTATACTATTATGAGGGCAACAATGCATGCTGACTGTTACATACATCCCTATTGACGAGGACTTGATACGTGCTGGGCGGTGGGCAGATCCATTCGGCAATGTTGAACCAGACCGAGGCTTTTAGCGGCAAATCCTTGGAGAACCCCAGATTGTAGCAGTAACAGCAGCCCCGAGTAGCTTGAGATAGCGTTGATTTTAGCGCTCGATCACTCAAGTGTGGGGAAGATCGGTCGGGCCTCAGGTATGACCGATGTATTATCACCACCCGAGGGAGACGGCAATGCCGTTCGGCATAATGCAGGTGAGTAGTATTGTGCCGTACGTAGTACAGAGTAGAAATGCTGTAGATTTAGCATAGCTGCTCAATAGGTACTTACTTAGTGCTGCTGCGGATGGACTACGGCCTCATAGGCGCTACTCTGTACTTACTCTTTGAAAGGATATGCATCGTTGCTATGACGAATATCTTCAAGTGCCTTCGGGGGTTTAACCTTAGCTTCCCTGAGCAAGTCCCTACTCACATTGCATTGTCTTCTTTGAAAAGCAGTCTGTGAAATGATTTGTAATGTACATTGTGGTTTTCGTCTATTATCAAAAAATAATGTCTCGTCATCAGATTTTGTTGTTGGAGGCCTCGGTGGAGCTGCTCATCCTCTTATTTGACCTGAATCTTTAACTCTGCTGTAAAATGCAATGTCCTTATGCGTCGCATGTAACGTCCTGTAACGTCCTGTTCGTTGACCGCTTTATGGACGGCTCAAGGCCCACATGAAGATGAACTGGACAACATATGAGTAGATGAAGAGGAACTGTGTTCGCTTGTTCCTTTGTGATCGTGCCACAGTTTGCATAGTTCCTCTTGCATTTTCACCCGAGTTTTCTGGAAGCAAGACATACTTCAGGGAACGCAACTGTCTAGGATTAGCTTTTCCGAGTCAGTATCATGGAGAGTCGCTTACCAGGAAGAATGCGTTTGCAAGGAAAGTATATCCAAAGATCGTCCAACCTGCCCAGCCTCCAGTACCTTGACCACCATTGAGAATCTCACTGAGTGCCAAGGTAACGATGATTCCCACAAACTTGTAACCAGAGTATGCAAATAAATCCAGTAACTGTGACTCATTCGAAATTGAAAGGAGATAACATCCAAGTTTGAGCCCCATGATCTCGAAGACAACTACAGCAAAAGCTGTTGTTGCTGTATATCCCAGGAGTTCAGGCTGGAAGGCACCACGTAAACCAGCCAACAGTGTGGAAAGAAGGATATAAGTAACAAACGCCATTACTACCATGACAATCAGTCGAACAGCCCAAAAGTGGACACCTCAGCTTGACCTACCTGGAATATACATATCTGGACTGTTCAGATCTTCTCTCGGTGGTAAGAACCATCCCTCTTGTCCCGATGGGCCTATAGACTGCTTTCTAGACCATGGTGTATGTCTCCAGGGGAACAACACCAGAAAGAGCTTATTAACAACATATGCGTTTGAAACATTAAAGTAATGTTTGAGGGCCGAAACATTAACATATCGATTGAACTAAATAAGTAGTCAGATTTCAGTTTCTTGAATATATTGTTTGCTCAAACTAACGTTCTGCTCCACATACTCCTGGCCATGCTTCAGAGCTGTTTGGCCGACCTGGAAACCCATCTGTGCTGTCTGGTCGTTCATGAATCCCGCATATGGTCCAAATGCATGGCCGCTGTTGCCAGAGCTCTGCGGCTGGTAGGGACTGCTGCCGTAACTGTTTTGCGATTGAGGTGGTACTGGTGGAGGAGGTGATCGTAGTTGAGGTACTGTAGAGACATGTTGTGGGACTGGATGATGAAGAGGAGGCGAATTGGCCGGTATAGGCTGCCCGTAAGTAGGTCTCTGCATATTTTGCGACAAATTCTATAGGTTGCAATGCTCAAAGGAAGTCAACAGTCGTGAAGTAAATGATGGTCGAAGCTACGTCGCCATGCGTTGTGTTGGAAATGTGTCCCAGAGAGCTAGGATCATCGTAATTCTGCCATTTCTCTCCGCCAACATTGTCCTTAGTCAGAGCTACCAGAGACCAGCAAGACCCTACCTTACCTACCCGTACCTACATCGGCGTATTTACAGCGACAGCCTCGTCCTCCTAAGCAACTCCATAATTTTCTAATATTTACAACATGTTGGACACGTTCGAAATTCTGACGACTTCAGGAGTAGTGCTTTGGTCGAAGACACTGACTCCAACTAGCCCTGAAATTATTAACAGCCTCATCACAAATGTTTTCATTGAAGAGCGAACGCTACCAGGAGCAGGCATTGCAGATGATGTGTCTTCCGCGAACAATCCTCCCTACAAATACGATCAACATACATTGAAATGGACGACCGTAAAGGAACTCGGTTTGATTTTTGTGGTAAGACAAGCAACTGGCAGCTTTGCAAGTTCTCGATCTCGAATACAAGTACTAATGGATTCATTACAGGCTGTCTACAGGTCACTTCTTCATATCTCATGGATAGACAAGCTTGTAGATAACATTCGAACTATCTTTGTCGAGTTATACGGAGATCAGCTTAAGAAACCACATACCAGCATTGTGGAATGTCATTTCGACGACTACTTCGACCAACAATTGAGAGAGCTGGAGGCCACCTCCGCAAAGTCGGGAGGACGTATCGCAGAGTCAATCGCCACTCCCGCTAGAAATCCTGTCGAGCCTGAGAATTTTTACGATGAGCCGCCACCACTTCCAGGCCTTCTGTCGAGAGGAGCTTCGAAGATGAATCATCGAGAGTTGACATCGAATGGCTCGACACCACTCGGGAGCCCAGACGTTTCGCGACCTGCAACTCCAGGATCAGGACATCTGCTTACAGCAAAGGGTGGACCAGGAGGCAAGCTCTCACGTCGTGCAAGAAAAGGGGTCAATAGTCCTATGAATGCCTCATCAGGAGAGGAATCCTCGGCAAAGAAGAGTAAAGCTGCGAAGTCCGGCGCGGCAAAGAAAGGCAGAAGATGGGATGCTGAAGGCCTTGCAGATGAGGACAGTGATACTCCTCTCGACTACTCCGTTGTCTCCAATGGCGGCGATGAAGAGTCTGTCCGACCCGGTGCTATGGAAGAAGTAGACCAAATGACCTGGGGAACAAAGACTGGAAAGGGGCAGTTCGTACTAAAAGATCTGGACAGTGAAGTCCACTCTATGTTGGCTTCAGCAGACGCTAAGAAGATCGAAAATGCTACCTCCAAGGGAATGTTCGGATCTAGTGTCAGTGCCATCGGTGGCTTGTTCAGAAATGTTGTTGGTGGCAAGGTTCTCACAAAGCAGGACCTCGATAAGGCTATGAAAGGCATGGAAGATCATTTACTGAGGAAGAACGTGGCTAGGGAAGCTGCTGTACGTTTATGCGAAGGTGTTGAGCGGGAGTTGATCGGGGTCAAGACTGGAAGTTTTGAGAGCATCCAGGCAAGGATCCATATGGCTATGGAAGCATCCCTTCGAAAAATTCTTACGCCAACCTCATCTCTTGATCTTCTCCGCGAGATCGACGCCGTCACTTCGCCATCTGCTTTATCTTTGACGAAACCGCGTCCATATGTCATCTCTGTCGTTGGTGTGAATGGTGTTGGGAAGTCTACGAACTTGTCCAAGATTTGCTTCTTCCTTTTGCAGAACAAATACAAAGTTTTGATTGTGGCATGTGATACTTTCAGATCTGGGGCTGTGGAGCAGCTACAGGTTCACGCCAGAAACTTGAAGGAACTTAGTGCACGTGAGGGTGGACAGGTCGAACTGTATCAGAAGGGATATGGAAAAGACGCCGCAACTATTGCCAAGGACGCAGTGGCTTATGCCGGTCAGCAAAGCTTTGATGTTGTCTTGATTGACACTGCTGGTAGGAGACACAACGACCAGCGCCTCATGTCTTCTTTGGAGAAGTTCGCCAAATTTGCTAACCCTGACAAGATTCTCATGGTTGGCGAAGCACTTGTCGGAACAGACTCGGTTGCCCAAGCAAGGAACTTCAATGAGGCGTTTGGAGCAGGTCGAGGACTTGATGGCTTCATCATTTCCAAGTGTGATACAGTTGGTGATATGGGTAAGCACAACTCCACCTTGAATCAAAACATCTTACTAACAAACGGACAGTCGGGACATTGGTATCTATGGTTCACAGTACAGGAGTACCTGTCTTATTTGTGGGTGTTGGACAACATTACTCGGACTTACGAAATCTCTCTGTAAAGTGGGCAGTAGATAAACTACTTGCGAACACTCAATAGTTAATATCTTCGCTGACCAACGAATGAATGAATGAATATTTCAACCACTACCAATTATTTTCAAAGCACTAAGTGGCTTTAAACTTTTTAAATGTTTTTCATAATGTACTATGCCCACTTCTTCTTGAATGGTAGAATAGAGTCAATGGAAAATTGTAGGATAATGAGTGTCTTCTAATTTACGATAGATACTGTGATTTATATAAACTCTTGTCCAGACACCTTTGCGATTTACATATCATGAACTTCCAAATAAAGAAAACAAACGCCATGTAAAATCGGTGTCAAGGCACCACAGACCAAAAATGAAGTTGGGCTGATCATTCAGTCCATTCTAAGTACTTATTTACTGAAGTTGACGATATCCGTCCAAGCGTCAAGCAAACACCGATGTCATCGCATTCTCAAACCTGAGGCTAAAAATATTCCGCAACTCGATCTCTTGGCCACCATAGGAATTTTGGACGTCTCACAAACGAAGCATTCTCCTAGCTGAGATGCGGTCTGCTCAGAATCTTCAGAAAGCTTCTGCTCCATCGACAGGGCTTCTAAGGTTTCTGAGGGCGCAATCCGAAGAGGTTTGCTTCTTCAAGCCGAATCCGCGCGCAAGCATTACTTTCGACCATGTAGCCCGGACGGCGCATTTATCACCCACGAGATCTTCAAGACCATCGCCAGGCCCCCGACAGCTGTGTACCTTTGCGCCAGTGCCTCTCGAGTCGAACGCTTTAACTTTTGACTTTCTGCGCCCGCGTGCGCACAAAGTGAAATCGCAAGCGCAAAGCAGTTCTTCAAACCGATTTCTTCAGCTGCCCAATGGATCATATTCAGGCCAAAGATCACTCCACGGCGAGGCATATCGATGGCTTAAACATCTATGGGGTTATAAGCAGAGAGGTGGACGACGCTTGAGGCCCGACGATATACCTCTGAGGGAAGATGCCACCGAAAATATGTTTAGCCTGGGCCGTAATATGCTGGTCAAGACTGCAAACGAGCCAAAACTCCGGTGTACTGAGTTTAACGAGAATGGTGATGTTGTCTTGGTAAATTCGGAATTCAAGAAGACGGAACTCATCCAGAAAGTACGTAAACATGGTATCTGATAAAACTTTTCAATGCTAATTTTGTGATAGTATGGCCTTCTTCCTAGAGATCTTCGAAAGATCGACTCCTCTCTATTACCACATATTCTTGTCCGTCCCTCTGCAATTCTGATCAACCTTCTACATCTTCGCTGCCTCATCAAACATAACCGAGTTCTTCTCTTTGATACATACGGCTCAGCAAGCACATACACCCAATCGCTCTTCGTCTACGATCTGGAGAACAAGTTGAAGGCGAAACAAGGATCGCCATTAGCTGGTGGTCTCCCATATGAGTTCCGCGCACTGGAGTCAGTGCTCATATCAGTTACATCAGCATTAGAGACCGAGTTCGAAGGTGTCAGAGATCCTGTTGTTCGTGTTCTTCGCGAACTTGAAGAGGATATCGACAGAGATAAGCTACGTCACTTGCTCATTTACTCGAAGAAGCTCGGTACATATGAGCAGAAGGCAAAGCTTGTCCGAGATGCGATTGATGAACTCTTGGAAGCCGATGATGATTTGGCCTCGATGTACTTGACGGAGAAGGCTCATGATATTGTGCGTGGCGAAGACGATCATACTGAGGTGGAAATGCTACTGGAGTCTTACCATAAAGTGTGCGATGAAATCGTACAGGTCTCTGGCAATCTGGTTTCTAACATCCGTAACACTGAAGAGATGTAAGTTTGATGATTCCCGTCTCTCAATGGTATTTACTTACACTCTATACAGCGTAAAAGCTATTCTTGATGCTAACCGAAATTCGCTCATGCTTCTCGACCTCAAGTTCTCCATCGGTACTTTGGGCATGGGGTCTGGTGCGTTCATTGCTGCGCTATACGGCATGAACTTGAAGAATTTTATTGAGGAGTCTGATCTCGGTTTCCTCGGTGTCAGCGCTTGGTCATTCTTGTTTGCCGCCTTGGTCTGTAGCTGGGGTCTTGTCAAGCTGAGAAAGGTCCAGCGAGTCAGTATGTGGGGCGAGGACGGTAGACTTGGCCGCAAGAGTGGTAGAGGTAGTTGGAGGAACACAGATGATGAGGTTGCCAAAGAACTCATCGAGAGTGGCAGAAGAGAGCGTACCAGAAGGCTGAGAGAGGAAAGGGTCAGCGCTCTGAGGGAGGGTGCTGATGAGCCTACTCGGGTACCTCTTGTACCTGCAAAGGTAAAAAAGTCGACATAGATGTCTGCATTTTCTCTATATTTGCCGCAGGGCGCAGCATAGATGCGAGGCGTCAGCATATATTCCCAAGTATATCGGAGCATATGATTTCTCCTTATTTGTTGGTTTAATCAATTCTACTCAGTATTGTAAATATATTGTAAATATTGTAAAAGTATCAAGAAATATACAACACAAACTCCACTAATATGACCAGACCATATTCCTAGTATACCTTACAAGATCTCATGAACATAACTTCTGTAAGACTATACTGATGAAAGCGAACAATTCCATATGCACAGCAAATAAGGGATTTATAATTCACAAACATTTCCGTCTTAAATGTTACGAGACGCAAATTCCATTTACACTTGAGGCTCTAACTTTGGTCATGCAGGTCATCGATAACTTATACAGGCAACGGATCTCATCAAATCTCGGTTCTATTGAACTATCGATCCATTATGTACAGTGGTACAATAAGACAAAGGAAAGGATGCGGATTTCAGGCTTAGAGGACGGACAAGTCGCCGAATCTCTCCTATATCGGAGGTTAGAATTGTAAAAACAATTTTTGTTGCAGAAAACCATACCTTGTAGCCTGGAACACCCCAGCGACCCTTGGAAACGAGCTGAGAGGTCTTCTCGTCGATGTCTGGGCGGGCAGCAGCAACCTCGTCCTAAAGTTTGTGTCAGCTTTTGTCCAACCTCATCTGCCATATCCCTCCAATCAGCCCAACTTACCACAGTGAGCTCGTCAAATGGTCTAGCCTCCTCAATGTTCTTCAAGGTCTTCTCAAGATCCTTCAACTCCATGTCGACACGTCCCTTGGTCTCCTCGGCGTTCTTGATCGCCTGGGCCTCGAAGGTCTCGATGGCCTTGATCTGACGGTTGACATCGTAGGTGACTGGCTTGAAGGTCTTGTAGTGGCTCTGAATCTCGTCGATAACAGACTGGTTCTTAAGGATAGAGCGGTAGTGGGCGAAGTCAACCTTTTGTGGCTGCTCGGAGAGCATCTGGAGGCGGCGGCGAGCATCCTCGTTACGCTTCTTGAAGGCCTGGAGGGAGGCGACAGTTTGTCCACGAAGGCCAAGGCTCGTGGTGACGGCCTGCCAGTCAAGCTTGAGAGCTGCGGATCGCTGTGACCGGAATTGTTAGCTGGGAGTTCTTGCTGGATACGTTGGACAAAAGCGCTTCCGCGCGGGGGTTGACGGCTTCATCGACATGCGCCGAGCTCGCCAGAATGATATAAACACTCAATTGACTCGTAGTACTTACTCCAGCTGCCATTGTGACGGTATTGAATAGAGGGTGAGGGGAGATGATGAGATGGTTGTTTCGTGAAGCTGCGATTTGACTTCGGTTCGGAAGTCCTCGTTCTGGCATGGCTTCCTAGAATCACGTGATGCATTGAGCCCCTCAAATCCCCGACACGCCAAGTAAGCTCTACACAAGTACTTTGTTCAGTACACTTGGGAATGCAGTTCTGACAATATCAATTGGAACAGGAAGAGATCGATAGAACGATGATTAGGAGCGAAATATATTGTGGTATTAATTGACTGGTGATCGTGACGTTTGCACAATGGGTATGTTATCATGAGTCTATAATGGCAGTTCTCACAAGAATTTCCAGGTTCGGAGGTAGTGTTTTGCACTTCTTTTGTGATGCGTGTATCTCTTTTGACAAGACAGACTAATGTACATTGTCAAGAATTACAGCAAAGAGATTGCGTTGACTTTCGTCTCAGCCCTTGTTTCCCGTTTGATCCAACAATCGCTACCAATCAACCTATATGCTCAATGCCATGATAGAGTTGACGATATCGTTGTCGTTCTCCTTCAAAGCCTTGACAGCCTTGTTACGAGAAACGCTGGCCTGGGTCATAACCAACTCGATGTCCTTGTCCTCAAGACCAGTAGCATCAACCTCCTCCTCGTCTTCTTCCTCCTCCTCCTCCTTCTTGGTCTCTGCACCCTCAACAGCCTTACCCTTGCCCTCGTGAGAGTGGTCGTGGCCAGCGTGGTCGTGACCGGCGTGGTCGTGGGACTCGGCAGCGGCAAGCTGCTGGGCAGCGGAAGCCTGAGCCTGGGAGTTGAGGTCCTCAATCTTAGCCTCACCGAAGACGCTGTTGAGCTTGTTAGTTTGATATCCTTAGTGAGAGCCAAGGCAACGTACATGTAGGTGTTGGAGTTTGGAGACTTCCAGACCTCTGGCTGGTTGATGACGAACAAGATCTAATGTGAATGTCAGCGCGAGGTCCTGTCAAGCCAAGTATGTTGAGTGCAAAAGATAGGAATCTTGAATATAGCAAGCTATAGCAAGCTTTCCTACCCTCCAGCTTCCAGCCTTGTGCGGGGTCATTTTCACATACGTTCTTTGGTCGTCTGAGAGTAACTCTGGTGATACCCTCAACTCTCTTCAAGCCGAGCTTGGCAATAGACTTGCGGGCCTTCTTCTCGTTGCGGGAGACAACGCCAACCTGGGAACCAGCTGGGATGCTAGCATCACCAGTCTCAATCTCAGAGTCGGAGCTCTCAGATCCGTCATCCTCAGCTGTGACGTTCTTTGGGACCTCCTCGTCTGGAAGCTCTTCAATGCGTGGGTTCGACATTTTGAAATTTATGGTATCTGCGATTGCGAATTCCGTCAGTATTTTGAGCTTAAATATTGCTGTCGTGAATTTGCGTATTGTGCGCCCAAGAATGCAAAAAACTGCACGGAATTTGGGAATTGATCCTGCATTGTGTGCAGAAGTTTTCGGGAGACTCCTCCACGATGTATTCCATAGACAGCTGGGATCAATTGCATGTACTGACCTGTAGTGATGTACTGGCAGAGACTTGTGGTGAACGTGACGTGCTGTTGCTGTCGATATGTCGAAAAGTGTTAGGGTTTCCATCCAGTTCGGTTAACGCCTTAGGCAAAAGAGCAATTTCTCGACAATTCAGGCATGCAGCAATATTGTATGTACAGAGGTATGGGGGTACAGGTTTGGGACATTGATCAATTGAACAATCATACAGCCCCAGTTTGCACATGCCATTCCATGTGCATGCAACATGCACTTTACCTAAGGAACACTTTGTTTACTCTCCTTTGAGATCATGTTTACTCCACACAGTTCATACATATTTCAGCATGTCCATTTTCACATGAAATCATAAATTCAAAAGCGCAAGCACCCAGTAACACCAATTTTGTTGCTGTTGAAGTCCGTATGCATTTTGACGCCCGCCATTTTATTTGACGTAGCATACAAGTAACCCAGAGAAGCAAAGGAATCCAGCAACCCTATGCATTGAAATTCTCGCTCCCAATCCCAACCATCATGACCTTAGTTCGCAGCCTTGACAACCTTGGCCAAGGACTTGCGGACCTCGAAACGTGCCTGCTTTCTCAAACGCATAACCTTGAATCGCTCGAAGTCGGTCAATGCTCGTCTTCTCTCCTTCTGGGCGCGCTTCTTGGCCCAGGTGCTCTCCTGCCACTTGGCCTCGATGCCAGCCTTCTCCCATGCGGCCTTGACGGTACCGGTACGAGCTCCTCTTGGAAGCTTGGCGAGAACCAATGGTGTGAGAATGCAGTGGGAAAGGGCAGCGGCCTGGCGGGGAACGGCGGTCTTAGAGTCGGTAGCTGGTCCATCGATGAGAACCTGCACAACATGTTAGTACCATGTCCTCCTTATCCCTCCAAATTCGTTCTCGAGAAACGTACGCGCTTGTGGTCGATGATCTCAACAATGGTGGCGAGCTTGCCGTCAGATGGTCCACCATGGATCAGGACGACACGGCCAACTTCGACCAATCTCCATTGCGAGGCTTTGATGTCGGCGTCACCCATTTTGAAGTTTCTATGCGATATTGTTAGCTTGGGAGTTCCAGCTTTCGCGAATCTTATATATCGAATCGCAGGATGTGATCGTAACCTACGTGAGGGTGGTTGTCGTTGGGATATTTGTCGTCGTTGTCGGTGATGTTGCAAATCTCCAAAGCGATTTCGAGAGATTCGATTAACCGATGTGCGCAAGCCCTAAGAAAAGGCGGCACTCAAACTTTTGTTCCTAGCATGCTTATGTCAGCACACGCGCGCTAGTACGACGGCTCCGAGTAACTTTGTATCTCCCACCTCAGAATTTCTTCTTGCGCAGAGAATTAGTTTCCCATTCGCAACAACACAAGCATCTTGCCTTCACCTCATCCAGAGGCCACAGCAATGCTATCATCTTCGACGGTGTAACTGTGCGGACTTATGCTATGCGCATGGTATACTCGCTGAGATACGTGCAATGGAGCTTGCTACATTAGATTGATGGCAAGCTCATTTCGACTTCTACACTAACAGGTATGCTGCTTCTTCCTTTCTTGTTACGTCCTCATTCTATTCCTGAAATGACGATATAATTTGCGATTGACCTTATGTCGTGGGACCCTCGCCGGGGTACCTATACGGCATGAGAGAGAGATATACCTTTCTTACATATCCTGATATTGGAACTCTATCACTTTTTAAATACGCCTTGATTCAAGAAGTTCCTTGCTAACAAAGCACAGATAGTTGCAACCTCATGGCAATCGCATACTAACATCAACCCTTGCGGAGTGGTTGCGACACCCAAGTTAATATTTTTATGGTAAGCTCCCTCAAATCCTAAGTCCACCTGTTGTAGAAGGACGAACAACCAACACTGAAAATCCTGAATGTCATCGACATACTGATTCTTTTCTACCAAGATCTCTGAGAAATACAACACATACTTTCTTATCATTAAGCATTTAGAGCGATGAGCAAAGCTAACATGTGTTCTCAGTTCATCTTTCCATTATCTTGGACTACCACAGAGTTCGAAGCATTCTAGCTACAATAGTCCAAATCAAAGACGTCTCCATGATTATTTTTGCTCCATTGGGAATGGTTTAAACATTTTCTTGCCATGCATCCTGCTTGCTGAAATTAAAACCTTGTGATTGTGAAGTGAAAGCCCATACTGCAGATACATGCATACCCCAATCTCGCTGTCAAATATTCTATCACATCCCTAGTCAATGAAAATGGCTCTTTCCTTTCCTTTGCTCTGCTCCGCGACACGATGACGAGCCTCAATCACCTCAACCTTTTGGGAGTCGTCATCGTCGTCAAGGGTGATGACTTTTCCTTTTCCCTTGTCCTGCTTCGTCAAGACAACATTATCAACTCGAACCGCGCGCCCATCAGAGTGATCATCGATATTGATAACTTCTTTCTCATCATCTACATCATCCTCGGCCTCCAGATGCTTCCTGATCGATGTGAAAAGTGTTTCTGCCACCATTGAAGGAACTGCATTTCCAATCTGCTTCAAGATAGAAGCGCCTCTGAAATTGTGATCGTTCGAGAATCCTTGAAACTTGGCATACTCGCGAAGGGTGAGTTTTCTCCCGGATGGATGGCAATTGTGTCCACCGTGACATACGATCGTACGTCTGAGCATCCCATCTGGTGAGCACGGGATGTAACCATTGGGAGCCATACCGATGGTGTCTGGGTTGTGGTCTTCTGCATCGTAAGGGATACTAGCAAGAACATCGCCAACGGTGCTACAAGGCTTAAGTCCATTCCTTCCATCATGATCATGGGTATAGTCTGGGAACTCCGGGACGGATTCTCCGGGACAGGCTGCAATCACCACCAATCTCTTGCGAGGCTGGCAAAGGCCCCATCTGAAAAGTTCGCAGACTTTCCATCTAATTGAATAGCCTTTCGACGTAAACATGTTTATGAGCTTGCACAACCAGATGAAATGAATTTGCAAACATAGCCCGGCGGTCTCCTCCAGTGTCACAATACGTGGTTTGAAGGTCGTAACAGCTTCTTCAATGCAAAGAAAGGCTGCTATGTTAGCTTCGTCGTTTTGTCCCTCGATTGTATGAGCTGGAGAGAAGAACTGGCACGGTGGTGATAAATGTAGAACGTCGATTTTGACGTTGTGGCCCTGATCTTTCACGAAATGGAAGAATTCATTGGCCGTCATGAGATACAGAACCGCATTTGGAAAGTTCGCCGCCCACGAGGTTCCTGCATGGAGCCAGTTGTCGAAACCCATACGGACTTTCAGCTTCGCCCTTCGCGCACCAGCGGTTGTACCTCCAGCACCACAGAAGCCATCAGCGAAGGTGTATGCTTGTCCGGGCAGACGCTTTGTCGCCTGAGCCTTTGAGACCTTAGACATGACCTTTGCTTGAGACCCCTCTTGAAAAACTTTGGTCAGGTCGATGGATTCTTTGTGAGACGGCTCGAGACTCAGGTCGTGGACTTCTTGAGAAATTGCGATATCGACAGGTGCAGGGGCTCGTGACTTTCGGCGTGGCTTGTCATCCTCAGAATCATCAAGTGTGATTGGATTGTTCGCAGCGTTCTCGTCATCAAAGAACAGATTTGCGTCAACTACTTCGTTCAACCACTGCGGGTCAACGGGCTCAAACTCCTCATCATGTATGATTGGATCCTGTTTCGGGGATCGTTTGCTCTTCGGAAATATGATATCTCTCTTGATCTCCCCATCATGAGGGTAGTAAACACCAGCTTCTTGAGGGGGTTCAATTCTTGGACAGTGTGCACCTCCAAGAACAGTCTCACCGCGCCAGTTCCATCGCAGCTCCTTATTACACATGGAAACCATGCCCTCGAACTCATGCTCTCTGATAGCTTGAGCCATCTGATCAATCTTCATCCCTCCAGCCGAAACGAAGCGTTCAAACGCAGTCGGAAAAGCACGAACAAACTTCCATCTGACAACCAAGTGTGCATTGTCCTCAACGTCTAACGAGTCGTTCCAGTCATCGTGTAGAAACCGGTGTGCGGGGAAAGGCACGTTCGTGATGATTAGCTGGCGACGTTTCAAAACCTGGTAAACAGGAATCTCATGCACACTCTGTTCCACATCTCGGCGTGGATCGTCTTTGTCGATATCCATGATGAAAACAACCTCATTGAGCTTCGGAGGAAAATATCCATAGATGTCCCTGGCTCGTTTCAAGCGTAGACCACGAAGCATCACGCTATCGGTCTGGAGGTTCTGGATAATCTTGTTGATCAGGAGAAAGCTGCCGTCGTGAAGCTCGTAAGTCCATCCACACTGGAATCGGCCCATTGCGTGCTCGAATGTGTCGAGCTCTTGAAACGGTAATTCAATCGGACCATTGCGATACGAGACTTGCAGGTTTCTGAGATCAAATCGAGCTTCATCGGCTTCTTCGACTGCATTAAGAGCCTCTTCAATGCCCTGCTCAATGTCTTCCTCGTCCAGGTTGATCACGTTATCAATATGCTGACGCTTCATATTAGCGGCGTTTGTTACATGACTTCCAAATCGATTGCGGGGGTGTCTGAATGCTGGCACGTCCAGGTCAATGATTTCTTCCTCGTCGTCGCTGATATTGATTGGCTGTTGAGTTTGACTATTAGCTCCCAATGATTGAGGTGAGGTTCTGAAGGCAAAGCATGTGAGATAGAAAATTGTGCAGAGACAAATAGTCCACTTGAAACCTTCGCGGATTGATGCTTCAACCGCGACCTTCCGCATTGAAGTTGAAGGTGAAGATAGTTACTTGAACAGAGACCAATTGAAAGTTCCGACGTGGGGGGCAGGGCCGTTTTCTAGCTCGCATAGAGCTTCTGTGCTCTTGTAATCGAAGTGGATCAAGTATATGCAAAGTGCTTCGATGCAATCAGAATAGAAAACCATGGTAAGCTTACTGGTATTTGACTTTTCTTGCTTTTGGTCTTGAGATGTTCCTTTCTCTTCATGTGTAATCTGACCATCTTATCGGTACTGTTGTCATCGATGATCTCATAAATTTCGGTGTTGGAGTTGGAGCTGCTGGGATTCTGAATCGTCGAAATATCACCCATGCTACGTGAATTATCCCCACCAAATCTTGGAGGTGAGTTCAACAGACTTACTGGCGAATTGTCCAGAGTTCGACTTATACTGCGGCGCTCTTGAAGAAGTTAGCTCCTTGTATATGTCTGAGAACACAAAGTAGGTGAAATAAGAAGGACTTAGACAACCTGGATATTCCAGATAAATCTAGTGCTAAGCTTTCATTTTTGTATGCCAGCAGTGACTTTTGAAGTTCTTTGGTAGCAGCAAATCATAGAGTACTTGCCTTCTCCTGGAAATTCGGGGTCGTCTCCATAATAGCTGCGGAGGTCAAAATTTCCAGCCATCTCGGCTTGCTCTTCCAGGCTGGTTGTTTCTCTTGTTTGCGATGGCTTTCTTTGGTCATCATAGCTTGAGTGGGAAGCCGACTCGATTGAAGGTAACGCGTGGTCATGTCGACCCTGCGGAGAGTCCATATTGACGTGAGTGATAGCGGTATCACAACGTAGGCTTCGCGTTATAGGATTGCTTGGTAGATGACCTTCTGACGGAGCAGTGGTTCGAAGATCTGAGTCTGAGATGCGTGTTTCCACGCGAGCAGAGTTGTTGAAAGATCCTCGCGTAGGAAAGGAATTGAGGCAACCTTTGTCACGGCTTTTATCAAGAGCCGAAGGGCCAAGACTGAGAAACGGGATATTTTGACGTTCACTCAAGTTATTCGTTCCCGAATCAGAACACGCAAGCTCGTTCTTGGTTGAATAACTAAAGCTCTTATGAGGAGAAGGACGCTCCAGGATAGAAGCCTCTTTTGAGTTGAGAAGGTCTTGAGATGTCTTTATGAACACAGGACTTCGATGTGATGAGACGGTGAAGTTTGGATTAGCCATCAAAGAATGTTCGGTCCGGGGAAACGCTGTATGGAGGGAGTGCAATCTACTGGGCGTGGTCGCAGAACTTGAGAAGCTGTTTTCCTTCGCAGTTTCAGACTTTGATTGAGAGATTGGAGGACGTCTGGACGGAATTGATGTCTTCCAAAAGGGTTTGGATTCAACAGAGGTACATCCCGAACATGTGGGTCCTCTAATCCTCATAGCACCAAAGCCTGGTTCAACGATAAAACAGTCTTCATTTTGAGATACGGGCATCCCCGTATCTTTCGAATACTCCGAGACATTTTCTTCGGCCGAGTTATGGCCATGAGTTGCCTTGGAATCTCCTATCAATTCCACAAGGTCATCTGATTCTTCCGAGAAAACTCCCGATCTCTTTCTCGACGTTCGATATGGAAGCTTCTCCTGAGCCCGAAATGACAGCATCCTTTGGGACTCCATATTAGATGTTCTTCGAGGCTTGTGAAGAATCTAGATATAAATATGATTAGCGATTGTTCACAAGCCGGAACCCAAGCTCTTTTAGCACTTGTAGTCTATCTCAATGGTAAGGATCACGAACTCTTCTAAGAGGTAGCTGCTGATGTGGACGAATGATCTGGCGGCTGTGGCCCCTTTTCTATTCAGAGCCCAAAAGTTCGAGAGGTACGGATTGAAGTCTAGTATACTCATATACACCTGATCAACCTTTGTTCCAGCAAGCATGTGCAACGAAAACTTAGCAATATAGCTTTCTTCCACACTCAGATATTTGCAGATGCTCATTGAAGCTTGTAGTGTATACCGTGAACTTTTTAGAGATTGGTATATGCTTTAAAAGGCCTAAGTGATTCACCTAATGGCTAGTTACCGTCGACAATGGCTGTCGGCATTCACAAACTTAGATAGGTAGACAATATAGTTCTTTCATGTCCCTGATGCGACTGTAACACGAGCTCTGAAAGAGTGTATAGAGGTAAAGACAGCAGTGCTGTTCCTCTGAAGCCAAGGAGTCAAGCCGCCAATACTCTCAGCAGCTGTAGCGGTTGTATGAAGGGAAATGAAGTTGAATAGTTACGTTAAAGAACATACAGAAGAACATAAACTTACGGTAATCTTGTGCTACATGAAACATACCTAATGTACCTACCTACCTATTAACAGGGCTTTTTCATATGTACAGCAATAGATAGACCACCGACAGTGGTAGAACGGTTGTCTGGATTTCTCCCCGTTCTTCTTTCTGAAAGGTCAGTGATACATGATCGTTAGTTCGCCCTCCACCCAGTTGCGTAGTTATTGCCATTTGCATGTTGAGAGAGGGTTTCATCGTACAGATCCTGCCTGAAGAAGCTGTGTGTTAATTGTGCCTTTATCATCGTGCTGCTGGTCTGATTGTACGGCGAGATTCGAAGTAAATCAGCAATTCTTTTGCATCCATAAACGACATTGAAGTTTCTCCAACACGTCCCGGTCAATGTTAGTCTTACACATGCACAGCGGCTTACCCCTGTCATGCTAACGTATCACTGCCAATGTCCATGCATGTCATAAGTAGTACTTAGTACCACAAGATGTTCAGGCTGTGAGTATTAAGAGGTATATTACAACCGGCTATTGTTGAAATCCGTAGATACAACCAATACCCGCATGTTCCTCGGCTCTTGGGGAGACTTTCGTCACTTGAAAAGAATAATCCTGATGACATCTGTTGGAATACGTCCAGAAAGATGGGTGATAAGAGCGAAATACATACATCTTGATTGCATGTCCAGCATATGTGACCAGCCAATCTCCACAGCTTCCCATCTATGCCTCTTATGCTAAGCATACCACGCATAAGTACTTGTATGTAATACATGTACGGAACTTTGAAATTCCTCAAAGCACAAGAGTATCGTCTTGATATAATATAGTTAACATGGACGTTCCACTTGAGGTTAACATTAAGGTAAAGTAGGCACCTTATTACTTGTGCGCCCTGCGATCCAGGTGTCGACGCTTAGCAGCTTCCGTGCGTAGCGCCTTCTAAAACTTCGTGCCGAATCTCCCTCACACATCTAAAATCTTAGAGTGGGAGGATTACAACTCTTCTTCCTAAACATGTATCTCCTTACCACCCGATATACTCCTCCTCCCAGCGCTCTTCAGCCTCCCAAATCTCTTGCGAGAGCTGTCAGCCTCTCCCGACATCATACTCCAATCGGTTGAGATCAAGAAATCTTCCTAAGCCGCTCAAAAGCGACTTTAAAACTTCAATCTCCATTCCGCATACCACATACGACTGTGTTGGGCATCCATCGAATCCTTCCGGCCTTTTTCACGGGGTTTTATAAGATAGGATTTCTGCTACGATATCTCTCAGCTTCACCAGAAAACCCCAAAGATCACGAATTGTAAGTCAATGCTTCGGCGAATGTCCTTGACAAGTACTTTCTTTTTCTTGTTGCCCTTCGTGGCAGTGGTTGTGATGTTACAAAACTTTTTTAGATGTTAGACTTCCGAGATCAATATTGCGGAGAAACAGATATTTCTGAACCACACATACTCTCTACATTTCAAATCAGACCCCACACTTAGTTGAAATCCTTACTGACCAGGCCAAAGAATTTTCAGCTAGATCTTTGACACTCATCACAATGTGTGGTATTCTTGGTCTCATCCTTGGCGACGTCGACGACGCAACCTCGACTACCTGCGCAGCAGATCTCCATGATGCCTTGTACTACCTGCAACACAGAGGACAGGATGCATGTGGCATTGCTACTTGTGCCTCTGGTGGACGCATCTACCAGTGCAAGGGCAACGGAATGGCCGCAAAGGTCTTCCACGATGGTTCAAGAGTCCAAGACCTTCCTGGATTCATGGGTCTTGGCCACTTGAGATACCCAACTGCCGGTAGCAGTGCCAGTGCTGAAGCCCAGCCTTTCTATGTCAACAGCCCATACGGTATCACATTCGCTCATAATGGCAACCTTATCAATGCCGAAGAGCTCCGCAAGTTTTTGGATATCGATGCTCACAGACATATCAACACCGAAAGCGACAGTGAGCTTATGTTGAACGTTTTTGCAAACGAGCTGAATGAAACTGGAAAGGCTCGTGTCAACGAAGAAGATTTATTCAAGAGCTTGGAGAGAATGTATGGTAGATGTACCGGTGGATGGGCTTGTACAGCAATGTTGGCTGGTTTCGGTATCCTCGGATTCCGTGATCCATATGGAATTCGTCCACTCGTTATTGGTTCACGCCCATCCGAGAAGGCTGGTGCCATGGACTATATGATGGCATCTGAGTCTGTTGCCCTTCGGCAATTAGGCTTCAGTGATGTTCAGGACATCCTTCCCGGTCAGGCTGTTATCATCAGGAAGGGCTGTAAGCCAGTCTTCCGTCAAGTTGTTCCACAGCTTGCTTACTCCCCTGATATCTTCGAGTTCGTGTACTTCGCTCGTCCAGACACGGTCATTGATGGTATCAGTGTCCACCGCAGCAGACAGAACATGGGATATAAGCTCGCAGACACGATCATCAAGACTATGGGAGAGGATGCTATCAAGGACATTGACGTAGTCATTCCTATCCCAGAAACATCCAACACAGCTGCAGCCGCTGTTGCGGAGCGTATGGGTAAGGAATACTGCCAGGGTTTCGTCAAGAACCGATATGTTTTCAGAACCTTCATCATGCCTGGTCAGGGTAAGCGTCAAAAGAGTGTCAGACGTAAGCTCAGTGCTATGGAGAGCGAGTTCCGCGGCCGAAATGTTCTTCTGGTCGATGACAGTATTGTTCGTGGTACTACCAGTCGCGAGATTGTCCTTATGGCACGTGAAGCTGGTGCAAAGAAGGTCATCCTTGCCAGTTGCGCACCACCTATCACCCATGCTCATATTTACGGTATTGATCTTGCTTCTCCTCTCGAGTTGGTCGCTCACAACCGTGATCGCCATGCAATTGCTAAGCACATTGGCGCCGAGGAAGTCATTTTCCAGACCTTGGAGGACTTGAAGACCTCCTGCGCCGAACTCTCTCCACGTGGCTTGACTCAAGAATTCGAGTGTGGTGTCTTCTGCGGAAAATATGTCACTCCTGTCACTCCGGGATACTTCGAACACCTTGAGAAAGTCCGTGGTGAGAGCAAGAAGATGAAGATGATGGATGCGGCAAAGGACGCTATTCTTCATGGTGTGGCTGGAGCGAAAGAGTTGGAAATGGTGCAACATGGTGTCGAAGTTGCCAAGAATGGTGAAGTTATACCCGCAGGCTCAGGTGAGGATGCTGCAAATGGCACGCAAGTCAATGGTAACGGACTTCGTGCCCGCACTAAGAGAGACAGAGAAGAGCCGGAGATGCCAGTCAGAGATAGATCTGATATCAGGTATGTCGAAGGACTCCCTTTCGTCTTTACAGATACTGATACTATTATAGCATGCACAACTACGCTGACGAGCCACCAAGAGGTTATGAGTAAACTGGATTGACCCATTTGATTTGCACATATGTTATGAACTCAGACGTATATATGGGGAAATATCTTTCATAGCCCTGTTGACTAGAAGCATCAGCATAAACTTTGCAGCCCTCGCATTCAATGAACTTTGCTATACCACACAAACACACCAATCAATCAGACATTTTCAAATTGATTCTCATATATGTGACTGCTTCAGATATCATGTGACTTCGCGTTCGTAGAGTCGCTTGCGATAAGAGGCGATAAGAGAATTGCGCGTGTGCGCTTGCGTTGTGATGTGATATCATGACTTCCATTTGTTTTTTATCCTTTGCAGACGAGAAATACCTTCCACATTGCAAGCCCATACCTCAAACTTCCTTGTTCTTTTTTCTATTTCCTCCTTCCGCAATCATTGGGATATATCTCTCTAACTCCTGGTCTTGTTACCGCAAAAAGCACGTTCAATTGTCTACATTTTATTTTCGGGATTCCAACACTTTGGCCGTTAATACATTATTGTTGCCGAAAGAAGATATCATTAACAGCTGCAATCCTATAGTTGAGAAAGTCGTGATACTTTACAGGCTCAATTTGGAGATCAGAGGACATTTCAAGACCAAGGAAATTATTGTCTTGAGGGAAAGTGCCATTTTGAGATCGTTGAGCCCTCGAAGATCGCCACCGTTATCCATAACGTCTCTGAAGCTGAGAAATAACGTTCTCCCGGAAAGCTTTCAATCACAGGATCAGAATTAATCGAGAATTTTGATCGATTTAGTCACCATAGGTCTCATTCGATTTCCAAGAGGCCTCGGGTCTTTTGACCTTCTCGTGTCCTCTCGAGTCAAGCTCTCTCTTTTTGATATACGAAACCATTTCCAAGCATCAAAATCGAGAGCTTTACACTGTAAGGGATTTCTTGTGCTAGTTTCTGGAGCATCTGCCCATATCCTACGAGCCACGACTGAGGAGGTATTCGACAGTAGATCTCATCTGCAAACCACCAACTGTACTTCAACGACAGCCAACAGTCATACACGTTGCGATATTGTTCATCGTGGCACCGGCCACCATTTCAGCATTTGGGACCAACAGTCCCGTTTCGGTTCTGATCGACGCCCTTCAAAATTGCCTTATTTTGCGTCACAGAAGCGTATTTGTCTTCATCTACTACACACCACCTCCAAAATGCCTACTCGTGGTCAGCTTGCTCGAGAGGCTGCAGCCGTTGCTGACAGCATTGCCTCGGATTTGCCCAGCAATATTGTGACCAAAAAGAACGCCACACCAAAGGCCAAGGCCGTTTCGAAAGCTAACGTGAAGACCAGAGGGCAAAAGTCAATCAAAGATGAAGTTGAGGATGAGCACATGATGGATAGCTCTGCGGTGAAAGATAACGACATCGTCGAAGATGATCCTGAAAATTCTACCAACGTCAAAGTTCCGACTCCAGCTACGGATGCCAAGAAGAGAAAGCGAGCCCCTCCCAAGAAGGCTGGACTCGTCAACGATGAGGTGGTTACAGGTGGCTGGGATGAGCTGCCTCATAACATGGGCAAGAGAAGTGGTACAGACAGGGGGGAGTTCGATCAACCAGAGGATCTCGAAGCAGCTGAACCTGATACCAAAAGAGGCCGCAAGTCCAGGGCATCCAAGGTAAAGGGTGAGGACAGTACTGCCCTGCCCATCAAGGATGAGAATGATAGCAACAGAGAGGACCTTGTCTCCAAAGAACTGCAAGACAAAACACCAGTCCGCAAAACTTCGACGCGCGGCAAAGCCAAGAAGAGTGCTCCTGTTACTCCAGAATCCTCCACTGATAGCGAATATGTCACTGCTGCAATCAAAGCCGAGGATGAGGAGAGGCCTAAAAAGAAGAGGGCCCCAAGAACCAAGAAAGTCGTCAAGGCAGAGGATGTACAGGAAAAGGTTGATGATCTGATTGATGCAGCTGAAAATTCAACCAAAAAAGCGAAGAAGCCGAAGAAGAATCCTTATGGTCTTACACCAGGCGAAACTCCATTCCCAGATTTTCCAGACCCGACACCAAAAGCCTGTCAGCAAGTCAATGATCTTCTCGCGGGATTACATGGCGAAGTCAATCAACCAGCGAAGGTCCCTGCCCCATCCTTGGAGGTATCGGGCTGTGGAGAAGTTCCATCCGTGCTCGATGCGATGATCAGAACATTGCTGAGTGCAGCTACAACTGGAGCCAACTCCTCGCGTGCATTCCAAGGTCTCATCAATCGATATGGTAAGTTGGAGGAGGGCATCGGCAAAGGCAGTGTCAATTGGTACAAAGTACACGAATCTCCTCTCTCGGACGTTTTCGAAGCCATTAAGAGTGGAGGACTTGCGAAAACTAAGAGTCAACGCATCAAAGAAATCCTCAACCTCGTTTACACCCAAAACATTGAGCGCCGCAATGCCTTCATCAAGGAAAAAGAATCTGGTGCAGCAGTGGAGGTCACCGGAGCACATGTTGAAACGCAGGGCCAGAAAGATTTGGAGATTGCCAAAGCCGACAGCAACATCCTCTCCCTTGACCATCTCCATGCCCTCTCAGCCGAAGACGCCATGGTGCAGCTCACTAAATTCCCAGGCATCGGTGTCAAGACAGCTTCCTGCGTCATCCTCTTCTGCATGCAACGCCCCAGCTTCGCCGTCGACACGCACGTCTGGCGCCTCTGCAAGTGGCTCAAGTGGGTCCCCGAGGGTGCTACTCGCGACCAGACCTTCTCTCATTGCGAGGTCAGGGTCCCGGACCATCTGAAATACCCCCTTCATCAGCTCTTTATTCGCCACGGGAAGACTTGTGGGAGATGTAGGGCCAACACGGGGACGAGCAGTGAGGACTTTGTTAACGCTAAGTGTCCGATTGATCACTTGGTTACTAGAACAGGCAAGAGGAAGCATGAGAGTGCGCCGAAGGGGCCGGCGAAGAATAGTGGTGGGAAGAAGAAGAAGAGGGAGGAATGGGATAGTGAGGCCGAGGAGGAGGAGGAAGAGCAGGAGCAGGAAGAGTCTTCCGAGCTCAGTGATGGTGGAGAGAATTAGTAAAGCCTAACCCCCTTTCTCTCTTGCCCAGGTTGCTTGCATGGCTCTTATCTGGCCTTATCATATACATCTTATTCGGCTTAGTGTTATTTGGGATTTCGTCATGGCATTGCATAGTTTATGGTGTTCTTGGGGTTTGTTTTGTAGCTGGGCATGTATGGCTCAAACATTGTATTGTAGTCTGAGCTAGGCATCTAGCACTTTTAAGCTTGGGTCATGGTTATCATCGGAGGCTATCTGAAATATCAAATCAAGTCTAGCTTTTGAACTTTGCACATTTATGATATTCTCGGTGATATACATTACCATAGTTGGCGTAACATAACAGCGTAGTGTAGGTTGACAATAGGATCTCTTTCGCTTCTGGTGACTTTTATACTCACAAAACATATACGGGAAGAGAACACCATTTTCTTATTCATTCCATCCTAGCTCTCCTCTACCTCTCATCAACATCGTATGCATTCCTCCGGATTCACATCTCAAGTGCAGAGCCCGATTTGAAGAAGCAGGTCTCAATGCAAAGCGGATACTCAGAAATAAACACGGTTGCAAGAAAGGTATTTAAGTAATATGATATATACAGTGGTGCACATACACATCTAATGCTCAGGGTTCATCCAACGCCACGCACACATACAAAGAAGGCGGCCTGGGATGAGAATGGGAAAGACAAACCGAACAAGCAAGCAATTCAGCACCTCGCAACACCGAACACCAGCAGCCACCCCATCGAATGGTTTATGATCGTGCGCGCATCCCAAAGGCAAGAAGCCCCTCTCCTGTCCCTTTCCTGCATATGCAAGTTTCGATCCAAAAATTTACAATGCTTGCTCTTTCTCTTGAAGAAATAAAACCCAAACATGAAGGCTGATAAAAGGGGAAACATTCAAAAAATGACTAAATAAATATTTAGAATAAGAGAAAAGTATGTACCAGTGATGAAAGTCGCATTGACCATTAAATACCCCATAATTACGTCATCCTTTCATCACAACTATAACTTTCGCATCGCACATGGTTCCTGAGTTCGATCTTAGGAGTTGGCGCCCAGAGCATGTGGGCCACGTCCAGCGGCACGCTCAAAACCTTCGGGTCGGAACATGAAGTCACGATTAACGTCCATACTGCGAATTATCCTGCCGCCTGGGGTACGGGGGTTGGCGACATTAACTCTGCCACCTCGAGAAGTGGCTCTGTTGACATCTTCATCGTCGGTATGTTCGTCGTCAGAGTAAGCGTCTGCGAGTCTGTTCATCAAGTAGTCAGCATTGTGTTTCATGTAGTTTGTTCTCCTCAGTAGAGGAAGACATGGACACGAACCTAGCAAAATAATCCGCTAATCCATCGTGACTTGGTGTGCCAACGATCCTCTCGTAGTCCGGCGGTGGTGTAGCAAGTGGTGGAGGCGGTATCTCCGCATCGAAGGCAGGCGGGTTGAAAGATGGGCTGCGGAGCATATGGATTGGTCTCTGTACACCTGCAGCAGCGTTCGTGCTCAGATGAGCCTGCGGTGGCCTCGCGAGGGACATGGCAGATAGATCCGGTAGGGCGTTTGCGTTGATGGTGTTACCGCTAAAAGGATCACGGAACCCGTTGTCAAGATGGGGTACATCCTCGCTGGAGGAGTGAGGCGAGGAGTTTGCAGAGCGCAAAGCGGCACCTGGGCATCCGCAAACTGTGCTGGGTTGGACATTTGTTCCTGGCGTGGGCCCGGAATATTCTGGGAGCGCAGTGTTCGCACTGGCTGCAAGGCAGGATAGGATGTGGAAAGGAGAATCAATCGAGATTTCGAAATGGCGTCTCTTCTTGCCCTCTGGGTCTTCTGCATCGACTTTGGAGAGGCGCATCACAATCTGTTGAAAAATTATCAGTCTTGCCTTGCACTTTGCACGAGAAATAACTTACCTTGATCCAATGATGTACCTGGATGTTCTTCCAGGTAGTATCTGGATGAATGGTCTTGTGACGCTCCTTCTTCATAGACTCGCAGCTTGGCAATCTAACGTTCATCTCAATTTCTGTAGCGCCCCAATGTTGTTCTCCCTTTGCCAGATTACCCAGCAAGTTCAAGGCCGCTGGATCACGTTCTTGTCCAGGATTGACAATATCTATGTCTTCCCCGCCCATTAAGAATTTGAAGTCCGAATCCTGAAACTCCTTGGCCAACGGTTTCCCAGCATGCTTTTCAAATAGCAATATTTTCTTCTGTGCATCTTTTCGCGTAACCTTCTTGTCATCCGTGTAGTAGTCGATATTCTCGGTGATGAAGACCTTGATTCTGTGACATTGAACCTTAGCCAGTGGCGTGAGCTTGAAAGCAATCGGAATTGTTCCTCCGAGCGGAAATGATTTTCCTGATATGACAATGTCATAATGCAGCTGATCTTCCCAGTTTCTGCTGATGGCAATGGGTTCGATTTGTTCGAGAGACTCTTGGTCTGGTACTCTGATCAACTTGACCTCCTTCATTCCCAGCATATTCGACCTGAATGCCGACCCACGCTCAATCAAAACGTCCAATTCATACTTGACTCTACCCAATGGAACGTCAATGGTTTCCGGGCATGTGTTTTCCAAGGCAATCTCAAAATTATACTCGTAGATTCCAGGATGGAAGCTCTTGTATCCTTTCGGAGCTGGACCAACTCCAGCAAATGCAGCGTCGCCTTTCTGAAGGCTCTTGCTCTGGATGGCTTGTAGTGATAACCGCTTTCGATCCTTTTCCGAGGCTACCGTATTAGACCGGCTGGATCTGGTGCTGCCCCCGTTCGAATTCGATGTTGGAGATCCTGGTCGTTCTAGGGAAGATCCGGGAACCGTAAGATTTGTACTCGATCCACCATTCGGCCTGTCTCTTAACACGTGGTTGCACAAAGTTCCATATCCATCAGGGCCTTGAGCTTCCCAGCTGGCATTGAAAAAGGGGAACTCCTGTGTTCGGATGCTGACTTCGTTTACCAACTCAGTCTTCTTCGGAGGAATACCTAATAGATTTAGTGCGCTCCTTTAGACAATCAGTGATCAACTTACCTTCCGGCCAATCCGTTCTACCATTTCCCTTGAATGTCATACTGATAGTCTTGATCTTCACGGTCTTCGTGACATTCAACACAAGTTTACCACGGAGCAGAGCCGGAGTAGTTTGCGTACTGGTAGATCGACTGTCATGATCGAATCCAGTGAGATACAAATTCGGTTCCGCAAATATGATGTGGCATGAGACGCCATTTCCCGTGCATATAGGCCTTTCTACACTTCCCGGACTCGTGCCACTTATCGAGCCGCTTATTGATCCGGATCTTGAGTGCGGAGTGTCGCCAATGCTGTTTCGACCTGCACTTGCCGGGTGCAGGTTGTTTGACGTTGTTAATGGAGGTCTCGACATGGTGGCGTAAGCACTGTGACGGTTTGCTCGAATTCCTTCGGATGCGTGACGTCTTGTACTCGTGGAAGTCCTGGAAATGGGGACTGAGGTGTACGGCCGAGCTGGGACTGTCTCGGGAGATGCAGGGCGTGTAGAGGTATCCGCAGTTGTGGAATTCGCGGGCGAAGAGGCGAAGGACCACGAGGGGAACACGGAACCAAGCACACGCTTTGCGGTATCTTTGGAAGCCAGCTTTTTGATGTCGTCTCTAAACTTGGAGGGTTTTTTCGGTGGAGGAGGTAGTCGGGGTTGCTCGTAGGCGTATCGGTCGAAATCCGCGGGAAACCGGCTAACGTGAATGGAATTGGGTCGGCGCTGTCTTCGTTGGAATTGTGATGAAGGTAAACGCGCTGGTTGTGCGCTATGATGGTCGTATCGGTCTTCCAAAGGATCTTCGCCGGGGAAGTAATATATTCTACCACTTTGTGAATAGCTGGATGCTGTGCGCCGGTGTTGTTGTTGTCGGGGTCGGGGTCGGTAGTCTGCCATTATTTGTGGTGAGCGTCGCGTACGACCAGTAATGATGATGATGGTGATGATGATCCTTGGGGGGAACTGATATGTGAGGGAGCGGCGATGCTATCAAGGACATTCAATGCCTCGCACTCAACATTCGACTTGAGTCTTGTCGCATACTGGTTCTCATCGAGAGCATTGTGAGGTCCTTGAACACACAATGGCTCCTCCACCGCCCGATTCGGGAACGTGGAGCGCAGACAGTCATGCGGTGACATGACACAGGGTGTTTGCCGGTAAGGCTTGGGGAAGGAACAGCAAACAAATAGATTAGGCCGAGAGGGAAAAGACTTACCTGCAGGGAGATTGCTATAGGTACATTCAGAGGGCGGCAAGTCGAGCAGGAATGATGAGCGGGATTCCGCAGAATGAGCCAAAAGAGCCAAAGTATCGGTCAAGGAGTAAGTAATAGTTATGCCCAAACTGCCAGCACACAAAGTGCAATTGTGGAGAAAGCCTTCATTCCAAGAATTCGAGATCCTCGTCCGGGGCTGGTTGGTATGCTTGCATAGAGATCCTTGCGGGAGTTGTCGCAGGAGATGGTGTGGCTTGGATGGGAAGTCCGGAAAGGTACCAGTGTGGTTTGCGTATCGGACGTTGGGCAAGAGGAGGGAGGAGGGGGGAGAGGGGAGAAAGGAGAGAGGAAGCAATTGATGATGATTGAAGAGGAGAGTGATATCAAGAGGATGAGTATGTATGAAGGAGGAGGTTATGAAGGGTATTAGATGGTGTTGAAGAAAGAGAGGGAAATGATAAACGACAAACGACAAACGACAAACAGACGCTTGATACTACTCCAACCTCTATTCCAAGTCAGTCAGTGAAGTTATGAAATCATCGTCATTATTCGTACTGTATCTATGAAGTAGTGCTGCGTAAGGTCCTCTTGGTTTGAAATGGAGCTGCTTCGGATTGGTCTGACTCGCACTGCTGGTTTGCCGCTTGCTGGTGCTGCATTTTTGATTTCCATTTATTATTATTTATTGCATCTCTTTTATCTTCGTTTGTCCGTTTTTGTGCTTCGTATGGTGGAATGATAAGTGGGAATTGATGCGATGCATCTATCTATGGATAGTGTGTATTCGAATAGAATGAACATTCATTGACTTGAATCGAACTTCGTGCTCTACAAACCTCCAACTATCCGACAACTTCAAGTAAATGCAAGATGAAGTCTCCCAAGATTGGACCTGCACTGGTACTTGTGTTGTCCTCCATCTATTATCTGTCTGTTTCAAATCTCCAGTTTCAAGCGTCGAGTCTCAAATCTCAAGTCAATCCCGAGTCTCAAATCTCAATCCTTAACGGTGAAGTGACGACTTCTTCTCCCCGGACGACTCAGACCTGGCAGCAGTATACTTCTAGAAACTCGATCCGTCAATAGACACGCATTTGTTGTCACCATCATCGTCACCGCCACCGCCACCGCCACCGTCACCGTCGCCTATTCATAAATGAAGTATTGTAGAATACCAATTGCACAGCCGGGAATTGCGGCAAGACGGCTTTTTCGTTGGTAGGGAGAGGTGAAAGGTATTTGAAATGTCGAGCACTTTGCCCGCATCCCATCCCACCTTAGTCGTTACTATGTACATACATAGTTGTATCAAATACTCGCTTCTGTTACCCTAATCCCACCTAATATTCAAGAGACGACCACCTTAAGATACACTACTTCATATCATTACTCCGTACTCCCTATTCCACTCCCTCCGTTTTGAATACTTTTAGTAAGCATACCTACAGCACTGGTACGAATGTAAATGTCTAGATTCATCCTACTACGTACTATGTACATGCAACTCTTGATACTTAACTATCCATATCGACCTCGATCTAGGCGCTCGCTTTATATCCGTTCCTCATCCGAACAAAGAAAGAAAGTCGTTCCTGTAGAATAAACCGAAGTTCCGACAAACCCTCCCTCGCTCCCTAGCCTACTCCATGCAACTGACGATTTAGCTACAGTAACCTAGGTAGGTACCTTACCAGATGCAGTCTTGCGGCCAGCCGGGGCTAGAATCATGGGATTATGCCATCTTGTCGATACTGTAAATACTGTAAATAATTGTACGTAGTATGTACTATGTACTGTGTACATATGTATTAATACAAATGATAATGTCAGATCAATGGAATGGATTGATTCATGTACACAGTACATACAAGCAGTGAGTGAGTGGTGGGCACTATTGGCAGATAAAGGAATAGAAACAATGCTGCGTCAAAGCGCATAGGTAGGGTACCTAGGTAGTATGGATCAAGAGCATCCACTGCAGCATGATGACATGAGTAAAGAGAAGTCGAAGGATGAGTAGAGTATCAACAGCTCAATGTCTGTGGACCTTGAAGAAGCGCATCTTTATAGTTAACTATAGGTATGTATATATGCAAAGTGTTCTCTTGGGTCCTTTGATCTCCTATCTCTCCATCACTTCATCCTTCAACTTGAAATACCAAATGGTACGTACGTATGTACATACTGTATGTATTGATATCATCATAAAATACAAGAGCAGCATTACACCGTAGAAGTCTCTAGAGCAGGTACAGCAACTCATCGTCCGGACTCTGCTCTGTCTGACCCTATTAAATCGCCCGGTCATATCGGAAGGAAATAACCTTTTCTGCGCTTCTTGGTGCCCAGCATCAGCCCCGTCACCACAAGCGACATGATACCTTGCCTCGTGACCTCACCATGAGAACCCCTACACCTCAGAGGATTATTCATTCAAGCACGATCGATCGATCAAAGTATGAAGAACAGTCTCATTCTCATTCTCATTCTCATTCCCACCATCACCATCATCATCGTCTCATGCCCTCATCAATGCACACAGTGTTCACAGCCGATCAAACACCGCAAAAGTCCAAACCGTAGCAAGCAAGATCCAAAGAAGAAGAAGGAGAAGAAAATCTGAAGCGCCCCAAAGGGTCCCTAAAGTCATCACGTCCCGCTCTGGGGTCCATCACGACGACAAGTCACCCGAATCCGTGCGGCGCACAAGGAACAGCAGAGAAATTTGCGTCGAGAGGCCGGGATCAAGGGCTCAATAGACCTTTCTTCGCACCACCACCGACGACTTGTTCCTCTTCATGCCTGGGGGGAGCAATGATTGATGGACATGAATGACGATGGCCGAGTGAGAGTCAGAGTGAGAGTGAGAGCTGCGCTGCGAGGGAGAGGAGATGGACAAACAAGCTTCAGTGACTTGGAGTGGGAATCGTACATAGTAGACCACGCACGGCTTATTGTTGACGACATCATCGTCGTCGTTGTCTGGATGATCTGGTTGGGGGTGTAGTACGCTCTTGAACACAGCAGCATAGGTAGGGTAGAGCTGTACACTCCGTCCCTTCCCCTCCCTCTCCTCTCCTACCCAAGGCCATCTCGGTACACAACTCCCCCGGGGAGATCACCAAAGATCAAAGACCAAAGACCAAAGACCAGAGATGTGGGGAGCACGTCGGCCCAACAGTCCTGACTCCTCTCACTCCCACTCCCATTCCCACTCTCCAATGACCATCCGCCACCCACAAAGCTTGGCAATAACCCCGCAGCCGTCGTAGAGGTGGTGGTGATGGTGGTGAGGGTGGAAGTTGTGGTGTGGTACTGTAAATACAGTAGAT
This sequence comes from Xenosphaeropsis pyriputrescens, assembly GCA_022609375.1. Lineage (NCBI taxonomy): Eukaryota > Fungi > Ascomycota > Leotiomycetes > Phacidiales > Phacidiaceae > Xenosphaeropsis > Xenosphaeropsis pyriputrescens. Next base: position 889,163 of record JAGKQE010000001.1, on the reverse strand, counting down.
ACTCACTAATACTCACCTAGAAAGCGAAAAAGGGCTTTGAGGCGCGCGGTCAGTGGCAATGGGCAGGTAGATGGTACCTAAGGTAAGGTAGAGTAAGGTAGGGTAGAATAGGGTAACGAATAAGGTAAGGTAAGGTAAAGTAAGGTACCAAGATGCTAAATCTCGCTGCCAAGTATTTGCACCTGGGGGAAGCGTTGGACTGATGCTGTGCATCTTGAGACCCTGTATTCATACTATGTACTCCCAGCCTAGGAGGTAGGTAGATACCGTAGATAGGCGGTTGTAGGCGGTGGAGATAACTTTCAAGTGCCGGTGTTATTGTTATTGTTGTTGTTGTTGTTGTTGCTGCTGTTATTGTCATGACGCCTTGATGTTCGTGTAGGGTGTACGGATGCACAGTTGAATCTGTTGATCATCAACGAATCCATATGTAGGTAGATATGACAGCCGATGAACATCTGCCCATCTGGAGGCCCAGCACCAGCACTTGATGTCAAAGATTGCTGAACTGTACAAGTACATCTTGACATCGGAGAAGAAGACTGTAACTCTGCAAGATAAGAACAAGTCCGAACATACCCGGTATGTACATGTGCAGAATAAGGTAGAAGATTGTGCCGAGCTTATCATTCAAATCGATTCCAGAGTTCTGATGACATTCCCAACATGCCGTGCCATGCCATGCCATCCATCCGTTACCAAGGTATACGTACTAAGTACGTTGTACGAAGTTCCAGCGAGAGAAAGTGTGGAAGTCGATGATCCCGAGCGAGAGGGTCCTATTGATACGGTCAACAATAATACAGAATTCCACGTACGAGTGCACTCTACTTCCAGATGTTTAAAGGCGCGTGCTGATGCTGCCTGCTTGCTGCTCATTGCCTTCTCCAGCGTGGCTGAGGGAGAGATAGAGATAGAGATAGAGATAGCCCAGTGCGGTTGATAACAATGAAATTGAATGATACCCAGGCAGAGCACCAGAGTACACAGTACAGTAGAGAGATTAAGGTATATCGGTATCTCAACGCCATAACCCTCATATTCACACATGAAGTATCGTAGTACTGCACAGCATAAAGAGTATGTACATCACTTAACATCACTTGATATCACTTAAAAGCACATTCATCTCATACCATGTACACAGCTGATCATGAATATCTGTACAGTATGCACAGCACAGAAGTGCATTTGCTCATCCCATCTCGTGCCATCTCTCGACCACGCATCTCTCAGCACGGCCCCCGACAAGAGTCAACTCAACACATGATGTCGTGGCTGCAGCAGCGCGAAAAAAAAACAATCCGAGAGTGCCGAGACGCGACTTTACCTACCTAGGTACAAGTACTTTGCTTCGCTTTGCCTGGCGACACTCCGAGTTGCAGTCTACCTAGGCATTTCAGAGGATCCATATCGCCAATCTTCAACACGCCATTATTACCACAGTGACAGGGCCCCTCATCACAGGCAGAGTGGAATGGCATCGTCCAATGTCTGAAAGACTTCAAGCACAGCTCTCCAGAACACTGAGAATGCCGGGGAGTAGAAAAAGCCTGGAGAGACACTCGTCTCGTATCTGCCATTCCATACTGACTCTCCCTCTCTGATCTTCGTACACGAACACATAAACAGTACAAACAACCAACCCGCACAAGCACGAGCACGAGCACCGTACGTTCCATGTCTCATCACAGGACTGTACGTATGCGCCATCGATTGTCTCTGATCAAGAGTGCCCCGTGCTGCACAAGGACATATCTTTCCCGGAGCAGAGTAGGACGCGCAAGTACGCGCCGGCGATCTATGGATCCGGATAGCCCCTTCACCGCCCTGCCTAGGTTGCGTAGCGGGCGCTTGCCCGGCCCGGGGCTCGTCGTTGGTGGGTGTGAGCCGAGGGGGTAATGGACGAGATGGGCACGTGATTTATCTCCGATGGGCGGGTGGTGTGGGGAGGGGTTGATGATGGAGGGAGGGAGTTATTGATAGAGGAAGAGGTTCAGACAGTCGTGTAGTTTCGAGAAGAGGTCTGCGCGTCTTGTCGTTGTCGAGAGATGCGTACTCCCTCACTGTACGATCCTGAATAACTACATGTCTTTAGATACATCTGCAGTTCTAGATAACCAGATGAATTTAGATTACTATTCGTACATAAATGGCTGTTTATCCTCAAGTAGTTATACGCCTCTGGGCAAGTGTACGTTGCTGAATAACTTCAAGTGTCTGAGGGACTAGACTCCCTTTAACAATAAGGCTTCTCTTGATACTTGTGTGTCCTTCGATACCTGTAGGTCTCTTGATAGCTGTGCATCACTAAACAATTGTACGTTTCTCAATGACGGCGTTTCTCGGTTACTTTATAATTCCGAATAATTATAGCTTTAAACTACATACATACATACCCATCAATAGTTCAGTACTTACGACTATACGGTTCTAGATGACTACATGACTTAGGGTTATCGTGTCAAGTACATCAGTCACATCACAGCAGCCAAGAAAGATCCAAAATAAGTATAAGTGAACGTCATATCATCAATAATATTCCTCATGATGAGAGGCCTGCTATATAATCTATATATACACTACAAAATCGCTAAATCAAAATTCTAACCGGTAGCCCTATCGAAAGAAGGAAGAAAAGAAGGTGGTAATGTCAAAAAATAAATACAGTCCAATAAGACCGTCTATGGCTTGGAAAGTTGTTCCTTGCGGAAGAAAGTGAAGAAGCCTACGCAGATGATGCCCTGGCATCCCAGCGCGACCCAGAACCACGGATGGGCCAGCCCACTCCAGCCGAGACCGAAATCCGGGAAGACGCTACCGGGCCCAATGTTGTCCGGGGCCGTGGCCCGAGCAAGCATCGTGACGGCCGAGCCAATGATCTGCGCGGCGATGAGGGATGCGGCGATGTGGACGCGCGTGAGCGTCTGCAGCAGGATCATACCGAAGCCGACGCCCTGGATGGTGTCGAGGACGCCGAGCCAGCACCAGAGCGCGCGCCCGAGGACGGCGCCCACGGCCGGTGAGCCCCATGGGACGTAGAGACCGAGGTTCGATACACCCCATAGCTGTTGGCACCAGCGCGGCGCGCCCAGCCCGATGGCGAAGATGGGGATTACCCAGGAGTGTTGCTTGGTGAGGGCCGCGAGCGTCCAGAGGAGTCCGGACCATACGCCGATGAAGAAGAAGAGGATTAGCAGCACGATTGCCCATACGGGTGCGTGCTGACTGCTCCATAGGTACCGCCACGATCGTCCGTAGGTTGGTGCGAGCCAGTAGTTTTGGAGAATTACCATTACGAAGAACCACTGAGGAGGGTTAGTTGAACTCTATCAGAGAGGAAACAGGGAACTTACAAGGACAATCTTGCGGCGGAGAAGGGCGTGGTAGAAGGATGGGACAGCGCCGGGCTTCTGGCGATAGTATTTTGGAAGACCAACATAGAGGATAAATCCAACTGTCCACATGAAGACAGCAATGGGTGTAGTGACTGCCGTGACGAGTTTGGTAGAGGTGAAGAGGGTGGAGGTTGAGCCGCTCTGTGTGTATGCAGTGATCTCAGATCCCCAGTACCACAAGAAAGTCACATAGATCTGCTGCGTTCCTTGAATGACACAGGCTCTGAAAACCCAGGATTCTACTGGCGCACCTCCCTCGTCACCAAAGTTGAGTGCAAAGAACATAGATCCACTGGCGGATGCAATTGCGTACAGGGCTGTGGCAACGTTCTGAGTCCAGGCTTTCCCTAAGCTGGTGTGGAAGTAAGGTACCATGCCGAGGAGGAAGAAGGCCATGCCATAGAAGATGAATGGAGAAGAGAGAACATAGACGGATTCGAGACGACGGAACATGAGCCACCAGACTGCTGAGGCGCCAAGATAGATGCTGGCTACGGCATACAGCTGAGTTGCTGATTGACCATTTTGACCAGAGATGAGAGTGATTTGGTAGGAGTTGGCAGCAATGATCTGTCCGAATGCGATGAGGAAGGTGTAGATCTGCCAGTCTCCAATCTTGTATGCGAGTAACTTTTTCAGTCCAGTTGGTGGTTTGTAGTCGTGGCCGAGCCCGAAGCCATCATAGTTTTCGTTGATCTCTCCAGTGCCTCCATTGTCTGATCCACGACGGCCAAACACAGGAGTGGCGGGAGTAGATGGCTGAGAGCGTCCAAGCTTGGCGTTGTGCCTTTGGTTGAACCACTTTTTCTCACTCTTGACCAAAAAGGTTTCAATGCAGAACTGGTTCTCAGAAGTCTTTCCAGTGACATCGTCGAGCATCTTCCCGAACTTCTCGTAGCATGCATTATCGGCGTCAGTGAAGAAAGGATCAACTTTTTGAAGGTGGAAATCATCTTGTTTCTCGCCAATCACAGTCGCCAAACTCAGCTGAGACTTGCTCTTGTATCTGAGAGCGTTGAGAGGATGTTGGCCTGCCATAAGACTGTCGTTTGCTGTTGGTGTACCTGGCACAGATCCGGAAGGCGATGGGTATGGATCAGTGTTCAAGAAGGCAGGGGCTGGAGATTGGGCCTCGAATCTTGGAGCGTTTCTCAAAGAGTAATCATATCTTCCAGATGGAGCGAACGTATTTTGGTACTCGATGTCCACGACAGAGTCCGCATAGACACTGTCACCATAATCCGAAGATCCTCTTCTGCTGAAGTTACCTGAAACAAGAGTAGCAGATCTGGATCTACCCATACGGGGGCTGTCAGTGCCAGTACCAGGGCGAGCACCTGGTCCCAATTCTGATCCCATTGTTTCGTTGATGCTGCTGAAATACTGATCTTGTCCAGGCTCGGGACTTGGTGCTCTTGAAGGGGGTAAACTTGCCATTCCCGGCGCGTAGGTCATAACCGTAGATACACCACTGGTGTTGGATTGGTTGAAGAAACTTTGAGCCTTTGCAGCGCGCTTGTGGTGAATATCAACAGAGGTAGACTGAAGAATCTCGAGATCCTCAACCCACTGAGCAACAGGGAAACGTTGCAGAGCAGAGCGAGCTCTCATCATGGCGCGGACTTCCGTCTTCGAGGCCAAAGCACTTCGGATAGAGCTCTTGAATTGACCCATGAGATGCTTGGTCGACGTACTCTCTACAGTGAACCACCAACCTGGCATCTGTCCGAGTCCTCCAACTCTGGCACCAACTCCAAGAGCTCCCTTACGACCGAACTCAACAGCCACGAGGCCGAATGGTTCATCACGTGACGGAATCAGGGCGAACTCGGCACCACTGAAGAGATACGGTGGCAAGGCGGTGAACTCTGGCTTAGAGTAGACTCTGGTAGGGTATTTGGCCATAAGCTTGGCCAACTTCAGGGCGGCAAACTTTCCGTACAAGTCAATGACTGGACCAACCGTGATCAACTGAACCTTTGGATTTTCCTCGAGAAGGGAGAAGAAGACGTCCGCAATCAAATCGACACCCTTCTGCATAGACCATCTGCCAACGAAGACGAAAAGTTCGGCTGTTGGGTCGACTTCGAGTCCGGCCCATTTTTGGGCTTGGACACGAAGGTCACCACGTCCTGCCTCTGCAGCCGTATCGATCACAATCTTGTCCTGATCTGGAAGTTTCTTGTCCCATTCAGCGGTATCAGAGGGATCAGGGTTAGGAAGGGCACCGATCTTGCTGAGACCCCAGAAGATAGGATATCTTGCAAAGGAGCGCTTTCCGTACTTCTTGGAGACACCGACGGCACCGAAACCCTTTTGGTGAACACGGAGGTAAGAAGCGCCAGCGTGGAGGAGGTTGAAGACCTCTCCGAACTGTACGTATTTCTTGATGACTTCTTCGCTGAGGTTGTAGACGCCACAAATCTCCTTCATCTCCTGAGGGTTTCGGAGGGGCCAGAGACCTTGGAATTCGGCATTGTGTAGGGATAGGCAAACAGGGATAGTCTTGGGAAGAAGATGCAATGGGGCAACTGCTCCGTGGTAATCGTTGATGTGATAGAGATCGACAGGGAATCGCTCAATAGCCTTTGCGATACAAGCGTTCCAGGCTGAGTAGTAGACAGCACTGTCAAGATCATCCATTCTTGCGGGGTATGGTTCAGCCTTTGACTGTCTTCTAAAAACTGGAGCATCAAGCAAGACGTAGGTGATGTTGCGAACAACATGGTACTGAACCTCGATTTCGTACTGCTTGCCAAGAATAGTAATGTTCATGACCTCTCCGATCTGATCTGTGGGATATTCGACATCGCCAACACAAGGAACAACCCAAATCAAGTTCTGGTGTCCTAAGTTCTTTCCCATCAAACTCGACTGTGAATTCATTAGCGGATGTAGTATCAGTATATATATCAAGAACTTACCATGACACCCAAGCCTCCGATCTTGATCTTGATAGCCCAATCCTCGATTTCGTATTCCATAGTAGCGATCAAGACAGTACGGCGGTGGGCTCCAGCATCAGCGGCAATTGCACTAGTGGTTAGTGCTCCAGCACCAATAGCAACATCAGAGCGGTTGTCCTTTCCGAAGATAGTAGAGGCGTTGTTGAGGTTCAGGTTAGACATCGTTGCCTTGAAGGCAGTCAAGCTGAGGCCAGTCTTCTCGCTAATACCGATTTCGTTGAATTTCACCTGGTAGAATGAACCCATAAAGGCCCAAATAGCAGTGCAACCAAAGAGGACAGGTAGCGTAGCCATGAGAACAGCGACAATGAGTTGATACCAGACAGATCCTACTGGCACAAGGTTGAAGTTGTAGTTTCCATCGTTGGCAACGATCTTGTAACCAAGATGCGGCAGCGGTGGATAGGAAGTAATGTTGAGGACGTTAGTAGCCAAACTGTTAGGTGGAAGCCAGTCTAAGACACCGTCATTATCAACATCACCAAAAGCCCTGCTCTTGTCTGGAATGCCATCCGGGTTCATGCCCCAAACGTTCAACATTGTCTGAATGGGCCATTCTCCCATGAGGTCGAATTCCCAGAGTCCTTCCGAGTTCTGTTTCATCTCATTGTGAAGTCCATTATCATATCCGTATTGGTTCCAGTCTCCTTCAACAAAGACGTGTGGCCAGCGACGAGCGAATTGATCGGCACGGTCGACATCTCCATGTTGAATGTGCTCAGCGCTTCCCGTCAACTTGCTCCAGAACTGTACCATAATGTGGTCACCGGTCCACTCCTGGGCCTTGGTTCCATTCCAGCTCTGATCTTGGACTGTAATATTTCCACCAGTGAAGTTTTGCCACTCACCCCAGGAGCTTCCCCAGTTGGTTGAGTAACGCAATAAATCTGCACCGGCTGCATTTGGAGCTATGTAGAGATCGCCCGTTGAAGAATCCTTGTTGTAAAGTGAAGTGCTGTAATTGCCGATGTGCGGGAAAACCATGGGATTGTCAGTACCACCGATCCTGAACAAGAACTTGTCAACTGAATCAGTAGATTGGTTCTTGGCTTGATTAGTAGCGTTGTTGATAGTAAACTGGTGAACGCCGTGTGCAACATTGAGGAGCTGCACGCGATAAGTCCATTCACCCGCAGCAGCGCCCACAAGATATGGAGGATCAGAACCAATGGTTTGGCAGTAAATGCTGGACTCGTTGATACTTGGAGTGATCGAGCCAACAGTTGAGGAAGTGATTGAAAAGCTGTCGGTAACAGAGTCACAGTCCATCAATGATGAGAAGTGTATTTCGATAGTGAGATCGTCAGTTTCGTCGGCGCCAACAGAGGAGACAATACGCTCATCGTGAGACGGGCTAACCGAGGTGATCACTGGAGCTGCGGAGGTCCAATTGGCAGCTGGGACGTAGGCTTTAAACGCCCAAGGAAGCATAGTCATGTTGGAAAGACAGCCATCATGTCCTTCGGCACCCTCAATGTGTCGGAATTGGGGGGAAGCTTCCAAAGTGTGCTCATCGTATGGGTAGAACAAATTCTTGACTGTCGTCCCACTGCTGAAAGGGGAAATTAACGCATCAGATGAATTTGAGCAGTTGAAAGAATAGTCGACAGTTGCGTCTTGGTTGTGGTAGATAAACCATACTCCTTGGTTCCCTGCTCCGTCGCCCGAAAGATCTTGAAGTGCCTCCTGTCGACCACGGTATACACTCCAGAGACCGGTGGGAGAAGCCATGCCCTCACTTCCGGGTCTATAAATATCGTGCGTCTTGTTGGAGAGGGTCTCCAAAACCCATCCATCGTTGAGAACGGGATACTGTCGTCTCAGTTCGAACATGCGCTTGTAGATGTTTCTCATCTGCTTCGATGGATCTCTGTGGTCAAGACTGACACTGTCATCATAACAACCATACCTGGAAGCATTGAAAGGCATGTCGACGTAGACATCTTCACCAACTGTGTTGCATCCATGAAGTTGCCATGCGCGAGCTGAAGCCATTGGACCTCTGCCAAACACATAATCAGACGCAGTACTCTCAAGAACGTAGTACTCTTGCTCTTCTCCAAAGAGTATCAACGGAATGCCGACCATTTCGAGTGTGGTAATGAAGGCGCCAAGAGCTTGGCGTTGAGTACCATTTGACAGAGCCGGCCATCTGAAAACATCCTGATTCGTCATACCGAACATCTGTCGAGGGTCGAATACACCAGTGCTTGGATTAACCATATCGTCGGTCTTGAGCATATGTTCCCAAAACCCAACGAAGTCAACACCATTACCACCAATATCTCCATCGAGTCCAAGGAATCTGGTCATGCCTCCATAAGTCGGGTAATGGAATGCGGTACCGTCCAAACCACTGTTGCCGAACTCGCGGATATATGTCGTCGTATTGGTGGTGTTCGATGCCATCATAGCCTCGGTGACATTGGTGAAGGCATTTTCGGGTTCCGTGCCACGACCAACGTAAACAGCAGCCAACGGGACTTCTCCGACAACTTCACCAACGATGAAGAAGTTATCCTTGTTGTAAGTAGCAGCACAGTCGCGCATGTGGCTTGTGAATTCGGCCATGGCATCTATTGTCGTTTGAAGCCCCTTATCCATACGGAATCCATCAATGTCCAACATGGCTATCTGGATGCAAGACATGCGCTTGATCTTCTCCAGTACAGGATGTCGCCACTCCTTCAATCGATCCTGGACACTGGCGAATTTCGAGAGCTGCGTTCGCCAAGATGGGAAAGATCCAACACCTTTCATGTCACCATACTATGAAAAGTCAGATCAAATTGTTGATTTCATCCAGAGTAACTCCCACATACCTGATCGAACTCGCTGTCTCTGCAACCATTGTAGTTATCGGTGACATCCGTGCCAAGCTGATAACCCTCCTCGCTCCAAATTCTTGGATATACGCAAGTCTCGTTGTCTAGCTTGACATCACCAGGCTGAAAGTCATGGTATCTTCGGTCCTCCTTCCAGATGTGATCATATTCACCCCAGTTAAATGGGGCACTAGCGTTGAGGAATCCTTCGAACCCGATGAGATCTCCCATACTAAAATAATCAATATCCTCGGATCATCCACAACTTAGGGGTTTTTATACTTACGTTGCCATAGTGTTATCCAAGATAACATACATACCCTTCTCGTGAATTGCGTTGACGAGAGCTCTCCAGTCTTCGATCATACCATGATGACGATCCAAGAGAGTGAAATCTAAAGGTCCATAACCATCTCCTGACCATGGCATATTGATAAAAGGACTTCCGGTCATATACAGAGCCTATATTGTATTAGAATGGTATAATATCAAGTCTGGGGCCTCCGCACCTTGATGCCCATTCCTTGTATGTAATCCAAATCACCCATTAGACCAGCTAAATCTCCTCCAAATCGGAACTGGTTAGTCATCCAATCATGTTCAAAAATAGTGTTGTTCGCCTCATCATTTGTCGGGTCTCCATTGACATATCTGTCGAGTGTGATGGCGTAGAAAGGAAATCGCCAATTTGATGGCGATGCAGTGAAAGTGTGATCCGACCATTCTCCCCAGTAATCCGTGGCCACAGTGGCCGTCTCGTTCTCATTAAGATTGTACCCGACTTGATTGACTTCGTATCTGAGGGCCAGTACAGATGGGGAAAGAATGCATGCAAGCAAAGCGGCGATGTTGGTAGGCCAGAACATCTTGAAGGTTACCGCTGGGTATCAATTGAAACGAAAGACTATAAGTTGGATGAAGACATAACAGATGGGTAAAGGGTCTGGAAAAGTTGAGAAGGGGAGAAGGGAAAGGGAAATATATCTGTAATGCAAATAGAAGATGGCAAAGTGGACTTGATGGAATTCTAAGATACACTACTATGTGCACTATGTACACTATGACACGAGTCGATAGGATGCATGGCCAAGAACCACTTGGGAGATTGTTCCATGACATGGCCTGAAGCTTCTCTATCATTCAATCAATCTCGGGGCAAACAACAGAAGGGTGGCTCTGTGGATATCAGACGAAAGAAACGAAGAATTACCCAGATGGTGACCAAACAAGAGCAGAGCTAACCCCAGGCCTAGCCTTTGGAGGTATCATATTAATAGGTGAGAGTGGGTAAGACAACCAGATAGTGAAGAAATATGCTTGGGTACAGAGTGAGGAAAAAAGATAAAAACCATGTCAAGAGCCGGGGGCCTTTTCCTGTATTGCAGGCCATGGAAGCGCTTCCGTGCCTGGTGTGCAGAAGCCTGGTAAGCATAGTTCGGAGTACACGTAGCATAGGGGGGATGTGTGTATTGGACTCAGCATGACGATCTTCTCGATCTCGCTGGTGATGTTGGTTGATATTGGGTGTATGTGGGTGGTGGTAGGACTTGCGGGGAGTGATGGAGCATTTTCGTAGACCGTGTGGTTGACAGAGAGCGACTCGACTGCGTGCGAGAGAGAGCGCGGACCCCTCGGGTGACTGCGCACAGTCGACGACCTCGCAAGAGAGGCTTCTCGCTCCACAGAAAAAGTCAGTGGACTCTGTGGGATTGGATTACTTGCAAGTTTGCAAACCAGGCAGAATCTGATCGTCGGCATGGATTCACACAAATGGAGGGATAGCAATGGATTTACTCCATGGCCAACGATGGGCTATGAGCGATGGGCGATGGTCCTTATCCTGCAGGGCCAGGCCAGCAGTGCCAAGGGAGTCCGATCCATCCTCCATCACCCTTTCGATGGCGAAAATTTCAAAGTCCTGGAGTGTACTGCGGGAAATGGCTTCAAGTATTTGTGAAACTGTCATATGCGGGAAGGCATGATCAAGTAGATGCACCCAGCTTCGCATTACGCCCATCGAGCTTTGCAATGGCGATGGACATGGACATGGAGATGAAATGCAGGACAGAATGCAGATACCCATGGCACCGACGAAGGCGACTGAGTTCGTTGGGAGTAGCTATCAATGGCGATTGATGGGACTGTCGACCAGATAATAGGCCAGGCCAGGCCAAGGCAAAGGCAGGACGGTGACTGCTGTCTATTGTTGTCGAATATTGTCTGACGATACGAGAACACTACACCAAACACCTTGCTTTGTTTTGTTTTGCTTCGCTTTTGTCTCCCTCACCGCACATAGATATGTCATCCACCCCGGCTGAGGTTGCTATTTTGCCTTTGACTCGCTCTTCGCCTACCTGGGTGGCTTTGTTTAGTCGTCATTGAATTGAATCGAATCGAATCGCTGTGATAGCTTGTTTGTACTCCGAGGACTAAGTATGTATGTACCTACATACCGTGTATGTGTGAGTACCTATGTATCGATGAGAATTACCGGCCACTTCTGAATCCTCTGGGTCGTCTTGAGATGCCGTCCACACGCGCCGCTACGCGCTGGAATCACGAACTGGAGGTTGGTCGAGAGTTTCCACCTCCCACTCTGGATCCTTGGCTATGGCGATGACACTGACACTCTGATCGCTCACCTCTCTGCCTTCTCCTGTCATCAGCTGTTTATCCAGGCGTATCTCGTGCTGTCAAGGTTATTGTCATTGACATTGTCTGTGTGGCCCTGCCATCCTACTCTTTGGTAATAAAAGCCGTGCGAGAGATGCAAAGGCCAAGTCGGCAGCCGTTGGGCCTGGACTCGCGTTCCTGAAGAGGCTTTGGGCCGAGAAATCCAATGGTGAAAGACAGCCATCCAGGCACGCAGGCCGTTGAAGAGCCCCACATCAGTACAGAGACAGCGCATAACGCCGTTCATAAGTAGTACTTGTACTTGTAGAAAAAAATATGTACTTGTACAGTAGAATACCAGCACAGGGTGAGTACCAGTTGCATCATCCATACCAATATGTGTGAACAGGCATATACCACCGAAACAGATGAACACTATATCGGATTCATGTCACAGGAGGCAAACGAGTTGGAGGGGCCTGCACAATGTTAGGAGGCTCAAATGAGAGTGTAGTCATATCATATCTCAATAGATAACTATGCCGTTTCATGGTCGTCAGGGTGGATTCGGGGTGCGTAGGACAATGAGAATACTTACACATACAAGACATTGCCGCATGGAAAACATGGATTCCTCTCGATAGACGGATGGAGATAGTTGGGTTGAAGGACTACTCCACGGGTAAATAGATTGGGGCTGTAAGGGGGTATGTATGATATAATCTGCGACTTAGATCGGAAGAAGTAATGTTCGCGTACAAGGAGAGTTATCGTATGGATAGTTTGGATTATGCAGTATGAATATGACCAGTAGTGTTGCTTTATTGCTTTATTGCTTTATTAACTGTGATTTCCTTTTATTCCCCTAGCATCAAGAAATCAAGTTTGAAAAAAATCAATAAAATAATACAAGATTCTCCCTACCGACTAGAATAAAATGATGATCGAATTTCCATAGGCATCTATACCTGGACATGTCTATTTTACTCTGTACACATACAAGAAACTGCCGTCAATCTAGGAAGAAATAATGCTGCAGTGGTGATAACTGGCTAAGATACAACGGCGCCTGCAGCCATTTGAAAAATATCATTAGAAGGGCGTCTAGACACGCACACACGCAAGCTGGCGCAAGGTCCAGCGGAAGAGAAAAAAGAAAAAGAAAAAAAGAAAAGAGAAGAAAAGAAAAGAAGAAGAAGCACGCGCTGTCATCTGCCTGAGCTCATGCTGGAGATGTTCGTAGTGTTCAGCCACGACGGTATGGCTTGCGGCATGGCTTATGGCCAAGAAATACAAATCACGTGACTGTGTCTATGAGCTCATGCTCATGCTCATGCTCAGGAGATGGATGAACCATGAAAAGATGAAAAGATGAAAAGATCTCCATCAGCATCCCGTACTCAATATCTCTTGACACGTTCGACCGTCCTTGATTGTGATTGTTAAGTATGCTGTTGATCCAAGCTCCCACCGAGACATTTTCCGCATGTCGAAGAGATATTATGATGCAGCACGCAAGCTCAAGGGACCGAGTTGCCGATTACCTTACCTAACCTTAACGTGCCCAACGTCGTAACGAATAACGCACAGTCGTGCCCATCTGAGAGCAGAGACAACCAAACCAGATCTACGGCACAGAGGGGGAGGGAGAGCGAGAGCGAGAGCGAGAGCGAGAGAGACATCCTGATAGGAAACAAACATCACCGAGAGTTTGCTGATACAGTCTACGAATCGAAGTAGAAGGTCTTCAACATCTACAAATACAAAACCGGCGTATACATAGCTCATTCAGAGTCCAGACTGACGGGTATTGTATTCGGACCATTTTCCTTTTGGCGTCCGGACCATTTACGGGTTTCTCCAGGATGGCTGTACATAGCTGAGGCTTTGACAAATGCTTAGGTCCGTCTGAATCTTTTCCGGATACGCCAGATTATTATGATTAGAATGGAAGTTGAAGGAAGGACGAGGCGAAGGATTCCGCAGCGCTCAAATGAGCATGACTAGGGAGAAGATGACGATGAGGGGGACGACGACAAGGACCAGTGCACACCAAGCAAGAGAAGGGCTGTCTGTCAGAGGGCCACTATTGAAGGCTTTTTGTTCCTGTCGATACTAGAAGAATAGAATACAGCGAGTATATTCTAACATGCCGTATCACTACTGCACTCTCACCTGCATCGAGGTCACTGCCGATACCACTGCCATTACCATCATCACTACCAATACCACTATCAACACAACTACCAACACTACTATCACGGCAATTCGATTTCCTCGGAGTGTCTATGAGCTTGTTCATTCTGTCATTCTGCGCACGTATTGACTGATAGCTGAACTGTCCCCATCACCATCACCATCATCGTTGTGATTACTTGAGTGCTTGACTAGCTACTCGTACATAGTGTACAAGCACAGCCATACTCCGTACGCCTTACAAGTATGTATATGCACAGTACCAGGTACGGAGTAGTCTCGATCCGTCGGGCCCCGCCTGCCGGGACATCCTAATCAACCATGACAGGTCTGGAATAGAGTGTTTTGGAGCTTCTCCCATGGAACAAATTTCAAAGGCCGTTAGTGAGGGACTAGCCTCGTCGGCCTTGAATTTCAACACGCCCGTCAGTACACAGGTGACAAGTACTTGTATGTACTTGTACTTGTACTTGCAGTACATGCTCATACACGCTTGAAGGGATAAATTAATGAATTCATTCTATCAGTCAATCACTCAATCAATCAAGATTCAAGAGAATACCTATGCACCCTCCGAGCATTGCGTACGTGCGAAGTTGCAGAGGAGATTGCTGATAAGCAACAACAACTTTGACTTCATCCTTCTCCTTAGAAGGTCTCTTGCTGATTTCTGCTGAGTATACAACAGTAGGTAGCATGATCGTTCATGCATGAGCTTACGAATCCCACTCCCATGGAGATTGAGGACTGAAGACAGGTTGATGGATACCTGGTGTCTCCATCAAATAAATCCAAGGGCTACGGGCCACGCTTTTCCATGAGGGCGAGAGCGAGATCAAAGGAGAGGGTGAGGGTGAGAGTGATTGGGGGCGCTCCCATCTTACAAGTACAGTCGTGTCCTGCAGTTCTCCAGATAACTACTGGGACTTGTTGTGCATACACGCACACCTTGTCTCCTCATTCTCCATCGAAGGATGTGATCGTCGAAGACGCAATGCTCGAAGGGAAAAGTTGCTGCCGCGCTACGACAAGTATGATATGCAATGAATGGGTAATCAATAGTCCGCCCCTCACCTCTCAAGCGTATCCATATAAAAAGCGAGTCAGCATGGGAGTGTCGATCTTTGCCAGAAGGGATGTTTCGCAATCTTGGAAACTTGAGGCTGAAATCTTGTTTCAAATGCCGCCTGACAAGTATCGAGAAGAAAGGCAATTGTAAAAACCCCATCACTTCGGAACATAGCAATTAATCAAGGACTCAAGAGATAGTGAGAATTGACGACTCAAAGATCAAGAAACATCGCTGCGTTGGGACGGAGAAGCACGCAAGGAAGAGGTGCAAATGCTGTCGAAGCACATCTTCAAATCATTTAGGCCTTTGGACTATTGGTTATATGCTTAATGATGCATATTTCATCGACAACGACAACAACGCCATCACAGTCACTTATGCTGTTCCGCATCGTCGCTCACGATTTCTTTGAAGAGCGCTTTAACCCTTGAGCCCTTGTATTAGACATGAAACCTTTGCAGGGACACGATGTTGCCTACCTATGATACTATCGGACGGCGGAAGGGACAAGAGCCAACCTGGGTATTATGCTTGAGCCTGGCAAGATGGCCGCCGCTAAGTACAGCGTAACCGTCGCCCTCTGACCCTCTGCCCGTCTAGCTTCTGATCACCTCAGCCTCAAGATGGGAGATGAGACAACCAAACAGCCCGAAGAAGACACAGGAAGCATCATCGAGGCTGGATACAGCTATGATGATCATTCGGAATCGATGGACAAGTAAAAATCAGCCATCAATCCTCCGTTCGACTCTAGACCGTTAGGCGCAAATCATTCGTATTGCGAATTCGTCGAACTTAAAGTCCTGAGTGATCGTCCAGATTCATCATTCGCGTATCACACAGATGGAAGACCGAGCTCAGTTTCTCAATACGACCCTTCGACCTTCGCTCTTCAAGATATCTTACTTTCCTGCTAGACAAGCCAAGATTGAAATCTCCAGTAAGGTGCTTGCTTATCTTCAAGAGCACTTGTATATCCTGCGGGAAGTTCTCAGAACGGCCCATATATTGCACGTATGTGTATGCACAATATGATACGATACGATACGAATACAATACTTGAGAAGTTGTAGTTACAAAGTAAACAAGATATCTGGATATGATCTGTGGTAATTCGGATACGCTGCAATCATACCCAGAAAGAAGCTACTGTATGCATGTGCTCATTGCATACACACGTATCTAAGTACTTACAGCTACGCCAATATACAACATACATAGGAGGCATATAGACACGCATATTACACTGCAGAGTTTCATTGGCGCATGCAGGTGGCAGCCAGGCTTTCCCGCATTTCAAGCAAGGTATTCACAATATTATTCAAGGCCTGGACTATATATTTACTGTGTATACTAGGTAGTAAATGCATAAGATGCTAAAGTGTCAAATCTAGGCTGAGACGGAGTATCTCAATTGTATCGCACCACGAAGCCTGCCATCGCCTCGAGCGTTGGGAAGCTTATGTATATTGAAGTCGCCACCGATAGAATATCGAATGATTCTACACTATACGCGTTTCGTGCACAGCATACTTTAATGAGATAAGAAATCAGGATACAGCAAAGACTAAAGTAACCGAAGTGTTCCTTAGAGTGAAATGAGTCGGAGTATTGACAAGTCACTCGCAATTCTGAAGAATTCCAAGTACCGTTGTGCAATCAGATCCGTCACCGAGGCCATCCTGTTTTCAATGAAACGATCGACAGAAAGCCGCAAGTTGCAGCTCAGCATTTCGCTGCACATGTACAAGTATGTTCATCCAATCCAAACGCACAATCCCCAATGACTTGAGACACTGGAGGGTCCTCACGCACCACGAAAACACTCGCAACCTGAGCTTGCAATTTTCTCACAGGATTGCCTTCCTCTCAAACGTACATGCATTGTGCAGCGTACATGCAGTATGTACAAGCATGCACCTCAGACCTATTCTTGCTCCGGAAGACTGTAAGTTCCTCCCTACCAATCTGCCTACCTGTCTACATATACCTACCTACGCATATGCGCTCCTCCACCAAGACGTTGAACGTCCCCAAGACCCCTCCAACCAAACGCATTTCCCCGGCACGAAAGTAAGGATCCTCCTCGCAAGGAAGCGAGCAGCAGCAGACGTTGCCACGAACATCAGACCACGGCGCATCTCTCGAGCCCCACGGAGGCCCGGACCCCTTTCTGCAGCGTCGATATAGGTACTCGTCGAGCAGCGCAAGCTAACAGGCGACGGGCGGCGTGCCGAGCCAGAGGAGCGGATAGGCGCAGATCATCGGCTGAGGCAAGGAGCCGTCGGTTTGAATAGTCTGCTGCGTACATGTAGCCGTGCAGATCAGGGAGATCGTTGGGTGGGCTTCAGTTGTGTAGCTTTCGTGGATCATGTATGTGTTCCGTAGCAATGAAGTAACGATGTTAATGTGGGATGTCGTTGAATCGACTGAGAGGCAGCGTATGGGCTGTTTGACCCTGTGCTTGTCGTTGGTTGTATGACTATAACAACTGTGGCCTGTCCCGTGAGGATGTGAATAGTTACCCCCTACCCCATACTGTGGATGAAGATCCAAGTAAGGGGAAAGGGAGCTGCGTCTTCTGGGTAGGGTTCTCCATTGAAAGATCGGTTCTGGTGAGAGGAATAGATCTCTGCGCCTCTAGTTGATGTCTTCGCTCTTGACTTGAGATGAACTGATCGTATCCCGTATCAGCCCCACTCGTTCTCATGTGTATGGTGAGTACGAGGCAGTAAGGAGTGGATACTTTGCGGACACCATAGTGATTTTCATCGAAGTTTCTGCATACGATGATGGTGCTCACATCGAGAAATATGGCATGTTTTCGACGGAAGTCGTGGGTGAGTATTTGACCCTAATCATTCGAGAGCAAGGAATAAAGGAGGTACTGATGATTGAGCGGCCAAGATGAGGAGTTCTGTGAATCCGAACAGTATTATGTGGTTATAGGGCGATGTAAAATTACAGAACCCTCAACAACTTGGGATTTGTGATTGATGGACAAGCCATCAATAGTTGAGTAGTCTAAGCTGACCCAAAGATCTTTGTGGTGACCAAAAGAAAGAACGTAATTGCCATATAAAATACCTATACAACATCCACCCTTGAGGCTCAATCATCTCATCGTAACTTCATCGTCAACCTCATCACCAATTGAGACCTGCTCAACGGTGACGCCCATCTCCAGCCTCTTTCGATTACCATCCGAAAGTCTCAGTCCGCAGAGCGACTTCTTGAACCAAGCCTCGCCTGACCTGACTCTGAGCTCTAGCCACCGAATTGCTAACATCAATCTTCATGCCCTCAGGACCACAAGCTACATCCGTTAGCACATCTCCTACTCGTAAACACGGATCACTTACCCAGAACACAAGTCCTGCCCAGCAGCATCTCGGGAATCATGGTTGCCAAATCAGGTCGACCGAACTTGCCCGTGCCAGGATAATGTCTTGGCGTGTGAGCCTCAACACCATCCCCCTTAAGTCCAATAGACGCCTCATCAGCCTCTTTCTCCCGCGACGGCTCCGGCAAGTTCTCCGAGGTGACAAAGTACTCGATACGGACAGCGCCCTCCGGCGCGATGTCCAAGGCCTCCTGTAGCTCCTCCTCAATCCACTTGAGCGCATTCTTCGTCTTGACAGCCCAAATCAGTTTGACCTCCTGAGTAATACACTCTCGCTGCCCGAATTTCTTAGCCAGATGTATCAGGTGAGGGAGCATGGCCGAGATGCCCGAACCGCCAGCCACCAGAATGACGTTCTCGTATCTCTTCTCAAGCGCTTCGTAATGACCGTAGGGGCCGTCGATATAGGCCATGACAGAACACCCGGCGTGCTTGGCGAGCTTCTTCGTGATTCCATCGTGCGGACGGATCAGAAACCTGAGCGGGGAAGCAGTTGTGTTGCCCAGCTTGTCCACGACGTAGGTGGAAGTGTGGGTGCTGGCGACAGTGAAGGGGTGATTATCGAGGGGACCGAGGGTAGGGAAGCGCAGGAAGACGTGTTGACCTGGCTTCCACTTGATTTCGAGGCTCTTGATTGTTATAAGGAACATATCATCGTCAATCTCCTCGATGTGTGCGGCCTCCCCCTTGAGGTTATTGGCTTTGAACTTCGTGAGCATGCGTGCAAGGATGGAGAAACTCCAGATGCCGACCGTTGCCCACAGATAGCTTGGGGAGTCGAGCTCATGCGCCACGTGCCAGAACATCGCTGCCAGGTAACCTATGGCGGCAAGGATGTGCGAGTGGACGAAGACTTCGTAGGCGCGACGGCGGATCCAGGGTATGCTAAAAGAAGAGATGAAGACAAGGATGGCGAAGGGGGCAATTCCGGAATATTCGGTAGCTCCAACGAGACCTTGCGGAGACCATTGTTTCTTCAAAAGAGCGGTTCCACCTTTGGAGTCAACGAGAGGTGTGACAATGAAAGGGACGGTATGGATGATGGACAGAATCAACATGAGATAGGACATATATCTATGAATGATGTTGAGTTTCTCGTGGCTTATGCCCGTGATGTATGTTACAATGTTGACTTTTCCGGAAAGAGCGAAGACAGGCGGCGTGAGTGCTACTGCCATCATTCCTGTACGTACTCCGATAGGAGGAGATCCATACCCGCGGTGTTGACGATAGTATGGGCGCTGAGCAAAGGCCATGATGGCGAGAAACACGGTGGAGAAGAGAATGAAGCCGACGACGCCATAGCTTTTAGATGAGATGAATCTTCCAGGGGTGCGGCGATACAACCATGATCGAAAAAAGGCGATGGCTTTTTGTGATGGCGAAGTTCGTTTTGAAGGCTTCCTGGTCAGCTGAGTCTTGAAGATTGAAGGGAGGACTGCATACTCTTCCCGTAAACCTCATCCAATACGCAAGTGCGAATAGCCCAAGAATGATACAGTAGGTGATCGAAACCCATTTCGCATACAGGAACTGACTTGCCCAAGACACATTCGCCTGGCTGATTTTCTTTCCAGCAGCGTAGGCAGTACAGGTCGTACTATTGCAGCCAGGGTCGCTGAGAGGAAGAGTGATCGGCGTCGCTGAGGCCGTAGCCATATCCATTCTTCTTTCCATCTTTGTGTATTTGAGGACAACTATTCTTCTGTATCTCTTGAGAAGTATGTCGGTGTTCGATCTAAATCTACATATCTATAGAGGCGCGGTTTGAGCAAGTTGCGGGCAACCCATGTAGTCAAACATAGCGTTCGTAGGGTCGTTCCACGCGGATCCCGCCTTGGTAGATGCTTCTTTTTTATAGGTAGACGGCTGAATAGAACCCAATTTGTAATGTTTTGTGGAGTGTTTGCAGGAGTGGCGTATGCGTCGATGCTTATTGTGTTCCAGGAAGAGGTATGAGCAGGAGTGGGGTTCGATTAATATGCTCAAAAGCTCTCACCAACATTCTCAACTACTAGAACCCTAAATAAAGTGCAACTATTATTGCTTGAATCCGTTTCTCTCCGACAGGATGCTTTGAATCAGCCATGACTTGATGAAACCAATTAGTATTGTCTATATTAGTCAGCCATTGCAATTATCGACTGACAAAATTGGTGACGTTTGTCTCTTGCGACATCCACAAGGAATCGTCTCCCCGAGACACTATGGACACTTTGCCTTAGGCTTAATTCCAAAGAAGGAAAGTTGGTATGAAACGGTTGTCAGAAACACTGAAATATGGCATTGTTGGATACCAGCTGATGTACAATGAGAAGCCGAGTTTTGTATGTGAGCATCTCTCGAAGATGATACACATCCACATTCGAAGTAAACAAGATGCGCAAACCATTCCCAGTACCGCATAATGGATACAGTGAACCGAATTAGAGAGGAGTTTTGCAATTCTGAGTGACACAGTGTCCGAACAGACCGTATGCGTTTTGTAGGTTTAGCTGCAGTTATTCACAGCCATCCGCATCAACATTCACGCGATGATGGTCGTGAAATCTACTTGGGTGCTTGCGAGACTCTGTATAGCTTGATTGTGACTATTCATGGTCTAATGATTGATCTTGAGAGAGAAATCTATATGAGGCACTCCTTGGTGGATGGCGCTTGTGGAAATAATATCGATATCTAAATGGTCAGCAGATTCCAGCAAAAAGATGTATAATACTTACCATTATTAACGTATGTATTGACATTGCTTGTAGTCAAACCGCCACTGCATTCCAATAAGAACGACTTCTTCCCTGCCCATCTCTGTTTGATACTTTGAGCAGCGACCTTCAACCCAGGACCATCAAAGTTATCCAACATAATGATGTCCGCGCCAGCGGCGATAGCCTCGTCGGCATCCTTCTCGGAATCGACCTCGACTTCAATCTTCAAGGCAAATCCTCCAGCAGATTTGGCAGCCGCAACAGCCTCGGTAATGCTGCCTCTGGCCCAAATGTGGTTATCCTTCAACATGGTCATAGAAGATAGGTCATGTCTATGGCCATCAACACCGCCCACAAGCATACCGTATTTCTCGACCAGTCTGAAACCTGGCGTAGTCTTTCTTGTTCCAGCAAGAATTCCAGTATACCCCGCCTTCGTGACCAAATCTTGCATTTCCTTGCTCTTCGTTGCAATACCCGAACATCTTGACAGAGTATTCAACGCGACTCTTTCTCCTAGGAGGAGGTTTCGTACCGGTCCAGTTACTGTGGCGACCTTGACTTTTGAATCTGAAGGAATGATATCGCCTTCCTTCATGTGCCACTCGACAGTGCAACCGCATTGCGCAAACACCTCGTCGAAGAAGGGAACACCCGCGATGACACCCGCGCTTTTGCCGAAGAGCGTTGCTGTTCGTATGGAGTCGCCGACCACGAATCCGCCATAATCGAAGCTGGGCGTGTCTTCCGCAAGCCACGAGGTAATTTGCGTTTTAAAGTGACCCGGTAGTAAGCAGGCAAGGTCTCCATGTTGAGCTGCCATTTTTTGAAAGTGCCTTGGTAGACGGGGGAAGAGTTGAGGACCGAGGACTTGGTGATTATCTGATGTGTGAGGTAGTAGTGAAGTGCATTTCAAAACCAGCTGTTTGTTAAGCTATTGATGATGATGATGATGATGAAGACGCGAGGCTATCTTTCCCAGCAGATCTCGGTCCGGGGACCGAGATGGCGGGCCAAGCAAATTGCATGGCCAAAGTCAAGGTATCATGAACGATCAGTAAGTATTACTTAGTATTACCCACGGGGGGAAGACATTGCTCCTTCTCAATGAAGCACACCGATATACTCTATTTAAACTACATCAATCAGTTTTGTTGTACTTTGTCATCAACAACTTCACTTGATGCTGTTCGTGAGTGCAGCATCTATTCTCGCTGGCTTGTCTCCTGCCCATGGTGACTTTATGAATAAATTCCGTGGCGGGGTAATCGGTACTTATACTGCTGAAAGCCCAAGTCAGATTCTGGAGAATTGTCACAAAGAAGCCAAAGATGAATGAAGATGCATTGTACCAAATTTCTAATCTAAGAGGAACAAACGGTTCGAGGGTCTCTATATACTATATAGTGCTGCTCATGCTCCTTCCTTCTCGCCATAGAGTAGAAACACGCGTGATTTTCGTGGCCTTGTTAATCCGGCTCACACTGCCCTTTGATAAACCACCAGAGCTTGTAATTGGGTTCCCTCTGTGACTGTGTTCATGATTATCTGGTGATTCTTGATTTTTTGTCTTTCTTGTTCCACATCTTGTTTTTTCTGAGGTGGGTTTCTATGGGAGTGATGTTGCAGATATCTGTTTGGAATCTGTGGTACAATTATGTGTCCTGTCGACGAATATTTTTTTAAATTTACAATTTTTGATGCGCATGCCCTTTCAAGAATATTGGAAAGATATCTTGCGTGCATCTTATTCAACTATATTTAATACGTACAGATACCTGACTCATTTGAAAAACGCAACTGCACAAGCAGCTACATTGCTTCTCTTTAACCTCCCATTACATCCTCTAATCGTGATCAATAAGTTTGTGCCTTTTTGTGATTGTGTGTTGTGTTAAGGAATAGGCGCGCGCGCACCTGCTCACAAGAAAGTCCGGAACACTTGATCAACGAACAACCACAAATTAACGCACAATATAGCTACATACTTATGAATGATCAATAATTATAAACAGTTGATTGCAATTGATACAAATGCCATGTATCAATGGTTATGTGTTCGAGTCATCACAACCTTTGACCTAGTGATGCAAACTTGCTCGCTCTACATATGGTCACTTTTTCGCATACTATAACAACTGTATATAGTATGAATTAAGTCCGGTCATTCAAAAACAACACTAAGTCCGCCGTGGCACAATTGGCTAGCGCGTGGGCCTTTTATGAGTTCTTCTCAATGGAAGCCCAAGGTTCGGGGTTCGAGCCCCCGCGGTGGAGATCAGCTGGGTTCAATTCCCCGCAAAAATTGGTGTAATATTTTTTTGTCAAATTTTGCTCCAAATACACAACCGAAAAGCTGAGGCTGCGTGAATTTTGACCTCAGTAGCAATGATCTTTCTTATTGCAAAAATCAATCAGCATTCATTATCACCCTACAACCAAGGACTAGCTCAATAGCTCCACTAGTCGTGAAGTTACAGGTTTTCCAGTTGTGCGGGGGGATTTTATTTGCGAATGTCTGCCATCATGAAAACTGTTAGAGATGCATACAGTCACAAATATCAAGCTCAGTAGAGTAGTCACTCGACATCCATAGTGTTACTTCTGTTTTCTGAATGGACAATTCATATATGCAATTTTAAGAGCGCACTCTCTCAAACGAACTTGCTGCTCTTGCTAACATACAGGTCCACATATTCGTCGACGGCCATGTTCTCCAACTTAGCCGCATCATTGCCCAAGTCCACCAACTGCTTGACCTTGGCCTCATCGAAATGTGGACCAAGATGTCTCTTGTACTTGGCCAAAATCTCTGGCTTGGCCTCATCTCTACGAAGCTTGTGACCAAGTGGCGCCTCAACAACAATTTCCTCATAAACGGAGCCATCATTTAAGGTGACAGTAAGGGCATTTGGGATAGTACGCATGTGCTCATTGTGGTAGTCCTTGGTGAACTGAGGATCTTCAACACATGAAATCTTTTGACGAAGACTTTCGACGAGCGGGGATGTGGCGGCTTCGCCACCATCAGTGTAATCGGTCGCTTCGAGGCGTCCAAACACAAGCATCACAGCGCACATGTATTGGATACAGTGATCGCGATCGGCAAAGTTATCCATGGGCTTGAACTGCTTATCGATAATGCGAACGCATGCCTCATGAGTGCGGCAGGTGATCTCCTTGATATCCTTAGCAGATTTTCCTTGCTCCTTCAGTTGCGCATGAATTCTCTTGGACGCTTCAATTGCAGTCTGCGAATGGAACTCGGCTTTTAAGGTTAGCAAATTTCCTGCTTCAACCGATGTTCAAAAAACATACCTGGGTAAGAAACCTTGAACAAAACATTCTCCATCACATAGCTACCATATGGTCTCTGGAACTCAAACTTCTTGCCCTTGAAAAGGACATCGTAAAATCCCCAGACTGGTGCAGACAGTACAGTCGGTACACCTGGTTCGCCAGCCTTAACCTTTAGTACAAGGTTGACAGCACGCTGGCAAGCGTCACCAGCAGCCCACGACTTCCTCGACATGGTGTTTGGCGAATGTCTGTATGTTCTCAGACTCTGTCCGTCAACCCAAGCTTGTGAGACAGCATCGGCAGTTTGCTTTTCGTTCAATCCGAGCATTTTCGAGACCACAGCAGCACTGGCAACCTTCACAAGAACAACATGGTCAAGACCGACCCTGTTGTAGGAGTTCAGAAGTGCCAAACAGCCCTGTATTTCATGCGCCTTGATCATTGCCTCCAAAACTTCCTTGATAGTAATGATCTTGCCATTTCCAAGGTTTCCACCAGCACGATTGGTTCTCGAGACCCAATCCGCAACAGCAAGAATAGCTCCGAGGTTGTCAGATGGATGACCCCACTCAGCAGCAAGCCAGCAATCATTGTAATCGAGCCATCGGATCATTGCGCCGATATTGAAAGCTCCGTTGACGGGATCAAGCTGAAATGGTGTACCTGGGACTTTTGTACCATTGGGCACCACTGTCCCCTCCACGATTGGACCGAGAAGCTTTGTACATTCTTTGAACCGGAGACCCTCAAGACCACAGCCAAGAGTATCGAGGAAGACGAATCGAGCGGTGTCAAACTATTCATATGAGCTTATACAAAACACTTCCAGGGAAACACTGACAGCTAAATCAGAATTGATTGGGGTATTATGGACATAGCTGGCAATGTCCTTGATCTCGGGATCATACTCTCTTTCTCCAGTAGGAACTGGAGCACCAGATTGTAATGGAGACATGGTAGAGAACTTTGCAGCGAAAGGACGAGCTGTCAAACCAAACTTCACTCTAGAAGCGCCCACGAGAGTGCTAGTTCGTAAACCTTGTGATGATACCGAGGATAACCGCAAGTTCTTGGTAGCTGTTCGAAGACTACGATTGAGCGACGACATTGTCATCAGCTGAAGGTATTGAAGCAATTGAAAATCCTCACAGAAGGAGCAGTTTCTGGGAACAAATATCTGAGGTAGGAGCTCACAGATGAAGGTACTGACGTTACAACGACATGGAGCTATGTATTCGGTACCGCTTGGACTTCTGGGGTATGGAGAGGGAGCGACAGCCGAGGAATGAGGGGAAATGCTTATTGCCGATGAGGTGGGGCGGCCGCTTGTATCATGGAGACCGAGGACGGTGAAGCTCTGCGGATGCAATATGCAAGTTATCCGTATGAGTTTCGAGTAACTTATGAATTCAAGTGTCTTGATGAATTCTCAATTCATAGCCATATTGAGCGGTGGAAAAGGGGTGCAGAATCTGTCTTCTGAAATGGAGATATCGAGAATTCATTATGTAGATAAGCAGCATAGTGGAAAGGTACTTTTATGAGTCGTAATAACTTCCTTCCAAGAATTTTACGCCCAACGCAATTAAAAAAACGAATATCCGTTTCAAGGGTGGAATTGCATCTGCAATAATTTGCCGACTGTCATACATTTACTGCAACATGTACGACATACGACGAACCAGCGGAAGAGTAATGTGTACCTAGACTTTCATACTGTACCTTTCTTCATCAAACATATTTCCGCCTCCGCATCATTGCAGTACTTTAATCCCGCACTATCCTCTCTCGGCAGCTCATCTATAGTTCTCGTGCCCCACATATACCTCAGTTATGTTCTCGTCGCTCATTTTGCAACAAGCACCCCCTCTCGATCCAGAATGGCTGAAGCATGAGAAAGCCACAGGGCTACTTGAACCGCAGCCCACATATACGACAGGCGAACGACGACAGAGATATGCCGAAGCCTGCAGGAAGCGGAATGGCGCAATGCTCATTGGAAGAGATGCGTATCTCACCCAAAGCATCGAGACGTCAGAATTCACCATTGCAGCTCGTGATGGGCATCTCGTTGGCGTCAGGACATACCGTCGAACTGGGGGCGCGCCTGCGGCCGCTCGAACCGTGATATATTACCACGGAGGCGGTTTGAAGGTTGGAGATTTGGATAGCGAGGACCTGTCATGTAGACGCATTTGCGTCAAAGCCTTCTGTACTGTTTACTCTGTCGATTACCGACTGACTCCCGAGAACTCGATGGATGTGCCCGTGGACGATGCTTGGGATGCCTTTGTTGCAATATGTGGCAGCGGGATCCATGGCCGGCTGGTCCTGTTGGGGAGCTCGTCGGGAGGCCAACTTGCCGCGCAGGTCTCCCAGATGGCTCGGGGATCTTCCGGGCTGAAAAGTATCGATGGGATACTTCTTCGCTGTCCCGTCACCGCGAACAGCTATGAGGGTGATATTCGGATTCCCCCACGTTTTCGCCATGCGCATACTAGCTGGTCTTCGTCTTTCGAGACGAGCCTGCTGCACTTGGATAAAGGCGAAACTTCGTCTATCATGCCATTAGAGGCTACTGCTTTCGAAGCTCTTCCTCCAGCGTTTGTGCAGATTTGTACGAACGATGTTTATTACTCAGATGGCCTATGCTATGCCGAGGCTCTATCAACTGCTGGTGTCCCCGTGAAGATAGATGTTATTACAGGCTGGCCACATACGTTTTGGTTGAAGGCACCACATCTCGACCGAGCTTTGAGGGCGGATAGGGATACGATTGAGGGCTTAGAATGGCTGTTTGGACTTTCTCCAAAGGAATCAGTTTCTGCGTCCGACCATACAAAACCTTAACTGCTGCTTCTAGTTCTGGGATTGGTGTCCCGAATTTTACGACGTTGTGCTCTTTCTTCAATCCACTAGCTCCAACTCAGGCGGCCGTTGATGATAAGTCAACAGAAAAGAAAGATTATTTACAGTGAGGAAATACCCCGTTTTCAGGATTGTGAATGCGAAAGCTTCCTACTCTGCATGAATACAAGATCCATGTACACGCTTTTACATTAACCCATATATAACATGTGTAGAAAGGAGTCTATGAGAGAGTATGCCAGGAGCTATGTAGTGTGAGCACGATTTGGGAGTTGGAGGATTGTGTAACAGTTCGTCTTGGAATTCATGATGCTCACAATCACATGCCGGTATGCGGAGCTTGCTCCATTGCTTCATGCAAAGATCGAAAGATACCGTAAGATATAAGAAAACTCATCACCAGTATTGATTCTTGGACTATCATGTATGTCTCAAAACTGTCTGGCAAGTCGCAGATGTAATCGTGAACATTCTGAACGTGCAGGAGTAGAGTAACGTGCCAACCCACTTGCTGATCTCGTGCCGATGCCCTGCAGAATTGTCTCTGAAATAATTTAAGGCTGAACAAGGAGATGCCAAGGAGATGCCAAGGAGATGCGAGAGACTCGACAAGAGAGCGAGACACATATAACAAGTTCACATCATGATATGTTTGCCCTCGTTTTCCTGGAAATAGCAGGTGGTGTTTGATGACTTTGACTGTTCGAAGAGTGCGATGTCTTGAATAACCCAAGCCTCATCGAAGGATTTCGTGATATTTTGAGTCAAGTGAAGCAAATCCCTTTCAATAGTTCTGAGAGACCCAGCTAATCAAATCGTTGGGGTCGCGCCTGATTGGTGATTTCGCTCGCTCGAGCGGCATTGCTTATTCTCAGACATCGGACATTTGTACAATGATCTACACCTCAATCCCTACTCTGTCACAAAATACATGGCACTGATGTGTTCAGGTTTATTTATTATATTATATTCCAATCTGCAACTTAACGGCATCCCTCAAGGTAGGTCCGTCTTAAGTGTGCAGGTGAAAACCATGAGCCGTGTTCGAAATCGTCTGGAAGGATTCTCTTCTTTATGACTTCCGGGATGACGATGACCGACGCCATGGTCTCTGAGCCAAGTAACCTTAAACAAAGGAACGAAAGAAAAGAAGATTCCATATCCGACGATCTCGAAGTTAGACTTCGGCTTCACACGTAACCACGCAAATGTACGTAGTAGGAGGATCAATAGGTACCTGAGCTAGGTAGGTATATGTGACGCCCATCTTTGAGAACGCAATTCATTCCGCCGGTTCCGATTTCCCAAGTCATATGTATGTATATATTGCCATGTTCGAGAGAGCGACGGGTCATCTGCATCCCCATTCCACCACCAACATGCCGTATACTCCTCACACCCACACAAACTACAGACCTACATACGGTCGAAGACGCCCCTGTACTGAGGCTCAATGTCCGCTGACGCAGGCGGGCATGCAGCACGACGAGGGCATCTACAGACATGCTGGCAAAGACCCCAGCAGGTTCAACACTGTCTTTGGAACTTCAAACCCGCCTCCATTCATCTGGGAAGCCGAGGAACGCCGTCTTGTGGCCCTCAAACGCCTCAAGGCTGGTGATGAGAACGCGCGCGCTGAGATGGAGGAATCAGCTGCCGTGGTGGATAGATTGCTGGATAGCCATTGTGAATGCGCCTTCAGTCCTCATTGAGGTCTCTCAGGCTTACGGCTCGATGTCATTTCGGCGGTCCGAAGAAATCTTGATGGTAGAAGGGTGTGAGACAGGCCGTGTGTGGTAGAATGCTTGAGGGCTTTGCGTGCCGGCGGGGATGCTCTTGAAGTTGGGAGGATCGGTATTTTCACGTTTGCAGAGTTACATTTTGTATCTGTATCTGTATCGTACGATTCTGTGCGCTGTCATATCGATAAGCCACATTTTCATGTCTAGAGTATTTTGGGAATCCATATAATCTCAGCATACGTTGTTGTTGTTACTTTGTTGTTACTTTGTTATTGCGGGGTGTGCCTCTCTCACATGTCGTATTACTTGGTAGATTCACAGGTAAGCCCTGCTCGCCACAACAAGTGGCTCTACCGGGCTTCAACGGGCTTGTTACCTGTGTGCTCTGTGCACCGCGGACTTCAATCGGTAAATGAAGCAGCAAGAAGTCCAGTCATCTCAAGAAGTACCTAGTGCTGGCCATTGATTCGAGTGTGTTGTCGATGTGTACGTCGCAAATTGCTCAGGAGATGGAGTATATATGCCTACGGTGGTTTCTGGATTTCGCATCTCTGTCTCATCGATTCATCTTCGTCGACACAGTACCTAGGCAGGTAAGGTAAGGACTAAGCAATGACTTCTGCAAATGTTGCTTCACGTATGTAAGAGCAACAGCCTCGCATGACAAACAGTGTCCTCGTACTTCTACTACCTAAGTAGGTAAGGTATGCACAGATATCTCACCTAAGGCGTACGCATTGGCTGATGATGTCAGGCTTGGTTGGGTGAAGTATCGCAGAGCAACGCCGTTTTATGGACATGTTGAACACACTACGGCTTATTTCCATAGCCGGGGTATTGCGGCGAGCAGCGTCAATCAGCATCGACCAACCTCATTAACCCCGCTGATGAATATGCAACGATCCCTCGGTCTGGTAAAGCGCGCCACGATAAACTTATCAAAAAGCATAAACATCCTTAAAGGTGAGCACAACACGAACAAGGCGATTGTGATCACAAATGTAAGTACATACATGTAGGTTACCATTGCGGGGGTCTATCTCTCTTAGCCTCGTGGCCAAGACCCAAGAAAACATACAAAGTTCTCCGAGGTATTCATGGAGCACAGGAGTGTGGCCATCTGTCTCACTCTGGCATCCATCCATGAGCCATTCCCCAACGATTGTTCTATTTATTGACTGTCAAGAACTGCTTAGGTAGAAGACCGGTTGGCCTATCTTAGGCATGTGGAAAGTATAAAGCGTAAACTCACCTCGAGAGCCTACCTTTGAAGAACATGGACCAGAACGTTTCCAGAAGACAAGAAAGTAGAGGAAGAAAGACAAACAGGAAGAGATATCTACGATAGGCGCCGTCGCCAATATATGGACCAACTGTCATGGTTTGTGGTAAAGTACCTAGGTATGTAGATGGACGGCTCGATACGACAACACGATAATAACACGAGCTTGTTTCCCCATCCTCGTTAAGCTTCTTATGTACAAAGTACATACTTGTACATCACGTCAAAGGCCCGATACCCAGAAATGATGTACATACTCCGTACATGTATGCGGAGAGACAGGGTACAAAGTAAAAGCGACAAGCATCTGATTCCTGTCTCCACAATGACAACTAGCAATACGAAGAGCACGAAGAGCATGAGGAGCATGAAGAGCATGAAGAGCATGAAGAGCATGAAGAGGAGGTACTTGCTCTCATATGAAGGGGCTGACATTATCGTAGCACCTCGTTCTGTGCCACCATAGAGATTCGTCGATTGCTTGCCTTTGGCCATACCATTTACTGCCATGATATGTGTGTTCCATCCACATCCCTCTCTCGGCCTCGAAAAGAGATGCTGGCCAACTGAAACCTTCCTTGGGGTGCCACGGGCCTTTGATTGTCGTTGAATCAGCAACCTTATCTGTAAGCCAAAATGCATCATTGCAACTTCAAGGGATTGATTAGGACCACACTGGTAGACCAGGGTGGAATAAATCGCCTGCGATTCTCGTACTTTTTTCTATCAAAAATAGCATCATTAGCTTTCGCCCCTTGTACAGATCATATCGAGACTGCACGTTCTAATATCAATCCTTGCTAAATTCTTTGAAGGTGCGTTCAAAACATCCAATTTGGATGTTCGCAGAACACAGTCAGGTTTATTCACACCATGCAGTCAGATACTGAGCACATTCGGTTTTGCTGTTACATACGGCCTTCTCTGGCGAGAGGATATGTCGGATGACCTACTACTTACAGAGTTGTCCACTGATTTGATGGCTGACCTACAGCTGTCATGCATTCTAGCTAAGAAATTCTGAGGCTATTAAGTCTCGATATTGACCGACTCTGGAATATACGTGCACAGTTCATCCATCAAAGTGGAGCATGACCATCGTACTGATGAGGCTGGGGCGGCCTTTGAAGCACATCGGCTTGACGCCTGTGATTATGCAAAATACTTATACCTCAAGGTTGTCCTCTTTTCAGTCTATATTCCGTAACCAGAACCTCGTCACTCGTTTTTCATTCTCTGGATCATGGCGCCTATTCTTTCAGGGCTTCAAGTCCTAGCTTTACTTTCAGTTGTATGTAGTCCTTATTCGAAAACGCTACTTTTATACTGATTTATTGCAACAGCTTGAAGTTACAACTGCCAGCCCATCTTTCATTCATACTAAAAGAGCTGTCGTTGTTCCATCAGACCTCCCAGGAAATTGGACGTCGGAAGGTTGCTATGTGTGAGTTTCCGTACCTCGTACTTAACACCTACTGATGATAACATAGAGACAATACCGGCGGTGTTAGAGCCCTTAGTGGTGCCTCATATACTGATACTGCTGCTATGACCGACGAAGCCTGCATATCATACTGTGATGGAGAAGGATATATTTATGCAGGGACAGAATACGCTCAAGAATGCTGTAAGTTCATTCATCGTTTCTGGATGATGCACCGAGCTTGAGCTGATCTGAACTATGCAGATTGTGGAGACTCAATTGATTCTGCAGCAACTCTTGCAACAGGTGATTGTACGACACCATGCACGTACGTCACAGTCAACCCAGACACTCGGATTGAACACAACTGACTTTATCATTCAGCGGGAATACCACCGAAGCATGTGGAAGTGGCAATCGATTGAATATTTTCTACAGTGGGGGAAAGGCTCCAGCTGGTCCTACCACAAACCCAGGTGTAGGAAACTGGGAACTGCTTGGTTGTTACACGTGAGTTGTCTCTTATATATCTGAGACGAAATTTGCATGATAAAGTCTGTACATGCATCTTTCTATATTTATGACTATCTTCGGATCTTGCAGTAAACCAATTCGCTGATTTCTAAATACAGAGAGGGCACCGACGGCCGAACCCTTACAACTGGAATGTCTGTCACAGGTGGAGCAGCAGAAATGACCGTCGAACTCTGTACAGCCGCTTGTCAAGCAGCGTTGTATACACTTGCTGGTGTCGAGTACGCTGAAGAATGTTGTATGTTCATCATCTGTGGATGAATAGATTTGTCGCTAATTGGCTCCAGACTGTGGTAACTCCATATCCAATGGTGGAACGCTGACAACCCTGTCCGACTGTAATTCAGTCTGCAGTAAGTTTTTCTCTGGTCTGGTTCTCCCAAATACGCAGGCTATTGCTAAAACCTTGTAGCTGGCAACAGCTCCGAGTACTGTGGAGCTGGTAACAGACTTGACATATACAGCTTCACTGGAACGTTCCCAACCGCTTCAGTAACACCAACCAAGAAAGCTGTCAGCACGACAGCATCCACAGCCATCAGCACAGGCACAGGCACTGCAGCTGACTTACCAAGTGGCTGGTCATATAAGGGATGTTATATTGACAATGCTAACGGACGTATCATCGCGAACCAACAAGCTGATGATGATGCACTTACTATTGAGTCCTGCATCAGTACTTGTGAAGGTCTCGGATACACAGTTGCTGGGGCCGAATACAGTGTGCAGTGCTCATGTGACAACTTCATCTCAAATGGGGGTAGCTTGACTACTGACTTGGACTGTAACATGGCTTGTGGTGGTGACAGTTCCGAGGAGTGTGGAGCTGGAAACAGAATGAGTGTATATGCTAGCGGTGATTTGACAATTTACCCAGTGCCAGCTCCTAAAACTACTGGACTTCCTGGAAGCTGGGAGTATCAGGGATGTTACTCGTAAGGATTTCCCAAAGTTTGACAGCTGTTGGTTGCTAACGTGTTCAGTGACTTCAATATAAAGGTCCTACCGTGGCAGATCATTCTAGCTGACAACAACACGGCTGAAAGTTGTCTTGGATTATGTTCTGACTTTGGTTATGAGGTTGGAGGAATGGAGTATGGCAGAGAGTGCTGTGAGTAATGTTCTAGAATGTCAAGTTCATGCACTGACAAGTCAAGACTGTGGTGACATGACAGATGTTACTTTCGCTGGATCAACTAACCAGACAGAAAGCCAATGTAGTACGACTTGTACTGGTTCCCGTAAGTGTTCCCCTTTCACATTGAAGAGAAAATTAACTGACACGCCGCCCAAGCCACTGAAATCTGCGGCGGTGGAAACTTGTTGACTTTATACCAATGGACTGGTACTCCAATCACTGATTGGCAACATCCAACTGGAAACTCCATGGGAGCATACGAGTTCTTGATAGGTGGTGTAGTCGTACCTTTGGTTACTAGCTACGCAGTCAATGGCAAGGTCACTTTTCTCGAGAAAGCTGGTACTGGTGCTCCAAATACTACCGGAGCATATGAGCTCGATCTTGCGCAGCTGAACAATTTCACTGGAGCATGGCGGCCGATGCATGTCAAGACCGATATTTTCTGTTCAGCATCTCTCACACTCCCAGACAGAGTAGGACGACAGATAAATGTTGGTGGGTGGTCAGGACAATCGACATTTGGTATCCGACTCTACTGGCCAGACGGGTCTCCTGGAGTATGGGGAAGCAACGACTGGCAAGAGAATTACGAAGAAGTGCAACTGCAAGCCGGAAGATGGTATCCTTCAGCTATGATCATGGCCAACGGCTCGATTCTTGTTGTAGGGGGAGAAGAGGGCTC
This sequence comes from Xenosphaeropsis pyriputrescens, assembly GCA_022609375.1. Classification (NCBI taxonomy): domain Eukaryota; kingdom Fungi; phylum Ascomycota; class Leotiomycetes; order Phacidiales; family Phacidiaceae; genus Xenosphaeropsis; species Xenosphaeropsis pyriputrescens. The sequence continues at coordinate 855,010 of JAGKQE010000001.1, read as the reverse complement.
GAATGCTGCTCCAACGCCATCTCTGGAAATCCTTCCAAAGCCAGAAGGTGGCCCAACTCTTTTGACCATGGACTGGCTTCAACGCACTGATCCAAACAACCTCTATCCATTCTTGATGACCCTTCCATCCGGAGGTGTCTTCGTAGCATATTGGAATGAAGCCAGAATCCTCGATGAGACGACCTTTGCTACAACCAAGGTTCTTCCAAACATCCCCGGATCCGTGAACAACTTCCTGGCTGGCCGTACATACCCCTTGGAAGGTACAGCAGTGATCTTACCACAATATGCACCCTACACCGATCCGATTACCGTTCTCATCTGCGGTGGATCCAGCGTAGGAGCAGCTGAAGCAATCGACAACTGCGTTAGCACTCAGCCTGAAGCTGACGACCCAGAATGGGTGCTGGAGCGCATGCCCAGCAAGCGAGTTATGTCATGCATCACGGCCCTCCCAGACGGAACGTATCTAATTGTTAACGGTGCCCATCAGGGAGTAGCTGGCTTCGGGCTGGGAACATCTCCCAATCTCAACGCCGTCCTATATAACCCAACCGCTGCTCTCGGCTCACGCTTCAGCGTCATGGCCAATACCACTGTCGCGCGTCTCTACCATTCTGAGTCCATGCTCCTCGGCGATGGTCGCGTGCTCATCTCCGGTTCAGACCCTGAGGATGGCGTCAACCCTGAGGAATACCGTGTCGAGGTCTTTGTTCCTCCATACTTGTTGTCTGGCTTGACAAAGCCCACTTTCACAATCGAGAACACCGATTGGACTTATGGAGAGCAGGTCGAGATCGAGGTCACGCTAAATGAGGGCACGAATGCCGATATGAAGGTCTCATTGATGGGTGCTGTTGGAAGTACGCATGGAAACAGCATGGGTCAGAGAACTCTCTTCCCAGCTTTCACTTGTGCGGGTACCACTTGCACTATCACTGCACCTCCCAACGCTCACGTCAGTACTCCGGGCTGGTTCCAGCTCTTCGTGCTTGATGGCCCTACACCTTCGAACTCGCAATGGGTCAGGATCGGTGGTGATCCGGCTAGCTTAGGTAATTGGCCTGCTTATTCTGATTTTAGTACTCCTGGAGTAGGAGCGGTCTAAGTATTGTTTAGTAATTGTCTTAATGTTTGATGATCAATGAGATATATGTACGAGCACATATTAGATATTTGGATGGAGGAAAACATGGATGTTTTACACTTAATTTTAGTATACCGTAATTAAATATATTTCTAGTTCCATACTGAATCAACCATATCGAGGAATGAGATTATAGTCAGTGATTAGGACACAGTATAACGTCCAAGTTGTATCACCATTAACTCAGAGCTCTTGAGCTCCAAAATGTTCGGATTTGTCGTCAGTAATTATCACGACCAATTGGGTCAGGAGCGTAGATGATACGTATTTTTGCTATGGGGCTTTATGTGCAGGCTTCTGCCCATATACAACGTAGCTAAGGCTTTGTTAGACAAATCACCAGTATCAAGAATTGGAACAACTCACACTGGCCAATATTGATGAATACTTTTCTTCCTCCATTCACTCTTCACCTGCGCAAGCAGAACCTCCATCTCAATAACTTCCCAACCAAGTAGTCTCGTGAATATCGCCAGACTCAACCCGCTGATCCCTTCCAGCATTGCCCCAAGTGCGAGCAATCCCGCCTCCCTCAATCTCTTGTCCTTTGCCCAAGGCCCTAGAGGTAACTTGAATTCTTCAACGGATACATTAACCAATCCAGCGTTCTCGAAGTGCTGTCGTAGCTGTGCAGCACTCACTCGCATTTCGATCCCAGCTATCCTCGCACCCTCCACAAAAATTTCGTGCCATCTCATCAAAGCACTGTCAGCTGGGAGGGATCCATCATCACACAATGCCACCATATCAAACTCCTGAGCCTCGATCCACCCCCCAGGCTTAGTGGTCCTGTATGCCTCCGCAAGATATGCCGGCCAGTTTTTGATAGCAACCCCATTGCACAACCTGTCGTGCACGAGATCAAAAGTGTCGTCTTGATAAAGCCACGGCTTCTCGATATCATCGACTCGGAAATCGACATTCGGAGGCACCCAGACCGGCTGGATTGGCGAGAGATCCGTCCCGGTGACCTGCGCTGAGGGATACATATCGCCCACATCCATAACCCAGATGCCAGTGCCGGTACATTGGTCAATTATGCGCTGTGGGTGGCTGGTTATAGGTGCGAAGAAAGGTTTGTCTCCAAAAAGAACTCGGAGACAGTGGTAATGGATGTCCATACGGTCTTGTTCGGCGTCATCGTTCGGCATCAGGTATTTGCCGGCTTCATAGGCATGGTATGTGCGGCCGTTCTCTTCTCGATAATTGTAGATGCTCGATGATATTGAGGCCGTTGATGATGCCCTTAGTTTCGTCAATGTTTGTGTTTGCTATCTCAAGAAGAGTCTATGTACATGTCGCTACCATAATCGGACTCACCATCTGTGTAATCCGGAATCTGCAAGACTTAAGCTTCTATCCGACGTGGGGTAGTTGAAAAAGACTAACCTCATCCGACTCCAAAGCCTGAAGAGGAGAAGACATGCTCAAGGAAAACGCGGCAGTAAAAAGATGGCCGTAATCGAATAAGAATGCAAGAAGCCTAACAATGTCATTCTAAAAGAACAGAGCTACGGGAAGAGCTGCTAGCATAGACGTCTTTGTACTTTCTTGAGAACAAAGACATCACTTGGACCATGTCTATCCACACAGACTGGCTTGCGAAGCCCGTGCCGCAACGTAGCATATTCTCTTAAGTGCTCGGTATGTGCAGACCAATGACCAAACTGACGGATTTCAATCGCAGCGTTTTCTTGATGTTGTTGCGCATATATATTGGCCCATTTTTTGAACCCTGTGCTGCTTTAGGCGCACGAGGCCGAAGATGAGGCGCGCTCCCCGTAGGCATAAGGCAGGCTCCACAAGTGAAAATGAGACACGCACCCGGAAGGCATCTATACGCGACGGATTGACGTTGTTGATAACGGCTAAAAACAACGTACACGTTCTGACCGCTTGGGGTATGGTCTGGTGGTCCAACACAATGACAAGTAGATGTAACACAAGCATGCTCCGGAGTAGCATGCCAACAACAACGCCCATGTCGAGACCCTTGAGAACCATATCAAGAACATGCTTTCTGAAACTATCCGGAACACGAGGCGGATTACCAACACTGAGAGTGGAACAGTGGAGAAGTGGCAAGCATGTTGCGGGCTCGGCCCCAGAAGAGGTATCTCTTCCATGCATTCCGAATGACCCTATCATCACCGAGGTAATGACATGATTTTGCAAGACAGAATGTGATCGTGATTTCTTCTTCGTGTAACTTTCCATTTCTTCATCCTTAGAAACGAGAAGGAAACGAGAAAGATGTCTGTTATAGATGTTGCTATTGGGGCAATTGGTATGCCATTCTTTTGGGGTGCGACAACAGCCGTCCTCCTCATCGTCTATTTTGTTCGACAATATGCGGCATATCAGCGACTCAAGCACTTCCAGGGTCCTCGCTGGGCAGCCTGGACGGAACTATGGCTTGCTCAAGTAACTTGGAACTCAAAGGTCCATACGGCCATGCGTGATGCAAATGACAGTTACGGTATGTGATTCTCTCACGCATTGCATAGTGAATGTCAGATAAACGCAGTGGGTATATGTTATAAGAGGTGAGGATTATCATCAGATCTGAATACTTACAGGGAATTGAGAGGAGCGGAGTTGTCTTCGCTTGATGAAATCCTCAGCACAAGCGGAATATCAAAAGATGGCCAGTTGTCGGGAGAGTCTTCGACCACCTTACTGGAACAAGTGCTTTGCAGCAAGCTTTGGAATCGATCTTCTGATAATACTCCCGAACTTGCGTTCTCCTTGTTTATTGTAACCAACAATGTATTTACAACTGCTAAATTTCGGTCAAAAAAGGCTCTGTTGCGAGAATTGGTCCCAACTTATTAATCACCAGTGATCCGACATTATTGCGGAAGATTGGTATGGCGCAATCGAGGTACTCAAGAGCAGAATGGTTCGATGCAATGAAGTTTGGTAAATTTATCGCTCTGAGAGAAATTAATGGCTAACATTAAATAGATCCAAGATGTGAGAACACAATCAGCGAAAAGGATGAGAAGAAGCATAATAAACGCCGTGCGATCTTGACCCCAGGAGTATGCCACCTCTTCAAGACGCGAATCATGCTAACAGAGACAGTATTCTGGAAGAGAAGTTCCGGGAATGGAATTCATGGTTGATGAACGAGTCATGGATCTAGTCAATCTCATTGAAACAAAATATATATCCACACCCTCTCAACTTAAGGTTATGGATCTAGCTTCTGTTTCTCAGTACTTCACTCTCGACACTTTAACCTCGATTGCTTTTGGTACTCCGTTCGGGTTTGTTGCCGCAGACGATGATTTGCACGACTATATCAAGACACTTGGGCCATTGATGCCAATCATGGAACTCCAATCAAATATCACATGGATAGCAGCAATTCTCAACAACCCATGGGTCAAGAAGCTTGTGACACCTACCGCGAATGATGGATCAGCCATGGGCCGGATGATAGGCGTTTCTCAAAGCACTGTTGCCGAGCGATTCGGCCCTAAAGCAGCAGAGAAGCAAGACATACTTGGAAGCTTTATTCGTCATGGACTTCCACAGCTAGAAGCTGAGAGCGAGAGTCTCTTGCAAGTCATGGCTGGAGCGGACTCAACTGCCACTGCCATTCGAGTTATCATGTATTTCATTATGACGAATGCACTTGTATACAGGAAGCTGCAACAGGAGCTGGATGCGGCCGATAGGAAAGGCATATTATCTCAACCGGTCATCACAGATGCTGAATCGCGCGCTTTGCCTTATTTGCAGGCTGTCATCAAGGAGGGACTTAGGGCATGGCCACCGGGAGTCGGTATCTCTACAAAATGGGTGCCACCCGAAGGCGAAACTCTTGCTGATGGGAGACACATTCCAGGAGGAACGAGGATCGGATGGTCTTCTTGGGGAACACAGCACAATAAGGCAATATATGGTGATGATGCCAGGATTTTCCGCCCAGAAAGATGGTTGGAGTTAGACGCTAGTGACCAAAGATTGGTGAGGATGGAGAGGACCCACGAGTTGATCTTTGGTAGCGGTAGATATGGATGTTTGGGGAAAACAGTTGCCTTTATGGAACTGAATAAAGTGTTTGCTACGGTATGTCTCAATCCCTTCTGCCCAGCTTGCGCTAAATTTTGTAGTTTCTGAGACGTTTTGATATGTCGGTGATTGATCCCACGGTCAGGTTCAAGAGCAAGTGTAATGGATTCTTCGTACAATCGAAGATGTTTGTTAGAGTCACAAAGAGAGAAGGATCGAACGTGTAAACATTACTGGCGAAGCTAAACTTTAGAGTCTAAATATATGGAGAACCTTGAGTTATTGACGTTGTTGGGGATCTTATAGGCTCTTGATAATCCCCAGGAGCGTGGAAGCTTATGCCATGGCTCAATATCTATACTAGAATTGATGTGAAATGTCTGCTAAATGATTTATGATCCAACATCAACTACTCATGCCGTCATCATCTAGAATAGCAAGCGCTGATCTTATTCCCATCTATTATCGTGAAGCCTAGCCCAACTCCCCCAAATGACAACCTTCTCCTCAATCGCCTTAAACAGGTTCTTCCTTGTAGGGATACCAATGTTCAAATTTAGCCCCTTGATAAGTCCAACAACGTGATGGAATCAACAATGAAGTCTATGGCCCAATAGGGGTCGTGACCCTCTGCAAATCGAACCAAGAGTACTCGCACTCTCGCCTTGAAACGCTCAACTAGCACTATCCCCTCAACCTTCTTCACTTCAACTTTTTTTTTTCTGCCACGGTTAGCAAGTTAGATATTGACTTTAAAGATAGAAGCTTATGAGGCAGGAAGGCCGAGGAAACTCTATATACGGGAGCAAAAGGAAGTAGCATATTAGGATCTTATACAATGATTGGCGATCTGCCTGCTTGAGTAATGAATGATACTGCAATCGATTGCTCAAAGTTATGGCATTGAGTCAGTGGAATTGCATCGGCGAATCTATAGACGCTGGAAGTGAGGATGACGCGTCAATATCAAAAAGATAATTGCTAGCTGAGTTTCTCCAACTTGGACAGGACCAATCTGCAGTGTATCTAGATAATTGACTATAAAGAAGTATGTAGCTTGCAAGTGAGTGTAAAATTTATGTGAAGGTCCCACCTTTAATAAGAGTAGTTGAATCACCGAGCACTCTCAAATTATCAAGTAATGTTGAACAACTAGGGGTTGATAGGTTGTTGGACAATGGTAAATCACCGAGCACCGTTGAATCACCAAGTACCGTTGAATCATCGAGCACTGCTGAATCACTGAGCACCGTTGAATCACCAAATGCAGCTAAACCATCGAGCGCTACATAATCATCCAGAGCTCAAAAATTATTCCAAGCCAGACAATAATTCAAAGCCGCGAAATCACAAAGAGCCACAATTATCCAAAGCTACATAATCTTCGAGCCCCACGACCATCTAGAACTGCATAACTATCAAGAGCAGTGTGTCCCTCGAAACCCCAACAGACCGTCACGAGAGACAATCCACGAAACCAATGCAAAGAGATAATGATATCAATTCTACTAATACTACATTTTCTCCTCTACAATCCTAAGAGCCTCCTCAACGCTTCGTAAACCCAATACCCTTCCCAACCGGGCAATTTGGCACATCGGCTTGCCAGTCAGGGGCGATCTTTGCATAGGCGGGAAGGTAGCTGTTGGTGGTGAAGTCCTCGGGGAGATAGTAGGTGATATCGTCCGCAGTGTAGTTGGCGCCGAGGCTCGTGAGGGCGGGGATGATGTAGTCCTCGCCGATGTAGTCGAGGAAGATGAGGTCGACGGTGGCGGGCATGCTGCCGTTGGTCGGGAAGGATGCGTTGGCCTGCAAGTCGTTGGGTTGGTCGTAGTCGGCGATCTCGGTGTGTGCCGTGTCGTCGCCGTCGGTACCGAAGTCGTCGGTCGTCGTGTAGCCTGGCACGAGGGCTGTACGGCGGATGATGTTGCGTGTTGAGCGGGTTTTGAGCTCGGAGGTGGAGTGCGAGTGCGAGTCCGAGTCGGATATGAGGCCGATGGTTGGATCGAGACAGAGTTCTGGTAAGCCGTTGAATGGCGCGTAGTTGTAGTCAGAGGCCGCTGCTGAACGCTTCTCGTAGGCACCGGCGTTCTGGACAAGTTAGCTGCGTCAGAACAGAGGATGGCCTTGACTTACAAGGACAGCAAGAACCCCGGAGGCAGTTTCGTAGGGGACGTCTGGGATGAATTGGAAGCCGTCATCAAAGGGAGAGACGATGAAGGAGTCGTCAAGAGTGAATGGCCCCTCGGCAAGATCAAAACGGATGGAGCCCGTGTTAATGATGATGAGGCGAGGAACATCGGCTCTGGTCTCGTTGATGATGGTGGCGGCTAAGGCTGTCTTGAGGAGGTTAAAGATGTTGCCATCCGTATCGAAAGGTTTGCAGTATTGGCACCAGGTCTGCGGCGCACATCCGTAGAGGGACGTGAGATTCTTGGATGTTCTGAGTTCTGTAATGTCCTCAGTAACGGAGAGACCTCTATCAACATCGAATGTGCCGTCTTGAGAACCCTCTGCGTGATAGGCAAATGTAGCTCTATTCCAATCAAGGTATCTGCGAGAGTACAGAAGTCCAGAGCTGGAGCTTGTGCCGTTCGTGTAGACTGCAAGTCCAGAACTGGCGGTAGCATTTTTGACAGCTGGTGTAGAAGGAAGAGAAACTCCACTTGGAAGGGCATTTCCAGTGTATGTAGTAGAGTTGATACCAGTCATAGAGAGCCAGCCAAGAGTTTCACAGTAACGACCAGACTCAAGACCCGTGGTCATAGAATCGTAGACGTAAAAGTCGCGAATATGGGTGTGTCCTCCAAAAGCTTGAAGAGGGACATCTGGTCTTGCAGTACGAATAGCCTCGTACAGAGTACCGAATGTGCTTGTGGATGCTGTCTCTCTGATTGGGTTGTGTCCAATGACAACAAAAAGGTCAATTGGCTTGGTGTAGTTGACTGCCTCCTTGAACCACGTCTCTTGAACCATGTCGGCAGCAGTGGTTACTTTAGAGACATTTGAGTTTCCAGTAAAGTCGAAAAGAACGCCAAAGGCCATAATACGCAGCCCATTTTCAGTGGAGAAGTAGCGGTACTGAGATCCAATGTACTCATACTCCCCAGTAGCTGGATTCACAATCTGAACATTGCTCGTGAGGTATCTATCGCCATAGTACCGAGAAAAGTTGCTGAAAGTCTCATATGCAATGTCGGTGATATACAACTCATGATTTCCAATGGTAAGCAAATCGTACTCGATATTCTCGAAAATGGGGTTCGTCAAAAGTCCGTTTGGACTGGTGATATCGGAATCGCCATTACCGTCATGAAGGTCACCTTATCATACGCATCAGCACTGCATATATAGATACACCAACGCCAATTGACTTACCCGTATCAACCAACAACAAATCCACTCCCAATGTGCTCGCCTTCTTCTTCATAGCTCTCGTAAAGCTCACGAAGTCTCCCCAATCGGCACCGTAATTCTCCTCCTTGATATGGCCTTCCAGCCAGCCATGAGTGTCGGTAGTATGCAGGAAGTTGACCTGACCCCAGTCGAGGTCTCTGCTGGGGCCGTACGAGGCATTCTGGGCAGTCGGCTGCATGCGACGCACCATACGCTCATGCTTCACGAAGTCCGTAGGGCCGTAGCAGGAATCACAAGCCAGGGCGGCGGGCACGGCGGCAGCAAATGCTGCGACGGCGAGAGGAGAGAAATGCATGATGAGGACGAGCGAGAAGAGCAAGGAGACCTACCGGAAGCAATCCACAAAAATCTGGGAGACGCGCATACTTATGTACGATGGATCTCCCAACCATACAAGCACAGAGCCAGGGCCGGACTGTTAACTGCTTCGCCGAATCTATCTGTTCGGGGGGCAAAAGCTAGATTAGTGGATGCGGGCAACATGGATGATTTCCTTGAAGACGGGCACAATGGGGAAACACAATGGCCAATTGACCAGGAGAAATGTGAGTTATTGGGCGCGATATGATATGCAACGGTGGCCGCCGTGTCTATCAGGTACCACTACGGAGGACATGGGCAAAGCTCTGTAGGTGCATTTGATGGTGTCGGTGATGATGTACAGGTGCAGCAGTAGACAGTACAATGAATACAAGCACACGTGGACCAGCCTGTAGCTGTGCGGGGGTCGTGCAGTCGTCAAATCGGCGACGACCGTTGGCTGCTAACGAAGTATGGAGTACAACATCACCTTCTGTTTCTAGCATGGATATAGTAAGATCTATATCTATGTCCATGTAGCTGGCGGAATGAAGATGACTTAGATAAACGGACAAGCTAAACACTTCGAAGTAAGCAAGAGAATTGAAAGGTGGGACAAATCACAAATTCCGTGTGCTGAGTATCTACGCTTCAACCTTAACGAAACGAAGTCACGGTTACTTAACAGTTCATTTTGAATTCCAATTCCAATTCCGATTCCAACTTCGCTCCTATCTTATCGTCTTATCTCAACCATTGACGTTGTGGCGCGATAGGTAGACGGAGAAGCATGGGGTCGGATACACCCGAAAGGCAGGACGCGTCTTATGTGCTTCGAGCATCTGTGATGGGAATGCATCCCAATCCCTGTCATCAAGAGTCTGGGGATACATTTGTTATCAGACGAACCCCGTTCTTACGGAACAAGCAGTGAAGTACTTGTTAAAACAACCACATCTCCGTATCTTTTTATACATGAGTGAATACGTATTCTCCTAGGTCTTCCATGATGGGCCACTTGAAAATCCATCTCTGGCATTCATGAATTATACGGCTCTCAATAAGCGTCCATCTCCCAATAACTGTCTAGCGTCGAACAAATATAAAGAATTTGACTGATGGTACAATTGCCAACAAAAATGGGTTTCGACAATTGTACAGCTCTAAGTCGTCATGCCATCGAAGATCCGCAGAGTGCACCATCCATTCATCGAATCTCTTCTTATCTTATCCGGTATACTAAAATCAGTATGTTACCGTAATTGTCAAGCCACGGGATTGCAGGTGTCAAGAAGGTGATAAATCCGACTATGGTATCATACAATGTCCAGACTAAAAGGTTGCATCGAGAACAATGCACAAATGAAAGCCATGCCACGAGAAGGCACTCAACGAAATACCCAAAAACTCCTATCCATAACCAGAAGAATAGACCCGAGAAATCACGCCTAAACGGTTTCGATATATCTTCTCACCTCCCTGGAACAACAGTCAGCAATAAGCTCGAACTCAAACAACAGGGGGGACAGAAACTTACCAATCCGTAACAGCCTCTTCCCAGAGTCTGATTTCGTGCTCACGAGTACCACCATAGTGCTCAACGAACTCATCACCAAAGACTTCACGAGCAACACTCTCTGGTCTCATGAATCTCTCGGTAGCAGCCTGCAAGCTCTTTGCGAGGCGAACACCAGGATCAGCCTTGCCACCGACATCCTGTCCCTTGCCAAGAGGTGGCTGCTTGAGCTCCATCTTCTTCTCAATACCTCTCCAGCCAAGGGCCAGAACAGCAGCGAGTACAAGATGAGCGTTGGTATCGGCACCCGGTACACGAACCTCAAATCGAGTGGCGCTTGGTTTCGATGTTGGAGGCGCAATGAGTCTAATGGACGCGGCGCGGTGCTCAAGTCCCCAGGAAACGGTCACTGGGGCCCAGAAGTTCTCCACAAGGCGCTTGTAGGAATTGACTGTTGGGGCGAGGAGAGGCATAATATCTGGGAGACCGTCGAGAAGACCAGCAAGGAAATGTCGGCCCAAATCACTGAGGCCTGCGATATCTTCCCATGGCGCATTTTCGTCCCGGGTTTCTCTGGCGAACAGATTCTTGCCTTCCTTGTCCACGATCGAAACGTGCATGTGCCCACTGTTTCCTGGGAGACCTTGGCGGGGTTTGGCCATGAAACATGGTGTGATGCCATACTTTGTTGCTACAGACTTGACAACATATCTAGAATTTTGTCAGTTCTGCCTCTCTTGTCGTTTTGTTTTGTGGCTTACTTGAACAGATTGGCCTTATCTGCCATTTGTCTAATTTCTCCAAATGACAACGCAGCTTCAAAGACACCTGGTCCACTCTCTGTATGCCATCCCTCGATTCCGCAGTTGAATTTCTCGCACGCATCGAAAATTCCATAGTAGTAATCTTGATTGTGAACTGGTCTTGTCAGACTGTAACCAAACATGCCCTCGGTGAGCGATGGAAGGGAATCGACTGGGTTTTCGCGCAAGAAAGACGCTGTGTTAGAGGTATTACGCTCAGATACTGGAGCATGAGGGTCTTTTGGCGGTGCCTTGAATTGAAAGAATTCGTATTCAGCTATACAGGCTATTGTCAGCGTGTTGCCAGTTGCCAAACGCAGATCTTACTAACCTCCTGCCATTGCACCGTAACCATTTTTCTCCAGCTTCTCAACAGCTGTCTTCAATAATCCTCTAGGACAAGCACTGATTGGAGCATTGGTGTCTGGATCAAAGAAGGTGACAAGGAAGAAGGGCACATCATTCTCCCATGGTATCCTTCTATAACTGCTGAGATCAATCTTCGCAATCAAATCGTGATAGCCGTTTTCGGCATTGCTAATCTTCAGCTCTCTGAAGTATGTCTGATCATGCATATCCCAGCCAAAGATGACGGAGCAGAATCCAAAGCCTTCCTTGACGACGGAGAGGAACTTCTTCTTGGAGATAAGCTTTCCGCGCAATTGGCCGTCTATATCAACTCCTGCAAGCTTGACCTTTGTATCGTTCTCAAGGAGCGCAGGCAATGACTCCATAGAGATATTTTCGGGATTGGGAGCTGCCATGACGATCGTGTGAAGAAGCGATTTTGAGAAATGTACGGTTTGCGTAGGTAGTCAACACAACGATAGGATGAATGGAGGCCTGAAGTTGAGTAGATGCAGACACAGAAGCTGCAGAATCACGACGTATAAAGAATGGCGATTGTGTGTAATGCAAGTCGGCGTCTCGTTTCACAATTATGTTATTTGGTGATGATCAATGAGCAACTGGGCAATCGAATTGTGGGAATCGGAGTAACGGCGGGATGTTTCTTGAAAGCTCACGATAAGCTATGCACCTACGTAGTAGCTCCAGCCATATTGGCCGACCGACGTACGCGCTGTGTACAGCCTGCAAATTAAGGCACATAGAGGAGTCCGTATCCAATCCTACGGCAGCGAGGGCGCCCGCAACAGACCTCTGGGCCTTCCTCGACCCTCATGGATGCCTCTTTCTCTCAGCCGGAGTGGGGCTGCGGTGAGCCTCAAGTCCTCCTGGTTGGTGAATTGATTTATGAAGCCAAGTCCGCATAGTTGCGATAAAGGTTTCTGACAAGCTGCGAATGACATGATGAGAGGAGGTAACGAATATTTACGCCGAACGAATACAGCTTGCAAGATCGCCCGATAGAGGGCGAAGTGAAAGGCTGACTTGTCACAAAAACAACCATTGACTAAGGAAGCTGAGTATTGTTGTCATCTACTCTATCGTCGAGTCGCTGTCGTCTCGTCCTCAGTCTCATCTGCCCGATCCGTTGATCGGCGTGGAAAAAAATCCATTTCTGTCTTTATCGCAGTCTGAGTCGACCTCAGACCGCGACTTTCGTTTCAACTCACAAGTTCCTGACAAAGGTCGTGTACATACATCTCTTTCCTCGACGCTCAGCGGGAATGTTGGAGCGCTAAGAAAGCACCGCAATATGTAGGTATGTTCGAGCTTTTCGTGGAGTAGAGGGGCCGCAAGTCAAATGAGGGGCAAAGAGGCAGAGAGGCAGAGAGAAAGAGAGAAGTAAAAGAAACAGACACCATATCGCATCCTCGACTTGACGCCTGGAATGTTGTTCTGGCTCTGCATATGCGTCTGCACGTACTTTATTCCTGACAAAGTCAATCCATATATACCGTCGCCGTGCATTACGAACCCAGGTCGAATCGCGTTGATGATAATACCGATGACGATGACGATGACAATGACAATGATCATAATTCTTGGGTGAGGGAGGGGGCCCTTATCTGACTGTCCTTGTGTTTGCAGCACCACTGGACCTTGGTGCGACCGGACCCTGAAGGTGATCATGCACAGTGCCAACAGCGCGCGCCGACAGTCGCCTCGGCGGTCTGCATCAAAGGCCGTGAGATGACATCCCAGAAAGCAGAAAGCAGAAAGCAGAAAGCAGAGTTCCCCGGATCACAAGTCGACTGAGACGAACGCAGAACATCAACCAAAAGATTTGTTTCTTCGGATCACAGTCCACGGGATGCCTTTCCCCACGAAGTTGTGGACCATACAGACACTTGCAGCGCTCCATGCATATCTGGGTCCAGATGATGCTGTATTCGAAATGATTACGATTTCGATGTACATCACGTCCTATGGCCGAGCCAGTCATTGAAGACCTATGACTGTTTCCTCCACCATCACATCATGCACCAACTCCTCTTTCTGCCGTCAGCGAATCTGTGCGATATACGAAGGGACTCGAGGGGTTTGGGAGGAACAGCAATCCTTCACTCACACTCTCCGTGCCAATATGGATGTATTATACAGAGTTTGAGCTGACAGGAGTATTCCTACTTTGACTAGGTAGGCTTCCTTCAAGACAGTAGAGGAATCCCCGGCTGTGCTACCCTGATCTAATGTAGGTACATGAGGGTTCGAAGGCGTTTGAAGATTCGTTTGGATGCTGATACGCTTCCACCTCCGTATCGAACGCCGAGTATACTGCGAAGAAGTGTAAGGCTGGTGGCTTGAGGCAGAAGAGATAAGGGAAGTGGCTAATGAATAGTTACTGTGTATATACAGTAGTAAGTGTCAAAACTATATACATACAAGTAGTATATAGTTGAAAAGAGTCAAGGCCGGTAGATTTGAGCCGTATCGCCCCCCTCTGAGATGGTGGAGGTAGGATAAGGTACTTATGTACGTATGGAGTAGTAAGTATGTACTTGTAGATAATACATGTATTATCTAGTATTTAGGTATTAGATGTAGACTCCTACAGTCTAGGTACGTACATAGTACTACGTCTAAGGAGGCTCGCTCTCTGCCCTACGTATTAGAATATTTACTAGAATACTTAGAATACCTTCTTACACATGCAAAACCCCCCCTGACTACGTGCTGCATACTGGAACACGCTCCTACATACTACTATGTACATACTACAGTACTACTAACCACTACCTACGCACGAGAAATCACCGGCTTCGGAAGAACACTCCCATTACCTTATTCATGACACATCATAGGCCCTGCATGGACCATACCCGTAATAATAATAATAATAACAATTTCCTGACCGCATAGCCAGACTCCCTGAGATCCGTCCATCTGGTAGCAAACATCCACACCTATATCAACCCATTCCTCCTTCAACCTCAACGTCCTCGATACAACTTCATCACATATCGAAGCTCTTTCATGTAAGTTATCAGTCCTTGTCCTACCTACACACCTACCCTCGCGTCCTCTGGAAAGACCTCTGGAGAGAAGCACAATCGCCGTTCTTGGGCTAGCGAAAATCGCCCTTTGAAACTTTCTGATACTAGAAAAGCATTTGCTGATACACCTTTCCCCCACCTTCAGACCACAAACACCCTTTCTGTGATATAGAACTCTTTCAAGATGTCTGGAACCTCTACCCCTCACACCATCAACAGCATCGGCATGGGCCGTTTGCACGGAAAGAACGCTGTCGTTACCGGCGCCGCTGGGTATGTACCATCTCTGACTGTGGACCCCACTCGTACCTCGATCCTCCCCTCCCCTCTCCAGTATCCCCTTCAGAGTCATCCTCATGCTTCAACGGCTTTGGATGACACTGCAAGCGCAACTTGGAAGCTCTTTGTCTTCGGCCTTCATTCACGGAAATCACGTGAACTGATCACTGGGAGATACTAAATCTCATGCTCGCCACGGATCAGCTCCTAGACGAGCAGCTAAAAAAGAAAATGAATACTAACGTTTCGCAGCGGCATCGGTCTTGAGACCTGCATTCTCTTTGCCAAGGAGGGAGCCAATGTTCTCATGGCTGATATCTCTGCTCCAGCTTTGGAGAAGGCTGCCGCCAAGCTGAACCAGCTTGTTCCATCTGCCCACAAGGTTGATGTCCAGGTCTGCGATGTTTCCAAGGAATCTGATGTCAAGGCCCTCATCGATCACGTCGATGCCTGGGGTGGAATTGACATCATGTTCAACAACGCCGGTATTATGCACGCAGATGATGCTGATGCCATTGACACCCCAGAGAAGATCTGGGACCTTACCCAGGCCATCAACGTCAAGGGTGTCTGGTTCGGTTCCAAGCACGCCGTTATTGCCATGCGCAAGCACAACAAGACCAAGGGCTCTATCATCAACACTGCCTCCGTTGTTGCCCTTGTCGGATCCGCCACCCCTCAACTCGCCTACACTGCCTCTAAGGGTGCAGTCCTCGCCATGACCCGTGAGCTTGCCATTGTTCATGCTCGTGAGGGTTTCCGTTTCAACGCTCTCTGCCCAGCTCCTCTCAACACCCCTCTCCTTCAGGACTGGCTCGGAGACGACCAGCCAAAGAGACACCGTCGTGAGGTCCACTTCCCATCCGGGCGTTTCGGTGAGGCCATCGAACAGGCTCAGGCCGTCCTCTTCCTTGCTTCTGATGAGGCCTCTTTCATCAACGGCCAGGACTTCATCGTTGACGGTGGTATGACCAAGGCTTATGTCACCCCAGAGGGACCAGCCCTTCCAGGCCCAAAGAACAACGCTCTCCAGAGCTCCCAGGTCGATGCTATCCGTGGCACCGGTATCTAAAATCCTCAAGAAATGAAATGAAAGAAACAAAACAAAAAAACTCAAAAAATTCTCTGGTGCTTTACGGGCTACTCGGTCTTCCTCTTACCCATGGAACTCCCTAACATGGCGTTTATCTTGAGTTAGTGCGTTTTTTCGGGCAAGTCAAGTCAGTCTATCGGGTTGTAGGATATGGTTATAGAGGGCTTTGTGTGTGTTTACAATGGGTCGTCGCGGTGCGTTGCTTTTGCTAAGGGTTGTTGAGCGTTACTTAAGTACCTAGATTTGTTCCGTTGCTTGGGATAGATTTGCGCAATACCACATTGGTTTGAGATGTCTCTTTGACGACTTCTGCTCTGGCATATGTGCTTTCGCTGTGGATGAATGCGGATGTGAGATGTCTGGCCAAATGTTTCATGACACTCATATCAGGCAATCCACTGTGTGACTGCTGTCGATTGGGCTATAAAGGTGACACTGCAGCTTCGGAATTGTTGTCACTTGTGCATCTTGTATCCCAGCTCGTGGATAACTCTCACGACAGCAGACCAATCCAACGATGTTGTCACTGATTGAAAACAGACTAGGTGTGCCTTGAATCCGAAATTCGCCGGCCTCATGGAGTTATGGCGATGTTGAGCGTGAATTTCGGCAATATCTGGAGCAGAAGTCACTCCAGCACAATACGCTTTGTGCAAAACCCCATTCACGAAGTCAGGTATCTCATGATACAGGCATTAAATTTCCAAAGGCCTTGCATTTCCACAAGCTTCCCTGTTGCTTTGCCTCACTCGAGACTTGAATTACAATAACCATTTTCTAGTACCACGTATTTAGATTACACAATATATCATCACTTTCCCCTCGGAATCAAGCACATTCTTAACGGATGACTCGCTCCTCAATGCCTTCCGCATCATGATGCCTCTGGTCCTGACTCCTATAAGTCTTCCTCCCACTAATGAACCAATACGCCAACAACACTGTCACGACGACGCCGTATACCGCACACACATAGTTCATGGTACTAGCCGCCGCCGGCATAGTGCTAGGGAACGAGTACATGACCAGGGTAAAAGCCGTCCAGAGGAGCAGCACGATGTTCGAGAAGAAGCCCAACGGACCCATCCAGAAGGGTCCGTGGGGGATGTTGTCGCGGCCCTTGAGCAGCAGACAGACCACGGGGATGGAGTAGGAGACGTAGAGTAGCACGATGCACGCCGTGACCATGGAGTTGAAGGCCGTCGACGACCCGAGGTACAGGCAGCCCAGGGCGGCGACGATGACGGACGAGCAGAGGTGCGCGTTGAGCGGCACGTCGACTCTCGGGTGCACGCGGGCGAGCCAGCTCGAAGCCGGCAGGCCGCGGTCGCGCGCGAACGACCAGCACAGGCGCGACTGCCAGGTGTGCGAGGCGATGAGGCAGCCGACGCCCGTGACGATGATGAGGGATTCGAGCACGACGGCGCCGGCCTTGTTGCCGAGGGCCTGGTGGAAGAGCTCGAGGATGGGCACGCCCGTCGCCGTGCCGAGCAGCTGCGTCAGGTCGTTCATGCTGAAGAACATGGCCACCGAGTAGGTCCACGCCGTCACGAAGCCGATGCCCACGGTGCCCATGATGGCGATGGGGATCATGCGCTCCGGCTGCTGCACCTCTTCGGCCAGGTGCGTGGCGCAGTCCAGGCATGCGAAGGCCCAGTTCGTGTTTACCAGCCCCACGATGAAGGCGATGCCGTTTTGCTTCCAGCCTGTGTTGTTTACAAAGTTGGCGAAGACGAACTTGGCGGTTTCGTGGGTCGGGGCTTTTGCTGGGACGACGACGAGGATGATGAAGAAGGAGAGGAGGGAGCACCAGAGTGAGAAGGTGGAAATCAGGGGGAGAGATCGTCCGTAGCAGTTGAACAGGAAGGCGAAGGCGTTGACGATTTGGTAGCCTACGACGATCATCCACGGTGTGATCACGCTGGATGAAGAACGTCAGTGACTGATGTGGTATAGGTAAGAGGCTATTATATAGAGGTCTTACAGCTCTGGATGGAATAGTTGGTAACATCCCACGGCGGCGCTGCCCACACCAAGAGCTACAGCAGCGCTCGTGAACATGGAACCAGCCCACGCAAACCAGCCCGTGAGGAAAGAGGCGAACTTGGCATATTTCCTGGGAGCCAGTTCATTTGCCCAGAAGTATTGCCCGCCGGCGTTGGGGAGAGCACTGGCAAGTTCGGAGAGCGAGATTCCTACGCATATGGAAATGAGGCATACGCCGATGATGCCGTAGACAATGAGGACCGGGCCTCCTGAATTGATGCCTGTAATGAGTGCTGCGGATACTGCCCACCATGAATTCGTTCTGTATTCGAGGGACGATATCAGAACAGGTTCTAGTTTTGGAGGTTTCTTGACATGGAACTAGCAATATTGGAAATACTCACAATGAGAAGCCAACTCCAAGTACACTCCACACCGAGAAATTCCGCTTCATGTCCTGCTCGTATCTATGAAAGAATTAGATACATATTGTTCACAATATTCTTTATGAAATCATACCCCATCTCTACACCAACGTCAGTAATAGTTCATTCTAATACTGTATGCCTACTCACCAGCCAACTTCCTCGCATCATCATCACTCGACTTGACCTCCCCATAATCCACACTGGCGGCCGTGGGAGCTCTAACAACCTCATTCTTCTCCTTGTCGGTATTGTTCCAATCCATATTTGCAACGATAGCACAGTACTCCTGGAATTGCAGAAGAGCAATTGGAAGCCGTTGTTCAGAGTAGATATTCCCATAAAATAGCGTTTGATGGACATGAGGTAGGGTAGATAAGACAAATCGCCAAGGTTCCTGGGCTTATCGTTCGCTGCAGATGATATCGGGATTTATTATCCATTATCAGCACCTTGTGCGAACCGACCCGGTTATCGCTCTTATGAGGTGTAGGCATTAGGTATATCAATTGAGGGGTTATGGATGATGCTTATGGCCAAAGGAGTACTGGGGAAGGTATTACAACGTGCACAGCTACCTATCAACACAACTTATGAATATCCTCGCTCGCTACATTGGTACTCGGCAAGTCGTAAGCTGCATATGTTGAGGACCACCAAGAGATGAGCAGCACAACAAACCCTATAACCCTCTCTCAAGAGACCGTATTATTGCTAAATATATGGCATAGTGGCACAAAGCGGACACATTTACACATGGGCTCTTCGCATCAAATCAATGTAGGTAGGACCTCAGAATATTATGCATGCCTTCGAGAAGTTCGACCACATTTCAAAATCGGTATCAAAAGACTTTTGCGGCTTTTCCAAAGTAGCGACGACAAGGCCCAGTTGCCATCCAGGACGTGCACATGCATATGAGGACATAGGTTGAGCCATCCGACCTCATAAGGATGTGGCCCTAACTGATATTCATGATGCAGCCTCGTTCTCATACATGATCTATAGCATCTGCGTTGCTCTCTCTTCCTAGACACATACTTCACCTACGATGTAGGTGCTATGAAACAACTAAGGCTGCTTACCGCACAATCAGCTTCAATTCTTACAGCTTGTTTTATTGCCCATAAGACGTTGATACTCGACAAGGGAAAAAACATATACAGCAAACGAAGAAAACTCAGGTCGTAAGCAGTCGATATGAAGCATCACCGAACCGAGGGGATACAGTCAGTGGAAGCCCTGCAGGACGTGAACGACTTCAAGCAACGGCTCGGCGATCGAAACTCTTCCATTTTTCATACACCTTGACTTTGCGGGACTCTATAGTGATACGATCACTGCTTGTGGGGTCAGCTTCGCTGTTCGCTCAAGAATGATTATACATGCTCTACAGAAACACTGGTGCCAAAGTCGGGGATATTCTGAAGAGAAAGTTAGTATCCGCTACAACAGTCTTGAATGTGAGAAGCACCTGACCGAATACGATACGTATTGAAGATCCCAAGCATGAGAAACCGTGATGCTAACTCTGAGTAGCAACAGTAATTCGTGATTTCAACTTTCTGGCTGAGAAAGAAGCACAATCAAGACAAACATCTTTGTCTGACCCCCATATAGCCCCAACCAGAGAATCTCTGACACGAAGGATCCTTCAAGAGAGTGGTGTGATTTCGAAACTTGCTACGAACCAAGAGGTACTGTTAGATTCAGAACATGATCGGAAACTCTTTCAAGCGGGGCTCGATTTTTTATCTGGCCATTCAAGAGGGCGAGACAACGGGGGTGTTGAAATGAAAAATTTCCACACAAGACTCGCTTTAAGAATTCTTGGTGGGCTGGCTTTGATAGGACCGATCGTACTGATCGTGTTCCATAAGATCTTGTTAGCAATGTTGCTCGCTGCAAGTATATCGAGTGTTTTGTTCGCGATTGAAGCTGCAATATTTGTTGAGTGAAAAGAGAGTCTATGTAGGAGCCGTTGCTGCTTATGCAGCCGTTCTAGTAGAGTTTATGAGCACCAGTTGTTGAGGTCGAGGCGTAACAGATACGCAAGAGCCCTTGAGTTTCTTTATGACCTACGACTAAAGTTTTAGATCCTGGTCCCTTTACTTGGCTTTTGGTTCGGCGAGTATACGTTGATGAAATTTCTTGTAGTTCTATCCATCTTCTCATTTGATCATTCAGTTTTCTTGGACTAAGATATAGGAATGCAATAATATTAACTCAAACAACGTCGAATTCCTGGACGTAGCAAAACCATCGAATTCAAGTCTGATGCAGGAAATGAGGCTAAGACAAATAGTCATGTACCAAGGATCAATGAGCATTAAGTGAACGTAATAGCTAATAATTGACTACAGACTGTACCATAGAGAGGCAGCAACGTGCTCTCATACACTGTGCTTGAAATTCACACCAACCTCAAATCGATTGACGGTAGTTCTCCAAATCCGATAGATAGTCGTCATCCACAAAGGCTAGCAAAAGAAGCATAAAAAGGTACCATCCACATCTCAGCAATCCCGCCATATGCATGCTGATCTTTAGATCTACAATTTATCATGACAGAAACCTGGGGTACTTAGGCAATACATACGTGAAGGTGAACGAACATACGATCTTCCATGGCAAGAATCCGGGGTAGCACGTGGTAGGTAGGTAGATACAGATACACATGTACACTAAATCGGAAATTCAGGTCTATCGACTCGGAGAATTCCAGAAACGGCAAAAACTTCCCGTACCTAGCAAGCCGATAAAGCCCACCACCCTGCGATAAAGGATAAGATACCATCAATGGAATCAACATAGCAATGAGAATGTACTGTAGAGTGTACATGCATATGTGTGCACAGGCATGACTATATGAAAGCTACATACCGAGGTGTGCGAGGTTATTCTATGCATATGTCTATCAATCAGTCCACTTCAGCATGATACGATTCGTGCCTGCATCAAACATGGGGACCGCGAAATTTTCAAATATGATATCATTATGATAATACCAAACCCATATCTTTATCTACCGCAAGAACCACATTTCTCTTTTCCCATCTACGAACGCCAGTAACGAAAACAAAATGTAACATGAAAATTTGCATGTCTATAAGCCGTAGCAACGCTTGCAAGACAAAACCGCCGTCCATATCCTAAACCCATCATGATTTAAGCCTCATCGTCGGTGTCTACTGGGTGGGGGGTACCTGAATGGAAAAATTAGCAATGTGTACAGAAGGTAAGATGAGAAAAATGAACTTACCCTTAGGCGAGTTGAGCCACTCGATGTGTCTGAGACGTCTGCGAACCTCACGCTCCTTCTGGTCCTTCTTGGTCATCTTCTTCTTTTTCTTAGACTTGAAAGCCATATCTCCACTGTCCTCTGCACCAGAGTTGGCGGCGGAGGCGGAAGCACTTGTGACAGCGCTGCTGGCAACGGAGCTGTTGAAGCCACTAGAAGGACGGCTGGCATCCTCGAAACGGTCGGCAATGACTGCAAGGTGACCCTTGTGGGAGACACGACCGGCAACAACGTGCCATTGCTCTGGGCAAAGAGCACCGACGAACTCCTCGTTGTGAGAAATCATGATAACACCACCCTTGTAGTCACGAATAGCGACAGCGAGACCTCCGAGAGAGTCACGATCCAAGAAGTTAGTTGGCTCGTCAAGAACGAGAAGATGGGGGTTGTTCCACATGGCACCAGCCAAGACGACCTTGACCTTCTGTCCTCCGGAAAGACCGGAGATCTCGTTGTGGTTGGCAATCTCTGGATCAAGACCAAGATCCTCGAAGTGCTTGGAGATGACCTTTGGTGAAAGCTCACGGAAACCAAGACCCTCGCGGGAAGCCTCGTGATCATCGAACTCTTGAATGAGCTTGTTGAAACCAAGTTCAACGAGAGTCTCACGAGAGATCTGGGAGTTGTACTTTGGAAGAAGACCAACCCACTTAATCTCGTACTGGAAGGACTTCTTGTACTTCTGGCGACCCATAATAGACTCGATACAACGTCCACCGCTTCCATCACCAAGATCGACTGTCTTCTCCATCTGTGCCTTATCCTCATCAGAAAGGATACGGGTTTGCTTCAAGTGGACCTCACGATCATCACCGTTGGCATATCTCCATTGGAGATACTGGTTAGGGGTCTTCTCCAAGTGCATTTCAACGTGCTCAAGAGCGTGTTGCTTGATGTAACCGATACGCAAGTTAGGGTGCTTCTCAACGCGACCAGTGGTTGGGATGGTCTCGCCAGTCAACATCTTGATCAATGTTGACTTACCAGCTCCGTTACCACCAATGATAGCAACACGAGAGGAGAGAGTCAATTGACAAGAAACGTCAGAGAGAGATGGCTTGTTGGATCCTGGGTAAGTGTAGGAACAGTTGGTCATACGCAAGATGGAACGAGTGTTGGACTTGACACCGGTCAAGATACCAGGAGGTGGGAACTTGAATTGAACGAGAGAATCGGAAAGAGTGTAGTAACTCTTGGCCTCTGGCTTCTGGTTGACGAAGTCTTGCAAGTTACCCTTGTAACAAGCGAGCTTCTTTCCTGGCTCGTAGTGGTAGATGTCCGTGCAGACAGCATCCAAGAAACCGGAGTCGTGAGAAACGATCAAAGAGGTGATCTCGGTGTGGGTCTTGAGGTACTCTTGGAGCCACTTGACGTTGGCAACATCCAAATGGTTAGTAGGCTCATCGAGAAGAAGGACATCGGCCTTCAACAGCATGGCTCTGGCCAAAGCCAACTTCATCTTCCATCCACCAGACAAGGAGCCGACCTTCTCGGATTGACGACCTTCTGGGCCAGCAGTGAAGCCGACCTCAGCCAAGACCTCGGAGATACGCTCACGACCAGCAGAAGCGATGGTAGGATCCTTGGCAACAAAATCGAGAATGCTGATATCAGCATCCTCACCCTGGTTGTGCTCGACGAAGCAAGTACGGAGAACGTCCTGGGATGGGAAACCCTCAAGCTTGCCGTTGGCGATGGCGCGCATAAGAGTGGATTTTCCGGCTCCGTTGCGACCACAGAGACCGTATCTGTGACCCTTGAGGAGACGGAGGTTGGTGTGGGAAAGAAGAAGCATACCACCGTAGGCCAAGGAGAAATCGGTGTTGACAATCTCAATCTCGCCATCTTCCTCCTGGACTGGCTTACCGAACTTGCGCTGGTCCTCCTCAACGTAGAACTTCTGGACAGCATCACCAGCAACCTGAGCGGACCCGGGAGTCTTCATCAAATCCTTCAAGTATGGGACAACGACAGCGGCGATGCGAGCAGTTTGACGATGGTTGACATCCTCGGCAACCATGGCGGCGATGTATGGAAGAGCGAACTTGAATGTCGCAGAGTCGCTACCGAGACCACCAGCATTCTTGATCTCAGCCTCCAAAACCTTGGCAACATCTTCGGTGGAGATTCTCTCAATGGCAACGCTTGTAGCAGGGTCGCTATCATCTCCCATAGCCTTGTGCATAACACCAACGGCTCTGGTTGCAAGCTCTCTGACTTCTGGCAAGGATGCTCTGTCAACAACACCCTGAACACCAGGAATCAACTTTGGCAAGAAGGTTCTGGCCTCAACTGGGTCGTGGACCAACTTGGTCAAGTTCTCGGTAACAACGACGGTTTGACGGATGACCTCCTGAGCGGTAGATGGAGAGTTGAGAGAACGCTCCAAGAGTGGAGTAAGAAGAGCGAGAACTGGAGAGGTGACGATGGCAACGAAGGTGGTCTGAGAAAGAGCGTGGATTGCCTTCTGGAGGGTGTCGACAGATGGATGTTGCATAGTGTTGAGAATAAGTGGGATTCTTGGGGCAACATCGTCGTTGGAAAGAAGAGTAGTCATAGAAGTCATGGCATCAACGGCGGACTTCTCGACTTCAGTCTTGAGATCGTGCATGCCGTTCTCGACAACTGGGATCAAACTAGCAAGCTTGGAGCCCATAGACTCGCGGAGAAGATCCTTATCGTTAGCCTCCTCCTTGGAACTGCCGATAGCCAACTTGGCCTTGTCAGCCATCTTTTGAAGAAGCTTGTAAGCGCCAACCTGTCCCTGCCACTTGCGAGGCTTGGACAAGTACTCGATGAGGTTTGGAAGCAAGACGGTGACAAGTGCCTCGGAGCTCAAATGAGTGAAGATGGCATCAATGGCGTACTGGGCAGCATCGCGAACAACTGCTCCCTTATCGTTGAGAGCATCAAGGGGGAGAGAGAGAAGACCACCATCCTGAACAAGGAAGATGATCTCGGAGATCTTCTGCTGGGCTGGAAGACGCTCGAAAAGAGCACCGATAAGGTTCTGGGCGCTCTCACGCTTTACGCCGCTCTTCTTGTCGCCGGCAGCCTTCTTGATCTCGGCGAAGATGCCGTAATCATTCAGACCGCGGTAACCGACAGAGTTGAGGAGGATAGTGCAGAGAGCGTAGCACGCATCGACGGATGCTGCGGAGGAGGATGAAGTCCAGATAGTGTTAAGGAGGGAGGAAATTTCTTCCTTTGTGGGCGCCACGCCGGACGGCTCTGAAGATTTGACAACCATGCTTGCTGGGTTTGAAGCTGCGGTTTCTTGGTGGGGCATACTGGAGCGGTCGACGCTCGATTATTTGTTATATACCGTGGGGTTTGTTGCAGAAACGAATTCGTTATATACTAGAGGAACGGGTATCTTTGTATGTCGTGAAAATTTCGAAGTATTGCGGCTGACTGATTCGTCGCAATTTTGCTCGTTGGGCGCTGGGCGCTCTGCGAGAGATGAAAAGCGGTAGAGTGGGGTTTTTCTGCGAGCAGATGAAAAGGACGAAGACCTGTGAAAACTGTGAAGTTTCTGTCTTCGAGAAATGAAGTCTCAGCCGCGTGTGGCAAGAGACAAGAGAGGATATGAGGAGGGAGTTGGGAGGGGGAGGGAAGAAAGACGAGATGTAGAGGGTAAGAAGAGAAGTGCTCACAAAAATCCTGAGAAATAAGTTCCAGCCGGGAAGATTTCCATTAAGGTGCCCGCTTGCGTCCGTTGCCTTATCGGGCTTAGATCAGCACTTTCTCTCGGCTTATCCGTAATCAACGTGCCAATGTTTTGCCCGTATCGATTGCCAATGGTCGGCCTTTCATTGAAGCGTGTGCTGGGATTTGTATGGGGGATTTCCCCATTCATCCCACTATGGGTAAATTGTACCATTTGAGGTTTTTCTTTTTCTTTTTCCTTTCTTTTTCTTTTTATTATTATTATTATTATTAAACCCTTTTCCCTCCCTCCACCCCCTTTGCTCCGTGGTATCCCAAACCGAGTGAGAGAGAGACATACACGCACATACACACCGCCGACTTTTGACATTTTCGTCCTTGGCTCAGCCCAATTCATAACTCATAATGAGTGAGGACAGTTCTCAGGTTCTCCCAACGGCAAAAGTCTCTGATCCACCGAGTGGGTCAGGGTCAGAGAAGCAACAGAAGGGTCCTGGGGCCTTATCGAAGCTTTCGCAGTATCTGCAGCGCGAAATCAGCATCGATCATGCAGACATTCCCATCATCGCATGCTGCTTGGTGTCTGGAATATGCGACAGCGTGGCCTACAACAACTGGACATGCTTTGTCAGCATGCAAACTGGTGAGTTACTTGAGATCTGCATCTGCATCTACGTTTGCATGGCATGGCATGCGCTCCGTTGAGCTTTTTCCTTCTTTTTTTGTTGAAAAAATCTATGATTCCTCCTGAAAACTTCTGCTATTGACACTACAGCAATTGTTGAAAAGGTCGGAGCTGACTCGTATTTCCGTCTGCCAGGTAACACTGTATTCCTTGCCCTTGGAGCCTCGGCGCAGCCCTATGGACGACCATACGGCTGGCTCAAATCATTTGTGTCCATCCTCACATTTCTGTTCGGTTGCTTCTGCTTCGGTCTGACACGAAACATTCATCCGCTGCATCGTCGAACCCTCTCGGTATCCTTTTTCATCCAAAGCGCGTGCATCATCATAGCCGCGGCACTGGTGCAAGCCGGTGTTGTGCCGCAACTAAATGGTCTCGAACCCGAAGATACTAGTATTCCTAGCTTTGTTGAACTGTTGCCGTTGGCTTTTTTGGCCTTCCAGTCTGGCGGTCAAATTGTCACATCGCGACTTCTTGGGTTCAATGAAGTTCCTACAACTGTGCTCACGAGTGTGTATTGCGACATTGCTTCGGACCCGAAGCTACTTGCTCCATTGAAGGCAAATGTCAAACGCAATCGCAGAATAGGGGCCGTGGTGACCTTCTTAATTGGATCTGTCTGTGGTGGTTGGCTAAGCAGAAGTAATGCAGGAATGAGCACTGCGCTTTGGATCGCAGCATTCATCAAGATGCTCATTGCGGTGAGCTGGTCTGTGTGGAAGCAGAAGATCCAGAGCGCCGTTTGATAGACCGATGAATTGATGCAAGGAGATGTGTGATCCGGAAGTTTTTGGACATTTTCAGACTGTTCTTGAGCGATGTTGGGAGGATTTGTCTATGCATTTTACGATTGATACCTATAGACAGCGCTGATTTTTACATACAAACGAACATTTATAGACTTTAATATAATTATCATTCCATTTTCGTCCCTTTCTATGCTCACCTATGCAAACCGTGACTTTCATCTATGCCTTCTCTGCCAACTCCAGTAATCCTTGGAGGTTGATTGACTTTGGCCTCTCAATAGGCAAACCAAGAGCTCTTGACCAGATCAATTGCGCCAATGGGCCCAACCCACGACTCACACCAAAGGTCACAGTATAATAAAGTTGTTCCTTGAATCCATAATGATAGAACAGTACCCCAGAGGAAGAATCCACGTTCGGGTAAGGATTCTTCGTCTTTCCATGTTCCTTGAGTACGTTTGGAGCGATATCCGAAGTTTTCCTGACGAGTTGGAACACAGGGTTTTCCGCGATCTCCGGGCGAGATGATGCAAAATCCATCAAGGCCTGGAAGCGGGGATCTGGCTTTCTCAAAACCGCGTGACCGTATCCGGGTATGACTCGACCGGATTTGAGAGTGCTCCAGAGATAATCGGAAACATCCTTCTCAGAGAACGAAGTTCCAACGTGCTCTTGCATCTGCAGAATCCAGCGGAGAACCTCTTGCGCAGCAAGTCTATCTGTCGTTAGCAACTTTCTTCTCCATCATCGATTGGTATAATTTACCCGTGCAATGGCCCAGCAAGACCCTGAAGTCCAGCACTATAACTCAAGAAAGGGTCACTCAAAGCACTACCGACCAAGTGAGTAGTATGTGCAGAGACGTTTCCACCCTCATGATCACCGTGCAAGGCCAAGTATAATCTCAGCAGATCTTGGAAACCCTCATTCTCCTTTCCTCCTTTTCCAAGCATGGCCGCAAAGTTGTAGGCCCAATCTTGCTCCAAGTCAACCTCTGCGTGAAGACGGTTTCCATTCCCACCTTCGTGTTGATAGGTGTTTACATAGATCTTTGCAGCAATCGTTGGCAGCTTTGCAAGTAAGGAAATACTGTCGTCAAATGTTGGCTCCCAATAATCTGCCTTGTTGATACCTTTCTCGTACGCTTTCGCGAATTTGGAACTGTGATTCAGTGCAGATACCGCAATGGCGAATTGAGTCATTGGATGGAGATCTTTGGGAAAGTCGTTCAACATCTTATCAACAAATTTTGGCAAGACTGATTGTTCTGCAAGTTGTCTTGAGAACTGTCGGACTTGGTTCGTAGATGGAACTTGACCAGTCAATAAAAGCCAGAACATGGCTTCCGGGAGCATTTCTGTTCCAGAGGTGCCCTTTGGAAGTTCACTCTGGCAGTCTTTGATAGTCTTTCCATGGAACCTGATTCCTTCATCGGCATCAAGTACTGATCCTTCCCATACCATGGCTTTCAATCCTCTGACCTTGTTAGCCGATTCTCCAAAAATGAATTAAGGCCAAATACCTCATGCCACCAATGGTATTTTCCACCTTGATATCCCCAATTACTTTATTGCCCAACGCTTTAACTTTCTTGAGAAGTTCTCGCTTCGCCGGAATTGCTTCCTTCAATGTAGCTTTTAGGTCTGGTTCGGAGCTTGAGGAGTAGTTTCGGGAAGGTATCGATGTGAATGGACGTGCGGCTGTTGACTATCACCTTGTCAGTATGAACTCTGTTGCTGATGGGACTTTCTTTGGACATGGTAAACCTACCCGCAAGGACCTGACAGCTTTTGAAGCCGAGCGAGCATTTACCGCCATATTCGATGTTGTGTTCGTTCAACGTTGTCCAATATCCAAAATGCGGGGTAATTAGGTATGATAGTGTCACAGACACCCACTGAAGTTGCAATTCGAAGAATCTTATAAAGTGATAATACTTGAGATTTGTAAAATTACAGAAGGAGTGAGGAGGCCCTCCGATTTATGTCTACTATCAATATGCAGGAGTGAGCTCATTCCATACCGAGGGGAACCGCGGACGTTTGGAGGGGTTGCGGCCAATCAGCGTCAGGATTGACAACATTCAAAGGCCCCCCACCCCCGGTTTAGATTTCGGCAACGCGGGCGCCGTCGGTTGAAGGTTAACTCTGATTACCCCAGCTTTTGCATCATCCGAGGCGTCATAGCATTGAGGCTCGGTAGACTCTGTTCTGTCAATTCCCTCGTACTCGTGCGTTTATTATTTGTGGTGACCTGTGTTCTTTGATCAAGAAATCATATCTCCAACGGTCGGCCATCAACCATGTTACGAATTATCTCGAGGAGCGCTCCCCGACGAGCCATCGCCTCGAGTAGAATAATATCTACAAGATCTTTACCTCTCCTTGCACGGAGAATGGTGTCTTTGAATGCAATAACTCCGCCGGTCTCATCAGCCTTACCTTCAGATCCCTTCCAACTTCTTCCCGAATCAGAGAAAGCTGGAGCTGCGGAGGATGCTTTGTACGAGCAGCAGTTGAAGGATGTGGAGGCTTGGTGGGCAAGCCCCAGATACGAGGGTATAAAAAGACCATATTCTCCTGCAGATGTAGTTTCAAAACGTGGAAGTCAGATGCAAACATATCCAAGTTCTTTAATGGCGCGGAAACTCTTCAATCTAATCAAGGAGCGTGAGGCCAAGGGCAAGCCTATTTATACAAGTGATTACAAGCCAATCCGTTAGTGAGCTTTTGCTGATATATTCACAGTGGGCGCTATCGATCCGATACAAATGACACAACAAGCAGCGCATCAAGAAGTACTTTACGTTTCTGGTTGGGCGTGCTCCTCTGTTTTAACAACCACCAACGAAGTCTCGCCAGATTTTGGTGATTACCCATACAACACAGTACCAAATCAGGTCCAACGATTAGCAAAAGCGCAATCGATGCACGACAGAAAGCACTGGGATGCTCGAAGGAAGCTAAGTGCTGAGGAACGTGCGAAGACACCATATACAGATTATCTACGTCCAATCATTGCTGATGGAGACACTGGACATGGCGGACTTTCCGCAGTTCTGAAGCTTGCCAAGCTTTTTGCTGAAAACGGTGCTGCGGCAGTACATTTTGAAGATCAGTTACATGGCGGAAAGAAGTGTGGTCATCTGGCTGGAAAGGTTCTGGTACCGGTTGGAGAGCACATCAACAGGCTTGTAGCTGCAAGATTCCAATGGGATGTGATGGGATCAGAGAATCTTGTCATTGCAAGAACAGACTCGGAAAGTGGGAAGCTCATCAGCAGTGCCATTGATGTCCGAGATCATGAGTTCATTCTCGGTGTCGCACAAGAGGGCATTGAACCCCTCTCAGAAACACTCCAGGCCATGGAACTTGGCGGCGCTACCGGTGCGGAGATCGACAAGTACGAGGCTGAGTGGGTGAAGAAGACAGAACTCATGTCCTTCGACGAGGCTGCTGTGAAGCAGCTCAATGAGCATGGTGTTTCGCAGTCCAAGATCGATGAATATCTCCAGAAATTAGCGAGTGATCGAAACTTATCTCTCACCAAGAGAAAGGAACTCGCTCAACAATTTACAGACAAAGCGATCTACTTCTCCTGGGATATTCCGAGAACTAGAGAAGGCTTCTATCATTACCGAGCTGGCATGAAGGCAGCCACGAAGAGAGCTATTGAGTATGCTCCGTACGCTGATTTGCTGTGGGTTGAGACTGGAGATCCAAACGTTAAAAACGCCTCCCAGTTTGCTGGAGAGATTCGAGAAAAATACCCTGGTAAGGGGCTTGTCTACAATCTCAGTCCCTCCTTCAACTGGATGGGTCATGGCTTTACTGACGAGACGCTCAAATCTTTCATCTGGGACATTGCGAAGCATGGATTCGTTCTCCAACTTATCTCCTTGGCCGGTCTACACTCTACGGCTACTGTATCAGCTGAGTTGGCAAGAGCTTTCAAGGAGGAGGGAATGTTGGCTTATGTCAATTTGATTCAGAGAAAGGAGAAGGACCTGGGCGTTGATGTTTTGACGCATCAGAAATGGAGTGGTGCTGCGTACATTGATGGTATTCTTGGAGCTATTCAGAGTGGTAGTTCGAGTAACAGGAGTATGGGTGAAGGGAATACAGAGGGGCAATTTTAGATAAAGAATGATCAAGGGGTTCAATTACTACAACTCACGGTACTTAGATAATCAGTTGATCGTAGTTATTCCACAGACTTCGAGTGAAGCACATTCCTTTGTTGATCAACAGTATCTACATAAGTTTTGGCACCAAGCTCACTATGCATAAATAATCTATTGGTACTGAATTATTTACAGTTCAATGATGATTCATATACTTAGAATCATTTACAGTCTTGGAACGATCTACTGCCAATGAACAATTTTAGGATTTCAAGCTATTTAGAGTCATAGAACAATTCAGTTTTTGAATCATCCAAAGCCCAAAACTTGTTTGTATTTGCTGAATGATCCAAGGCCCTAAAATCAATCAGAATCACTACGTGGATCACCTCCGGAGCTACACTACGATTAAGTACCCTCATAGCGCAACAGTTCACCGCAGGAAAGAAAAGGCCGAGGTATTCTAAACAGTACTGGGGAGAGGATTGCATCTAGTCGGCGCGCTTGCGGAGTTGGAAGGTAACTCCAAGAGTTGGCCTGACGTAGAGCTACGAGTGTTGGAAGAAGAGGTTCCATATATCTAGATGAACTTACCTTCTCAAGTCACCTGTGTCCAACACTTGACATAAGTACACGCCTCGATTCTGGCTGGGTGTGTCTCCTTTGGACCAGAGACCTCTGACACCATCTTTAGATCTATTTGTCAGAATCTAGTAGTGATTCCATAGACAAGCAAATCGATTGTGGCGGAATTAGCAGTGGCTAGAGAAGGCATCCGTGTAGTGCCTGGTCCCGTCAGCTACGCAGGCAGAGAAAGTGCTAAAGACCGCACAAAGAGTGTTGTTTATCAACAACATATTGACTCAAGGGGTTGTGCTTCTGGATGGACGGAGATGTAGTGAAAGTTGTAAAGACTAGAGCCTATAGAGCACTTGCTGGGGCTGGAACTGTAGTTGATCCAGATACCATCGGAAAGAAAGCCAATATGTCGAATCAAAAGAGGTAGGAAAGGAGCACTGGAACCATTAAGTCATGTCTTCAGAATTAAGATCGGTGTAGATAACTGCAGACATCGTCGCGATGATGAGAGATAAAGGCGTTCGATCGAACCAAGCCAAAGGGGGAAGAAGAGAAAAAGCGATATATAGGTCCGGACAGAATCGAACGAAGGAGAGAACGTGTGTGTTGTGTATGTATATCATTAATAATCAACAATCAAGAGGTTGAAGGAATCTTTCATGCAGAACGAAGAAGCTAAGTGGGCATGACGGAGAGAAAACTCTCGCGCGCAAGAGGGAGAATGCAGAATATGGAGTCCACACAAGCGTCAACATGACCTCGAGAAGCATCACTTCAAGATCCTTCAAACCCCATCAACAATCCAATCCCCGCAGGTTACCCAAAGGCTTCACATTATGCGCAGTCCCTGAGCCCTTTAAAACTCCAAGACAATCAATCCACCATTCCCGGATCATCTACAACCCCCGGATCACTTCATCGCCACCGAAAACTGATCACTCCCCAGTAACCCAACAGCCCCGAACGATCACGACCCCGCAAAACATCCAGCAATCGCTGAAACATACCTGCACGTCCTCAAAACAATCCACAGCCGTCAAGTAGTTGACAACTCCCGATGTCTACGGCCACACTAGACCCACAACCCCTGAATAATCCCCACCAGTCCAACCAACCCAACTGTTTGAACACCGGGTCCCCCCCCTCTCTTTCACAAAGCACGAGTCGTCACGTATCTGATTCCGAGAGAATGTGAATCTTTCAGGCCATCTGCAATGAGGACTCGGGATCCGGCATGACCGAGAGGCCGCAGATGATCCGATGGGTGGCCATCACCAGACCGCAAGCCGACCAAGAGCTGTGCATGCGCAAGTTTCAACGTCAACGTCAACATCAACGTCAACATCCCCACCGATGACATGCAAGATCCATTCAAAGAAGATAAGAAGAAAAACAAGGGGATTAAAAAAAAAAACCCCTCGAGGGGGGAAAAAACACATTATGGATTTGAAAAGCCAAGCCGAGCCGAGCCAAGTGACGCCCAGAACCCAAAAGGCCAGCCCCGCCCGCACTCCGCCAAGAGAGATCACAGAGGCATCCGAGCGACCAGCTAGCTCCCTTGGCAATTCTAAGTCGACCACAAGCATAAACAACAGCAAAAGCACAAGTACGACGACGACGAAAAGTTTCCCATTTTCTCATGCTGTACCGCGTATAAATCACAGGGTAGATTTTTTTACTTTTTTTATTTTAAAAAAGTAACCTCCATTAACTAACAACTCTACAATAATACAAAAGACCGAGAGGAGAGCCGATTGCACCATATCAACCCCAACATCCTCGACCCCTCCCCGCGATCCATACAGAAGCGGAAGGATGAAAGAACGGATGACGGATAGCGAAAGTGGAGGAATGATCAACGCCTCCATTTCACTTTACGAGAAAGAAGAAAAGAAAAAATCTACAAACTTAAAAGACCTTGCCCAGAGCCCGCTTCCACGCTGGCTGGGCCGCCATATGGGCCATCAGCTTGTTGTCCTCCTCGTCGTCGAAGAGACGACGTCCAGTATCGAGATCCATGTCGCGAGCGCGGATGAACCACGACCATTGCTTGGTGTGGATCTTCCAGCCGAGCCACAGCGCGATAGCGACGACGGCTGCGAGGTAGTTCTCGAAGAAGGAGGTGGCGTTGGGCGTGACGCCGATAGGCTATGAGAAAGGGGCGAGTTAGTTTATGGGTTCATCACGGGGAGTGGGCATGATGTGATGGGATTTCGAAGAGGGAGGGGAAAACTAACCCAAACGGAGATGTAGAACTCGGCAATGAGCGTGAGGGAAACGAGGATGAAGCCGGCCCAGGATCCCCAGATGCCGAGAGGGCTTCGCCATGGGATCTCGTCGAGGCTGCGACCCTGTGCCTTCCAGCCGTGGCGGAACCGGATGTGCGCAAGGCAGATGCTGCCCCAGCAGAAGAGACCTGCGAGACCAGAGATGGCGAGAAGCCAGTTGAAGAATTGTGTTCCGACGCTTGGAGCCTCGTTGATGAAGGCAAGAAGACCGAAGCATAATTGGATGACGGTGGCCCAGATGGGGCGTCCCTTGCTGTCCAGATGGGTAATGAATTTTGGAGCCATTCCCTTGTGCGCAAGAGCGTGTACTGTTCTTGTGGAAGCAAAGGTACACGAGTTTGCGACGGAGATGACGGATAGGGTGATTACAACGTTGAAGACTGATGGGAGACCCTTGATACCGGCAAGTCTGATGGCGAGGACGAATGGAGAATCCTTGGTGTTACTGTTTGCAGAATTGAGAAGATCCGCGTTGTTGTATGGGACAATGAGACCAACAATGAAGAGGTTGATAACATAAAAGCCCGCAATACGCCAGAAAACTTGCTTGATTGCTTTTGGCAATGAAATGCGGGGATTCGCAGCTTCGGCGGCGGCGAGACCAACTACGGCAGCTGTTAGCATTTTGGATCCTCGCCAGAACAGAAATACTGACCAAGTTCAGTTCCACTGAAAGCAAATGCGGCATTGGTAAAGACAGAGACGAATCCCTTGAAACCATTGTGGAAAGCTCCAGGGTCGTGCCAGTAGTGTGCACCGATGTATCCACGGTCGTCGGTAGAAACCCCTCCACAGTCAATAACGATTCCCATGATAATGAATCCAATACAAGCTATAATCTTGATGATAGCCAGGATGAATTCAACTATAATCAAAACCATTAGATCTACTCATCTTGATAGAAAGCCGAGAATCAGGACTAGATAATGTACCTTCTCCATATCCTCGAACACCAAAAAATTGAATGCCAAGCAAAACCAAGAGGAAAACAGTGATCCATATTCCAATATTGAGGTCGCTTCTCCAATAATCGATGGTGAGACCAGCAGCGGTCAACTCGAATGGCAGGACACAGTACCAACTGAGAGCATAAAGCCATCCCATAGAAAAACCCCTAATATATGGTTAGTTGAGCAACCGGCACCGATGATGGTTTTGGATTCAGGACGGCGAAGAGAACGAGATATCACGCACCATGACGGGTCGAGGAAACGAAGGGAGTAGTCGAAGAAGGCACCGTTGACCGGATACAGAACAGCAAGCTCACCCAGCGCTTGCATGGTAAACAACAAAAGCAGTCCAATCAACATAAAGCCAAGTAACTATAAAAATTCATGGTTTGGTCAGTGAGATTGTACGTGAAATCACACGAAGTAGTTTGTGGCTGTTGAGAGACATACAACACTTCCTGGACCACCAGTACTGAGAGAACCACCAGATGCGACAAACAAACCGGCACCAATGGAACCTCCGATGGCAATCATTTGCATATGACGACCTTGAAGGGCTCGATGCAAGACTTGGCTTGACTCTACTGGAACCGCATTGTGACCTTGTTCGATATCGGGAGATTCGCTGGTAGCTTTGACATCCTTCTCATTGAGAGGAGTCTCATGAGAGGCGCCCATGATTGCAGGATGATTTTTAGGTATTATCAAATACACAACACTCGATGTCAATGAGTGAGGAAGGATAAGCTACAACAATATGAAGGAAAGAAGAAGAAGAGAGAGGGAGGAAGAAGAGGGAGAGGAAGAGGAAGAGGAAGAGGAAGAGAGAAGAAGAGTACGATTTCTCTTTTCTGAAAAAGAAGTAAGAAAGGCCGGGGGTGAAGTGAGATTATAAGGGCTGCAATAATTCGTCGACCTTTTTCTTTCTGTCTAGCCAGGTAGGTAAGGTAGGTAAAGTAGGTAAGGTAGGTGAGGTAGGTAAGGGTATTTGATCAGCCTGGGTTGAACCGGTGATGATTTGAAGGCATTGGAAGGAATTGTTTCCATTCATCTGTTCATCTGTTCATCTGTTGGGGTGGGTGGATGTGCCGTATGCGTATGCGTATGCGTAGGTGAGTATGTATGTAGGTAGGTAGGTGAGTGGTGTTTGGGTGTACATGCTTGCTGTTCTTGGGGTGACGGGGACAGAGCCGAACACAGACAAATGTACGGGGGAACTCTCTCGCCCTCTCGCCCTCTCGCCCTCGGTGTGCACTTGTATGCGCGTCCGTGGCGTCTATCAAAGGGCATCGAGGCATATGAGTGGTAGGAGTCGGGATGCTCATGTTGCTGATGTAGGGTCGACAAGGCTAGAGTCGGATGGGGAAATATAAGCTGATACTTATCTCTTTGACGAGGTTGAGGTTACAGTGAAAGATAAGGTGGGATATGGTAAGGTGTAAGGTATAAGGTATGGCAGAGATATGTAGGTGGGCATGTATCTAGAATCCCAGGTAGGTAATTGGGTATGTCAATTGTATATAATATCACGGAGTCGCCGTGGGATATTGTTTTGTTTGATTTTTCTTGGTGTCGTGCGGGAAGTCGGTGATCAATGAAAAGCTGAACGTTGGATGGCAGGGGTAGGTGGGTGAGGTGAGGAAGAATGGATGAGGATGAGGATGAGGATGAGGATGAGGATGAGGAGGAAGACAGGAACAAGAGTCTGGATTGGACATGCTCATACTTGGATAGGAACAGTCAAAAGATGCCTCACCTGGTGGAGATATCTTTTGATATTGACTTTATAAATGATGAGAAGCGGAGAAATATCATAATGTCAGTGAAGACTTTATCCTCGAGCGAGTGATGATGGGTGATGGGTGAGGGTATGCATGGGATCTGTTGTTGGTACGAGTGATTATGTCTTGTCAGCGCCGGAGCCAGAGCCAGAGCCAGAGCCAGAGCCAGAGCCAGAGCCAGAGATGGTCGCAGACATGTTACCACGACAGGCCAATGATATGTGAAGCTTGTCGGGTTGGATGGTCTGAGTCTGAGTCTGCACAACACTGCACGCCGCATGAGAGACAGCGATAGTCGACAGTACTAAGGTGCAAACAGGCAGGTGATAAGAACAACCAATGACAGCCGTCCGTGTCATCGAACAGACATGTAAGTAGTTATCAAGGCTCTTCTCATCCTCATCATCATCATCATCCTTTGCTTGCTCATGCCGTGGAAGACGAGTGGCCGAATCGAGGCTCATGAAGATGCGCATGGGCAAAGCAGCGAGGGGAGGGGATGAAGTGAGAAGTGAGAAGTGAGAAGTGAGAAGTGAAAGGCAAGAATGGGAAGGGAAATAATAGAGAGAAAGAGGAGAGTGACCTGGTTATTGATACCGGATTAACTATTTGCCGACATATACTTGTAGTCTAGGTACGTACATTTACATGAATATGGTATATCGCATACAGAACAGAACAGAACAGAACAGAACAGAACGTATGAACTTTGAATAAAAAGCATGCCAGATACAAAAGAAGGGGAATGAAGAGCGCGACAGAGTACAGAGTACAAACTGTAAGGAGCAGACATTTTGGTGTAATGCTTATGCTTATGCCACAAGAGGTTATAATTGAAAACGAAAGAAATAAAAGAAATGAAAGACATGTAAGCAGGCTGAAAACAACCCATTCCTTCAAAATAGAATTAATCAGCTGACGAGGAGATAATGCCAGATCGAACGATAACCAACCCTTTGGACAAGAGCCTCAAGTGTAAATCGAATAACATACCTGAGTTCCAAGGTCCAAGGTCCAAGGTCCAAGGTCCAAGGTCATACAGTACATACAGTACATACATAATTGTACGTCTTTGGTAAGTGTGGAGCATTCGAGTAGGCATTTCTTTCGTTTGTGTCATGTACAAATACAATACCATTCACATCACATCACCACTCCACTCCACTCGCATACAGCATGCGACTTTCTCAACCCGGTTCCATCCATTCATCCTCCATCTTCTTCCCCACAATCGACTTATGTACATATCTTAGGCATTGAGCAACAAAACCAAGATGAATCTCCCCCAGAGCAGAACCCACGAAGACGGAGACGGAGACGGAGACCGGAGACCAGAGACCGAGAGCGACCCAAGACAAAACAAAACTCCCCCCCCCCCCCCCCCACACACTTTACAAAGCCCACTAGTATGTACTTGATCCTCCTACTCTTTTACGCATTTCGCATATAAGATAATTGGAGGGAGATGATTTGCATCATCATTCCTTCAACTCTACCAGAATCATCTCCCAAATACCACAACTCACGCATCATCAAAGGTCTCACATAATAGCAAGCCCACTGTTATTTCTAAAGCCTCAAATCGCAGCTAGTTTAATCAGTCGCGCAAGAATACCCGAGGTATCAATGAGAATGAGCGCGCAACGTTTGCAACGCTTGCAACGGTTGATCTAATTTCCACGACAGTTCTCGGGTGTAAAAGCCTTCACAATATTCGATTTCTTTTCTTCAAGGCTTGGCAGGTTCCTATGAGTATCTCGTGCAGCTAGTGAGTGCGGTACATTTGAAAGCTGTTGTGTGTGTAAGAGAGGGTCCTTACGTCGACGAGGAAAACTTCTAGGGAGAGGATTTAGGGATGAGGTATTCATTTACAGATCAAGAGGCTGACAGGTGGATTCCATGGCGAGTAAATACTCCAGTGAGTAGGAGAGTGATGACATGATCTACGGATTTACAGTATTGCTCCCTTTGGCACATCATATGTCATTTTATGGCTTCCATTCAGCCACGATGATAGCCGCAGCTGAGTCTTTGCTCATCCCCTTGATGCTAACCAGCTCGAATCTCTCATCAGCCTGCTGGAAAAGCCTCATCCAGTCCTCTTCCTCCCTCTCACGCGCGTTCTGCAGAGTCAACATGATCATATCCATAGCCCTGCAATCAATCAGCACAGCAAAAAAACCACCAAGTCGAAAGAAAAAAAAGAAGAAAAACAAAGAAGGAAAACATACCGAACCTCCCTCTCTTTCAGCAACCCCAAGGTCCCCGGCTCCGGCAACACATGATCATTGACAACGACCTGCGTACCGCTCTTCAACGCAGGCACCAAGCTCCTCAGCATGCGGAGACAATACTCGTCCGACCAGTTATGCATCGTATACCTGATGAGATACACCTCGGCGCCCCCAACCGGCTGCTCGGTGAAGAAATCATGCGCCATGAGCCGCACGCGGCCCCTTACCGCGGCGGGGATCTCGAACGTCGCGTTTGCCGTCGATATCACCTGCGGCAGGTCCTGCACCACGAAGCGCAGCGACCCGAATTGCGCCGCCAGGTGCGCGCTGACGTGCCCCTGCGATCCGCCCACGTCGACGACCACCGCGCCCGCCGGTAGCGCGCCCCATGCGTAGGCGTGCGAGAGCTGCGCGAGGCCCACTGGGCTGGTGCCTGACATGGCACCTGCGAAGCGCTTGGCGCGCTCCGGGTGCGTCTCTAGGTAGGTGAAGAGGGGGGAGGTGGTGTTGTTTGCGAGGGCGTAGCCCTGTCGCTGTTAGCCTGCGATGGCATATGTCAGTGTGGGGGCGTGGCGTACCGAAGCGTTTGGCTCTTGGCTCTTCTTAAACTCGCACAGCGCGTCTGTTACCTGGATGGCGTCAGCAGTTATAGATAGACTACGGAGCCCTGATTGTGAATCCCAGTTACTCTTGCGTGTGCCGGCCAGCACTCCTCGATCGTGAGGCCCATGATGTCCTGTATCACAGGACTCTCCGCCAGGCGCCTGGACGCCGCACTGTGCGCCAACACGCCCCTTTCCGGCTCCTCGAAGATGCGGTGGTGTGCAATGGCATATCGAATGATGCGTCGCAGATCGTGTTCGAGCAGATCGCACCGCTCGGCCAAGTCGACGAAGGAGATTCTAGAGCCGACGGGGAACTTGGACGCTATCTGGAAACGGTAGATGGCTTGGAGGGGAGCCATGTTCGTCTGGGTGTAGCCGGTCAGTTTTTCAAGAGCGCGTATCTGAAGATACATACGCACGTGTGGAAAGAGTAGGCTGTCTACGCCTTGCAGCAGCTGTTGCAATTCTATGCATGCTTCCACGGCATGCTTTTGCGCCTCTTGGATCTCTTCTTGCGCTTCTGCGATGGGGTTTACAGGAGCGTCGATTGTGAAGGAGGGCTGTGGGGCGGCATTCTCTTGCAGGTATCTATCTACCTTTGCCGTGTTCGATGATATCACTGCTGCGAGCTCAGCGATTCTGGATGTAGACATGATGCGTGGATTCACGAGCGTGAGATGTGTAGTGGTAAAGCAGTTCTAGATATCAAGTAATGGTGCGGCTTCGATGGATTGTCCTGCGATGCATACGGGAGAACCACTTCCATACTAGATGCACATATATGTTTATCCTGATTATTGATACGTTAGAGGCTAGACCATGCTGGTGTGCGATACTGTCTTTTTCGTCACAGGGGAGATGATACTCACACTGGATAATGGAGGTGATGATAGTTGGGGGCCGTAAATCGGCACAATCGGAATCCCTCACATGCATCTCCAATAGTTCTGCTTCTTGTCAGAATGAGTCACAACTGAAGCTGGTGCACCGTACACGTGTTTGTATTGAGGACTACTAGATCAAGAACACTTGACAAGCCCAACTCTGGTTAAAACCCGAGAAGATGAGATCTGGCGAAGAGGTGTCGAAGTGTCGAATGAAGTTCTCGTGAGCAAGCGAGGAGAGCGATTAGGTACTCATGGCTTATTTGGATTCTGCTTGCATTGCATTCTGTAATTGGCCTGCATGAAGCCGAGATTATGCCCCCCCTTGGGAGTTACCTCTCTGTGTAAGGGGGCCGTCACACGTAGTGATAAGCATTTGGCCTCTGAGGTTGGAGTCTGGAGTAGACTCTGCGATCATCTGCATATGGATGATCATTGAAGATAATTGTATGATCCTTGGTGACTCCATGACTGGATGATTGTACAAT
Organism: Xenosphaeropsis pyriputrescens; assembly: GCA_022609375.1. Taxonomy (NCBI): domain Eukaryota; kingdom Fungi; phylum Ascomycota; class Leotiomycetes; order Phacidiales; family Phacidiaceae; genus Xenosphaeropsis; species Xenosphaeropsis pyriputrescens. Next base: position 814,284 of record JAGKQE010000001.1, on the reverse strand, counting down.
ATTCAAAAATGCCACACTTCTGAATAACTCAAGTGAAAACAATAAGAAAAAGAAACAGGAAAACAAAACGAACAAAGCGTTACATATTCTCAAGCCTTCATAGGCTGCTCATTCATCAACTGATGCATCAAATCCGTAAAGGACCCATCAGGGTTCATCAACTGCGCCGCTGGGCTAACAGACCCATCAGCAACATGCCTCATACGGCCGAAAACCCCCATAACCACTCGAAGATCCCCTCCCGCTCATCCATCCAGTCCGCCAACCGAGCCGTGAACGCCCGCACTTCCCGGATATCGCGACTGGCACACGCACAATCCCCAAAACGACAAACCCGCAGACCGGGGAACGGCGCATGCATCGTCTTCCGGGAACGCAATGGCCACGCCCGCCTGCGCGCCGTGGTGACGCAGGCCGAGGAAGTCGGGCGGGTCACGGGCGACGCGGCGCATGGAGTCGAGGGTCCACGCCTGGCCAGCGGCGCGCTGCGGCGAGATGGATTGGCGCTCCGGCTCGTTGAAGAAGTGCCCGAGCGGCGCCGGCGTCTCTTGTACGGCCTTCCAGTCGTTGCCGCTCGTCTCGGCCATGCTGCGTACCATCGGCCGGTATGATAGGCGCTTCTGCAGCTCCGGTGGCGCCCAGGTTTTGCAGTTGCTTACGGAGGTGAGGGGGCCGTGGAAATTCACTTGGTTTATTGCTTGCGGTGCGCCTTGGGTGTTGGTCCAGTCCCAGAGAAGACAGCGCTTGCGGATGACCATTTTGAGGGGTGGATGATGGTAAGGGATGGATTTGATGAAGTGAGTTTCGACGTGGGGGATGCTGATTTATAGAATTCAGAAAGATTACTTGGATCTTGGGGTGTTGATGATGATAAGATCCTTGTGATAATACGAAGCCTTGTCAATGACTCGGTGACTTGCTGACAGAAAACAGGATTGAAGAACAAAAGATTGAAGGCTTCCTTGAAAGATCTTATATACGTGGTTGTGATAATGGATGTCTCTTGAACTACGGTTCTCAAAGTGTCTATGCAGCAACGACTGCGAGAATTTTTCAAATCTCTCACCTTGCGACGTGAATAGAACATTGCATCAACAGTGATGTGATACTGGCCGATAATAAATATGCTCATCTAGAGCCCCCAGGTTGAAGACATGCAGAATACTACCGCGCATCAAATTCGAGATGGATGAACGAAATTCTCAATGGTCTCTCAATATCAGTTCTTTATGATGATACTTTCTGCTGAGAGTAATGCTAATAATACTACGCGAAAGAATCCATCACAAGATGGCTTTTAGAGCTTACTTCAACAGACATGACACAAGCTGCACAGTACAGCTAAGACGCTGAAATGCATTCAGAAAAGTGGTCGAAGAACCATTGGTTTCAATTCCGAAGATAGGCCTACAGCTTACAATAAATATTCCTCGCGCGTAGCGCACGACATCTTGTGTTACGACTCAATCCTCTAGCTTCAATGGTCAGGCTACGAATCTTACCCCACAATACCGATCGGGACGTATTGCTTGGACGATAGCAAGGTCCTCATGGTGACTTGAGCACTCGACTTGCGCTTCGTGGCTGACGTTAACAAGGCGCAAGGTGGGGCCGATGACATTGCTACGCCCTTTCATGGTTGAGCAGCATAGGTTGGGGCTGGCTATGGGAATTTTATATGCCTCAACTCCAAGAATCTAGCATGAACAGATATCATGAGTGCGGGCCAAGGTAGCAAGCGCTGATGCAAGAGTTAGCTAGCATTTTGAGAGGAAGATATGCAAATGTTGATCGTCAAGCTGAGCTTCAGCTGGATGGCATTGGGAATGTGCATTATTCCCTACATCTTCAAAGTAATCTGAAGATTGAGGTATCACAGTATTCATACTGAAGATATAAGTAAGCTGTTTGTTGAGAAGAATTCGTACTTGGAAACAACCATACGATTCAATATTTATACTTACTTCAAAATCTGATCAACACATATCAAGAACCATTCTTGCATTACCCATCTTCGAAACAGACACAGACATGCATTTTATCAACATCCACAACAAGTCTGGACATAACCAGGATTTCGAATGTCATGGCTGGAACAATAACCACAATATCACGGTGAAGCCATGGCAGACAGCAGTCATCTCAGCGCTTGACAAGATCTCGGGTGCTATAATTGCTCTGCATGATGGCCACGAAGGTGAACAGGCAGAAATAACCAAGGATGGGTTTGGAGGTAGGTCATACCAACCTACAAAAGCTTCTTTTCGGTAGAGGGTTCTCACGGCCTATCAATTGTCGACGACTACCAGTTGTCTGAGTGACACCAAGTCGATGAAGACAATTTGGCTATCGAGTTCTATTTGGCTTTTCTAGACTTATTGATCATTGAAGATTTTTCAATCAATCCAATCCAGTTGGATGTCCATTTTGGGCCAATCGTTGAATACTCTTCTAAAACAGAATACTGACTAACTAGGCAATGACTTCATCGACCTGAGCAATATTGTTGGTGCAGGAGGAAATTTGACAGTCCAGCAAGTGGGAGATCCCACGACCATGAAAGGTGATCCGACATTCATGCAGGATCTCAACGAAGCTTGGCACAAAACTTCCCAAGCCACCAAAGATTCTCTCAAGAACTGCGTTCACTTGAACAGTTCTGGAACTGTCATCAGGATTGATGCTATCAAGGACTACCCTGAGCTTGAGAAGCTCGTGCGAACTTTTGCCGATAACAAAACATATATTGGTATCGGTAAATGGGGGGGAAGCCCAGGCAATCAACATGACAATGACCAGGTATGATGTCCAGAATTTGTGGGAAATTGTTGTACTAACGACCCCCAGAGTTCTGCGGCTCATGGCGACAAGGATATTATTGTCACCTACTCTGATGGGGATGCTCATCCTGATAATCCTCCGCAACAAGCTCACCGCACTGTCTCCCGCCTTGTTGCCCAGAGCACCGGTGACAAGAACCATGGAGGGCCTGGCATCATAATGACCAACAAATCGGCGAAAGAGGAGTCGTATTTCTTCTACGACAACTACTGGAACGGTAATGGCACGGCAGGAGCCAACTTCGACCATCCCTTGAAGTCCGTCAAAGTCAAACCCGGACATACGTCCTTTGTCTCACTCCCAACATCCTTCAAAGGTCGTCTTCAACGTGGCACAGGATTGCCCGCCACATGGGCCGAGTTCCAGATCAGTGCCAGCAACGACGGTGCAGCTCATGGAGATATCAGCCTTGAGCAAGGCTGCGATGGCGCTGCCACAATTGCATCAACGGATGGAAGTAAGCGCACGAATGGCTTCACAAATGATATCTTGAAAGATGCACCTGCTGCTGCTGTGACGCAAAAACCAAATGGGGAGAAGGCTCTGGCTACTACCATGGGTAACTGGATGAGCAAGCCCAACAAGGCTGCTATTGAATATGAGTTGAAGGTCGTGGGTCAGAAGAAAGCGTATATTACCGGTGGAACTGGCGTTGAAGACGTGGCTAGTCACAACAAGTGTTTGGCAGTTGATATGTATTAACGGCCATCCACGGATCGAGTGCAGCCATCTGCACCTGATGGGTTTCAAGAGATGATGAAAATTATGGAAATCGCAAGAGTCGTAAAATATCTAAGGTTGATTATTGATATCGACTTTCGTGCCAGTACCCAATATGGTTTGTGAATGTTTCACTCGGCAATTCGTACGGCAATTCGAGACGAGCCGAAAGAGACAGGAATCAACTCCGGGGACTAATACTTGGTCATCTCAGTCCCTTTCCGTTTAACTACTGGATGATTAGCACAGACCTGTCCCACTTACTTGAGCTATCGTGTGTAATCGCTGTAGCGGAGCTCTTGGGGTAATTTGCGTTTAATCGAACGTCACGCCCATTTGTGCTTCCAAGTACCATTGCCATTTCGCTCGCTCCCCTTTTGAATGGGCAAGTTGTGAATAGCCGTTGGGAGTGTTTTACCTATCGTCGGCTGCAGTCTCCGGGAATTGATCATAGTTATCTCTGCATCACGTGCGTAGAATCGGCCCTCCATACTGAGGTAACATAGTCCGGAGAGCGGTCCGGGGAAGAGATTAGCCTTCCGTGTCCATGACTTATGGTACGTGCTGCCCATGAAAGGGACGCTAAATACCTGACAGCGAACAATGTGGTCCCGTACTGCGTGGTGTCTTCCTACCCCGGGTCAAACAGAATCGAGGCCCCATCCTCGCATCGATATTCATATTTGCATGCTTTCTCTCCTTATCTGACATTTTCAGGTGATTCTGAACATGAACCAATGTCACATCTCAATTCATTGTTGGACGCCACATCGCACCCAGCACTTCTCCTCTCCTCAGATAGGCTTGTTGTGGCAACTAATGAAGGTTTCCTGAGGTTGATGGGCTTCCCTGATGTCAAGACTGGTCTAGACATCTTCGTTGGAAGTCGAGTCACGAACTTGGGCATTGTATTGACCCCACAGAGTTCGCCTGTATATCGAGATTGGGATGTACTGCTGGATGCACTAGATGTGCGCATGAAGGACAATCATGCAGACGACCACTCCTCAAAAGACCTACAGGCCAAAAAGGAGCGACATCATGAGAGGACTACGCCCTTTTGGGATAACGAAGACCTCCTGCAGCACGCCCTTGAAGTAGACATAATTTCCACAGGTAGAACCACTGATCTTGCAATTCCTTCGCGGAATGGCCAGCATCCATCAATGCCTATCGTCAGGGGAAGACTGCGTATACACACCAGCATAAAAGACGAGACCCGTTACTACTTTTTGGAATTCAGACGCCCAATACCTGATCAAGCGCTCCCTATTGTTCAGCAATCGGAGCCGAAAAGAGAGGACTCGGGGACAAGATCCGCTGTAAATACTCCTTGGACTGGCGAAAACGAGTCAGACCCCATGTTCATGACCTTTTTCGATGACCCAGATGGAAACTGCTATGAGATGATTAGTAAACTCATCCCTAGTTGCTTAGGCGTCATGGACGTTGATGGGCAAGTCCAGTATCTGAGTCCATCCTGGTATCAATACACTGGCCTCACCAAAGCAGAAACGCTTGGCAGTGGATGGGCACGAGCAATACATCCAGATGATATAGGACCTATGTCGGTCGCCTGGTCAGAAACAATAAAGACTGGACGAGATCATTGGTCGTGGCAGGCTCGATATCTACTGGCTAATGGGAGTTATACATATTTTCTTGTTCGAGCTCAACCACTTCGAAACACGGCCGGCAAGGTTATCAGATGGGTAGCATCTATGATAGATGTGGATGCATTAGTTCACGAACGCCTCAGGTCAGATCGTCGGACAACCTCCATTCTCAAAGTTCTCTCTCAATCGGACGTTAGTCTATGGGCTCTTAACAAAGACCATCAAGTGACTCTGCTGGAAGGCATACTGTCATGGGGAGAAGAGACCCATGGTGCAAGAGAACGGCGGATTCAGAAAGAGATTAGAGACATCAAGGCACTCAGATCTATGTTTGACGGTACAACGACAATTGAAACGTTTGATCATAGAGTTATGGATCATTGGTATCGAACAAGAATCGTCTATGATACGAACCATGACAACAGTATCAGTGATGCCGAGCAACAGAGTATCGGCATCATTCACGGATTGACAATTGATGTTACCGATGTCAAAGCCCGTGCTATGCTACAAACTGAAAATGAGGTGTTGGCATCGAATGAACTAGCCGCCAGAGAAGCCAGCAAACTCAAAAGCAGGTTTCTTGCAAATGTAATACTGTTTTTGCAAATTTCAAAGAATGATACTGACAGAAGATAGATGTCCCATGAGATAAGAACTCCAATTGCTGGTATCACAGGACTCAATGAACTTTTACTCGACACTCCAATGAACGAAGAGCAGCTGGAACTTGCCCGTGGTATTCAACTTTCAGCGGCTTTTCTCTTGACACTTGTCAATGATGTGCTCGATTTCAGCAAAATTGAGTCTGGGCATATGGATATCGAGGCTGTACCTTTTAATCTTCAAGAAGTGCTTGGTGGTATTTATAAGATCATGTCCTTTCAAGCAGAAAAAAAGAGTCTCAAGCTCAAGTTCACCACCTCATTCCCAGAGCAACAAATATTCATAGGGGATCCCAGTCGAATCCAACAGGTTATTACAAATCTACTAAGCAATAGCATCAAGTTCACGGATACCGGTGCGGTGACGTTGGCCGTATCGGTTCTACCAAACGCAAAGAGAAAACGCCGCCATTCCAGTGAATCATCAGGTGTAATTCCATCGAGACCAGCTCCAAAGAAGCCTTCAGGCCGACGCAACCCTGAATCTCAGAAGGATGCTGGAGGTCAGAGTTTGCCTGTCGCCCAGAGCGAAACCGAAACTCAGTTAAAATCTCGAGCTTCACAGGAGATTAAAGACGATGAAATCACGTTACAATTCATTGTTCAAGACACGGGTATGGGTATAGAAGAGAATGTGATACCCAAGCTGTTCCAGCCATTCAACCAGGCAGACTCATCTACAGCAAGACTTCATGGAGGCACTGGTCTAGGTTTGAACATCAGTCAACAGCTTGTTCATCTTATGGGCGGGCATATCGACCTCACTTCCAAGCATTCTGTTGGAACAACGGTGACATTTCATCTACCCTTTAAGCTTTCAGATAAGACCAGCACTTCCAGGGACGCGTCTCCTTCCCACAAACCCTTCACCAAGTCCCTTAACAACATCTCGGACAGCTTGTCTCAAAGAATTGCTAGCGAGGTCACTGTTTCGGCGTGGAAACAAACATTCGCAAATAACATGGACTCGTTGGATGCAAAATCAAAGAATGAGAATCCCGCAGACACACCTGTTCAAGGCCATGTTCTCATCGTTGAAGACAAGTAGGTTTTGACTTGCCTTTGTTGTAACTCATACTAATGGTTGTTTTATAGTCCCGTGAATCAGGTCGTAGCAAGAAAAAGAGTCACAAAGCTTGGCTATTCAGTAGCAATTGCTTGGAATGGCCAAGAAGCCCTCAAATATCTCAGCGACTTTACCACGAACCAGCGTCCTGCTGCCATCCTTATGGATTGTATGATGCCCGTCATGGACGGATACCAGGCCACTACAATATTGCGTAAGGACGAAGACCGATTTGACGAACGAACAAGAAATATTCCAGTTATTGCTATGACAGCCAGCGCCATTAAGGGTGATAGGGAACTTTGCGAAAACTCTGGGATGAATGATTATATCAGCAAGCCGGTTGGGAAGGACGTATTCGAGAATGTTTTAAAGAAGTGGATTCGAGAAGATGGAAAAGAACCAGATGTCTAGGCCATTGAAAAACATTGCGTTACTTTGGACGATGACACTACTCTGAATTGTGGAATCGGCGTTCCAGAGAACGACATACTCAGTCGCAAAGCCATTACTGATGATACAATACTTTTGAACGGCAGGATTATTGTGGATAACGGAGTGAGGGAAAGGATGCACTGGGAATATTCCGAAAAATTGTCAGGTACTAAGAAAGAGAATTATTATCACAACTATGCATATCCAAGGCGCGGACGCGCTCAGAACCCCTATTAGTTAGACTTCTACAATGCCATTGGAAAGACTACCAAAGCTAATGGTTTCAGATGTAAAGCTTGTGAGATTTCGCCGCCGATGATTGGGGGCTAAATCAGACCGTGACTGAAAACCTGAGTGAAAATCTGGGATTTATTAAGAAAACAAGTAATGGTAACGAACTAGAAGCAGAATCTCTGACCGTTGGTTGCTTTCTAAGTCTAAAAAAAGGAAAAATACTTCATTTGGTATAGAGCTATTTGATGTTCCTTAAGAATCTTATAAAATTGCACGGTCCGATAGGTGAGGATGGTGGGGCGGAGCGGGTGGCTGTTATGTGTATTCAGCTATGTATGCAGCAAGGGTTAAGAAGCAATGCTTAATGCTGTACACGGTGTGCAATCAGCCCGATGAAATTTAAGGCAAATTACCTGTCAACAGACTTTGGCAATTGGAATTGGAATTCTGTGTTACTGGATTTTACCCTGTCGTACCTTGCTTAAATATTATGGGCGTCCCGTTGACGAAGCTGAGATTGTAACGACTAAAGTGTGCCAGGGATATTCCAACATGTCGTCTTCTCCGGTGAACAGGAAACCACTTCCTAATTACTCACGTCCTGTCGATGACTCAGGCGAAGAGTATGTGAGTTCTCATATCTCGATTGAACTGAGTGATATTGAAGACGACCATGATCGTTTCATGGTGTCCGATCCACGCCTTTCGGACGCCCGTGTTTTTCAAGACTGCAACTCCAGTGTTCATGAAGATGCAGAAACAATACACGCTATAACTTCACCATCATCTATAGGCCGTGTTAGCAGTGACAAAGACATGGATATTGTACATGCTATCACCTCCTCACATTCCGCCAACGATGTCTCCTCCATTCGGCCACAGCATGTCAAGTCATCCCAATTTGACGTTCAGGAGAACGAACTCGAATCTTCGGAGACAGCAACTCCAAGGACTTCGGAGAGTAGATACAGTCCAAAATACGATCCTTCAATGCACTGGATGACTCTTGTTTGGATGATAGGGCTATCCGTTTGCGCAGTTATATTGGCAATTGGACATCATCTATATTACTCTCGAATGGATAAAACGGAGGTTGGAAGTACGCAGAGACAACAATGGCCTTTACGGTAACCAAATCCTCTAAAAGTTCCCTCCCATCAGAACTGACACTCTTATTCAGTTTTGGGTCGGCGTTCGCTTTTCTCATCAACAGCTTTTTTGCTGCATCAGCTGGTATTGCGTACATGCAATGGTTATGGAGGACGTTTCGTCGAAAGTCTGTTTCTATGGCAGCCATCGATTCAGCATTCTCTGCACCAACCAGCATATGGAGCTTTCTCAATTTGGAGATGATTTGGCACGTAAAGTTAGGAACACTGATGGCGATCGTTATCTGGTGAGTGGCGAGCTTCGCTCTTTTCTTTTTCTTCACGACGTCCAGTGGAGACGAATTCGCTGTTACTTCTGGGATTACCAAGAGTCCTGGTGTCATTTAACTATATCTAGCACTTGGGTGTCTCGAAAACGGTTCCAGACATCGAAACTTATCTTGCTGCAGTTGTGATAGGATTGCTGACATTTCAAGGCTTTTTCCACTCGCGGCAGTATTCACGCCAGCTACTCTTTCAATTGAGGCTAGCCTGAAGAACTACACAGTTATTGGGAATGTATCAGTCCTTGATATTTCAAACTTTGCTTCTCCATCACAGAGTAATCTTGTTGCACTTCAACGATTTGGACTGCTTGAAGTGGATGTTGGTGGCATATATATGCTTACCCGACCTTCAAATAAGATGGCCCGTACAGCAGCAATTTCTTCAACTGTTGAACAGCTACTGAATTTTGAGAGACCGGTCTCAGGGGTCAACATGACATACGATGTACAATTCAACGCGCCCTTGCTCAAATGCGAGACTTCTACTCTTGCTGTTGCCAGGAATACTACGATGGCTGCATTGTTATCAATGGGTCCTGACATGAACTCTGTCCCATCATGGAACAACACCATTGATATTGACCTTTATAATATCGATCTCAATACTTTGCAATACACTGACGAATTTCCGAGCGGGGATGAACTCACCCCGCATATTGCGAAAATCGGGTACTTTGCGATGATTCCTTCAGGAACACACTTTGTCAATGAAAACAGTTCAGCCTACATTGCCCCAGAGGTTCAGGCTCCTGGCAACCTGAATGGAGAGGGATATGGGAACTCGGTTAGCAATGAATTGTGGCTAGTTGTTGCCAATCATACAACAGATAATGCGACGCAACCAGTTTACTTGACCTGCGCCATATGGAATACTTCTATGGATATATCCGTCGAATTCTGGAATGATGCCCAGACAATCACACCAACTAACATCACGTACCTCAATAAAGTACCGCAGATGAGTGCTTTCCAACCATATCAACTCAACAACACCCTCAATATGACGAGTGCAGCATACACAAGCTATTTGTGGGCAGTCTCACAGCAGGTTGCCGGGCTTTATGGATCGATGTGGCACAACGATATAACCACTCGCTACCAAGAAGCTGCTATCCAGCAGACCTATCTTGTCGGTTCGACAGAGTACGCTTCCATGCTCAAGAACATGAGCTCAGACGAGCTCTGGTTTGAGGGCCAGCAGTTGGGATCGCTGTTTGAGACCAATCCGAGTTCTATCACAGAGCTAAAGCGGCCGTTGCAGGACCTTATTGAGGGGTTTTCGTTAAACGCGACTCTGAACATGCTGGCTGATAGTGAATTGAGGTAATATTTATACTCGTTGTGGAATTTCAAGACTAACTTTTTGCCTTAGCTCTTCAATGAGGACAAACATCCAGAAATACGACGCAATCAACATATATCATTACAGTAGCACTCCGTTGATCATCGCCTACAGCATTGCCACTTTTCTGGCTCTGATTCTGGTGGTTCTTGGTACCATTGCTATGCTGTCAAACAAAGTAACGCATGACGGTAGAGCGTCATCAATCGTTGCAACTATGCAAAGTTACGATGTAAGTTTTCCGATGCAAGGAGGAATAACAGTGCTAACGAGGAGCACAGATCTCTGCTCTATTCCGATCGAACACTCTTGGTTCTCAACCTCTGGACAAACACATTGCAAGGACGAAGTTACGTTTTGGCATGGTACACTCTGGAGACGGTTCTCGGCATCCAGGTTTTGGAATCCCGGCCAATGTTCAAAAGCTTGTAAAGGAACAGTGATTGTAATGTTTTAATCTCAGACAAGTGCTACGTATGAGCCAGGTACTCAATTCAACGATATACGCTTATAGCCTGTCAACGCCCCATAATCTGAGATATGATTACAAATTATCCATCGTGCGTCATGAAGAAAGAAGTTATGCCACTAAATTGATATTGTTTGTGAAGTCCATTTCCATACATTTGATAGATCAAAATGCGCTCTCCTGGGTAGAAGATTCTATATTCACACTCTCTTCTCATCTACAACCCGAATAAACTCATGGTAAAATGTGATCATCTGCACAAGTCCTTCCACCGGTAGGCGCTCGTCGACAGTATGCATGCGAGAACCTCTGGGATCTAGAGATGCTCTCCAAGGCGAGAATCTGTAGATCTGAAGGGAGAGATCCCAATAAAATCGGGTATCCGTATTTCCCGTCAAAAGCATAGGAGCGACTATAACATCTGAACCGAAAACACCGCGAAGGGTGCCGCTCAACCAGCCAAAGCGCGTGTCCTTTGGATCAGAGACAGGCGAGGGCTCAAGCACGTGGTCTGCAATGGGAGAGATTGTGCCTAGTGTTCCCTCACTCGTACATGCCTTAGCATCGAAGTCGCACAGCGTGAGATTTTGAGCTTTTGCGACGGGCGTCAGGAATTGTATATAAGCATCCTTGACAAACTTAACAGACTCTTCAACGGCAATGCGATGATTGATCAAGGCATATGCAGTTTCGGGTAGTACATTTGCTAACTTAACGTCAATTCGGTTGAGGCCCGCTGGAATGCTTTTTGAATGCAGGGCAATTGACTTACATTTTACCCCACCACCTATCATGTCTACTGCTGTAGAGGTATGCACCAAGGCTCTCGAGTCACGAGCTCCTTCCATAAACTGGATAACTTTATCAGAGGATTTACGGCCCAAGATAGCATTCTTCAACGAGCTTGGGACATCTGGCGCAAATTCTGCAAGGCACGAAAGGTACACTGTTGTGGGGTTCTTGCTGGTGAGGCGATACTCGAATACGTGCTTCTCAACTGTTCGAATCACCTTGGCTAAAAAGCCAACTTGTAAAAAGTTAGTTATAGAAACTGGCGTAGAGGTGATTATCTTACTCGCTGTGTGATCTGGAGGTGTAGAAGAGTGGCCGCCTTCGACATCAATTACAACAGAAATATCCATGTGCCCCTTTTCTGCCGATGCTGGAGTTGCAAACTCCATTCCAAATCTAGTCTCCAACCCTGCAACTCCTTCGTCAAACTGCAGAGTAGTCAGTAACTGCTAAATCATACTCGCCCAAGTTTTTCATGATAAACCACCCGAGCCCTAGCACTGTGGATAAATACTTAGTCCCATAACCTTGTTTATCAAACTAGTGAGATTGAATAACAGTTGCTGAGAGTGGCACACTCAACTAACGCTATACAATTATCCAAACTCATGCTGTCTTTGAGAGACGTATAAGTAGGTGTTGATAACCGTACGTTTTCAAGTGGTCCATCTTGAAAGACAAGAGTGAATAGAAGCTTTGCTTTGATACGTACAATAAGTTCAATGCTATCCGGGCCATACTCCTGGAGGATATGATTGGCCAGACCTGCGGCACCATAAGGTCCCTCCTTAGCTCCTCCTTCCTCGTCGAAACCTACAGCAAGCATTACAGTACGGGCTGGGCGAAAGTCAACGTCAATCAGGGCATCAATTGCTGACAACATCGCAATCAGATTGGACTTGTCATCTTCGGCGCCACGTCCCCAAATGTAGGTTCCGTCATAATGACCTTCAAATGGCGGATAAGTCCACCTCTTCAAGGTCTCATTGGTGACTGGAACAACCTGAGGAGTTGTAAATCAGTGAGGATTTGTGTGTCATCAATGATTTATACACTTACATCTTGGTGGGCCATGAGTAGGAGAGGCTTCAAATTCTGGTCCGAACCCGACCAGGTATAAAGCAAACCATACTCATTAACGGTTGTAACTTCAAGCTCCTTATACCTGTAAACATGAGCATGGAATAGTTATAAAATAGAGTCCAACAAAACCTTACAGATTAGAGAAGGCTCCTTCTAAGTATTTATGAAGCTCAGCAAAGACATCCCAACGCGGATCTACCCCGAGCGGATCCATATCATCGTAGGTCATAGTAGGAACTTGAATAGCACCCGACAGGCGTTTTGCCGAAGTGTCCCGAAAAGCATCCGTCCTGAACAGCCTGCCGATATTCTGCTCGGTGATATCGGGTCTAGCTTCTGGCGAGAACACCGGTTGCTCTGGGCATTGCCCAATGCCTAGGGTGCTCTGTTCGGGCGCAGAGCGGATTGAGAACTGCAGGTTCCGAACGTGCCAGAAAATGGCGGCTAAAAATATCGATGGGATGAGCAGCATCGCTCTGCGGCTCGAGGGTCTTCGTGGGCTTGAATGGGCTGTTTGCCCGGATAGAAGCATGGCCATCTCTTGGCCGGAGGATTTTGTCGCCATATTTTCGAAATGGTCACTGATATTTTGACAAATGCCAGTCAAATCTCTATGGTCTTATAACTTTAGGACTCGGATGTCAAGAGCACTTATATCTCATGTGTCATCGGTCATATGTCGTCAAGAAGGTGCTTCTTACATTGATGTTATCATAGACAAGGTCCACTGTTGAGAAGGATGTTGCGGCCGCCCCCACAATTGAACTCCGCACTAGCTTATCATTGATGAATGCATCATACCTAGGAACTCCAGCTACCTAGCATGATGTCCATGGTTATCTAGGAATAGATAAAACGAGCTTGCTCGTAGCTAAAATGAAACATCGTCTTTGGAGAAAGATTCATCTAGATTCAAGCGATCTAAATCCAGAAATACAGACAGCATATAGATCCCAGAGCTCTGTCCTGCAATCATCAACGTCGATGATTCGAGCTTTCAAATATTGTAGATCTATTGAGACGCGATACTTATTAAGAGCTACATATTTCTTCAGAACTTCACAATTATTGTAAACTTCGGAGTTACTAAAGATCTCCCATTAACCAATAACCTTGCAATGATTCAGAAAAACCACAATCACCAAGGGTTATTAAATATCACGTAGTCCAGGATAGGATGGAAGAGTAACGATTTTGAACATTGAAACCCGCATATGGTATCCGATTTAGATGACGCTCAAGCCAAGCGCAAGAAATTCAATACAAGTGTATTTTTTGGATATCTGAAAGATCAATCTCAAACCAAACGCCCCTCTAACCCAATTTTCAAAAAACGCGCTACGTGAATACAAACTATTCCCTCAAGAAAGTCTTGAAGACGGCAGAGGAAGTGCAGTCGGTCCAGGGGTATCCGATTTCCTTCAAGAAGCTCTCGAGCTCCTTCACCTCGGCATCTGGGCACACGATGCCCGTAAGCACCTTGCCGATATCCGAGCCCGCGTTTCTATATTGGAAGAGGGAGATGTTGTATCTTGGGCGGAGGGTGGCGAGGAACTTTTCAAGAGCACCTGGCCGCTCAGGGAAGTTGAACATGTAGAGTCGCTCGTTGACAACAGCGGAACGACCACCTACAAGGTAGCGGATATGGGATTTTGCGAGCTCGTCGTCGGAGAGGTTGGTTGGAACCATGCCAGACTCAGAGATGCGCTCAAGCAACGAAGAGAGTTCGGACTCACGCTCGGAGCTTGGGGATGTCAAAGAAATACCAATGAGAACATTAGCAATCTCGTCAGTAGCATAGCGGTAGGAGAATTCAGTGACGGCATGTGGCATAACAGCCTTAATGAGTTCAGAAAAGGCTCCAGGCTTTTCTGGGATGGTGACGGAGAGCAATGCCTCCTTCTTTTCACCAAGCGCAGCACGCTCAGCAACAAATCTCAGTCTGTCGAAGTTCATGTTGGCACCTGATGCAACAGCGACCATTTGGCGAGAAGTATCTGCAGATGGATTCGCCGCAATATACTTCTTGAGACCTGCGACGGAAAGAGCTCCTGCTGGCTCGACGATAGATCGAGTATCTTCGAAGACATCCTTGATGGCAGCACATAATTCATCGGTGCTGACCTGAATGACCTCATCCACAACTTCTTGACAGATACGGAAAGTCTCCTCTCCAACAGCCTTGACAGCAGCTCCATCGGCAAAGAGACCAACCTCACTCAGTGTGACGCGCTCGCCCTTGGCCAACGATTGGACCATGGCATTGGCATCGTATGTCTCAACCCCAATGATCTTGACGTGTGGAGCAATGCGCTTAACATAGACACCGATTCCAGCAATGAGACCACCACCACCAACACAGCAGAAGATGGCCTCTAGCTTGTCTAGATTGGTCTGTCTCAAAAGCTCCATACCAATTGTACCCTGACCGGCGATGACATATGGGTCGTCGAAAGGCGGAATATTCGTGAGGCCATGTAGCTTTTCGAGTCGGTGACACTCCTCCTTGGCGGCATCGAAGTCTGCTCCATGAAGAACAACCGTTCCTCCGAGTCGTGAAACGTTCTGAAATTTGATAGCCGGTGCCGCTTCAGGCATAACAATTGTCGCTGGGATCTTGAGCTTTCTAGCAGAGTATGCAACTCCTTGGGCATGGTTTCCTGCTTTTGTGAGACAATACCATGATTTGAGCATCGTGGTGACTCACCTGCAGAACATGCCACTACTCCCTTCCAGCTCTTCTTGGGGTCCAAGTGCGCCATCTTGTTGTACGCTCCTCGCAATTTAAAACTGAATACTGGCTGAAGATCCTCCCTCTTGAGCAACACCTGGCTCTCCAAACGATTGCTCAAATTGATAGCATGAGTCAGTGGGGTTTCGTCGACGACCTCGTAGACGCGAGAAGTAAGGATGAGACGCAGATACTATATGAAAGTAAGCTCAATCCCTCCAATCGAGCAGAAAACATCTTCCTATCGTACATCTGGATATCCACTAGGAAGCATATAATCCTCAGGTACGAGGGGTTCCTTTTTCTCATTTGGTGGGGTAGGGTTCGCAGAATATTCTGTCAAGGACAAGCCGTGAAGACTTGGGGTCTGAGCTCTGTGCCCGTTTCCGTTGACAGTTGGTGTATCCATCGTGAAGGAGCGGAACTTTATGCTGTAGTCCAGAAGGTTGGAGGAATTCAAAGGAGAATGAGAGTGAGAGTGATAAAGGTCCACAGATATGAACGGGCTTGTGAGCATATCTCTAGTAATTGCGCCTAACGCCATTGGCGGTATCGGACAATCGCAAGAAATTATTGCAGGCATATTGATCCGAAATGGAAAAGGTTTATCCGAAATATCGGGATATGCTCTTGATGATCTCACCATTACTCCGGAGTGCCCGCGCGCAGTCCGTTCTTATAGCTCTTACGACTCGACCTTTTCAATCGGGATTATATTCAAAGCAAACATGTCTGATACACCATTGCCCTCATCCTTTGATGGTAACAGGTAAGTTTTTATCGAAAACATTTCCGAATCACCCGACTGATTATTGTGCAGCGATTTCTACGAGGAGAATCGATGGCAGAAATTCTCTAGACGTCTAAAGGAAGAGCCTCTCATTCCTTTGGGTAAGCTCAAGTGATCAATTCTGCAACATATAGATATGTTCATACTCATAACACAACAGGATGCGCTCTCACATGCTGGGCACTCTTCGGAGCTTCGCGATCAATCCGGGCTGGTGACCACAACCGTACGAATCGAATGTTCCGAGCTCGTATCTATGCGCAGGGATTCACATTGGTAGCCATGGTTGCGGGATCAATGTACTGGCAGACCGACCGACAAAAGCGCAAGGAGTTTGAAGGTGTCCTTGCGGAACAAAAGGCGAAGGAGAAGAACGAGGCGTGGATTCGGGAGCTCGAAGCTAGAGACCGGGAAGACAAGGAGTTTGCAGCTGCGCGTGATGCAAGGAGGAAGGGCAGCAAGCCCGCGAAGCCCGAGGAAGTCAAGGATGGGGTGATGGCGAAGGTTGAGGATGTCAAACAGACAATCAAGTCTGAGGTTGCGAAGTCCATGATCGACGATTGCGAGCGTAGACGAGGAGTTCTGGAGATGGTGGCTGAACTGATCCATGGGAAGAAGTGAGGCTTCTATTGAAGCGATACTGTACAAATTTGAGATGGATCACAGGAGTTGGGGGGCATGTTTCAAGGATATCAGGAGTCTTAATGGAGGTTCACACTCACTACTCAAAAGCAAGTCGAGGGACGAGTCGAGAAAATGGATGCTTGCTTGATGTGTATCATTGTACGCCTCGCTAGCAATCAGAAATCGAATCGAAAGCAAACTTCTCCGGGAACACCCCAAGCGCCTTGCCCCACCGATATATTTCCTGCAGGTGTGGGTATATTCTTCCGCTCTCATACTCCATAAATGAAATGACCGCTCCAAAGTTCAAAGTTGTTGATGGTGTGATCTCATACCATCATCACTTCTTGATAACCTCGATATCGCAGTCGCCGCAACGTTCGTGACTACATTTCCGACAATCGTCGGTGGATATTGTCATCCCTCCAGCTCCACATGAGCACTTGACAATACATTAGTTTGGCTGAACATTTCTAGTGATTTTTCCCACGTACACAGGTCCAAACGCGCACATATTGAGCCTTGTCCCCAGAGGGACATCGGGTTATCCACTCCTCTGGAACTGCCCCCAATCTAGTATGTGAATCTGGCATAAGGCTGATGGACAAAATAGATCTATGATGTATTGTCAGTCCATTACCAAGAAGATCTCACGAGGTGAAGGATAGATATGAGCCACTCACTCAAGAGCAGAAATCAAGTGCAAATGCACTCTCGGACAGATGAAGAGTGTACAGTTACGGCGTGGGGAACGGGTCAGATATTCATATAGGACGAGTTCAAGGGAAAGCGCAGGAATCAACTCTTACGAAGCTAGTCATCAGAGGATACACAGTGAGAGATAGATAACGCCTTTCATCATATGTAGGTAGGTAGGAGTGAGCAAATGTGGGATGAGATGGGATGAGATGGGATGGGATGGGATGGGATGGGATGGGATGGGATGCGGGGTGACACGGTGGGGGCCACCATGAGTGACGGGAGCGACGGAGAAGGCAGAGATGGGAAAGTCGAAGGTAGGTGGGTAGGTAGGTAGGTAGGTAGGTATTTAGTGAAGGCAGCGATTGTTTTCGACGTCAGAGTATCATCTAAGGTACCGTGGGATTCGAGATGCCTCAAGCCAATACATCCCAGCACGTGAGCTAGTTTCGAAACGCGAAGAGTCCAAGACTTTATGTTGCGCTGTGTGTTTTGATTACGAAGGACGACGAGGAAACTGGCCGCTGTGTTACCAATGATTTGCCTGGCAGGACAACGCGCAGTGGGATGAGATTGGCCGGTGGCACGACGTACGAGACCTTCCCTGCTTCTCGTGCTGCCACGGCTCCTCGGTCGGAGTTGAGGTGAGGTGAGGAGGTACATACCTAGGTGATCAAGTGAGGCGCGCACACGTTGACACATTGACACATTGACACAATGATACCTAGCTGACGTTACAGAGGATATCCTGGAAAGAATGGGGCTGGAGTGGGAGGGATTTGCAGGGGGAGGGCGGGCAAGAGATTGAAAGCGAAGAGCGAGAGAGCGAGAGAGCAAACAAACAAACAACGGGGCGAGAAAAATGCAGGACGGATATGGCGATACGAAGACGTTCGTCAGGTCGAGGAGTACGAAGAATATGCCTATGTGCCTATGTGCAGGTAGTTGATAGTACGGATGTACGAGGATCATGCGAGAGAGAGAGCGCAACATGATCTTCAACAAGGAAACATCCAACTTGGGTTCCGAATGTATGAACATACTAGGTATGTGCATACATACGTACGTTCATGCAGTGGGCTATGGTGGAGAGGAACAGCTCGTATGTATGCGTCTACGCCTCAAGCACGAAAGAGTAGGAGAAGGAGAAGGAGAAGGAGAAGGAGAAAGAGATGCGCATACTCTACTCTACACTCTGCACCTTTTGATACACTTCTAACCAATGTGCCTGGATGAATCCGGCACACGCAAGTCGTGGTCATGAAGACATGAAGTCATGAAGTCATGTATGAGACTGGGCGTATGTACATATGCTCATTCATATGTACTGTATGTCGGACGTGAGCTCTCAAGCCAAGAAAAAGCGGCAACGAAGCTGAGCTGCACGTACTGTACTGTGCCGTACCGTACCTGATACTTATGCATGTATGAACATCTGCGTGCGATACGCATCATGCTCGCCCTCGTATGCCACATCAAGCAAGAATGGTGTGAGGAGCCGTGAGAAGCCGTGAGAAGCCGTGAGAAGCTGTATTAACTAGTCCATTTCGAGGGCAGTCGGCCTTCCAGCGTCGGCCCGAGTTCTTCTGCACGATAAGCTGACGATAAGCACGTCCCGGCTGCTACATACCTAAGGCATCAACACCCCCACCTCGGTCTTCAGGTGCAGCCCGCACCGGATCAACCATTATCCACTGATAGGTACATATCCCTCCCAATTACCTTCAGACTTGTCAGCCTCGGCCGCTCCAAACGTCATGCGGCAACCATGCACGCCGTGTGTCGTGCCTATGAATTCACACAACAAGAGACATCCATCGACAACCCACTGCATCTTACGCAACATTACATATCCTCAGAACATATAATGCAATGGGAGCTGCTCAATCAGGCGACACTAGCCGTCATCTCACGACAGAACAGCTCAGTCACCAACTCGTAAGTGATCATTGCTTACAGCCTCGTGATAATCGAGGGCTGCTTATTCTGGACATCCCATATTGATACCATCCCGCCTAGGCATTGAAATTTGCAAAACGTTGTTTCACTTCCCTTGAACTCTACTCCTTCCAAGATGTGTTTCGCAACCTGGCAGATCACACGTCCGGCACTGCATACCTGAAGGAGGACACCATCTCTCGCTTCTTGGAAATCCCAGACGTCATCTCCGTGTCCAGCATTGTGTATCAGATATGCACATATCTTGGATCATTCCCTTTTGGCAAAAATGCACCCGTCATTCTGGGGTTTGAGCAGTTGCTTATCGTGGTGGTCATACTCACGGAACGATATCAACGCGTCTTGAAAAAAGGAAATTCAGACCGTACCAAGCTACTGTTTCGCAGCCTGGCGGTGTATGACAGAGGAAGTCATACAGCAGGAGAAGATATCACCGTAGATAAAGCTGAGGGAGGTGATGGCTCAGAAGCTGCCACGTCTCGAAGTCATGTCTCAGGCTTTGCAATAGATAATGCCGCAAACGATGATGAGGATGAGGACGATGACGACGAGTTAGCTCTAGCAGCTCTCGAATCTCTTGATGCAATAGAGGTGTTCAAGCAGGGTGATGCTCCGATCTCCCGCGCCACCATCCCTTCGGACAACTTGAAGAAGCTCATCATGTTACTACTCATCGTGGCCCCCCTGGAATCTCAGGAGAGTCTATCCAAGTACTCTGAACGACTCGCGGGCGAGAAGCTCGAAAGCTTACGCAGGACTGCAGACAATGTCTTATCGGCATTTGTAAATGTTGAGAAGTCTCCAGGAGTCAAAATTCATAACTTCAATACTGTGATACCCATCTCATTTCCATTCCTTTTCAGCGGTTTCAACCCGTTGTTTGAACATTTTCTCTTTTCCAAGACTCTTGATCTTTCCAAGCGAAAGGATTCTTCAGCTTCAACCGTGCCAGATCCTATACCTCCTGAGCTTGACCAACCTCTACTTCCACAAGAAGGAGAAATATTGGATCTGAACGTTTTGTCACAACTTTCCTTTTTTATTCCTGGATCGTCGCTTTTCCGACGCCTACGGTTACTGTACTCTGGAGGCGAAGCTGGCTTTTCAATGGGCAGCTTTGAAACCAAAGTATTTAACTGGCGGGCACCAACTATTCTTCTCGTATCCGGCAGTCGTATCTCAAATCCGCCAACCGGCGGTCAAGAGCGGACATTCGCCGACAGTCTCCCACCCAAACGCTTCCCAGATAGCAGCAAATCATCTCGCGTTGTGTTTGGAGTCTATTTGGCGCAGCCATGGCGAGCAACCCATAAAGAATGCTTTGGTGATGAGAACACCCTCCTCTTTCAACTCGAACCCACACACGAAGTCTTCCATCCGTCCACCATGAACAAAGACTACGTCACATTCGCCAAACCACCTATAACTCATGCAGGTATCTCCTTTGGCTGTCCGCATCCCAAGCTTAAACCCACAGCTGGTCTAGGTACTCATGTAGCTCTTGGTGCTGTATCGCTTATGCTCGACTCGTCCTTTGAATTCGGCGTTTTCACACACAACTACACCTCTGGTGGAGGAGCATTCCATACGAGTGCGAGTAGAAGAGAAGACTGGCAGGATAGGTTTGAGATTGAGAGTTTGGAGGTATGGGGTTGTGGCGGTGATGAGGAGGCTGAGGCCCAGAGGAAGAGGTGGGCTTGGGAAGAGAGGGAGGCCGAGGCCAGGAGGAAGGTGAACTTAGGCAGTGGTGATATTGAGGCTGATCGAGCATTGTTGGAGATGGCGGGTCTCATAGGTGGGAACAGAAGCGGTGGATCAATGAGCTGATCAAGCAGTTGCAGTAACATATACGAATTTGATGTCCATGACAAACACCTGACTTCTATTTATCGTGCTCGCTTGTATCGTTTGTGATGTGTGGTAGAGTACCTACCCAGGTATGTACAACTTTTAATACTTGTCTAGCTCCGAATGACTACTACGTAGATGGTATTCAATGACTTGACTTAAGACTGAACGGCTTTAAACAACCATACTACTAACTATGAATAACTAAGTAGCTCTCAACAAATCTACAGTCTCAAATAGTTATAAGTGTTCATATTTTTGGCTCCCAATAATTCTCCAAGAACATCAATACGTTGACAGCCTCGAAATACGAGCATCTAGAAGTAGGTGGGCAGACAATTAAATCGATGCCCGATCCCCTAGGCCCCAACATTCCGATTTTGGATCTCGAACCTCACGATCCCTCAACACCATCCCACACCGTCGCAACGCACCCCACCCCGAGCCTCACATCCCCAAACCACACCAAGCCGTCCCAGACGCTGCCCAGCGCGCCTCAAATCCATCCACCGCCCGCCATGTTCGCGGCCCCATCGCTCCTGCGCGCCATGCGATCATCCCTCCCGGCTCTCCGGCTCGCGGCCGCTGCGCCCTCGCGGTCGTTGGCCTACCTCGCATCGCAGAATGCCCTCCGTCGTCCATTGGCGCTCGTCCCCGCGCTGCGGCCCGAGCAGGTTAGGGGGATGAAGGTTAGGAGTTCGGTGAAGAAGCTTTGTGAGGGCTGTAAGGTAGGCTGGATTTCTCGTTGTTGGGTTGGGCTGTGTGTTGCGCGGTGGTCTGGGATGCTGTATATGGAGAGGGGGGCTTGGAATTTGAGATTTGGAATCGGGTGTTGGGTTTTGAGTGTCGAATTGATGAGGCTAATGTGTTTTGTAGTCTGTTCGCAGGAAGGGCGGCAAGAAAGGGAAGGGCCATGTTTATATCATTTGCTCCCTGAACCCCAAGCACAAGCAGAGACAAGGCTAGATCGAGATTTTGCCTGGAAGAGAAAGATATCTGCGTAGAGGTTTGAAGGATGGCTAGTGAAGGGGTTGATTATGGATATCAGACTCGAGGCTGGAGAGGAAATGCTGCGCATTGTACGATACATCGCATGGGACGGCGTTACGGCATTACACCACAAATCAAGACATTAAACAGGCAGAGGAGAAGATTATTCACAAAAGTCTTGTCTAGTAGGAATTGGATTGAATGTGTCATAATCCATCTATGTAGCGTTCCATCTGCTCCCATTGGGTCTTGCCCGTTGATACAAGATATCGAATTTGTGTCTGAAATTGTCAGTCCTGTAACCTCTGGATCTTTTCAAGTGATCTAGACCTACAATATCAGTTACTTCCTTGTTCCTTACAAACTCTGCTCTCGCAAAGCCCCTCATCTCCTTTCGATCTCTCTCGAGTGATATGCGCCGCGTACCCCGTAAGATATCCCGCCATAGCGCCATAACTTTCCCACGCTGCAAGAACTACACAATTGCGTCAGTACCATGATCATCCAATCTCACCCAACTCACTCTAATCAATCCTCTTTAAAAAGGCATAATACGTACATGATCAAGACTGACATTCTTCCCGAACCTACTCGGTCTCGGTGTCGCCGCCGACGCAAAACCTCGAACCTGCCGCCACATTGGCAATGAAAGCCGTATCTGGCATTGCATTGGGACTCGAGGTGCACCGCAGGTATGGCTTGTAGCTGTGCTGGGGCGTTTACACCTCTTGGTGTAATTGAAGGAGGAGCGGTACTTTTCCGCTCCTTCTATCATTCTGCCCACTGTCACCGCTCTTGTCGCGTCTTCCTGGACTTACGCGTTTACATTAGAGAAATCCGTACAAACATATTCTTGGAGAACTTCAATTTTCCTGTGTTCTACTGAAAGCATTTTTGTTTTGTACAAGGGCTTCCTTCTTGGCATCATGGACTATATCAGTTATGCTAACAAGCAAACTGTGACGGCATTTGTTGCTCAGTATATGAAGCTCTTTGCGGTTGCCAAGTGAGTATGTTTACATAGTTATCCATGAGAAATCGCTAAACAGCTGCAGTGGAGTTGGAGAACAAGCTTACAGATCTCTGAGCAAAGATGGCGAAGACTACGATCTTTTTGTTGAAAGTGCATCTACCATGTGTGAAGATGATCTCAATGCCTGTTTTAATTTGGTCAAGACAACCAGCTCAGAGGACTACAAGAAGTCCAAGGGTGGCTGGAAGCCTAAATCGAAGTTGAAAGAGATGAAACTTCTCGATCTGAAGTATATTCTGGTGAAGAGACGCTCGCAGAATGAGGTCATTGGCTTTGTGTCTTTCATGCCAACATACGAAGACAAATACCCTGTTATCTACTGCTATGAAATTCACTTGAGAGAAGAAATTCAAGGGTAACAATTCTCCCTCAGTTTTACCCTTAAAAACCATGTCTTTTTGTAACTAACATATATAGACTCGGGTTTGGAGACATTCTTATGGAAATGCTGGATTCCGTAGCCCACGAAATCCCAGAAATTAGCAAGCTAATGTTGACTTGCTTCACTTTCAATAAGAGGGCCTTGCGGTTTTATGATAAGCTAGGCTATGCCAAGGATGAGTACTCACCAACTCCAAAAATACTTCGGAATGGCTCAGTAGTAGAAGAACAATACGTTATTTTGAGCAAGAAATTAATCTAGATCTATTCATATCTAACAAGGCAGTTGGATACTGCGCCAGAAGGATTCTCGGTCGTTTCATCGGAGCCCATCCGCTCCGCTAAACATTCCGCTCCGCGGACCGAGGCCTGCCTTCGTCATCTATCACATCTCAGCCTCGTCCAGTTTCATATAGATTCCCAACCACCACAATGTAAGTTCTGAGGAAGTTGCTCTAATTCTACCTATACTATTCGATTTCTTTGATCATCGTTAATTATGGCTTCCAGGGCGCCTCGTCTTACTGCCGCTGAAGTACTTGCACATCCAGCCTACGAGACAACGATATGGGATCTCAAGCCAACTCAATCTGGGATCCTACCGGTCGCTGCTGATCGTGGAGGTCCAATCAAGCTCTCATGGGAGGTCCATGGTCAAGGAGACATTAAGCTGGTGGTATGTGTTCGTTCAGATGTTGCAACATCTGCAGATAACCAGAGGCTGATATATCTTAGTGGGTCATGGGATTAGGTGCCATCAAGTCTGCTTGGCAGCGACAGACCATGATCTTTGGTCACGAGCAAGGCGACAAGTATTCCGCTCTTGTTTTGGACAACCGTGGAATGGGCGAGTCGGACAAGCCATTCACTCGTTACTCAACCAGCGAGATGGCCAAAGACATCATCGAGATCTGCGACCACCTCGGCTGGACTGAGTCCCGCCAATTACATGTCATCGGCGTCAGCATGGGCGGCATGATCAGCCAGGAGATTGCCTGGGCTATCCCCGAGCGTATTGCATCGCTCAGTCTCGTATCTACTGCCGCGCGCATAGAGAATACGACAACTTATGTTGAGAACCTTCGAACGCGCATCAACATGTTTATTCCCCGGTCCCTAGACGACAGCGTCACCCACGCCGCTCGGAACATGTTCTCCGACGAGTGGCTCGCAGCCCCAGATGATGGCCCCACTCCAACTGAGAGTACACCAAACGTCAACTTGCCGCCAGGAGGTATCAGACGTTTTCCGTCGAACTTCGAACGCTTCGCGGCTCAGGAACTCAATAAGCGACTTAGCCCTGAAGCGTTCCAGCGCAAGGGTTTTGTCATGCAGGCTATCGCTGCTGGATGGCATCATAAGAGTCCCGCACAACTGAAGGAACTTGGTGATAAGGTTGGCAGAGAGAGAATTCTGGTTATGCATGGCGACCATGACAACATGATTACACTGCCACATGGGGAGAAGTTGATTGCCGAATTAGAGCCTGTTGAGAGTTACATTAGACCAGGCAAGGGACACGTATTGATGCTGGAGGAGTGGGAATGGCACAATGAAACGATTGCCAAGTTGATCGAGAAGACCGAGGCCATGAAGGCGTAGACAAAACTCTTGATAAGCTATATACAACCATCATCATAGGAATGCAGCATTTTTTGAACGAGATCTTTTCCTTGCTCCATGGGTATCTTTTCCACACTGAATTTAAAGCATAACTACACCGATACCACTGCAGCTGGTCTCATCCACAACGTTTCTCTTGTCCACGCCACCGGCAATTGGGTTAGCCTTGTAATTGTACAAGTAGTAATGCAACTGTCCATCACCGGGTCCGAACTTCTGCTGCTCAATAAAGAGGGCATTATCCATGAGAGTGAGTGCGTTAAAGACATCAAACTTGTACTTCTTCGCGATAATCAGTGCATCGTTCATGAGAGCGTTGAATCGAATCTTCATGTCGGCTTTGGAAGGGTTGGCAGTAAGGGCTATTTCGGAGGCGTAATAGTAAAAGTATGCAGCGCGCACATTGCTGTGTTTTGGGTTACCGATAACGGTGGATTCGAGGGCATAGAAAGAAAAGAAGTCGGTGATCTTCTTTGTTGATGGGTCCTAAAAATGATTAGTACAGATAAAACGATTTTTATTTATTTAGCGATTTTGGGTGTATACCTCGACAACGTATGACCATACTACCTGGTCACCAGGAGCGTCCTTTTTATGGCAGATCCAGTGGTCGACTTCCTCGCGGGTAAAGACAGGGGCCATATCGAACTTCGAGAGGTAGCGCTTGAGAAGATCCAGGACGGCATCGATATCTTTCGGCTCCATCTCACGAAGGCCCTGCGTGTTCGTCTTATCCGGTAGGGCATATTTTCGCACTTGGTACTGAGGCTTGCTATTAGGTGGAAGTGGGCTGAAACCAACTTCGTAGAGCTTCTGCCAATCCAAAGCACGATGGAAATATCTACAAGTGCTGACTGGCTTTGGCAACACGACACCAGCAGTGTAAATAGCCTGCCATGTTCCTTGTGCATAGCATCGTCTTGTAATCTCTTTGATGAGAACCGGTGCCAACCGTTTCGCTCGCAGCTTCTTGTGTATGCAAAGGAAGTTGATTTCGGAGGCGTGAAGGACCTTTTGGCGGACACGAAGGGAGACTGGGACTCCAGAGATGAATGCGACAAGCTTCCTGGAGGCGGTTGCCCGAACACCAACATGCCATTCTGCGCTCCAACCTGGGGAGAGAAGGGCCCTTATTATAGTTAGCAAAAGCTCACGGGCATATGTAATAAGTGATGCCCTACCATTTGAGGAATGAGGTAGAGTAGTTGAAGCGGAACATAGCTTCGTCGTCCTCAACATAGTGACCATATAACAAGTCAAAGACTTCCTTGAGCTCCTCCTCGCGCGTCAGATCCATAGTCACCCATTCAAATCCAGGAACCAATGGTCCAGGCTCCTTTGGAACTTGTGCCGGGTCAATAATCTTGAATGGCCCTTCTTCGATAATCTCGGTCTTGTCGTCGAACTTGGGAACGGGCTGTGTTTGCCAGAATTTGTAGTTCGCCATATCCTTAACGTTCTTTCCACTAGATGCCAATCCAGTCATAATATCCTGCAAGTTCAAGTGCTTCATCATCTCCGCAGCCTTAGCGTCGGTGAGATCCCCGTCAGCGCCAAGTTCTCGTGCCAATGCTGGATTCATCGAAAGAAGCTCGGAAATCTGGGATTTACTGAGTCCACTGACAGCTTTCTGGATCTCGTCTTCTGAGGGTTTTTCCTTGCCCTTGCCAGTGATAGCTGCCTTCAGTTTGCTCTTCTTGGACTTCTTCTTTTTCTTTGTGGCGCCAGTTGCAACGGCATTGCTGGACTCTGGGGCATCTTCGACTTCATCCTCGTCATCGGATTTCCCCCTGGTGCCTTTGTCCTTGACCTCGCCAATGACTTCCTCTGCAGCCTCTTGCTTGAGCTTAGGATCGTCGACCTTCGATTCGACTGACGACATGATGTTTTGTGTTATGGGTGAGAGTCGGTCTGGTGGAGCTACCTTGAGCAAAGGTGGCAGCTGGCGTCTGGCGTGGGGTTGGCGGGGAGTGTTGCTCTGCTACTTACGCGAAGTACAACCTTGTAGCCTTATGTGATCTCAACGTTCACGAACGAGAGCCTCCCAGGTAGCTTCGAATGTACAAAGTAGCTGGAGACAAAAAAACATAAGAGATCAGTTCAAGATATTACTGCAATCGCATTGGAATACAAAATTGGATGAGTATAAGTCCTGGGAGCCTCTAAGGAAAACTACGCCTCCTTGTAACGTATCACTTAAATCAAGTTGTCATCATGCATGATCTCTGTTCTGACATGATAAGGAAAGCAAGCTTGAAATTTCTTGCAATTGTTGACTTGTGCACAAATAACGGTTTATTACTTCCATAAATATTCCTGGAGCATGTCATCTAATTGTTGGTATAGTCTAGTATAAAATGTACAAATTATATAAACTGAGAAGTCGGGTATCCTTAAGCATGATTGCCATTTCTTTCACTAAGGTAATAATCCACCGTCGTCCAGACTAAACGCTTTCAGAGCGGCCAATGCTACTGGAGCATATGTCATAACTCTGCTATGGTCTTTGAAGGTAAGCACAAGAACATCAACCAGGGAACAGCACTTACGTCCATATGCAACAATCTCCTCTCTAATAATTTTGTCCCCCCCAGCATTCCACGTGCTTATGAATGCTCCATCACCCATGTCTACTGTGCTGCGAGCTTTCATCTTCTCTATCTGTTGTAAAGCCATTCCACCATCAGTTGTAGCATTTGCAGCAGCTGCAAATAGTCCCTCAGAATGGAACCATGGGATCTCAAAATCATCCTTGGCGTGGATGATAAAAAGCCTCACTCTCTTGCTGACTTTGACAAAATTGGCCAATCTATTCGCTGACATCCAGGTGTCCACAACATAGCTGGCAAACCATTTCTGAATCGTAGGCGAGTGTCTCAAAGGTGATAAAATGGGCACATATCCTCCAATAGAATAACTGGTCAACAGCGTTGGTAAATCGGTGAAACCAGCTATAAGTATTACACCAGCAAATTCAATACCCTTCTTTGCAAAATACTCAACTGTAGCAGTAGATACTGCTGTTCCCAAACTCTGGCCGAGAATAACAATACGATTTGGGGGTATCTTGGCGACATTCAAAGCCCATTCGACGACAGCAACGGCGTCTGTAATAACACCTTCTTCGGTTGGAGAGCCAGTTGAATATCCAAATCCGCGGTAGTCGGGAGCAAGAATATGGATATGTGAAGTGCTGCCATCTGAAAGGGCACGATAGGTATCGGTTCGCCAACCTTGAGCAACAGTGCCAGCATTCTAGAATTGTCAGTCTAGTTGGACGTAACCATTCAGTTCAACATACTCCATGGACTATAAAAAATTAGGACTTTCTGTGTCTTTTCAATCTGGAGTTCTGGACTTACAATTGATGATTAATCGAGCTTCGGGATCTTTGGTTAGAAGTTCAAAAGCTTTCGTTGAAGTTATATCATCAGCACAACCCGATGGCTCTGACAAGAGCGCTTTCTCATGCTTAGCATAAAGTCCCAATGGCATCACATGCCAAGCATATATTGTCTCATTATCGGGAGTACTGAGGTTGAACGGTGTAATTTGGTTCTCTAGACTGAATTTAGGCTAGAGCAACTGGAATGGATGGAGATGGGTAGGTAGACATACTGGCAAACCCAAACTGTTCGGGCTTGTTGATATCATGCCACCATGTTGTGTGCACTTTATGTGCATAGAGCACCCTTTTGCGGATTTCAGCAAGGAAATTCCCATATGGAAACTGATGTTACACTCACTGGCGTTGGAGCCATGTATTTGTTAAGGCGATTAAAGCCAATGCATAGAGGCCGATAGCAAGGGCGACTGTCCAGTAAGCCTTCTTGAAAGTAGGCGCAAGGGGAGCCATGAGAGGCGCTGAAGGAGTCAGTCGGCGCAAGCATAGGTTTAGCCGTCAACAGAGAAGGCCGAGCAGATGCAGTAAGCAGTAGCAGTAGCAGTAGCAGTAGCATAGCCAGAGCAAGCATGATCGGGCGTGATGGCAGAGCCATGTTCATGTTCGATTCTTGAGGTATCATTCCACACATTCCCACCTGGTAGTCTGGAGTCTGCGGTGATGAGGCGAAATGAGAGGGCACCTTACCTTGCGGGTCTTTCAAAGACAATGGGATATGATAGACACGGATACAAGACACTGCTATGACCCGTTTCCACGCAAAGTGAATGCTCAATCACCTGATTCGTCAGGGCCACGTATGAAGCTCTAGGAGTTGCAGGTGGGAGACTCGGTTCCGGGGTGGAAGTTTGATTTATATGCCGCCTTCCGCCCAAGCACATCCCAAGCATCTCTACCTACCTACCTGACCTACTCTAGCACCAAGGCTCACATCATCCTCGTCTGCGAACTTGCTACCTACTTCACACCAACAACTCAACTCCGCCACGCGTTCTGCCTCCTCATGCACCGGAAGAAGCACAGAACCTAACCACCTGCAAGAATGGGTGAGAAGAGAAAGCTGCCGGCGCGTGCTTCGGCACGTGTAGAATCTTCGTCTAAGAAGAGAAAGTCTACACCACCAGAGCCTCCGCCAAAGGCTCCAACACCTGTGCCCATCGTGGTCGAAGAAGTCCTGCCAAAGACAGTTGTGGCAGGAAAGGCACTGCCAACTGTCCTAGAGCCCCAGCCAGAGAACTTGTCCGCGAAAGAATACAAGTCCATTCCAGAAAGGTCAGTCGAGGCAATGTCTCAGACATGTTGCTGAATATATGGCTAATCTTCTTTCAGTGGAGTACTTCAAGAATCTCTCTCGCGATCGAGACACCGATGGATATGTGAGGGTATCTTTGAGCGATACTGGACAAAACCAAAGAAGGTCAAAGGGCATGTCGAAGAGCCACCGAACAATCCGGCAAAGGATACAATGACGAAACTCGGCCCTTGTACGATCACCGTTGAACCACATACGTTTGATGCCATAATGTGGGCAGTCAAGGACACGACTCCGCGACCACCACCGCCCCCTCCACAGCCAATGTATCGTCCAATCATTCAATATGGGCCTACAAATGGAATGCTATCACCTCAAGCGTCGCAACCACCACCACAGAATAGACAGTATGTTCCACCCCCAGCAGCGTCATCGCCAGGTATGGCCGGCGTTCTGCGTCCGCCAGGACATCCTTCACCAAGTCCTGTGCCACAAGCTCCAGCAACAGTGAATGCTCGACCCCCAGCACCCTCGTCAGCTCTTAGTCAACCTCCCCATATTAATAATACTCCCAATAATGCCTATCAACAATCACCACGCCCACCTCGACCTGCGCCTCCTCCAGTATCTCAGAGTTTAACACCAGGTCCATCACAGCCGAGCGGCCAGACCAATGGGACAGCGTCATCATCAGCGGCGCCTGCCAAAAGCCCAGATCCAGTAATCCAGGCTCTCGCTGAGCGTGCAGCAACCGATGCCGATCTCAAGGCCTTGATGAGAATTGTCGCTGGCGGTAAAGCTAACCCAGATGAACTGCGAAAATTCCAGGCCCACATTGATGACCTTAACAAGCTTCTTAACATCAAGCCCAAACCCTCGCCTGCACCCGCACCGCATCCACCACCACCACCTCCTTCTGGCAATATTTATCAGACTCAGTCTCCAAATCCATTATACAGATCTTCGCCGGCACCGGCACCAGTACAAAGTCCAGCATCGAGTCCAGCACCTCTTCAACCACATGTCAAACAGGAATATCATATGCAACCGCCAGCTCAATCCCAGGCTTTGCGATCTAAAGGGCCAGTAGCACCGCCTAAACCCGACATATCTGGTATTTGTTTTGAGTTCGTAGGTCCAGGAGCTACGGGTGATCGGTTTTTGTTTCCAAAATATAGCATTTTGGAATATCAGCCACTGAGGCACGAGTTCGTTGCTTCATTTCTGATCGTGCGGAAGGGTAGTAGTAGTGATTCTACGAGCTATGATCCCAAATTGGACTACTATCAACCTGTCACGATTCGTATCTGGGCGCAATCGCCAAAAAATCTCGAGGCTCTAGCAAAAGTCGTTGCCCCTGCAGAGGAAGTAAGAAAGTATATGGACGACATCATGGACAAGGCAACCCGAGCAGAATATGTGCTTCTGGCCATGAGATTGCCGAAGGATCTAGAGCCAACGCCTATGGCTCAGGATTACGCCAAACGAGAGCAGCAGGACGACTCTGTCTTATGGAAAAACACAAATGGACCTCCTGCGCCGAAGCAGAAGACGTTGAAAGTGGGACCATCCGAAGAGCAGCAGTACCAAAACTTCATCACGACAATCAGTGCAGTTTAATTCTTGCTTGGTAATGACCCTAAACGAACAAGAAAAGGTGCATTTGTATTATAGCATTATGAGGAGTTTTGGAAGGAAAAAGATGGATTTGGTTTATTTTGGAGTCTTCTGAAAGTCTGTGCCTGTAATGCAAGATGATAGAATGGCCAGAGGTTATATGTTGAAGATTAAGTGGGTTATTCAATTTGATAGTTACATGAATTATGACTTCTCAAAACTACCTTGACCACTGCAGTCACTTTTGGTCCCTGTTGACAGATTGTGCAAATTTGCTGGCCGAGAATTTAACTATAGCTGCAGAGTTGCACATTAATGCCAGGCTGAAACATTTCCCATCAGATAATACCTACCGGGCTGATAGTTTGTTACAAAGAGGCACGTCGCTGCACACATTCAAATCGGTCCAAAACCACCAGGGATCAAATGGCCATTTTGGTGCTTTCACAGGTTCTCTATAATAAGTCAACTGAAATTACAATTTAGGCTATACGACTAGATAAATATCGATAATTTTATAGCTTGTGGATATTCTACTGCTCTGGATAGTCTCGTCAATCCAGATGCTTTTGTTACTTGATAGCTCAAAACTCCCAACAACTGCTCTCAGCGTTGTTTATTTAGAATAATTGAGGTGAATTTGGAAAGGCATGTATCTTGCAAGTAATGGACCAAAACATCGAATGTTGTGCTCCTGGACAGGGGATAGAAGAGCTCTACTGCCTAGATCTTTACGATATATCAACTCAGGCGCTCCTCGACATCTCTGAGCCTCAAGGAGATTTTGAGCTCATGAATTACTGTGGGGTTGGCCTCGTGATAATCATTGTGGTTATAAGCAAGGCTGAGGCCGTCTGTCACAATCTGCTGCACGAAGATTCCCTGTCCTATCGGTTGCGATGAATGCAGCCTAAAGCGTAGAAACTTGACAGACATCATATGAACTTATCAAGCATACATCCATATAGGTGACGTCGTGGAGAGCAACAACAGATTGTCTATCCTTACGATAAACCACTAGAAGCGTTTGTTTCTCAAGTGATTCCTTCGATGTCATATTGTGGCCCGTCTAGATCGGAAGGCTCTGAAACCTCATCGAGTATAGCAAAGGAGGTATGTCACGAATTCTCAGCTTCGAGTAAGAAGCCATCTGACGTTCATATGAGTATATATGCTCCAAATGCAAAGGGTCGTGGCCTGCGATGACTCATGATGTGACCAAAACAGAAGCTCATCTTTGAGAAGCCGCCAGTTTCTTTCAAGAAGTACAGGTTTCTTATGATATGAGGCAGCCATCTGCAAGTAACTACACAAATTTCCATGTACTTCTACTGAGCTTTGAGGATGATGATCTTGGAGTAATGAGGGAGATCCTGCCTCTGAAACACGTCTTCGAGAAACTGTATAACTACTGCGTTGAAGAGCCATATAGAATCCCTTCGATAAAGTCTAGCTTAGAGCTGATGAAACGAGTGACGGGATTCATCGACAAGTACGAGCATCCCAACAACCTGCTTATTGCTTATTATGCGGGACACGGCGGTAATTCGTGAACAGCCCAGTGCTGCACCAGTCTGGACAGCGTAAGTACCATCAAGATCATCATTACCATCATCTATTGTACCGTTCAGAAACTCTTGATCTTGACTGCGAGATAGTAGAAGGACAGATCCAACTGCCAAAGCGCATACCTCCGGTTTTCAAGAGCAGCTTGAAGCAACAGAATCCGATGCATTGTTGCTCATTGACTCATGCCATTCGGCTCATCCATCAACCCCAGCAGGGACAGGACAAGGAGTCACAGAAGTAATTGCTGCGTGTGGTTTTGGTGACGAGGCACCTGGGGTGGAAGCCCATTCATTCACAAAAGCTTTGACTGATGAGCTTGTAAATGCAGCTCAGAGGAGTCCCTTCCACGTAACTCAGTTGTATGATTGAGTACTACGCAACATCAAAGATTGGAAGCCTAAGCCGTTGAGAGACAGCAATGGAAATATCTACCTTGATAATCAAAACCGGCCTCTGTATGAAGGATATTCAAGGAAAACTCCCGTCCATGGCTTTCTCACGAATGAAAGTTTGTCACCAAGGATCATAATGCTTGCGCCGCTCTCGATCATGACAATACAACCGATTGCCAGTACTCGCCTGCAACTCAAGCGACAGAGTCCGCTAAAGTCCTAATGTCCAATAGCATCACAGGGAATTCCTTAGTCCAACATGAGTGGACAAACTGGTTACGCAATGCGCCAAGCACAGCTATCAATATCAAGTTGGAGGCTGTTTATAGCAGTTTTTCTACTCCGATACTCATCAGCATGCCAGTGAGTCAATGGAGCCTGCTCAAGTCGAGCCCAGCCTATTCTTTTGTAGGATTTATTACAAGTGACAACAAGCTACCAGATCAAGTTGCCAAAGCACCAAGGGAAATGCAAGCAGATCTGAACCCACTTCCTCCGACTATGGAAGACTTAATAACCAAGCCTGCTAAAGGACCAAAAGTGAGTTATAAAGCTTTATTTGATTCTAGTATACACTTACTAACACAGTAGCATAGAAGATCAAGTTTGATGACAAAGGTGATACCATGATTTGGGAGTGTATAAGTGACTATCCAATAGCTCTTGGTTGCGCTATGCTAAATATATAATCAGTGTCAATGTGGTTTCGGCGGCATGCCTGTAGAGACTGTTGATGGCTGTGTACAATGCTTTGTGGTCAGATGCCAGCATTGCTTGGTTGGCTACTAGATTTCTGAACTCTAAACGAGAGCTTCAGTGGTTTTTAGATCCAGTAATCTTTGAGCTCTGAATGTTCCTCAATTCTAGAGGGATCTGAGTGCTCATAATAACTCTGGGGCTCAGAATCATCGAAGAGCGCTGGGGCCATGCATAGTTGAGACATCACTTTCATGCCAAACCATGAGATCGTCTCAGAACGATTCAGTTGAGGTCGTACGATAAAATGCTTTTGCATTGGTCTTGATATCCCCCACGCCAGAATGTGAACCTGAACGCCATCCGCCAACTCCCCAAATAAACCACCGACCTACTTTAATCCCAATACTTGATACTTCCATCCAATCCAGCGGTAACGACCTTACTGGTCTCTTGAGGATGCCATTCAACACAGGTAACCGCACCATCGCTGGCCTGCATCTTGTGCCACATCTTACAAGTCTTCCAATCCCAGAAGCATACATAACCACCGGTATCACCCGAAGCCACGAATTGTCCATCAGGACTGACCGCCACATCAATAGCATACCCAGCATTGTTGTGACCCCTGAAAGCCTTCTTGCGGTTTTGACGGAATTTGTCGGTGGCGCCGTAGACGACGATTTGGTTGTCTGATGACTGGAAGGCAACATATTTACCAGACGGATGGGCAGAGGCTCGAGTCATTGGGTACATATATGGCTCTGCAATGTACTTGATCGGAACTGGAATGTTGTAGTCCCATGCAC
The DNA here is from genome assembly GCA_022609375.1 of Xenosphaeropsis pyriputrescens. Lineage (NCBI taxonomy): Eukaryota > Fungi > Ascomycota > Leotiomycetes > Phacidiales > Phacidiaceae > Xenosphaeropsis > Xenosphaeropsis pyriputrescens. Next base: position 779,170 of record JAGKQE010000001.1, on the reverse strand, counting down.
GCAATGACTTATCGTCAGATGTAGTAATGAAACGGCGATTCTCGTCCACAAAAGTGATGGTGTTGATAGCTGCAAGATGGTGGTCGTACTCTTGAACCACCTCACGTGTACGGACGTCAAACTGTACAATCTTCTTGTCGGACATACCAGCAAGAAATTCGTTCGAGTGCTCTGGGTCTGGGTTGAATTTGATCACGTGAGGTGTCTTTCCCGTAGTAAAGCGATTGGTGCACTGTCCAGTCTCGGTATCCCAAAGTTTAATCATGCGATCATAGGATGCCGAGAGGAATTGTGTACCGGTTGCGTTGAAAGTGACGTCGGACAAAGCTTTTGTATGCCCACCATAAGTACGAAGAAGTTCTTTCTGATGATAGATATCCCAAAGCTTAATCTTTGTGTCCGCACTTGCGGAGAGCAACAAGTGACCAGAGCCAGGGAAGAATCGTAGGGCAGAAATCGGCTTGGTGTGACTTTTCCAAGTGTGAACCAACTTCTTTGGTACATAATTTTTGACGCTTCCTTGCTCCTTCTTGAGATCCACGTCCAAATCTTGGGGAACATGCATATATGTTCGCCCTTGATAATCGTACTGCTCAGATCCGTGGAATTGTGATGTCTCTGCACCCTCCATCTCCGCTTCTTCTTGTCGTTTTGCCAGTGCTTGTGGCATGGCAGGCACAACAGCACCGCTCTCTATCACATCTTCATCTTCCTCAACCTCTTCGTATTCCTCGTCACTGGCCAGCTCCTCATCTTCTCCCACCTCTTCGTACTCCTCCTGCTGATATCGAGCCCAAGGTCCAACATATGCTCCATCACCTTCCGCAACCGTGGCATCGCCCTTCTTTTGTCGTTTTGCTCGTATCCGTGCACTCTCTTCCTTCGCAGCGACACCACCAACATATGCGCGATCGGGTCCACCTCTTTGCTCCATCCCGCGGTGTTTGCTTCGGAAAGCATGTTCACTGATGTACATCTCCTCCGCGTATCCAGTGAGAACGTTCTTGCGTTTAAGAGCGCTCGCTTCGTCCTTGAATGGGTTGGCTGGGCCTTGTTTTTGTCTTGATAGATCTTCTGCTGTGTATGGGACAACCGAATGATCTGCTCCAGCAACTTGGCGTACAACGAGGGCATTTTGGGGTGCCATATTTGGCGGGTATGCACCGAAATCCGCCATGATGAATCGGTGTTGTACTTGTTGATGTTTGCGATGCGATATTGAAGGTATCCATGTAAATTACAGGGTTGTATGGGAGCCTCGTCGAATTCAAGATCACGTGATCTCAGCCTTACATCGACGACTTGGTCACAATCGACGTCATAGGACCAAAAGTAGGGACAAAAACACATGAGATAGATGGCAGATAAAAATAAATCTACAAATGGCCTCTATCTCTACTTTGAGACCAACAAAGGATTTTGTAGTGAAAGCGTCTTGAAGTGGACGATTGATACTCGCGTTATTCGTTTCAGAATCCGTTGCAATTCAGAACTCTCCCAAGTCGCTCATCCTGGGCCAGCACAATGATATCTGAGTCTATGCGGATAAAATAATCTACTGCTTTCGAGACTTATGCACTCATGGAAAATGGTATGCACAATACAGACCATTAGGTACTGTTTTCAAGTTCTAGATTCATTTAAAAGCATGCGATGAATCGAGGATCTAGAGTTCATGAGGGTTGAAATTATCTATCGACAGAGACTTATATAAGTACATAGTACAGTTTTAAATTTATTTACAGATATGACGCAGTCAAAAAGCATCAAAATTACCCAACGCTATAGTTCTACAGAACTGTGAAGATAGTTGAGAGTTATAAGGTGGTTAAGCTAGTAGCTATCTTGAAGTCATCTATCACAGAAGATGTGAGTGAACAAACTCAGTGATAACAAAACAAATTCTGCTCGATCTTCCACATTGCAATGATCAAAAGCATAATAGGAGAGTAAGATGGCGACACGGTAGCTCTGAAGATAGCTCGAAATTCGTAGAAGACATGTATACATAATTCAAGTCATCAATAAATCTTTCCTAGATTTATGCTCTACTGCCAGAAGTAGTCTTTCGTGAACGACAGTTCGGTCTGACCATTCACACCGAGTCCGTAGAGCAATCTCATCATAATCATGCTTCAAATCATAATCATCTGCCCCTCACCGCTCATACAAAAATCCCCCCACCTTTCATCCCCCACAACCCCGCGACACCCCACACCCCTTTATATTCGTACTTTTGTCCAATATTCGATCAAAGTCAGTTCGACTCGTCTCTAATGAGCGCAACTATCATCGAGTACAGATAGAAGAAAAACATGATCAAGTGGAAGCCAAGCTTGACAAAGGATTCCTGGAAGTTATTAGCCACACGTCAGACCTGGGAGTGAGGAGCTCAACATACCTTCTTGTGTACATTCAACTTTCGGAAAATCTCAGTGGCATCGAGAAGATGTGCGTTGTCCACAATCCTATTTGATGGTTAGTAAAGTTCCCGTCCTGCGGTAGAGCCACTGCAGGATGAGGAGTTACATACTTCTTAATGTTGAAAGCAAGGAGTGGAAGGTTGAGAATCAACGCAACCCAGTATCCGTTGATAAGGAACAAGAGCGTAAGGAAACCGTGAACTGCAGCTTCCGGAATGATGTAGGTGTTCAAACGATTGCAAAGGTCGATAGGGTTGATGTAATCACTATAATACTCATATTAGCAAGCTGTAAAACCAGTACAGTGTAACTGTAACAGCAAGATTCGAGCAATAACCAGAATACAATGTCGGGAATGGAGGTGCTTCGATTGAGGATCACTTACCACTCAAGATCACTGTACATGATAGTAAAGAAGACCTGCAAAAACAAGTTGACGGCATTGATCAAGACCGCCAACAGGTATAACCATGCCTCTCCAGACATCATCTTGTCTTAAATGGCAAGTTCCTTCCCACTTAAAACTTTGCGACGTGTATATTTGCTATCGGCGCAGAGTTCAGATTGCGCAAGCTCGAGAAGATTGAGAAGGGTGGACGACACAGAGCTTCTATCTGATCGCAAGGCTATCCGACAACAGCTATCAATTCCGCTAAAGCTGGGGAGACTTGAAATAGTGGGGGAGGAAGCTTGAAAGGTTGTACAGGAATTGTTCAAGTCGAGATCTTGGGGACTGTTGTGGTTGGATACGAGTTGGACAGAAGTTGAACGCGGAATGATGAAATGAGGCTCGCGTGCGGTGTCCTGCTACTCAAGCTTTGGTTGGCAAGGGCTCTTGGCATGCTTACGACTTAGTATGTACTGGGAGTTCGCTTAAGCTCCCATGTCCAGGGGATTCCAATCGTTCCATCATCATAGAATCACATAGATTTATTGCTGTGACCATGCTCTATTAAAGATTGGGACAGTGTGCCTTTTTGATTGCTTTTTGTTTCCATTTCATCAAGTCCAGGCTCTGATAATTCCATGCAGTGGTATCTCTATATCTACAATAATTTCATTACGCAGCAGATTCAACTGCTTTTGTTGGCATGGGAACAGGTCCACCTGGGGAGTTTGGAAGTCGTGCAGTCAAAACCTCTACACCATCAGCAGTGACGAGAAGTGTATGCTCTGTGAAAAGAGTTAGTCAACAGCTGCTTAACTCAATATCAGGACAATCACAGCTTACCAAATTGAGCAGTTCTCTTTCCATCTCTGGTAACACTGGTCCAGTCATCTGGCCAGGTCTGATCCTTATAGGTACCAAGAGCAATCATTGGCTCAATGGTAAAGCACATTCCCTCCTTTGCAGCCCCAACAGCCTTGTTCTTTGCGTAATGCGGGATATTTGGAGAGCAATGGAAGAGAGTGTTAATGCCATGACCACAGTATGTCTTGATAACACTGCAGTCAACAGACTTTGCGTGCTTCTCAATGATGTTACCATATTCTCTGAAAAGAGCTCCTGGCTTGACTGCCTCAATAGCCTTCTCTAAACTAACGCGGGATGCCTCTACTACACGCACAGAGTCTGGATCTGCGAGGGCCTTATCTCCAACATAGTAGGTCTCGTTAATGTCTCCATGGAAACCTCCATGATAAAGCGTGACATCAATGTTAATGATATCACCATCAAGGAGTACTCGATTGTCGGGGATGCCGTGACAAATAACCTCATTAGGTGATGTACATACTGACTTGGGGAAGTTGCAGTAGTTCAGCGGCGACGGATAAGACTGCATAGAGTCAGTAAGACATCTCGAGTGAAACGTCCTGGAGCATTTTCCAGTGACACAGCCGGCTATGACTTGCCTCTCTTTCCAAACAAGCTTTGTGAACAATCTCATCAATATAGTCGGTGGTAACTCCAGGCTTTAATGCAGCAGCAGCAATATCGAGGACCTCTCTAGCCAGCCGACAAACCTTTCGCATACCTTGAACTCCTGTCAGCAATTTATCCACCGGCTTGACTGCCTGGTTTCCCAAGATTCGTCGTCCCATCTCAATTTGGAACCTCATAGCCTACCTTCCTGCTCTTCCTTGTTCAAGATATCAATTTTGTTTCTCCCCCGGAATGTTTGCTCGCTCCTAGGAATACCATCGCCAGCATAATCTGGGTGTTTGATCGTCTTGGGGACTGTTCTTTTTGCGGAGAGTGGGTACACAGGTTTGATCGAGCCGGTGAACGGATAAGTTGGGAATGGGTTGTAATGGCCGGTGTCTGGGTCTGGTTTAGAGACAACATCTGGAGGGAAGATATTGCGGAGGGGATTACTTTGTCTATGTGCTGCTTTGTGCTCACTCTGTGCGCTGGTCAGTCTTTGTTCATTTTTATTGAGCGCCGGACTTTTAAGTGCTGGGATAGATCGTCCTTACCCAACTTCTCTTGAAACAATCCTGCGAGCAAAAGAAGCTCTCCTTTCCCAGCTTCAAACAAGTTGGGCACTGCAGAGAGCCAGCATCATTCGCGCAATCAACGCCAACGCACTTGCGTGCTGGGGCTTGTTCTGTCATTTCGAGTGGTGGTGGGGTATAGAACTCGGTGTCGCGTTTTCGGTGGAATCAAGGGAAACAGCCAGTATAACAGAGAGTTGACTCGCCAGATAGAGGACAACAATAAGCACTTGAATCTACCCACGTCCACGATCGTTCGGAAAGGAAAGCAGCAGAAAAAAGTCGAAAGGTACAACAGTTTGTCTCAATGGGCACATTTTTAATTAATTAACTCGGCCTCAGGCCTTGAGCCGAATCGCGGGACTATCCGCGTCTATGCGGAATATGGGGGTCATAAAAGTGGTGGGAAAGTAAGATTCTACCTACATCCAGTCATTGTGTCGCAAGCTTCTACGTTTAAATTTCTGCTTCCTTGCATTTCATCTTGTACTATATTATCTCGATCTTAGATTTCGCCATGAAGACTGTTGTTATTGGTGCTGGGCCTGTAGGAGCTTTGGCTGGACTATATGCTGCCCAGCGAGGTCATGATGTAGAGGTTTATGAACTTCGAAGCGGTCAGTCATGTTCTCATTAATCACAGAGCTACTGCGTTTTGCTCTCTTGATCTCTCCAACTCGCTACGACAGTCTGCCTTCCGATCAGGGAGTATCTAGAGATCTATTGGATATTTACTGCAACAACCACCAGAGTCATGATCTCTTGCCATAGATAGTTCTCCACTAGGGATCACAAGGACGTCCACTTCTTGTTACTAGCTACCTTGTCTGCTCAGTCCACGATCATGGCCAGTCCTAAGATCTTAAATCAGCTATACTATGCAATATAAAACCGAGTGGAAGACTGATACCATAACAGATTTACGAGATCCGTCAACAACCCCATTGAACTTTACTAAGTCAATTAATTTGGCTCTCTCAGAACGCGGAATCAATGCAATGAAAAATTCCAAGAGACCAGGCCTCTTGGATAGTGTCATGGCAGAGACTATCACTATGAGAGGTCGTATGATTCATGGCAAGAAGGCAAACGGAGAACTCTATGAGGAACCTCAAGACTACGATGTCAACGGTCGAGTAAGTCCCATGCTTTCTTACCTGAAATCTGAAAGCTGACAATGTTAGACGATTTATGCTGTTGACAGAGCAGGTCTGAACAAGCGTCTTCTGGATGAATTGGAGGCGATGCCAAATGTTAAATTCTTCTTTAACCACAAAATGACTGGAGCAGACTACAAAAACAACAAAGCCTGGTTTGAACAAAAGAATTGGGATGCTGGAAGACCTGACGAGATTGAAGTATCATTCGACTTTCTTATTGGAGCAGACGGTGCTCACTCATCAGCTCGATACCATCTCATGAAGTACACACGTATGGATTACCAGCAAACCTATATAGACACACTGTGGTGCGAGTTCCAGATTTCCTCCAAAGACGCCTATCCTCAAGATGACCCAGATGCCCAATTCAAAATCTCGCCACACCACCTTCACATATGGCCTGGGAAAGAATTCATGTTTATTGCGATTCCAAGTCTGGTATGTGAGCATACCTTATCGTTGACTTAAAATCTAACCTTTGACAGGATGGCTCTTTCACTTGCACCCTCTTCATGCCTTCACATCACTACGGGGCTCTTGAAGCATCTCCTAGAGATGTGCCCACTTTCTTTGATACCCACTTTCCTGGCGTTACTGCTCTCATTTCAGCAGAGACTCTTGTCAAATCCTTCACAACTAACCCTCATCTTCCACTTATTTCCATCAAGTGTGCACCTCACCATTTTGGTTCTTCAGCTGTGGTAGTTGGTGATGCTGCACACGCGATGGTACCGTTCTATGGACAGGGCATGAATGCAGGCCTCGAAGATGTTCGGGTTTTGTTCTCCATTTTCGACAAATACTCTGCCTTCAAGGACGTAGCCACAGACCCTATCAGCCCGGATTTTTTGAAACAGCAACGTGCTTCAGCACTTGCCGAATACTCCGCCACTCGTACTCCTGATGCTGCTGCAATCAATGATCTTGCGCTACAGAATTACATCGAGATGCGCGCCAGTGTCATCTCCCCAGTCTACCGACTTCGTAAGTTTCTCGAAGAGTCGTTGTCCGTCTGGGTACCTAGTCTCGGTTGGAAGACAAAATACTCGCGTGTTAGTTTCGGTAATGAGAGGTATTCCGAGGTTATTCGAAGGACTGAGAGACAAGGACAGTTGCTGCTGAGGGGATTGGTGGGTATTTTGCTGAGTCCTGTGGTGGTTGGAGGTCTTGTGGCTTTGTATCGGTGGAGGAAGGCCACGCAAGCTACAAAGGGACTTTTGAAGTTCCAGGGCTGGTTTGGTTGGAAGACTACCTAAGTACTGAGGAAACCGAAGTGTTGGGGGAGACTTGGGAAATCAAGCTGTAATTCTGATATTGTACTTTCTAATTGTACATAGCGGCCGGTGGCTTCAGACAATCACAACTATATATCCATCTGACTCAATTACAGCCACTACTATATTTAACAGACAAATTCAAGCCTATGCCGTAGGGAACTTGAATGATTTCACAGTAACTCTATTACTTGACCGTTGGTCTCGACGCTTGATGAGGGAGAACGTGGCATGTGGCCATGCAAAAAAATCGCTTCCCGGCTGTCTCCTCAAATCTTCCATACTTATACATCCGATTCCCCGGGCAGTTCACCCCTCAAACAGACCACCATAATATATACATACGTTCCCTGGCAAGGAAGCGCTATCGATCACTTCACGTTGTCCTCAAAATCATCTTGTGTCATTTCTTAAAACTAAGCGGCTTGCTTGGTTGTATATATCTCTCTTCACTACAAAGTCGTGAAAACGAAAGCTGGAGGCAAAAAAGAATCCCTGAAGGAGGAAAAACCAGGCCCAACACTGTAGGATTAAACCTAACAGCTCTTAAATTCTTACCCCCTTGTAGAATCAGTGGCAGACAAAGCACGTTGTGCGATAACACTGAACGATGCGTCCATTGGTGAAAATGCGGCTAGCTGGCTCTACGGATCCATGAATTTTTTCTCTTTTGGTACTGATATCAGCTTTACTTCTACATTCCTATCTACGGAGTCACAAGTACTTTCGCATCTGACTTCTCATTTGGTTCGTTTAAATGATCACACATAGAGTTCCAAAAGACAGTGTACATTGCTCAGAGGGTTTCTTGGCTGGCCTAAAATAACAGCACGAGTATACCGCAACATCAATTTGCATACCCCCCTTCAAGATATCTTATACAGCCGTTGAATAATCAGCTACTTAAGCTGTCCAATATACACCTTAACCTGCACTTCATTGCTCCACTTGCTGTCCAAATCTAGGTTGTTCCATGCTTTCTCCACATCAATCTCCAAGACATGGTCATCAGCCGCGCTGATCTTGAGGCAATATACAGGAATAACCTTGCCAAGTATCATAACGAGTAAAGTTTCCTTGAAATCTCTATGCTTCAAATCCGAAATGTATAATCCTACCACCCGACATCAGTAAACTATGCTTGAAAACAAAAATGGCTGCAAGAACATACCAAGAGTTCCCAAAGCTTTGAGATCAGTTTCCAAGTCAATCCTACCAGTATCCTGCATAGTGATGGAGTTGTTGACAATAGCAGCCCCACCCGTCATCTTGCCCAACAAGCCCAAATTAGCAATCCAAGTGTCTTTCTCACCAACTACGAAGCCACGCAGCGCAAACGCGCTAAAAATATCATAGCCTCTGACGTCTAGGTTAATGGAGATCAATGCATCGTCCTGCACAACTTGCATAACCTTGCTGACCATTCCAGAGCTGTGTGCGCGCACAACATAGTACTGCGCCTCAACAACACCTGGGAATTTTTCCAAATGAATCATTTCAGATAATGGCTGCTTAGAGACATTGAAAGCTGCCAGAAAAGACGTCCCTACCACTGCCATGCCGTGATAGGAGCCGACCTTGAGGATGGTGGAGGAGGTGTACGAGTTGTATTGGTCAAGAGCCTTACCAATTACGCTAGGGCGGAAGATGACTGTTTTACCTCGAGGCGTGGGACCAGTCATTTGGTTGATGAGATCAAGATCATACGAACCTGGCGCATCTGTGATGTAGATTGGACCACCAGAAATGCAGCGGGCGGCAGCGTGAAAGCCTGAGTACGAGTGGACTGTTTGGAACATATCCCAGTCTGGGATGATATTAAGGTGTTGCCTACACATTTTAGCTGGTGGCTAGTAGTTATAAGGAGGTCCTTACGTGAACAATGCATTGTGGGCATTCACCCAGATATGCCAGGGATGACTTTCAGGAATTTCAGGGAAGAAATCATCAGAATTGCGGACCAGGACTGCCGGGCGATTGGTGGGCATCTGCGAATGAAATAGGATATGAGGGGTTTGAGACATGCAGCTGATGGCTTTGACACTGAAATAGCGAAGACTGCTAATCATCCAGGAATCTAGATAGGCGTTGATCAAGTCTGCCCTGTCTTTGGCGCTATGTAGTTGGTCAAGCATAAATTGCGCATCTGTCTTGACGGCATCGACTCCACAGGAGTCGAGGAAGCGGTAGAAGTCGTCATAGAACCTTGGAACATCTTCTTTGGCCACAACCGTCATTGTTCCCCCTAATGGTAGATTTCGACGCTCCTGATCTTCCCGGACCGCGTCGACAGTTTTGTACTCTTTGGCGAGTGGCCCATCAGGCGCAAGACCTCCCCAGTAACCCATGATCGCATGCCAGACGGCAATATGCTGAATATGGGGATGTTTGTCCCGAATATTTGAGACCGTGCGCTTTAGACCATCAGGGAAGGCTTTTTTGTCAGCTTCGAATTCTTTCCAGCCATGTTGAAATTGTCCACCTCCTCTATAGTCCAAAGATTGCCAGTTATCATCAATGATAAGATTTGTGATATGAATATTCTTCTCTGCAAGAGCATCAAGAGCGTGATACACCTTTTCATCCGTGAGCTGCTGACCAAGTGCATTCCATGTGCCTGCGATTATGTTAATTAGAGACAACCACTTGAAAAGGGTGGTATGCATACAGTAAGTGAGTCCATCAAACCAGTTTTCTTCCCACATCGGGCTGACACCGTCTGTTAGAGCCTGAACCTCTTTTTGTCGTTCACCACTCATCACATTCTTCGCCCTTACAATACTCCTGGCATGATACATAGCAGCAGCATTCGCAAGGTCAAATTCATTTCCCAAAGCGACTACCACTCTAGCAGTGCCTTCCTTTGCTGTATCATTTCTGATCTAACCTAGCTGTTAATATGTGTTTTGCGGACATCTCATGTGAGGGTTACCTGAAGGACTACATTCCCATCTGAGTCACTTGTGAATAAACTCATAATGTTCCCAACACCACTGACTGCAAGTAATACTAGGTGTTGTCCACTATGGCCCAAGAATGAGCACATGATAGCTTGTTTATCCAACTGGAAATGGCTGTCACCCTGTCTAGGAGCAAGCCATGGCGCCCACAATCGGACAATCGCAAACCAGCTACACCCAAATTAGCAAATGAAAGAGACTCGAATAGATGTGCAACGTCGGTTGTGCTGAGAACAGGTGTTGCACCAAACGTGGGGTAGATGGCATGCATGTAGCACAACAGAAAGCAGGTACAATATAAAAAGACCTGTGTTACATACTTCAAGAATTTCCCCCAGGGCACTCCAATCTTGACATCCTTAAAAGCCGAGTCCTCCCCGTTCGCAGCAGGGACAGAAGCAGTCACAGACCATAATATTGTTTGTGGAGCCTGGCTCCTCTCGATCTGCACTTTCAGACTCGGGTCCATGCCTTTGATATAGCTTTTTAGATCCGGTGACATATCGCAGTTTGTTGCTGATCTGGATAGCAGAACTCCATCTGCCATACCCTGCGAACTTTGAACCCATCTCCAAGTTTGATCTTTCTCGTTACGAAATTTGAAGGTAAAATTGATAGATGTGGTGGAGGATAGGTCTGCTGAGTAATACAGAGCATGAGAGGCAGAGTCACGCATCTGCAGACATATTGATTTTTCATTTGAAGCCCTCATCAACACAAGTTCCTCCCAATCAGACGAACCATTTCGAGTGTACCACATTGATACCTCCCATTCATCATTTTCACGAGAAGTGCTAACTTCCAATTGCACCGTAAATCGTGTTGATGGTTTTGTCGTAACAGTTGTTTGCCCCAAAGGAGGTTGACTGCAGAGAATTGCCTTCATCTTGCCGACTCTTGGAATGAGTGAGTTTTGCCTTGGGATATGGACTAGCTGTATCACAGCATCAGGACTATCAGTGTCATGACTCATTTTGAAATGACGAGATCAGAGCAAAGGAAGTAAGAGGATCAAAAGCAAATTTCGATTGTATACTGACTAGAGTTGAGAGGAATTGTCTGATCCGAATGGCGAGATACGGGTATATAAAGGTAATGTTTAGTAGAGTTCAAGTCGAAGGCAGTGGATCAGCGCGATTTAGAGAGTACAATATAACTTTATGATGATTGGTGCGATCTTGTGTGATTTCGAGATCAATTAAGTTAGTGTTTGAAGATGGCTGATCTCACATATGCTCTGTCACTGTGCTTGATATGTACTTACAATCCCACCATTGGATATGTCGTTGATATCCCAAATGCGTCATGAACTTAGAGACCCTAGAGCCAGCAGACCCAAAGAGGACTAAGCCCAGCGGCAGAACACCAAGATATTTCCAAGAGACGGAGGCGGAGAATTTATATTCCGAATTGGTCAATCTCTTCGCCGAGAGTAACTGCATGAAGAGACCATCAACAAGCAAGTGATGGCCAGTAGTCATGGCTTCTTGTTGGTACTCACCAAAAACCAAACTCATAGAGCTTCATAAGTTACCTTGGAAACAAAAACTTTGGAACCATCTGTTGTCAAGCCTTGAAAAATACCTAATGATGATTAGATAATACTGGCTGGCCCAAATAGGCATAGCGCTCTATAGCCTGGCTGGCGAGGCTGCATCGCAGGATAGAAATTGTTTTCAGTACCTGCCTACCTACCTACCTGTGCCTATCGAGGATACTCAAACCATTATTATCATCAACCACGCCAACGTGCAGAATCAGCAATCATCACTATTACTTCTGTCGTTGAATTTACGAGGCAAAGGTGATGGTGGAGTAGAGAATTACCCACATCCTACGCACAATATCGCGAGATGTTATCCTCTCTTTTACGGTTCCCAGCACGACCGAGCCCTTATGTTTGCGCCAATTGTGCCTTTCAACCCTCAAAGGTCACTACCAAAGTAACGCGACGATGGGTTGGGTTGAAATTCCTTGCAAAGACTGCTCAGGCGGAAATGGAATGGCAGGAGCAGGCAGCTAAGATCAAAAGAGGAGAGCAAAGGTCTATGTTGAGCATCTTGGAGGAAAGAGGACTCATACAAGATATTGCTGGGTATGGCTGTCCCGGATCGTTCTCTGAAAAATTAGCACTAATCGTTGGCTATCAGTAATCGGGACAATCTCGATCGTCTTCTAACAGAAAAGCGCATCGGTGCCTATGTTGGAATCGACCCAACGGCATCATCTCTGCATGTTGGACATATGCTGCCTTTAATGTCCTTGTTTTGGATGTACGTACACGGTTATCATACTGTGTCACTGCTCGGTGGAGCAACAGCGAAGATTGGAGACCCCACTGGACGTCTAGCATCCCGACAAACTACGCCATCTGTAATCCGAACAGCGAACATGACCGCAATGCATTTCCAGCTCAAAAAACTTTGGATAAACGTTGAAGCTTACGGGAGAAAGTACGGTTACAAGTGGGATTGGGCATGGCATAGGGAGTTGAGCAACAACAACGCATGGATGAATAAACTCCCAATCATGGAGATCCTACAAATTCTTGGACCCGGCATGCGAATCGGGCCTATGCTCTCTCGAGATACCGTGAAAAACAAAATGGAGAAAGGAGATGGCATGTCATTCGCAGAGTTCAGTTACCCTATGCTACAAGCATGGGATTGGTGGCACATGTACAACACAAAAGGGATACAGCTTCAAATTGGTGGTTCCGATCAATATGGAAACATTGTCGCCGGTATAGATGCTGTCAAGTATGTTTGCGCTCATCACCCTGATCCAGATGTCCGCAAGGGCAAGGAAACTGTCAACTATCTGATGAAACCTATGGGATTCACAGTTCCCCTTCTAACAAACTCTGCTGGTGTGAAATTCGGCAAGTCTGCTGATAATGCTATCTGGTTGGACAAAAGCTTGACTAGTACTTTCGATCTCTATCAATTCTTTCTCCGCCAGTCAGACAAAGACGTGGGTCGTTACTTAAAGCTTTTTACTTTCCTGCCAATCGATCAGATTGATGCTGCATTGGCCGAACACATGGAGGATCCTAAGCAACGAAAGGCGCAACATCTCCTTGCTCAAGAGTTCGTCGAACTTATCCACGGACCTGCGGAAGCCAAAATAGCAGCAACTCAGCATCAACTCGTATTCTCCGGGAAACCAGCGATGGACCCAGCAGCATCTCCGCCACAGGTGCAAGAAAAAGCCGCTACGCCAATTACACTCAATAATGCCCCAAGTTTGACTGTCAGGCTTCCTGCATCTTTGATTCTTACCAAGTCCATCGGACGAATCCTTTATGGCGCCGGTCTTGCGGCATCTGCAAATGAGGGACACCGTCTTGCTAGCGCCAGTAGCGTCTACATTGGAGGGGCTCCTGGAAACCAAGGACTCCCCATGAGTAACGGTGCTGTATCCTTCACTCCGATCAAGGTGTGGAAGGTGGAAGACACCCAAAAGTATCTCATTGGAGAGGATGATACCAAGCTGTTGATTCTGAGAAAAGGCAAACACCACGTGAAGATTATCCACGTGCTGCATGATGCTGAATGGAACATGCTGAAAGAAGCTGGAGAAGTGCAGTCGTACCCGGGTGAGTCCGAGGCCAACAAGCTGACACCGGCACAAGTGAAAGCGGAGGTAATGTCGCAATACAAGAAACCTAAGGGAACCGGTCAGATGCCTCCAAAAACGGCGGCAGCCATGTCCAAAATCCGGTATTTATAAGGCAGGCGGATGTAAGATGTTAGAATCTATGTGTATAAATAATGACGAAGAAGTTCTCGTCTCAACATATTCGGAGTAATTCAATATTCACGTGATATATCTACGTGACCTGAATGTCAAGTGTTTCTCACGTTTAGACCGCCACAAGGAGAGCAGGAAAGATTTGAACTTTCTGATGGAGGCTAACCTTCCATTACGAAGAAAGACCACAACAATCTCGGCAATACCCTACCTTTTCAAGAGAATGTTGAAAGTAGCTCAGCTGAAAGGCCTCAAAATTCTCATCGTCTTCGCCAAGCGGCAGGATCAACTCGAATCGGATTGTGGGCTTAGAGGGAAATTTTTATTCCAGTGAGGGCATAATTGCCGTATTCGTCTTACTTTCTAGGTACTGTATTCGGCTTACTTTCCCGCTCGGCTTGTGAATCCTCTTTCCAGATCACGTGCCGATAGTCATCCAAAAGCCGGGGAGGGCTTATCAGCAAATTATGGAGCCCCGCGTCACAGGGCAAGGAGAGGTCCTGTCTTAGTCGGGTCTACTCCGTACCCACAGTGCTAAGTACAGTAACAATATGTCAGTGTTTTGGTGCTTCTCCCTGCTCGGTGGCCGGAGTTTGGAAAAGAAATTTTCTGGCTTAGGTCACAGTCGTCGAGGTAGGTGAGTCGAGTATCAGGACGGCTAGTAACCTGTGCCTATCTGTGGCGGACGTCGTCTCAAATTACGAGGTAGGAAAGACGAGTCTTCACCTTGTTCTTTGTATTTGTTGCAGTGTGAATACAATGACATTTACTTGCCTCTAGCTTTGACTGTGTACTTAGGTAGATGGAGTGCTGTACTCCGTGCCACTGATGAAGGCTTAATTTGGCTCGTGCAGCAACAGAATCCCCCACCATCGCCTCCAGCTTTTAAAATATAAATCTCACTCTCCTTTCTTCTATACATGAGCAGGAAAGAGCAAGACAGCACGAAACTCGAGCAGAGACACGGCGAGTTTTGCCTCGAGAAGTCAGCAATACAAAGCCGCCCGCATGGCGCCCTTTTGGAGGATGAAGATCCCATTGTATTACAAGATTTCACTGTTAATAGCAATAGGCGGGATGCTATTTGGGTACAATTCCACAAAGAAACATACATATGTCACGATTCTAACTGGTGTATAGTCTTGATACTGGGACTATTGGGCCAGTCACTACTATGACCTCCTTCACAAAATCTTTCGGCTCGCTTTCTGCTACTGTTCATGGGTTGGTAGTCTCTGCCATTCTGATCCCAGCGGCTGTTTCTTCTCTGTTCGCTGGCAATGTGGCAGACGTTTATGGTGAGTCATTATCGACGACAACAGTCTGATCGAAACCTGGTGAAACTCCTTGTTTTTTGAGGTTGCTTGATCGCCGGAGATACTTGGCTATGGTCAAGAAGTACAAATTACTTTAGATTTGTGATCACTAAAGTTCCCTTCACTAACGTCGATCCCAGGTCGTCCAACAGCTATTGTAATTGGATCCACAATCTTTGGCACCGGAGCAGCTATTGAGGCCGCCTCAGTTCGACTGGGCATGTTCATAGCAGGCCGGATCATTAAAGGCTTTGGTGAAGGCTTTTTCCTCAGCGTGACAGTAGTCTACGTCTGCGAAATTTCTCCCGCAGCACAGAGAGGACCATTAGCGTCCCTTGTACAGGGCTTGACTACCGTTGGAATTGCAGTTGGTTATTTCCTTTGCTATGGAACAAGTCGAATCGATTCTTCTGCATCTTGGAGAGTTCCTCTGGCCTTCCAGGCACTTCTTGCACTTACATTCGCAGTATCTTGTTCCTTGATACCCCCATCTCCAAGATGGTTGGTCCAACAAGGTCGCAACAGAGAGGCAGTTCTGACTGTTGCTCGCCTCGGCATCCCAGCTTCTGAGTTGGACGAAATAGCTCATATATCAGATGACGAGGTTGAAACACTGGTTGAGAAGAAGTCGTTGAAGGAAAGTATGCAATCGACTATCGAGGGTATCTCTAAAGTTCTCGCCAAGAACGTCCGAAAGAGAACAGCTCTTGGATGCTTCATGATGGCTATGCAGCAGTTTAGTGGGATTGATGGAGTCCTGTATTACGCACCACTTCTGTTTAAACAGGCCGGCCTTTCCTCAGAGAAGGCGACTTTCCTCGCGTCTGGTGTTTCTGCGCTTGTGATTCTCGGCGTTACGATACCTGCTTCCATTCTTGCAGATCATTGGGGTAGACGTCCATCTACAATCATTGGAGGTGCAGGTCTGGCTACTTGCATGTTGCTCATCGGATCTCTATACGCTTCAAACAGTGTGCATGGAGACAGTGGAGCAGGAAGATGGGTCGTTATAGTCACCATCTATCTCTTCGCTGTGGTTTTCTCCACAACCTGGGCAATCGGCTTCAAGATCTACTCCAGCGAGATCCATCCGCCCGAGACACGAGCAAGCGCTTCAAGTCTCGCGCAAAGCGCAAACTGGGCCGCAAACTGGATCGTGGCTTTTACAACACCAATTTTCCTTGCACATTCTTCATTCGGAGTGTACTTCCTCTTCGGATCCACAAGCTTGTTCACGTGCATTGTTTGTTGGTTTGCCATGCCCGAGACAAGGGGGAAATCGCTGGAAAGCATTAATGCCTCCTTTGAACATCATACTTGGCCTGGATCAAGAACTGTTAGCGCTTTGAGACAGAGAGTCTCCAAGCAATGTACCGTTCCGCCCACACCAGATAGTGCGAGTGTGGATATCGAACTCCGATCAATGGCCCCACACACTGTAGCCAAATCTGGGGTCATGACTTCTTCAGCTGAAATATAGTGTTATCGATTTTCTCGGATTTATTTGTTTTTCTGCAGGGTTTCCTTTCAGGGTTCGCGTCAAGACTTTTTGTATTTTGGAAGACATAGATGAGATAATAGATTCTAGAACTAGATAGACATTTGGTTAGATGAATGTGGTTCACAACAGGGACGGATCTATAGACTTATACGTTAATAGATATGGTTTCGACCCTTCCGCAGTCTTCTGATGCTTTGGTAGTAACATACATGAGTTCAAGATTTTCACAGGGATAAACGAGAATTGTGCCTCTTGAGTTATTGCAAAATAAGATGCGAATCAGCGGCATCGTACTTCGATAACAATCAAGTTTCACAACGACACAATGACAAGAGCGTCGAACCTCGATTATCCTCTATCCTGTAATCAATAAGAAGATTAAGAAATTCTTTGGATGATTCCTCATAGGATATTCAGATTACTTCTAGCCATTTGTAGAAGCTCCTTATGTAAGCGACATGATATCAGATGGTTACGATACGAAGGATGCATCGCATGAACCACATGCTGGTGATCTCATCCCGATCCACCCCCACGACAGGCCCTCGAATTCTATTTGCAGGCCACCTTTGTTCTGGAAGCGATGGTGACTGTCACTGAGGCTGATAGACAACACCTTTTATCCATCTTCCTACAACGGTATGATCAGGAACCAAACCATGTATTCGCCGATGCCTTATTTATGACTGATTATAACATCAAAAATTCATATAGCCATCCATATCTTCAAGACTACGTAGAAATATTCAATCTTGCGGTTCTCATACAACAAGCCTTATCAAGTCAGCTTTGGGAGTCGTTGTTCATAATCTATAACGTCATCTTTGTGCACTGAACGGATACAAGGATTCAATTCATCTATCTACCATTCGCATCCCTGTCTAAATACACCATATCTCAGTTGTAGAAAACACTTGGTTTCAACAGATTCTCCTGTTGACAACAAATTGGCATCGGCGTTGTCAGAGAAACAAACTTTCACCACCAGAGCTTGTTCAAAAAGGTAAATTGTCCAGGTACCTATATTAACTTGAAAATGTGCAGTTTTGTTGATGAAATACATTTAGTCTCTTCTAGAAAACCCCCCTAGTATGCATGGCCATCTAGGCACTATTGCACGATTGCGCTGTTGCGTGTCCAGGGCATGCATCTCCAGGAAATGGATCCTGTGGATTCGCACAAAAGCGAACAAGCTAAAGGGCCGGATTCAAAGAAAGAAATGCCTGCAAATGGTTGGAAAGCAGAGAATAATAGTAAGGTGAATCAACTAACCATGAAATAAGATTCGAAAGAAAACATATTTATAGCAGACAGCGAACTAACAGCAAACAGGGTTCTTCGAGCAAAGGAATTCAGTCAATCATAAAGATTCCCGATGGCCTATCAAATGAGGAGGAAGAAGTGTATAAAATACTGGAGAGTATCAAGAATGCACGTAATTCTAAGAGGATACCCACAACCCAATTGGTGATAATCAGCGACCTAGCAAAAGACTACGACGATCTGACGGCACTGGTAGTCCTCAAAGAACTCGAGAGAGTGGGACTGATCAATTTAAAAGGTGTACTCGCAAATTTCTTCCCAGCAGACAAGCGCGCCCAGTTCGCACAAGGGGCCCTTAATCAACTGAATATGCCATACGTGCCTGTTGGCAAGGGGCTGGATGCAACGACCAAAACTCGAGAAGTGAATACCTATGAGTTTGACTGCGCTTTCATGATAGACCGCTCTTTTGAAGATGGACAGCAACTTCTTGCTCGCCTCTGTCATGAGAATCTGACGGAGAAAGACTCCAAGCTCACCCTGCTCTGCATCTCCTCCCTCACCGACGCTGCACAGTTTGTAAAGCATAACGCAGACCTTGCCGCCACAGCGATTGAGCATGTTGTGCTACAAGGCGGGTATACTGTATCCGCAGACGGCTCGTCGATTACACCAGCCGAAGATGCGAACAACAACAAATTTGATATGCAATCCGCAGCTGAGTTCCATGCCTGGATGTCCAGTACAAAGCGAAGATCAACAGTGTACACTAAAAACGCAGCATATTCAAGTTCTCTTGACCCCGCCGTCTTCGCTACCATGGCAAAGACAGGTAATCCGATTGGCATCTATCTGAATCAAGTGCAGGCACGACAGGACGAGAAATTCTATAGCGATACGTGCAAGTCTGATATGCGCGTTCAGCCGTTTATGGACCAGGAGTGGTTTCTGAAGAATAGGACGAATTGGTATGCGACCCATAGCGACCGCGATCCAAAGCCGAGTGCTAAGGAGGTATTGCATTACACTCAAGTCATCGTCTATGATGCTATCGCTGCGCTTGGAGCCGCTGGTGAGGATGTTGTGTTGGCACTCGATGTCGTCACACCTATGGATGCCAAGCTGCATCAGGTTGTTGGGAAAAGCCCGCAGGGTTCGGGAGTCAAGAAAGAGAAGATGGCGCTGGTTCTTGGGGCGCTATTAAAGGGTTCGTTACTTTCTATTGCGCAGAATATTGATGGGTAGAGGGAGTGACAGTAAGCTGGGCTGGTTTCTGGCGTTTGGAAGTGTCATGGGCTCGGCCATTGGGACAGTTTGGGTCAGATGTCACAGGTGGTTCTGCTTATACACAAAGCGTTTATATGTCTTTCAGAACACAGCTTTAAGCTGAAGGAAGAACATATGAGGATGTTACGGAACTTGCAAGAACTTTCTGGCTCAGCACGCCTTGGACTGTTGACATGAGAGGGGGTCCTGAATGTGAACATGGCACGGCGTTCTCAAGACGAATTCGAGCCAGACGAACTCTTTATATACTGGTTAGTTTTTTCTATGAAGGCACGTAGATATTTTTAAGTTTTGTGTGCTGTGTTTCTTGATATATGATAGGTTTCGTCGTTATCTAAAGGAGCGTGATAATGACAATCAAGTTGATATCCAGTATCGTGACGAGAATATTAATTGCACACATTTAGTAGTTCTTCCAATTGAAAACCCCAAATAGCTAAGAGATGAGTATCTGTATCTCCACATACTCAGCAAAGAAACATATTTGATACATCTTTGTGCCAAAACAAGTCGAGGATATGGCTACAGGATTCGAAGAACATATCGTCTGAAAGAGCGGGTAGGCAAAGGTACAGAGTTCCCAATAACCACTCTTCAGCCATCTGTTTCACTCAACTATCAAAACACAGTTCATGATAGGTTATGAAGCGCAAAAAATCCTTCGTAGGAAACCCCTTCATCAAAAAGCAGAATGCAGGCTGGGAATTAGATGTGCCAGCAACACTCTCCCGTTCTATATCGCCACCCATCTCACGCGGCAAGCGAGCTCTCGACAAACCGTCATCGGAGCAACGTGCTACATAGCCGCCCCCCAAACCAAAAAGCATATCCTGAAATTCTCCCCTCTGCGGCCATCGAGGCAGACAAAGTCTCAATCCGTGATCATTTGGGCTATTTCAGCAGCTCGCTTTCAAAGGCTGCTTTGCAGCCGTGGCCAGAAGAGACTCCGCGGATAGATATTGAGCAGTTTAGGGAGCTATATCTCAGGAACCAGAGTGATGCCGGCAAGCATTTTGTTGTACACCAGCATGATCATCCCATTGCCGGTGTTCCTTATAATTTGAGATTGCAAATCTCCAAGACGAGCTCAATTAGTTTTGCTATTATGTATGGGTTGCCTGGGAGAGCTGATAGTCAGAGGTTGAATAGGAATGCTACAGAGACGAGAGT
The DNA here is from genome assembly GCA_022609375.1 of Xenosphaeropsis pyriputrescens. Classification (NCBI taxonomy): domain Eukaryota; kingdom Fungi; phylum Ascomycota; class Leotiomycetes; order Phacidiales; family Phacidiaceae; genus Xenosphaeropsis; species Xenosphaeropsis pyriputrescens. Next base: position 758,627 of record JAGKQE010000001.1, on the reverse strand, counting down.
TCATAATGTTTGGGTGAGTCTTTTGTTGTTCATGTTCAAACACTGTTTTTTATATATACATCTGTTTCAAGTCTTCATTTGTCCCTTTTCTCTATACAAGCTATATAACATGTGTTTACACTTTCCAGAACCACCTGATAGAAACGGCCTCACAGGCCACAGGCTCTCTCCTAATCTGGGACATTGGAGAATACGAAGTCCTACCTCGGCGCAGTAGACACGATCCACAAGAAGATCCGGACTCACAGCTCTCCTCATCGCCCTCACTGCAAGACCACTCACTGCAAGATTTTCCTACTCCCCAGACCGAGCCTGAAAGACTCTCTGAGGCCTTCCAGAACCGCAAAATCAAGCTCCGTCTACACGGCACGCGCCTCCCAAAGAACTACACGCTGAACTTACGCCTCACAAAGGCCGAGAATCGAACTGCGCAGCCCAAGAAACCTGTCCGGGAGAGGCGCAAAACTGGACCGGCTTCCGTGGCAAAGGGGCCTGATGAGACGCCGCCTTCTTCTGACGCGGAAATGGATCTCGCAGCGGGAGCATCCGACGATGACCTCGTACCCAGTCAGACTGTCAAAGTGAATGAAGATTCCACGGATCTGGAAAAAGAACTGCAGGATCAGGAAGACGAGGAAGTGAGAAGCAAGAACGCTTATCCAGGGGCTGAAAATTCCATTGGGAGTATTCATCAGGGGAAATGGTATTTGAGTCTGGATTGTGCGGCGAGTGGGTTCGAGAGGGTTAGTAGGCTGCCTGCGAAATGGGCAAGGAAGGGCGGAGGGGCAGATGGAGACGGGGGAGGGGGATTTGAGAGTTTCTTTGTGCGTGGAAGAGATATTGAAAGGAGTGTGGTGACGGGGAGGAATGCTGATGAGATTATGCTTGATGAAGGCGTTGTTGGATATATTGGAAGGAAAGGCTGGCGTCTTGTGCTTGAGTAGAAGATGAGTTTGAGACTCTCACGGCTTTTGATCCCGAATCCGATGGATGCATGTGTATAATACCCGGTGTACACATCATGATACTCGTACTGCCTCATCCTAGATGTAGCATCATGATACCTATGCTGCAACCGTGTCAGTGATCACGACCCAGAAAACACAAAAGATGAAATAGTTTCCTGATTAACCCTCAAAAGTCCCTTCAGGATGATTTTTCAATTTCCACTGTAAAGTTCCCAATCTCATATCCTTCTTCTTGCTGCAGACTTCTATTGCATAATTCCGATGTTCGGCGGAATAATTGCTGTATCGTTGAATGCGCGGAAAATTGCTAAGATTTTATATACTGGGCGTCTGTGGCGCCGCACAGGCATGGCCGCGGGGCGCAAATGATGATAACAGCGCCATGAGCGCCCACAAAGTCGCTGTCCAGCGGGTATGAAGGCGCTATTTGCAGGTCTGAGATGTTCTGTCCAGTGGTAGAATGGGAGTGGGTCGTCGTCAAGCGACGTCGTCGTCCTAGTCATAGGTAGTCGATGAGTATTTCTTCAGAAAAGAAGAGCACAACCAGAAGAGAATAAGTGATGGGATTACCTACGAATTATGGGTTATGAATTGCGGAGAGTGAGAGGATACTACTTGAGATTGTGCTCTTGCTCCTTGTCTCCTCCACCTGGACTGGACCGGAACACTCCACTCATATGAATCGAGTAATGAAGTAAAATAAACGTCCACCAGTCCGCTTTGCAAAGTACCTGTAGTTTGTTCACCCGAGCTCTGAATCCCTTCTCTCAAGTCAAGAACATAACTATTACATATCATACACTGCCCTCCCACCTTTTAGAATCTCTTGCACCTTACGCCTTATTATCATCCTTATTCCATACATCCTCCCCGTCAACAATTTCCTCCTCTGGGAGATCCTGTCCCACTTGAAGCTGCAAGTCCAATTAAATCCGACCCAGTACAAGAACGAACCTTATTTCCGTTGCCCGTCTCTTGCCCCTCGGCCTTCAAGCTTCAAGCCTTTTGCCAGAACAGCTGGAAGCTCGCTGATTTGGTCCGAAGTGACGTTACGATAAACAATACCCCACCTAACGCAACTACACCTACTACACTCCCTCCAAATCCTCCTCCATACCAGCCATGAACAACATACTCCTCAGAGCATCTTCCAAATCAAGGACTATTGCTTGTTCCCCGAGATTTCAGCTTTATACTCTTCCTTCAATTGTGCGGAAAGCTTCTACAATGGTTGAACACAGTGTGCCAAAGGTTTGTGCCATAGCTTGGCTAGAGCTCGCATCTTTGTTGGACAACCGCAGAATCTGACAATCATCACAGCTCAATGATCCGTCATTGCTCAAGGAGAATGTTGCCTACGTGAATGGCGAATGGGTCAAGGCAAAGTCTGGAAAGACCTTTGAGGTCACAGGTACGATTCTTTGAAAATCGATCTTGTGAAAAACAACTCTGACAGTGTACGACCAGATCCCGCCTCTGGCAAAGTAATTGGTACCGTTCCAGAATTCGATGCTGCTGATACCAAGAAAGCGATCGAGGCCGCATATGCCGCAGGCCCAGCTTTCAGAAAGAAGACTGGGCGTGAGCGCTCCAAGCTTCTTCGAAAATGGTACGACCTCATGATAGAGAATAGTGAGGATTTGGCACGATTGATTACATGGGAGAATGGAAAGCCCCTTGCCGATGCAAAGGGTGAGGTCACATACGCTGCAAATTTCTTTGAGTGGTTCAGTGAGGAGGCACCAAGATTATACGGTCAAACAATTCCAGCCAGCATTGGCGCAAACAGAGTTATGACCATTAAGGAACCAGTAGGAGTCTGTGGCTTGATTACACCGTAAGTGCTATGATGCATGTTCGAATGGGCTGTGGAACTGATTGGATTAGATGGAATTTCCCAGCTGCTATGATCACTCGTAAGATCGGTCCAGCTCTCGCAGCAGGCTGCACCGTAGTCACCAAATCGCCCAGCGAGACACCCTTCACAGCCCTCGCCATCGCCGAGCTCGGTCACCGCGCCGGTATTCCAGCGGGAGTGGTCAACGTCTTTTCTGCGCAAAAAAATACGCCAGAAGTTGGTGAGATACTGACCACCGACCCACACGTCAAGAAGGTATCCTTCACGGGATCCACTGGTGTTGGTAAACTCCTCATGAAGCAATCCTCCTCAACTCTCAAGAAGCTGTCCTTCGAGCTCGGCGGCAACGCACCATTCATCGTCTTCGACGACGCCGACCTCGATACCGCGGTTGCCGGCGCAATCGCCTCCAAGTTCCGCTCCTCAGGCCAGACCTGCGTGTGCGCCAATCGTCTGTACATCCAGTCCGGCATCTACGATAAGTTTGCGGCGGCTTTTGCGGCCAAGGTGAAGGAGTTCAAGGTGGGTGGGGGCTACGCTGACGGCGTCACACACGGCCCACTCATCCACGACCGCGCTGTAAGCAAGGTCGACCAGCACGTGCGTGACGCGGAGAAGAAGGGCGGCAAGATCATCGCTGGTGGTCAGTACCTGCCTGATCTCGGACCAAACTTCTACGAGCCGACTATTATCACTGGCATGACCACCGACATGCAGCTCGCCTCCGAGGAGACCTTCGGCCCTGTCGCTGGCCTCTTCAAGTTCAAGAGCGAGAAGGATGTCGTTGAGCTTGCCAACAACACCGAGGTCGGGCTCGCTGGCTACTTCTTCTCCAAGGACGTCCAGCGCATCTACAGAGTCGCCGAGGCACTCGAGGTCGGCATGGTCGGCGTCAACACCGGCCTCATCTCTGACCCCGCGGCGCCCTTCGGTGGTGTCAAGGAGAGTGGGTTTGGGCGTGAGGGAAGCTCCTTGGGCATTTCTGAGTACCAGATCACCAAGATGATTACGATTGGCGGCATGGGTGAAGAGCTGCAGCACTAGGTGCATGCGCCGCGGGGATATATAAGGATCTATATGTATATGTATTATGACAACACTGTGCTTGAGGGGAGTTTGGCGTGAAGTGTAAGCGCTTTCGGGCGTGCATTTTTTTTTATATCTGGCTATGTCTTGCTATGTCTTGCTATGTCTTTTCTGTGTGCTGCATGGTGTTCTAATGCTTAAGCGGACATCGGTGTGCGGGATTGCTCCTTGCAAGCTCGTGCGGACATAAAAGCGACGTGCGTGCTTTCTGCAAAGATATTTTTCATCCTCCATCGACTCCGCTTCTGCCCCCGCATGTGGTCCTGCGTTGAGCAGTGTTCGTCAATCATCCTTCGCCATCCTCCACCCTCGTCGTCATCTGGTCTCTCATCGTCATCTGATCTCTCCTCGTCAATCACGATAGCAGGCACCTCCGACCCTCAAAGTATTCCCCGAACGCCAGCTCTGTATGGGCGGCTTTGGGGAGAGTGACCCTAGTGATGGCTTGCAACCCCTCGACCACTTTTGTTTCCTACTGTGATTGCAGCACGGCTCTGCCTGCCCACCATAGAATGTCGTGGGTGATCCACAGGTTGAAATAACAGAGGACTTGCCAAATCACCCGTGGCCAATACAATCGTTGCGGATTCACAATCGGAGTTTCAGGGGGTGTATGATTGTTTGTGGGACTGGAGAGATACACGGTGGGCATATTGCCATACACAAGCGCCTACTTCTATCTTTTTGATCTTGACCTTTTTCCCAGTCTCATATGTTTTTCTATCTCCGACCGGCAGTCGGGAGGAGAGGAGTGGTATTGCGAGATGTAGGTGAGATGGATGGTATCAAGCTCACAGCATTCTGCAATCCTCGAACGTATGAATGACATGGCATGAAAGGAGCCACAAAAGCCCCCTTTCGACTTCCACTCCCCTCGCCCTCCACCCAAGCGCCGACTCAACGGTCAAGACTCCATATCCGCCCCGCGTCCCAGCCAGCTATACCCCAACAAGAACCACCTCAAAGAAATTCGTGAATTCATCCCATCATATCATCATCCCACATATCAGATCCCCATCTCCCATCACCCCAGCTTTCGCCACCCCCCATTCCAATCCCTCACGGGCCCCGTCACGGCCTGCACCTTCCCATGGCTGGCCTCGTGGTAGGCCGTGCCCAGCACCTCGTGGCCCATGACGGCGCGCGCCAGCACGGCGCTCGAGTCGCGTTCCGTGTCGTCGAAGTCGCGCGTCGGCGGCGTGCCGAGCGCGCCAAAGAACTTCTTGACCTTGGAGGCCAGCGTGGAGGCCGGCTTCTTGGAGCAGGTCGACGAGGTGAAGGAGGATTTGGTGTTGAGTTGGAAGGGGGGCGTTGGGGAGAGGGAGGGGGGTTGATGGGCGTAGGGGGTTGGAGTTGGAGTTGAGGTGGATATGGGGTTGGACCTGGAGTTGGAATGGGAGGGGTATTTTTGAGATGGGATATGGTGTGGGTTTTGTGTTGGGTAGGGGCTGTAAGAGGGCGTGTGTGTTGTTGTCGTTGTTGTGTTTGTCGTGGTGGAGGTCGAGGTTGAGAATGATGAGCGGGCGGCCATTTGCGCTGTGGGGTTTGTTTGCACGTGGGATCGTGGGTGGAATGCGGGGTGCACGCCTTATTTGACGGCCGGGGGGTTTGGACTCGGATTGAGGTCGTGTGTGATTGTGCGGATAACTGATAGCTGATGGCTGATGGCTGGCTGGATTGGTATTGAAAACAATGATGCGATGAGGAAGATATATCCCTTCGCGATATATATCGATCGTAGATAGATTGATGGTTTCGATGAGAGCGCACGTCGATGCGATGTTGACAAAAGTCCAAGGAAGAAAAAGAACAGAAAAGCAGTCTTACCTGGTGAGCGCAGTGGCTATGGCTATCTATATACCTAGGTAGGTAAGGTAGCTGGGCAGCTGCAAACATCTCTCCATACCCAACTATCAGATCTGACAGGGCAAATGCAATGATTCAGGCTCAGCTGGCCGCAAGCCAAGCCAAGCCTCACCTCACCTCATCTCACCTCACTTCACTTCACTTCACTTCACCTTGCCTTGCCTTGCCTTGCTAGGTACCTAGGTACCTACCCGTGTATCACGCTGCACAGAGCATGCTGTACGATGTGCGGCAATGTGCTGCACAAACACAGCAGCTCATTGAATGACCCTCTTTCAAGTGTCTCTGTTGAGTGTCTTGAGTGTCTTGAGTGCCTTGAGTGTCTTGAGTGTCTTGAGTGTCTTAAGTGCTTGCCCTCCACGAAACAATGCTCCGAATGGCAAATCACGTGCTCCAATCATTGTCACTGGAGCTTGACTGTCAGCTTCCTGCTGTGGTAAGAGATTGCCGATGGGATGGGAGCGTTGGATGAGGTCCGGGGTTGGGGACTGATAAGACCTTTGCAGTGTGGAGTGAGAAGATCATGAGGGAGATGATACCTGAGAAATGGGGAGTTTGAAGGCATGTGATATATACATATCATATGTATAAAATATAAATATAAATACAAATGTGTAAATTAATTGACAAGAGATGGGAGAATCATGTAAATGAACACCACATGATGTTGTGCAACTGCTCAGCCACACCGTTGAAGCTGAGGCCGTCGCAAGTCTTTGGTCTAGATGGATAATGGCTGGTTCATCGGGGATTGCTGTTGAGCGCTTGAGCTTGAGTTTGAGTTGATGTGGCGTTGTGACTGGGTGATGGAAGGATACTCGCATGTATTGTAGGATAGATACATATACATATACATCTATTATATATTTATATATTCATGTTTATATATTTATATATTGATATTGTATAAACTGATGTGGATTCAATATACGCATAGATTGATATGTGCAAAACACACCACAAACATCAACCTTCTCTCTTCTACACTTTTCACTTTCACTATCAATACAAATATATATACATCAGCAAAGTAACCGTGACTGTAACGCGCGTCAAGTCTCGTGACAACAACATGGCCTTTCCTCCTTTCTTCCTTTCTTCCTCTCTACTCCCCTCGACTTCTCGACAAGCAGATTCACTGGACAACGGCTCGGTCCCTCGTTGTGCGCTATTCTCCCTCTTATTTCGACTTCTCTCTTAAGTATTGGCACTTGAGTATTGTATGTATTAGTAATGAAGTGAACTAGAGTAGAGTATTCTGGAGTAGAGTATTCTGGAGTAGAGTATTCTGGAGTAGAGTATTCTGGAGTAGAGTATTCTGGAGTAGAGTAATGAAGTAAAAGTAGAATAAAGTAAAATAAAATAAAATAAGCCCATTAGATATGCATAAAGCACGTGCATTGTCTTATTAGTTAGCTCTCAGTTCAATCTCAAATGCCAATCGACTTCGGTTTCGGCATCGGCATCGGCATCGGCAACGGCATCGGCATCGACACGATCGGTAGCAGCGGTCTTCTTTCTTTTATTAGTCTAGAGCGATGAGAAATACTAGTAATTGGGGTACTTTGAAGGGTTGACTGATGATGCTGAGGATTATGTGTATGGCCGTGCATACGAAGTCCGAGCCTGAGTCTATTGGGATCATGGACATGTTGGGGATGAGAGGAAAGCTGAAGCTGTCACCGTCACTCCCCGAGTAATTCTCCCAAACAAAGTGCATAAACCTAATCATGAATCATAAATCACAAATCACACATCACACATCACACATCACACATCAACATCTATTCATATCCAAAAAAGCAAACCAGAATCCGGTGCAACGCACTCGCTCTCCTTGTCGTTTGATCTGTTCCACGACACATGGAGTGTATCGACGGGCGAGTTTCAGGTGGAGTCGTCTGTGACAAAGTCTCGCATCACCGGTACCTATTTAGCGATGATGGTAATGGTCGAACCCGACGGACCTCTCGCCACCCAGAGCCAAGATTCCCAGGCTCATGGCGCTTCCGAGTTTTGAATTTTGGGATTTTGGGATTTTAGATGTTGATGTTGGTTATTATTGTTATTAATCAATTGATAGCATCTTTTGTATCAATAGTGGACATGTGGCTATGCTTGAAGGGCTCCATTTTTATTCTACCACGTAGATCCATTCTAGGCATCAATAAAGACATGCTCGATGTGTCAATTCATACTGTGGGATGAAGAGATGATCAACGACAGACCTACATACTTGATCCTTTTCAACCTCACCTGAGGATTCACCGACAGTGATATGCAGCTCCATTAAAAACATTTCTATCTTCCTCTTCATCTTCCTCTTCATCTTCCTCTTCATCTCCCTATATACATATACATATACATAATATACACATATTGAATACATCTTGGTCAAAGCCACTCACTACTGTAGAATATCAAGTCGAGATCCACCTCACAGATCCTCTCTTTAGAGACCGTGCAAATACTTACCTACTTACCTTATTCTACTCTGGGACGAGACTGAATCTGCCCATGTGTATCCATTCACAAACCCCCGAGATCCCCAGACAAAGTACTTGTCGTGCTTGTTATATCCGCCTCTTATTTTTATTAATAAAAAAGACAAAAGTGGCCACGCCGACGAGACCACCACCTTAGCGCCGTACAAGCCAGGATTTCCAAATACAAATCAACAGCCATTAGCCATGAGCACTCATATTATATCCCTTGCCGTGCACCGTGTGTGGCGCTGCACTGCATTCTATCCTACAAGTAGAATACTCTACTCCTCCGTCGACTACAAGAATTACGTCTTCCCTTCCCCTCCCTTCCCTTCCCTCTTCTACCCTTGACTCCCCCTACATCAAGTACAAAACCAAACCACATCCTCCTTCCCTTCCTTTGTCCTCCAACTTGCCCTCAGTACTACTCTGCTCTGATCTTGTCTTGTCTTGTCTTGTTTGCGCCGCCACAAAAAGGCCACATTCAATCATACCTCTCTTCTTCAGACAAAACAAAACAAAAGAGAAGTCTTTCGTCTTTCGCTCTCTTTCTCTTTCTCTTTCTCTTTCACTTTAACTTTCTTTCTCTTCCTTTTCTACTTTCTACCTCCTCACCTCACCAGCCTCGACCACAACGAAAACCTACAACCCTACCTACCTACCTATCTACGATCCCACCTAAAACCAACGACCAACAACCAATCCCCCCCTTCTCCTCATCCTCCCCTCGAGAGAACAATTCCCATAAAATGAAATCCTCTCCAACGGCCCTGGCCGCAGCGGCCGCCGCAATCTTGGCAACGGCCGCGCAGATCACCGTCGCCGACGCCGACACCACGGCAAAGGGCACAGTGCGCATGGACATCCAGAAGAACGAGCGCGTGGCGACGCTCCAACGCATGGGGCGCCGCGCCGACACGGTCACGGCATCGCTGGGCAACGCCAGGCTCGAGGGCCTCTACTACGCCAACGTGTCGGTGGGCACGCCGGCTCAGTCGCTAAGCCTGCAGATCGACACGGGCAGTTCGGATGTGTGGCTGCCCAGTAGCAGTGCCAGCTTGTGCGAGGATACGAGGCGTGGTGGATGTCCCGGTGGTTCTTGTGAGTGACATATTTTTCTTTTTCTTGGGGGAAGGGGGATTGTTTTGGTCATGTTTACGCAAAACTTATATTGGTTTGTTTTTGAGCACTGCTAATATATTTACTTGCCTAGTTGATTCTAGCACTTCTTCTACTTTCTTCGACGTCGAGCAGGGTGGATTTAACATTTCCTATGTCGATGGGACCGGCTCTACGGGTGATTACTTCCAGGATACCTTTGAGATTGGTGGCGCCACGTTAGACAGCTTCCAGATGGGCTTGGCCACTGATACTACAATTGCCATTGGTATCATGGGTATTGGATATGCAATTGCAGAGGCAAACACCCAGACTGGCAACGGTACCGAATATCCAAATTTAATCGAGTCAATGGTAAGTGCAGGCTTGGTACCGGCCAAGGCCTATAGCCTGTGGCTCAACGACCTCGATTCTAGCACCGGTTCCATCCTCTTTGGTGGTATAGACACCGAAAAGTACGTTGGCGATCTTATTGCCGTTGATGTATACCCAAGCTCCGAAAGCAGAGAAATCACTTCCTTCACCGTGGCCTTTACCTCCCTCGGTGCAACATCCTCATCTGGATCCGATCAGTTCACTCCATCAGACTATGCCGAGGCAGCGATCCTTGATTCAGGAACCACGATTACTCTTCTCCCAGACGACCTCGCTCAGATTGTCTACGAAGAATTGGGAGCTACAGTCGACTCTGAACTTGGCCCGGTTGTTCCATGCGCTCTCGCCGACAAGACTGGCCACTTGACTTTTGGATTCGGTGGAAGCGGTGGCCCATCTATCAACGTCCCAGTTGATGAGCTCGTTCTTCCACTCACCCTTACCAACGGACAAGCTGTCACCTACAATGATGGTGAGACTGCCTGCCAACTTGGAATTCAGGCGGCAGGTGATCTCCCGACCTTGTTTGGCGATACCTTCCTTCGATCTGCCTACGTTGTCTATGACCTTGACAACAACATGATCGCACTTGCAAACACCGACTTTAATGCTACTGGGTCCAATGTTGTAGCCTTTGCCTCTTCTGGTGCAGCCATTCCGTCGGCTTCCACAGTGGCAGACGCGGCCAGTGTGACGCAAACGGAGACTGGTGCCGTTAGAGGTGGACAAGCCACTGCAACAGCTACTGGCTCTTCGAACCCAACGTACAATCCATCGCAAGCCACTCTCAGTGCAGCTGTGGGCTTTGAAGCCACAAGCACTGGCTCTTCTTCCAGCTCGAGCTCCACCCATAAGAGCGCCGCTGGACATACCGTACAGCCCTTCGATAGAAGCTTTGCTGCTGTAATGGGATCTAGCATAGCTCTGATGTTACTTGGTGGAGGAGTTTTTGCTTGGTTATAAAAGCTGCAGCGTAACCTACATAGTGTTTTTATGTAGGGATGAATAACGAACTTTGCATAGAGTGGTGTAGTCAGAAGCACAGCCGCTAAACAGATTTCTCATTGGCGTTGGTTTTGCTATTTGCTATTTGCGAGAGAGCGGGTACAAAGTACATAAGATAGGAGCCTTGCAGCTGTGTGTGACGGTAGAGTGTAAATCAAGTTCAGAAACTCATTGAATTAAATCATATGCTTATTCCGAGGAAACGGGCTGTGTTGATGTGAGGTTGAAGTGTGATTATGCTTGAATTCTAGAGTACATGCCAAGCCACGCAACGCCAAGCACAAACTCCACCACGAAACCCAGCCTATCACGTGCGCTCCAATCCCCATCCACCCCCTCGGACAAACATACCGCCGGCGCCGTCCAAAAGTTTGGGGGCATCATCCATCGCTATCCAACCCGTCGATCTCGCACGGCTCAAACCCATTCCACCCACCGCGCGTGTCACACCTCGTCGTCCTTCACAGAGTCCACACATCATGAAGGCCTTCAGAACTGCCGGTCGCCTCGGCGGATACGGCCGATTGGGCGGCTATGGCCGACTCGGCGCATCTGCGCGCCTCGGTGGCTACGGGAGGGTCGCTGCCGTCCAGGGCGCCGCGCTGCGTGTCGCCAGGCGGGATTTCTCGGCGGGCTTGACGGCCAATGCTTCGGTTGCTGAGGCTGTGTGAGTTCTATTTTCCCTTCTTTCCCTTTTGGGCTGCGGTTTTTTTGGGATTGGGATTGTCCTTGTTGTGTTGGTTGAGGGCGTGCTGACTTTTGCAGGTTGAAGGCTGCTGCTGCTAATCCGGCTGAGTTGGCACAGGAGACTATCATTGAGAACTTGAACCCCGAGGAGGCGGCTAGGTTGTCGAAGGTTAGGAATATTGGTATTGCGGTATGCTTGTTTGCACTTCCCCGTGGCAGCTGTGGCGGATGGGTTTTTAGTGGCGGGTCTTGATTGAGTGAGGGCTGATTTGTCTGCAGGCACACATTGACAGTGGTAAAACTACGGCGACCGAACGTGTTCTTTTCTATACCGGTCGGATCAATGCTATCCACGAGGTCAGAGGCAAGGATGCCGTTGGCGCAAAGATGGACTCTATGGATCTCGAGAGGGAGAAGGGAATTACTATTCAATCTGCTGCGACTTTCTGCGATTGGCTCAAGGTCGAGGATGGGGTCGAGAACAAATACCATATCAACTTGATTGATACCCCTGGACATATCGATTTCACAATTGAGGTGGAGAGAGCTCTTCGAGTTCTCGATGGTGCTGTCATGATTCTGTGTGCTGTCAGTGGTGTCCAGTCGCAGACTATCACTGTCGATAGACAGATGAGAAGATACAATGTTCCTAGAATCAGTTTCATCAACAAGATGGATCGTATGGGTGCCAATCCTTTCAAGGTTATCGACCAGGTCAACCACAAGCTCAAGATTCCAGCCGCCGCTCTGCAGATTCCAATTGGATCCGAAGACACCTTCAATGGTGTTGTCGACCTCGTTAGAATGAAGGCTATCTACAACGACGGGCCAAAGGGTGAGATCATCAGAGAGGAGGATGTCATTCCTGCCGAGTTGGTCGATCTTGCCAACAAGCGCAGACAGATGTTGATTGAGACCTTGGCTGATGTTGATGATGAGATCGCCGAGATCTTCTTGGACGAGCGTCTCCCCAACAACGAGCAGATCAAGGCAGCTGTCCGTAGAGCTACCATCTCCCTCAAATTTACTCCAGTTCTCATGGGTAGTGCCTTGGCGGATAAGTCTGTGCAGCCTATGCTTGACGCTGTCTGCGATTACCTTCCTAACCCAGCCGAGGTGGAGAACTTGGCTCTTGACAAGCGTCGCGCTGAGGCACCTGTCAAGCTTGTCTCTTACAACTCCCTCCCATTCGTTGGTCTCGCTTTCAAGCTCGAAGAATCTCCTTATGGTCAGCTTACATATATTCGAGTCTACCAAGGTTCCATGAAAAAAGGAATGAACATCTTCAACGGTCGTACCGACAAGAAGGTTAAGATCCCACGTATCGTGCGCATGCACTCCAACGAAATGGAGGAAGTCACTGAGATTGGTGCCGGAGAGATCTGTGCTGTGTTTGGTGTTGACTGTGCTTCTGGGGATACCTTCACCGATGGAGGACTTCCATACTCCATGTCTTCCATGTTCGTTCCTGAACCTGTCATCTCGCTTTCCATCAAGCCTAAAAACTCCAAGGACGGTAGCAACTTTTCCAAGGCCATGAACCGTTTCCAGCGTGAGGATCCTACTTTCAGAGTCCACGTTGACGTCGAGTCTCAGGAGACTATCATCAGTGGAATGGGTGAATTGCATTTGGATATTTACGTCGAGCGTATGCGCAGAGAGTACAACGTTGATTGCGAGACTGGAAAGCCACAGGTTGCCTACCGCGAGACCATCACTGAGCATGTCAAGTTCGACCACACACTGAAGAAGCAGACTGGAGGTGCTGGAGATTTCGCCCGTGTTGTCGGTCACCTCGAGCCAACTGGAGAGCTCGGCCCCAACAAGTTCGCAACCCAGATTTTCGGAGGCTCCATTCCAGAGAAGTACCTCTTCGCCTGTGACAAGGGTTTCCAAGCCTCAACTATCAAGGGTCCTCTTCTTGGCCACAAGGTTCTTGGTACCTCGATGATCATCAACGACGGAGCCATCCATATCACTGATTCCTCCGAAATGGCATTCAAGAACGCCACTCAACAGGCTTTCCGCAAGGCCTTTAAGGAGGCCAAGCCACAGGTCCTCGAACCCCTCATGAAGACCACCATCACCGCTCCCAACGAGTTCCAGGGTAACATCGTTGGCCTCCTCAACAAGCGTAATGCCGTCATTAACGACACCGAGATCGGCCCGGAGGACTTCACCCTCACCGCCGACTGCTCCCTCAACGCCATGTTCGGCTTCTCTTCCCAGCTCCGTGCCGCTACCCAGGGCAAGGGCGAGTTCGGCATGGAGTTCTCCCACTACTCCCCTGCGCCGCCGCAGCTACAACGCGAGCTCGTCGCTGAGCACCAGAAGGTTTTGGCTGCTAAGATGAAGTGAGCGGGACATCGCCGGGCATTGGAGTAGATAAGACTACTTTGGGTTGGGGATTTCCGCTGGTATATATTTTCATGGCATTTTTTATGGTTGCGTTTTGAGGTATGGGGAGGGGGGTGCATAAAAAGTTGTGATGTTGGGTTTGTGGGCGCTGGAAAATTCGTGTGGCTTGTACTTGTACTATACTATACTAGATGAGATGTTTTGTCTAGACCTCATTTTACCATTATCTCCCCTTTTGATATTTTGGTCTCGTGGGTTTGTGATTTGTGAGGGCTTCGTGAGGGATTTGTGTGATGGGGTTTCTTGGTCGAATCATGCTCATGCTTATGATGTTGGTGAAGGCGGTACAGTCTTTTCTTCAGCGAGTAAAACATTCATAGTTACCTATTGTATATCCCTAAGCAGCATCTCGACTTTCTATGAATTCTAGAAATATTGTTGATATGTGACAACAGGGTATGTATATGTGCCACGTAATAACAGCATCTGTGGGTGATACCTGGGGATATCGCGTTGTGCTCGAATATTGGTAGGTAGTCGCCTCAGTCCTGCGCTTGGATTCCTATGAAGCGTTCTTCTCTCACGCGTTTGTCCTCATGCAAGAATCGACTTGATTCTATACGTAGTATGCGGTTGTTGCAGACAGAAAAACAGAGGAAGTTGTAGAACAATAATCTCAAAGTAGGAGTCTTTCTCAAGTAAGCCTTATAATCTTTGTTGCTAATTTTCATTACTAACAAAAATTAAAGCTATCATACTACTACCTATAGGAGTGTACTAGGTTAAAACTATAGTGTCCTATCTAGTTATTACAACTCTCAAGGCAATTTTGAAGGTAAACAGTGATATTAATAGTGTTTTAGTTAGAAAAACTGGGCGGGGGGGAATAGATAAAAAATCGTTTGTATTAAACGTTTTGTTGGTCTTCAAATTATTTTTTGTTGTAGTTAGCTGAAAATCTTGCCTAGGGCGTTCATTTACATCACTAGCCTACAAATGGAATAGAATAAGGCATCATAAGACACAAAAGCAGTTTACGATTTAGCTTCTGAATTGTAAATTTACCGAGAGAATTCAGCTATCGTGAAGTACTTCCGATACTCGGCGAATATTTGTACAATTTCATCATCACACAAAATGGCTACCAGAACTCTCCGTATAGGTAGGTAATTCTCTCAATTACTTTATCTTGTTATTGTATGCCACTAAAATCACCAATTGAGCATAACCATTACTTTCAATGTCGGAATCTTCCCTGTTACGTTTTCGAGCAACAAGAAATCTGCTACGCGTCCTACAGCTTTGAAAAACTTGCAAGGCCTCTTCGCAAATGCTAATAATTCCTAGGTCTTATCCCAGGTGACGGAATTGGCAAGGAAGTCATTCCAGCCGGACGCCGCATCCTCGAAGCTCTCCCAGCATCCCTCGGCCTCAAGTTTGAATTCACCGACCTCTACGCTGGTTTTGAGACCTTCGAGAAGACCGGTTCCGCACTCCCAGACAAGACCGTCGAGATCCTCAAGAACGAGTGCGATGGAGCCCTGTTCGGTGCCGTGTCTTCGCCATCCAAGGCCGTGAAGGGCTACTCATCACCCATCGTCGCTCTGCGCAAGCGCCTCGACCTCTACGCAAATGTCCGCCCAGTCAAGTCAGTCAGCACGGACAAGAAGCTGATCGACATGGTGATTGTGCGCGAAAACACCGAGGATCTATATGTGAAGGAAGAGAAGACGTACGATGCAGCTGACGGCTCCGGCAAGGTGGCCGAGGCCATCAAGCGCATTTCCGAGCGCGCCTCTTTCCGCATCGCGACCATGGCTGGTGAAATTGCTCTTCGCAGACAGAAGATTAGAGAGAGCGGTGCATCAAGCATTCACACCTCTCCTCTCGTTACTGTTACTCACAAGTCCAACGTCCTCTCCCAGACCGACGGTCTCTTCCGCTCCACGGCCCGTGAAGCGCTCGCCAACCCCCGTTTCTCATCCGTCGGTGTTGAGGAGCAAATCGTTGACTCTATGGTATACAAGCTTTTCCGCCAGCCAGAGACTTATGACTGCATCGTCGCACCAAATCTTTATGGAGACATTCTTTCCGATGGTGCTGCTGCGCTCGTCGGTTCCCTCGGCCTTGTTCCATCTGCTAACGTCGGCGAGGGCTTCGCTATCGGTGAGCCTTGCCATGGTAGTGCACCAGACATCATGGGCCAGAACATCGCCAATCCAATTGCTACTCTCCGCAGTGTCGCTTTGATGTTGGAGTTCTTGAACGAGGAGAAGGCTGCTGCTATCATCTACAAGGCTG
This sequence comes from Xenosphaeropsis pyriputrescens, assembly GCA_022609375.1. Taxonomy (NCBI): domain Eukaryota; kingdom Fungi; phylum Ascomycota; class Leotiomycetes; order Phacidiales; family Phacidiaceae; genus Xenosphaeropsis; species Xenosphaeropsis pyriputrescens. Next base: position 742,518 of record JAGKQE010000001.1, on the reverse strand, counting down.
TCGATGGTAACCTTGAGGCTGGCAAGTTCCTTTCCCCAGATCTTGGCGGAAGCGCCAAGACCACTGAGGTTCTTGAGGATATTTTGAACAGATTGTAACGACCCGGATTTCGAAAGTCTGTGTGCAACCTCGATATTTTCTTGTTTTGTTCTTTCAACCGAAAACCCTCAAGTAGTAGAATAATTAGAAAGTCCCAACAACACCGAAGGCAATGGAGCTAGCTATATGCTTCCTATTCCCTAAAAGAATGTCACGGTGCTAGGGTGGGTCTCTTGAAAATAGGTCTCCCAATGGGAAATATAGGTCTTCTGAGTGAGAGAATTCAGTGGCGAATAGCTGTGTTATAGATATAGGGAGAACTGTAGTTATAGTCCATAAGAATAAAGCTTTTGATAACCTTAGATTACTGAGAGGTTTAAGAATTACTATTCTATTGTACGCCGCCGTCTAGGTCACAATTATCAGGCAGTATCAAATTGCAGTGCAATTCCTGGCTGGCACGCAGCATAAAGGCGGTAAGCATAACGCCCTAATCCCAAAATATAAGGCAGAATCCGCAATCATAGCAGCATGTCAATAATATTTCGATAACAATCAAGTGCCTGTCGCACCCAATGGGCCCGCCATGTTCTCAGCTGATGATGCCTCACCAGACGAATCCGAATTAACGGACTCGAGCGTCGAAACCCGTTCAAACAAATACCTCGGCCCAGCCTCTACGTGGCGTCATCTGACCGAGGAAGAACGCCTACTCGCCGACTCCATCGACCATGAGCGCAACCAGGACCTCGCTATTCACCTGTACAACGCACACGCTCTCGAGCGCCGTGCTCGTCATACAGCGCCTGACGTGAAGCCATGGGCCGGCAGAGAGCAATGGTTGCGCCCATCAGCAAGTTTAGCTACAGACGATGCCAATGGCTTTGTGCCGCCGCCGAGCTGGACTGCGTGGCCATTGCGGGGGGAACTAGTTCCTAGAGAGGATGAGAAGCTGGAGGAGGAGGAGGATGACGATGATGAATTTACGCTCAGGAGGAGGGAGGTCGCGAGACCGAGTCGGTTTATTGAAGAGGTTTTGACGGGATTAGCTTTGAGGAAGGCGAATGAGGATTTCAAGGCTGCGGAATTTGGAGAAAAGGCCCCTAGTAAGTCTAGGGATGCTAGGGACAATGGGAATACTGGAGGATCACGCAGTCGTGCTACCAGTGTTGCGCGAAGCGGTATCTCATCACTACCTCCAAGCAAGATGGGCAGTCGTGCTACAAGTCTTGATAGAAGTGAATTGAGGAAATTTCCGGATAAGAAAGCGAATGTGGGACAGATCATGATTCCGGTATTTTCGGCAGATGACGAACGTTCTGCACAGCTTCTCCGCCCTACGATCCGGCATAATCTCTCCAAGCTCGACCATCTTTTGATGGCTTTGCATGAATCTCGCCAAGCTTGTCTAAAGACCTTTTCCGACCCAGAAACTGGCTCAGATAACGAAACCGGGATCGAGAGAGAATCAGAAGAGCGGGAACTCAAATCAGACCGCATAGGACGCCGAGGCAGGCCGCGCAAAAACATTTTAATCCCAGAGCATATCCTCGCTGCTGAACTCGAGAAAGCGGGCGCCATTCCATTAGAGGAGGGGGCAGAACCAAAGAAGAGAGGCCGTGGCCGCCCCAGAAAAACTCAGCCTCTGTTGGAAGGTGAATCACATGAGGAGTGGTTCCTACGTAGATGGCGGGAGCAGAAGAAATCTTTGAAGGATTTAGAGGTATTTGAAACATCCCCGGCACCTCCATCCACAAGAGCAGCCTCTGCTGCAGCCCCTTCTACTGCGGCACCATCACCAGCACCTAGCTCTTCTCCGCGGAAACGGAAACGTGAAAGGTCGCCGGACTCCACACCGAAGCAGAAACTTGGGCTCAGGGATTGGAGTGATGTTCTTGGCGCGGCTGGCATCGTAGGGTTTGATGCTGATGTCCTGGATCGTGTGGCGAGACGCTGTACGACGCTATTTGGTGAGTCGATGGAATTGGATACCCTCCGTGAAGGGCCTGCGGTACGGGGAAATGGAGATACTAGAGTGCTGTATACTCCTGAGATGGTTCCTGACTTTGAATCTTCCGATGAGGACCATGAAGTTGAGAAGAGAGTTCTCGTGCGTAGAAAGCTTCCTAGGGGTGCATCTAATTATGAAGGGTCTCGTCGCGTTGAAATATCTCGTGGAAGACACCTATGTCCTGTTGATGAGTGTGAGAGATCGGATGCTAGCAATGGCTTTTCTCGTTTGCTGAACTTGAGGCGGCATCTCAAGACGATACACAACTTTCAAGGGGAGGAACTGAATTTTACCCCCGTGGAAAGCGGTGATGAGATGTTCGGTGCCGTGCATTGTGATGGATTCTTGAAGCCGTTGAGGATTCGATCGGAAGACAAGAAGGATGGTAGTGGCAGCAATAGGGCAAAGGAGAAGGAAGAGGATATGGAAACTGAGGGAACAACTAGTGAGGCTCAGGATGTTGATATGGATAATGATAGTGATTAGTCATTGTAGGATAACATACACTCTACGCGAACAATTGAAGTTGCTTAGCAGCTGAAGGCCATCTATGCATTCAACGTTATGTATAAATTCGAATGCATCCACGTGGAATTCTGCAATGACAGGTTAGTTTATCCTCTAGAAATGGGAATTGATACAACAAAAACAACAGCAGCAGCAGAAAACAAAAACGCCACGAAGCTCGACTCTTTAGACAGCGAAAAGTAGAACTGAAATATGCATAAAAATAGCAAAAGACTCACAACCAACCCATTTGCTCACCGTTAGTCAAGATGGGGTGGTTGCTACAGAAAGACCCCCAGGGCCTTTACTTCCGCGCTCGAACCGATGACCTCCTCGCAACAGTGGCTTGACCTGAACCGTTGCGCCAAACGGCCGCCACCACTGTTGTTGAATGTTGAAGAGATATTACAGGATATAAAGAGCAAATGGAGATGCATTGCTACCTTGCTTGGGAGATCCTCACTTTGGGTCTGAAGGGCAACAAATTCACTTACTGAGGCTTTTTTCAGACGTCAAGCACGCGTGAATAAAGCAGACTAGCTGGATATATACTCTATCAAAGACAAGGCATTCGTTTGCAAAGCTTCTTTCAGCAAAACTAAAACGATTGTTTTGTGACCTCGACCATTGACAAGGTACTCCTTGTGAAGAATTTGTTGAGCAGCTCTGCTGTATATACTCTTTAACTTGCAACGATTCTTGTTTTGGTGAGTTAATCACGGATCACATCTATGAAGGGTTGCATCGTATCACAACGGCTACAGAATATATAAGATAATCTGCACTGATAGTTGGAGAAAAGGAACGAGAAAAGGGTAGTGGAATGCAAAATAGCAAAAAGTCTTTCGAACGAACTCTTCATGGCCATTTTAGTTGACTGGAGAACTCTCGTCACTTGAATGACAAGGAATCTAAATCATCATGCTTCTAATTGTTGAACAACAACGCGTTGTTATTTTCACTATAACACTCAGTCATTAGAATATAAACCCACACTTAGTACTATGTATGTGCTCCCTCTATACCTAACTTTGTGCTTGTTATTTGTCAACATAAACGGTCAATAACTGTCATCACTTGACGGTCCGCAATCTTTCATATTGACTCAACAACCAGAATAGGAAATAGACCACAACCCCATAGACTTATGTATTTCCATAGCTGCAGAGTTTCTTCCTCTAATCAATTCAACAATTCCAAATCCGCCCGTTGTACATCGTGACATTATTGTTTATATATGGTATGTAATTTAGTATAATATAATAAATGTGGTAAGTAGTATCCAATGAAGTCAAGATTGTAGCTTCAAACTCCTTGGACTGTTAAAGATTAAAGATGCTGTCCTGTCACAAATCAAGTCCGCAAAATATTTCTGGAATCAATGTTAAATAGAAGTCATTTCTCAAACAAAGGAAACACAAGCCCTACTAACTCATACGCCGCCCAATTTAGTCCCAGGTGCTCTCCTACAAAGTATCTGAAATTCACACGCCCAAATCTGTAGAGAGCCGTATAAATCGTAAATTATGTATAGGCCTCAAGACCTCTTCCATTTCAAAAATCGAGCCTTTTTCATCCATAATACCCAGCACAAGATCGTCGCAATAGTTAAAGGTATAGCCGACGCCCAAAACACCCAGAACTTGTCGGAAATTACCCAGGCCTGGGGGTCGCCGTCACTAGCCGGTGAGAAGTTGAAGAACGTCGTGCTGAAGACGGACTGGACAGGGTCAGTATATAGCACAACCTCATACTCGAGCAGTGAGAAGATCAACTTACGCAAATAAAAGTTCCAGGCAAGAAGACGAGACCCAGCACCGAGATGGTTCGCACAGAAGCGCTGTCTGCAAGGGCTGCTTCACTGATGCGTACCGAGGTCTGACTGTTGTAAAGGGCGACTGCGTTGAATGCCTATATTTGGTCAGCATTGGCTCAAGGGTATTGAGGTGGCAGGTGGGGACTCACCAAGTTAATCTCATTCTTCAGTCTCTCCTCAAGGGCTTTGGAGCGTAATTCAATGCCGTTAAGCATAGTCATGTGGAACTTGAGGGCTGCGCTGACCTCGCGCTGCTTCATCTTGTGGGTGAATACTTCTGTCATTTCTGACCGTGTGGGTATTGATCCATACATTGGCGTTTGCGGGGGCGAGGGAAGCAACACTTCTGACGAGGAGTTAGTTTTGAGGGGCGCAGTGAGCTCGGTAGTGTTGATTTCGTGCTGGTCTATTATACACTGCAGAACATTGGAGGCGGATTTCAGCGTTTCACATGAGTGGATTATGTGCCGTGATATATCGTGCAGCTGGTGAAAATGGGGTTCTGGTGGGGTTGTCGAATTGTAGACGCTGCGGCTCTGTCGATGGCTGTAAGATCATGAACTCAAAAGGCTATTTAGAGAAAATACCTTTTCATATCGACGAATGAGATGTCGAAGGCTCCATACTGAGTTATCAAACAGCTGAAGAACCGACTTGATGATGACTGGATGTAATTGGTAAGGATCAGTGTTCTTTGAACGGTGGGTATCGAGCTGCTTTCGGATTTCATGCTGGGCGGAAGTTGGAACGTCGAAACATAGAACAAGTAGTCGTTCTTTATGGTATATTGTGTATACGGCAATCTTATCCCAGTCGTACTGTATGGGAGCATTTGCGAGGTCATCATTATTTTTCAGATCTTCTACTTGTTTTATCATGAATCGAAACCAAGTGCCTGTGCTATCAACATACTTGACTACAACAGAGTAAACTGGCTGGATACCTACTGTAGGAAGCTGGTTCATCTTTGTCCCCTATGACTACATGATCGCCAAAGCAGCCGGTAGTCTCATTCATTATCGGTGACCAGAAGAGATCTGGAATACGATAACGATCAGAAAGGTCGATCTGAAGCCTCACATCTTCACTCGACGGCGACTCGAAGAACTTGGCGTTGTTTGACGACAAGAAACTAAGAAGTCAGTATGTGACCTGCAAAATGGCAAATATATGTACATGATGCGATCTTCAAAGACATCTTTCGTAGGAAGCTATGTGAGTTGTCAGCATGGCTAAACAATTTCTCCAGTGCGTGCGTAGGTACCTACATCTATAATTTCATGCACCTTCATCGACTTTGGAAGCCACCCATCATGCTCTGAGGTACGTTAGAACACTGAGACAGCATGTTTGCGATAACCTACGTCTGGATAAAGTATTGACAAGCTTGGATGGCCTCAATACGGGCTCTTCATTCTTTTCCTGGCTGAGAGAGTACGGTAAAGTATTGAGCGGCAAGGTTTCATGACGAGCGTTGTACAGTGGAATAGGGATCGCAGCCATGGCGTGAATGACCTCAACTTCTGGTACTTTGGAATAGCCGCAAGTAAGATCAGAGTAGAGCAAGTAACGGGCTTTTAACCTGAGTTCTGTTTATCAACAGCAAGGCTGCAGGCAAGGTGCTCTAGATGGTGGTTGCTTCGAAAACCCCCATTTCTCCAGTGCCGGTAACTGAGCGGCCATATACCCAGCCTCAGACAACCAATGAATGATCTTCCGCAACAACGCGTTGATCGCATAAGGTTTAGGTGGATATGAAGGAAAGCCTGGGGGCGAAGGGTCAATTTCGAGAATGTGATTTGAGATCCTATCTGGTGATGGGGGCTGAGTTCATGCTGCTGCGCGGGTTAGGTGTTGTTTTGACATGGGGAGCTGCATGGGCTGACCCTTGTAACGACGTAAGCCCCAGCTGACCGCATAGTAGCAAACAGTACTGCAGCTTCATATCCTCATTATGCATGAACCTCACCAGGTCCAAATTGTAGAAAAGGTATTGCCTTGTGTATGTGTTTCAATCTTGTATCGAAGTCCGTGACTTCTTTGGAATATAGGAATTTATATTGATCAGGGAATACAGAACTCAATCCAGCTACCCAGGTATTCAAAGCGATTACCATACCCTTTCACTGAATTTTCGAACTCTTCGTAATTTATTCTAGCCCACCCTCCTCGTTTTTTGGCCTCCATCTCAACCAAATCGTAACGTCTTAGCTCCATCAACTCCCACTTGTCAGGCTCGTCATCATCATCCAAAGTCATCTCTGCTGCATGAAATGCAACATGCGCTTCAGTATCACGATCCTTCTCTGAGCCATGGCGACGAGGCGCTGAAGACTCCGAGCCGGGAATAAATAACGACTCCATGCCAGATTCTGGGCCTTGCGAACGCGCCAGAGTGGCAGAAGAATTGGGCCGATGGTGTGGCATTGTAGGGTCAAAAGACTCTGTCGGGCGTATAGAAGCAACGTGGATATCTGCCAAAGAGTTGGGACGGAACTGAGGCATGGTTGGATCCAGAGCACCAGAAGGGCCGCCTGACTCCTCGACAAGGCTTTGGCATGCGTCATGATCCTCTTCCTGGACCGACTCGTAGATGTGAGCAATGGTATCAGTCGCGGTGTCGGCCTCATTCATGTTGTTCCTAGACTCCTCAAACTCTACAGAGAAACCTGCAAAAGCAAGAAGCTGTTCCAAGGGTCGTTGACGCACATCATCAAGCTCGACATCAGGTATATCTGGCACTCTAGTCAAATGGGCAAGACTGAAGCGGCCAGCATTGACAGAGCTATTCGAAAGTCTGGCTTCATCAGTTTCTGCAGATGAATCTGCAGGCTTTGGGCTGCGATCTCTTGACTCTTTATATTCTTTCACTCCTTCCTCAAAAGCAGATGTTGAAAAAATGTGGCGCCACTTGTCACGTGCTTCTTTGGTTCTCATTACAGCAATTGCTGTTGATTCTAACTCTTCGAAAAGGGAGTCCAGGAGTTCGTTAAAAGATTGCTGAACGACCTGGAAAAGAATTTCCTTCCCAGCATCTTTTTCGGCGTCGGGAATGTCCATACCTCCCCATCTCTCAGGCACACTTCGAGATGACGTTGACGGATTTGATCGAGTGTCGTATTCATCTGTGTCTTCAACAAAGCGCACTTTTGAGGATGACCGTGACCGAGACAACATTGGGGCTGAGTCCTTTGTGGACTCATTCAATACTCCATTTTGAGACGGAATCTCATTGTCGATGTTATATTCAACTGGCTCCTCCAAACCCTCTTCTTCATCGGTGTAGAACTGTCGGCGCTGCCATCGTTTATGGACAGCTTGTTTTGCAGATTCAACCCGGCGATTAATATCTTTATTACGTAGTCTTTCGAGCGCTGAACGGATGACGGCAAGCCTTTTTTCGCGTGGAACATCGTTGATGGCAATATGTCCGCAATGGGTGATTACATCTGCTTCCGTAACATAAGGTGGTGGCCAACGATCCACGTCGTAGCGAGCAAAACCTCTATCTGGTTCCGGAAGATCTCCTGTAAACTCAGGTTCGACTGCGCCCCTTCGATCATGGTATGTGAGTATTGTTCCGGCAGAGGGATTTTGTCTTTGGCGCTCTCGCAATAACCCTTCTAAGATACCAAATTGTAATTCATCTATAGTCTCGGGAGGGTTTATCAGGGCGTCCCAATATGCATGTCGAACCTCCAGTGCCGCGGTGGCAGTAGGTAACGATAACCGAGACTGAGCCGATGAAGCAATAACATTTTCGCGACTATCTTGATCGGTGCCGCTTTCATTAATAGCACCACGCCCATCAACGACATCCAGGTCTACTTGATCATTTGCTATTGCCTTGCCTTCTGCAGCTCGAGAATTAGCAGCAGGTGGAAATCGACCATCCCTCCCGAACGCGCTACTTAGAACAGGACGGCCGGTAATGAGCTGAACAGATTCTGTACCAGCCATCATTTGCTCATCTAGACCTTCGACCAGGTCGCGATGAAGTTCCTTGTAAAGATTGTAGTACGACCGGAATATTCTGAGGAAATCCTTTCTGTCCACATAACCATCACTGTCGATATCGTATCCCTCAAAGACTTTTCTCAATTTATCCTTTTTCTTTCGAAATGCAAGGCCATGAAGAAATTCGGAGAAGCCGATTAAGTTGTCGTTGTTGGTATCATAAAATGAGAACATTCGGTCATGTATAAGCTCGGTGGCTACATTTCGGTGCCCTCCTGATGGCACCAGACATTGTTCGAAGGTGCGTCGATCCATAGCAAGATAGAGTCCATCCGGATCCTCTCGCCATTCGGTGGCTGCCATGAAGGTCCATTGTTCCCAGTGTGCCTCGATTTCGGGTCGTTCAAATGCGGTTTCTTTGGTGAATCGAGCAATAACATCGCGCGGTAAGGCTTTCGTAGCTGTTTCGGGATCGCCTGGATACCATACTGGTTGCTGTTGTCTTGGACCAATCGTAGGGGCAGGCACTCTGACTTTGTAGAACACATGGGTCTTATTGTGTACTTGCTGCGACTCGCACGATTCGCAAAGATCAAAGTCGACGCAGTTCGCACAGCGATATCGAATTCCATGAATGGGCACCATACCGCAGGAATTGCACTGGCATCCTCGATGTACGTATGCGTTTCGCCGGGTGGCATCTTCAGATACCCGAAAAATAAGTTGCACAATGTGTTGACCATTCCTTTGAGTTGCAGGTTCGGATTCCCACGACCAAGGACCATCATCTGCTTCGTCGATCACAGTCTCTTCATCTGCCAACGGTCTCAGACCAGCAGTCGTAGGTCTGCTGTGGTCACCTGCTCTGATAGTCTGCGAAGCAACATCTCCATCTTCGTCATCATCATCATCATCATCAGATCCGCGCAATCTTGGCTGCTCATTGACTAGAAGTTCTCCATCCACTGATTGAGTCCGTCTTCTCCTCCGATGAACTGCGTTGCTACGTCTAAGACCCGCGCCTGATGTAGTTGAGCTTGTGTTCTGTTGGGAGGAGTAAAAGCTTGTCTGGAGGTAGTAGACACTGTACGCAGCTGCGATTGTTGTAAAAATTAGTATAGCAGCTCTCGACCGTGAGAGCGTGCTTGAAGCTGCTGTTGATGAGGCTGACATGTCGGCGACAAGTTGATCGTTATTGCTAACAAGCTGAGATTGGAGGCCACTCCACCATCTTCATTATGACTCAGAAAACGGACATTCGGTTGGCGCTGTTGTTTCCGACTTTGTTGCTGTTGTGAGATTTTTTGACATCTCAACAGGACGGTAGAGTGATTGTGTTGCATTCGCCGTTCAAGTTGCAGCGGGATCAGATGTCGCGTGGGAGTTGACAGCGACCGAGGATTCTCCGTCAGCCTTATTCTTTGTGTCGTCGAACCCACTCGATGCTTCTTCCACCAACGACCACTTAGGTCTCTACTACGGCTCTACGAGTATATCGACCCAATTACCAAAAATAACTAACAAAAGGAAACCCGGATATCTGGTTATCTTAAAAGCAACTCGGAAGATCGCCCATCAGGACAATATTATTATACTTGTCTTGAATACCACCAACCCTGCATTGCTACGGAATAGTGTCATTTTAGTGTTTGTTCCAGGCTATCTCCAATCCATCTTTGAGCAAAAGGCACTCAGCAGCCTTGGTTCAATGACAACGCCAAAGGGTATTAAGAATTCAGCTTGAATACATTGGTCTCCCAGATAGTTTTCTCTTCATGGACTTTCCGTCCTTGAGTTTTCACGTCATGCCCACCTCATGTATGGTCGAATTCATGAGCAAGCTTACCACGATATGGGCAAGCGCTCACAATGAAGCTTATAATTTAACACCAATTTAAATGGCATAAGCATGAGATCAAGCAATTATATGCTTGAGATGTATTACTTTTGTCCGGGATTAGTTTGAATGCAAGGTGGTCGACAATCAAAACCCCCCTTGTCTCGAGTGCGTCTCGCACCCAGCTGCAGAGATAAGCGAAGATGTTAGAATCGAGGGGCCCGCGACTTCGTGGAGACTCAATGACATCGAATAAAAGAGGTTCCACCAATTGAAATTGTCAACTTTGTGCTTGGGCCATCTCAATTCTTCCGCCGAGGCTAGGAATTCTATGAGTGGTCGGCTTGGGGTGAAGCTTCAAGGAGCGAGAGGGTTGCGCCTTCATCAGACTTCATACCGTATGGCCTCTTGCGTTTCTGATACGAGACTGAAGATCTCATCTCATACTCAGAACCATGCAAACCTCGCGGATTGCTTACGGCTCCTTCATCTGATAGATGCACATCAGGTTCGTGGCTGATACAGGATGATGCTCTTGGAACCTGGTTGACAGACACTTTATGCTTCATTCTCCAACCAAAGTCGTCCACTGAGTTAGGATATACCATATCAACATCTCTCATCGGTATAAGCGCTCATCTGATGTCAAGCTTTGGACCATGTTCAATAGCAAGTAACATGTATGATCTCCCTCATTCTGTGGTTAGAACTCCTTAGGGCGATCTTGACCTGCGGCATCAGAGAATGAGCGTACGGTTGTCAATGTGAGAACGAGTATATATTCCTTGGAAGTTTCCATCTTTGCATTTCTCTTCATTGCCTTCAGCTTTTCAATTCACCATTACATTCGTTCTCTACAGTTCTGTGAACTATACATTCATTCATCTCCTTTAGTGTTCTATTTTAAATCGGCTGGTCCAATATCATACTTTTTTTCCCTTTTCAACTTATCAGAATACCTTACTCGAATCAATCTCCTCAGCCATCTCATAACAAAAATTCAAAATGTTTTCTCGTGTAGTTCTCATCGCCATTTTGGCCACCATCTCCGAGGCTCGGTATGTAAAGGTCTCAAAAATCATCGATCAAACAACCTAACACTTCTCAGCTTCGGACAAGAGCAGGTTCCAATTCCCGCCATCGAGGCCGTTACCAGTGGTGGTGGTCCAGGTGTAGCTGCCACTCTTGCTGGCTCAGCCATTGGTACTCTCCTTGCTGCCGCAAACCCATGCGCCAAGCTTCAGAAAGCCGATGAAATCGTGGCTCAACTTGGAACTGGTGCCGATTCCATTGCCGCCGCAAAGGGCCTAGTGGCTGCAGAGCAGAACTTCAATCCCTTTAACGTTGATATCCCCTCCATCTGCTCAGACCCGACCCTCCCAACTACTGAGGCTCTCAGGGGCATTGTTCCTCTCATCGACCCTGCTGTCGTCGGCTCCGACACCGAAAATGCCAACTCGAATGCCTCAGTTGCAACTTCTTTTGATGCTACCGGCTTGAGCGTTGCTCAAGTCATGGCTGCTCAGGGTTTCTCTAACCTCACTGCTGTGGCCCTGGACGGCGCAGATTCTGCTTCAGCCGCATCTGGCACCGCATCAACCGCCGTCTCAACTGTTGCCGCATCCTCTGCAGTCTCATCCGCCGCTTGCGTCAGTACGACCATGATGACCGTAACGGTCCAAGCTACAGCCGCTGCCGCCGGCTCCTCGTCCTCCGTCGCATCGGCCGCCTCATCTGTTGCAAGTACCACCGCCTCGAGCAACTCCTCGGTGCAGGCAAGCACCATCGCCGACCTGGACTTCGGACTCTGCGTGCCGACCATGAAGTTCGAAGCCGGTCTCGATGGCCGCAAGGATACGGAGTTCACCTTCCAGGCCATCGACCCGCTCGTCAACAAGGGCCAGGAGGAGGCTCTCAACCCCAACATCATCACCAACCGTATCTGTGACCAGCTCACGAACGTCTGCAATGCCAATGCCGCTGCGAAGACTGCTTGTGCCGCTGCGAAGACGCAGATCTCGGCGCTTGGTACCAAGGACGTCACTACCGCCAATGCGTGGAACACCGCACTGGGCTTCGATGGCGCTAACACGAACCCCGATAATGCTCCTCAGACTGGCTTGGTTGGCCATACCTGAGTGTTTGCGTGTGGAGAACTGTCGGAGCTGTTGGAGCCGATGTGGCGCGGGGAGTGAAATGGGGCGTGGGAGATATATTATCTAGATAATATTTACGAAGTCATGTAATAACTACTGCTTGCTGCGCACTCATGCATATCGTGTATAGAATTAGTGCTCTTGTATCGTATGTGATCGCAATGATTGAGTGCTTTAATTTCACGTCTCCAGACTTAACGACGAATTTTCATTGGCAAGAACATCAGAAGTGAACATCCCGACTTACGATTCTATAATCTCGAAATGCAGATATGCCTGCAGTCTCCGTATATGACGTCGTATATAAAGAAAAGGTATAGTCAGTTATCAGTGTCACGTTTCGTATGCACGTTCCCGAATCTTCCCGCTTCACGAGAAAAGGGATTGTGGACGCGAATTGCATCACAGTGAAAACAGCGTGGCCTAGCAAACGAAGCAGCAAAACAGGTATCATCGCTGTTCACTTATGAAACACAAGGCCTTGTTGTTTTAGTAGTAAATTTTCAAATTTGAAGCTACTACAGACCATGTGCTCACATTTTACCAAGACAGGAAATTATCTCCTCAATCCCTTTTATCAACCAAACGCCAAACCTTGAAATCATACAAATACTACCACGGCCCTGAAGCGTGCTCCGTAATATCATCTAGCAGCTGCTCTTCAGAAAATTGGCTCTCGTATGGACCTCCACGCATCATCTGCCTGACATTATTCCTAGCACTCCAAGCAATATTTTCAGTGAATCCCTTCTCTCTGACAAGCCTGTTCCCCTTCCCTACAACTTGAATATCCGAATCCCCACTCATATATCCTTTGGCCTTGTGGTGGACGAAAAGGGGAGGTGTGGAGCTGATGCATTTCATGTCCAAGATATTCGGCGCTTTACCATATCTACACAAATTCGCAAGTGCATTATCGAATGGTCCAAGAAGGTGATCGACGCTTAGATCATAGAGAATCTTATGAGCACCACGGTTCGACACCGCATACGCAAAAGTGCATATCGGACCCCCCGATTGGTGAACCCATCTCGTGTGCGGGAACGCTTTGAAGTCTTGAAATCCCGTGGTGTTTTCGGCTGGGGGAAGTGTTGGGTCATTGCCGATGATGTATTTGCGCGACATTGCTATGACTTCTGGATCTGTTGAAGGCTGTGACTTGTGTTCGGGGAGGGTTTCGGGGAAGACTTCACCGCAGTGGCCCAACCAGAGAAGGTCCCAATCGTCACCGTATGGCGAAAATGGCTCTTCATGGGGAGATGTTTGCAAAATATAACGACTTCCTGCGGCGAACAACCGTAATTGTTGCTTCAATCTTACGTCAAAGTCCATGTCATCCTCCATGAGTAGTGCACTAGAGACATTGTTCTCGACAATTCTATTGTGGTTCATGATTAGATATCCAAGGGAATATCAATAATGGAGTAGATGTTAACTTACCCGCGGATAGCGTTCATATGCCCTCTCCAACTCCCCAGATTACTCTCCCACAACTTCTCCCGATCAGCTCCAAAAGGTACCGCTTTATCAGGCACAGATTCTCCTCTAACACCATCGACCCAATCCAGCCCAAACCCCATAAGGCTGCTCGTGAGTGACAACGCATCTCGTTTGTCACTCCTCTCTGGCAGCGAGATCACAAAGACCTTTTCGAAGCCCAAAGTGTGGTTTGTTACCCGGTCCAGGCTGTCAGAGTCGGGTAACGAGCTTCCGTGCCGAGTGAGTGATTTTCCGAAGGCCTTTGCCTTGACAACTACCAGTGCTGCATTTTCTGATCGACGGATATGTTTTGCTGTAAAGATCAAACCGACGACGACCATTGCCAGCACGATTTTATAGGTGATGGGGCTTGTTCGTGGTGCCAACATTGTTGCAACGTCTCGCGCTTGCTGGGGTACAGTGGGTGAAAATGTTGTGAGTTCCTTGCAAGAGGCCGAGTTGCTCAACTCATCATACTTTTTGGGAGATGTGAAGAATGCTGGGGGAGAGGAATTCATATGGTAGCATGGGGGAACTGTTATATAGACGGACAGATCCATAGATCATGTACTCACGGTTCACTACTCAATTCAGGTAGCGCTTGCCTCAACACAATACTCAATGGAGCGACTCTCCTCGTCCACTGCCTTGTCTCCCAGATCAGATCAGCTCAGCTCAGCTCAGCTACGCCATGAATGATCTTGTTTGCTCTGATACCGTATACGAAGCAGAAGCAGAAGCAGAAGCAGAAGCAGAAGCAGAAGCAGAGGCACGACTCCGAAGGGAAGGGAAATTGCTAGGTAGGCCGTCTGCTGCTTGCATTGTAACCTACTGTATCAATTTTAATTTACTTCGGACTTCGAATGTGGCACTGGTGGGACCCACTGCAGCACCCATCCGCTTCCCCCAAACGAGAGGAAGTGCGGCTACGTGCCTTATCTACCTTGTCGGTCCCATCTAACGTCGTAACTACCTACCTAACGTCGTAAGTCGCAAGCGACCTCGGTAGATATGCTTCTTTTTATCTCTCGAATCAGAAGAGAGATCTACCATTGCTTGTTTCCCCTATGTCTTACCCCTGGAACTTCCAATCTGCTTACAAATACTTTGTATAAATCGAATTATATCAATTTATAGTAGAGTAGGTAATTTTTGTTTACAAAGAACCTGTAGTCGCGGCCAATCACTTTATTCTTGAATACCGGACAGGACGTTTATGTAGTCCCTGTCCCCATTGAATATGGTCTCGTTCATACTCCACATACTCTCACTTACTGGCGTCAAATTATGGAGTCTATTGTTCTTGTCCCTTATTCTTTTCTTCATTTTCTTGACAGCTACACATGGTTTTCATGGCAGATTGGCGTAGGGGATAACTAAGTACCTCAAGAGCTTTTACGAAAGCTTGAACATGAGTACTTACGGTGACAATGACCGGTGTTTATATCGAATGGGCATAGCAAAAGTCAGAGGTAAGTCTATATTAGCTGCAAAATATGAAGATCTAGTTCGTTTTGAGATTGTGTTTTCTACATCAGACATCCGATTCTCTGTCCTTTGTCATCAGTATCATTACTACCATCAAGTTTACCTATGTCTAACCAATAAGATGGAAATATCGACGGAACAGCCCATAGTATGTGCATTTAACTTGGAGTTATATGCTAAATGAAGGATGAGCATGTTTCTACTCATATATGGATTGGTTCTCTTCCCCTCCTAATGCCACCAAGCACAACAGCCATGAAAGATATCAGTCTGCCGCACCTTCTTTTGGCCATAACGAACTAAACGTCTATAGTAGGCACAGGATGTATGGCTTTTGCTGGAGTATACCTAATGTCTCTGAACAGGATAAGGAAAACTCGAAGACATGGGTTTTATGACTTGACGACACAATAGTCATGGAAGGCGGCTACGTCCCCTGTTGGGAAGCCACAATGATTCCGAGTGCAAAATGGCTGAAAGATACTCCATATCAACTGCTGCTATCAAAAACACAGTAACTTTCTGGATATCAGGATGTCTTGGCATCTTAATAACTCACTACCTATCTTCATGGTGTGCCCTGGAAACTCCCACGTGATTGCCGGCTGCCTCGTGCTTTCTCGAATTAGCAAGAGTCAACGATGATGTCGCCGCGGCGCCCACAGCAATGACCCCAAACGGAGCCTAGCTTCGTGATCACGTCTCCGACACGTATCTCTAGTGCGATCCTGCTTCAGTGATTTGTGTGTGTCCTATCTCTCTTGATGCGTAACTTGTGAATATCTTCAACCTCATTCACCTCCCACGTCCTTCAACATTCACTCTCTCTCGACACGAAATACCCATAAATCCTCTCGGAATCCTCACTCTTTCTATTCTTCAATCTTCCATTCATTCGTCGGCGGATCTCTTTGGGATCTGCAACTTTTGATTTACTTCTCATTGTCCACTCTTTCAGATCTTCACGGCTTGATCTAAAGCAACTAATATCACCGAGAAGTAGTGCGCCTTTGAGTCTTAATCAATTCTTCTTCAAAATCTCTCTGTCCTTTCAATTGGTCTAAGCCGTCATCATGGCGCCAACTACGGTCTTCAACGGCGTGCGTACCGAGAGTATGATGCCCCACGTCGCAGCTCTCTACTCTGTAGCATGCATTCTCTCGACCATTTTCGTCGTTCTTCGCTTCATTGCCAACTGGAAGAGAGGTGCTAAGTTTTCCCGTGATGATCTCGTTCTCTTGGTTGCTCTTGTAAGTCGAACTCGGCTTCTTGTTGGCGGCTGGAATCCATGGATATTGACGTGTGCTGTCTAGTTGATCTTGTATGCTCAAGTTGGCCTCGGATTCTACAGTAAGTAAGCCAAGTTTCACGAAAGATTCATATGTGAAACACGTCGAAATATACTCTAACTAACTCATGGTAGTGAACCACAATGGTCTTGGTATCCACGCTTCGGTCATGAACGAGGAGCAGGGGGTCCAACTTGGAAAAGTAGAATTTTCATTCCGCGCACTTGAAACTTACTGACACTTCATAGACCCTCCTCTCTTTTGAATGTGTCTACGTTGTCAACATCGCAACTATCAAGATTTCCCTTCTCATGAGCTTCTATCGTCTGTTTCCTACTAGACGTATGCGATATTGGGCCTGGGGAATGGGAGCTGTTGCGGTCACATGGGCCATTTCAATCGGACTTCTTTGTGTCTTCCAGTGTGACCCTATCCAGAAAGCCTGGCATCCATCTCTCGATGGCAAGTGTATTGATCTGAGGGCTTCCTTCATCGCAAATGCTGTACCGAATATCATATCGGATATTGCTATCCTTGTGATGCCAATAAAGAATGTCTGGGTACTTCATACTTCACCGGCACAGCGTACGGAGCTCAGCTTTGTGTTCCTGCAAGGCAGTTTGTAAGTATGCACTTTGAGATTTCTATAATGTGTACTGACTTTTTACTTCCAGTGTGGTCTTCATCAGCATCTATAGATTCACAACCTTGTTCGCGTTTGATCCTAAGGATCTTTCATGTAAGTTCTTGACTTGATAATCCATGAATGAACGCCTCGCTGACTTGACCGTAGGGACATTGGCTACATCCTGCGCCTGGTGTGTTATGGAGGCCGCGTCTGGAATCATCAGCGCCTGTCTCTTCAAGCTGAAGCCACTTATTCAAGCCCTCAAGGAAAAACTTGGTCTTGGAGACTTTCGCGTTCGAAGATTATCACGCGTTCCTAGGTTGCCGTTCAAGCTGCCTTCAAACATAATCACCATTGGCGGCCATGACGCCCAGGGTCGAGTAGTCAAGAAACATCAAAAGGCCACCACTCAGGAAACTCGAAATGTCTCTCATAGGGTGTGGACTCCATTGTTTGCGTCAGGTGCACTCCACACGCAATGTAGTGCTGTTACACATGTCACGTCGGCCTCCCAGACTGACGAATCTGTTCCGACTGAATTCATTAGATTTGAGTCCGTTGCTGATTGGAGAGAGGGATACCTGTGTGATGGCACCGTCTCGGAGAAGCCGACAGATGATTCAACAGAGAAGCCGGCGGAGAAGCATGACTCAGTCATGACAGACTCCGATAAGTGAATCTCGCACTTTATGAATTGCTGAAATGTATGGTGGTTCACCATCTGCAGTTGCTTAATTATAAAGATCTATGTCCTGTGATGGAACATGGATGTAGTGAGGGATTGTCTGGAGTTATTTTGTTTTCCTTTCTCGCTATATCAACCTTGCTGGGTAATAGGAGGAGTTGTCTTTGCTGAAATCAACACTCAAATGTCTGATAGGAAATAGCTACCTCAACACGTTCCACGTTCCACGTTCCAAGTTCCATGACAGGTTTCAAGTGTCCATCCATACATCGTATATCCTTAAACAACACCTACGCTTTACAAACACCCACAGAACAAGACCCACTTCTCCATCTGCCGCATCACACCTTCCAGCCCCTCTCCCTCCTCCCGCGAGCTCTCTTCACCCTCCTTCTCTCCTCTTCCTCTTCCTCCCGCGCACACTTCTCCTCCCACAACATCCTCACCCTCACATCGCTCGCGCCACCATTCCATACCGCTCGACTGTGAATCAAAGGCTTGGGCCCGCCCGGCCACCGCCCCTTCTTCACCTTGTTCTTGCGGTGGAAGTACGTGCACGTCACGTAGAAGCCGTGGATATGGCCTGGAATGACGCCCGCGAGGAAGAGGAGCGTGTTGATGAGGCAGTCGGTTGAGGGGCCTGCTATCTGGGCGGGTTAGTTTGGGTTTCTGTGAGGACGTGAAGATGGAGATGGGGATCATGATGGAAATGATGATGGGGATGGTGATGGGTCCTAAAAGGTGGGGAGGGTTACGATCATCACTGAGATGGGCGGACCTGGCATGTTAGTTTGGTGGTTCCCCGTGCTCGTTGGGCGGGGAGGCGTACAGAAACAGTTGATGAGGAAGATCATCATTCGTTCCAGCATCTTGGAATCGCTGCTCCGGTGGAGTTGGTCACTGGTGCGATATCTCCACGATGATGTTATGGAGGGATCTTTGATCTTTTGCAATGTGCATTCTGCATCGACGTTCCCAAATTCCTTCTCTTTTCTTTTATTTTCCTTGTGGGCGGTTAGAAGGTTTCTGCGGTAATAATTCTTGTTTTTTTTGGCTGTAATGACGCGCTTGCAAGGGATTGGACGATACTGGGGCTGTTTGGCTCTACCAGGCGAGCTTGCATGCTCTCTCCTCTGGCTACATGGGTGTCGCTGTCGCTGCTGAGATTGCCCGGACGTGCGCTTGATTTCTGTTCTCAAGAACATGAGGGTGTTTGTAGCATTCCGGAGGCGACTTCAGCTTATGCCGTTGCGGATCATCATCACCGGCACCTTAGCAACTCGACCATGCTCTCGCACTTCAGACTTCAGACTTTATATTTCAGTTCTTGTACGTCGAGATTACGTTGGTGACAGTGCGTTGACATGGTCTGTGTCTCCCGTAGGCCGTGGGCCGAGACGTTGAGTGGGTCTATTACTTGCTAGTCAATGGCGGGGAAGGGAGATCGACCTTGTGGAGAGGTAGTAGGTGAGTAGCACATTGGCAATACCTGGGACAATTGAGTAGAGAGATCAGGTCACCTAATACCAACATGACAATATATATCTATATATATAACAACGTTTCGCATCAATCTCTACCTGATGTACATGTCGTCAGACAGACAATTAAAGCAATATAGTTATGTGCATTGATGTCCAATGCGTCTGTTTTCCGACCCTTGACGCTCCACTCTCAATCTCACGCGATATTCGCATGAGATGAGAAGAACTGAAACGATGCACAGTAGTGAGCGCCCGTTGCTATTTGCGAGTCTTGGGAGAGGGGAAGGCCTGACCTAGGTAGGAGATAGCCGGACTTGACATGTCTTGATGCCGAAGGTTCAGCCGCCATACCTATCATACCTACCCTCCCTACCTTACATTACCTTACCTTAGTTGAGAACATATGGGTTGGCAAGGTACAAGCACGAGTACCTCGAGGTACTCGCATTATTCTAGTCCTCCTGTTGACAAATAAACAAATCCTCCCCAACAATACGCGAACAGCGTCGTGAGGTGAGAGCAAGACTTCCGATCATTCCTCATTGATGTTCTTGACCAACTCCAGAGTTCCAGATTGCGACAGCTCATAGATGAATTCTTACGATGCTTCCCCAATTGTTTCGTGCGTCGTTACTGCCACGATATCGAGTTACATATACCACAAGCCAGCATAGCCGCAAATTCTTCTACGCACGAAGTCTCGCTGATAAGCACAACGAAAATAAGCTCTCCGATGCAGAAGCAGCGGCTCCCACGTCGGAGGAAAAGGACGAAGATGACGATGCATGGCTTGCAGCCACGTTACAGGAACTTCGAGGTGCTACATCTGAGCCACAAGAACTTGATGAACAAGCAGAGCCACCCTCCATGTCCACAGATGAGGATTCCGAAGCGATTGCGGCTGAGCTACAGAGATTTGAAAATGAAAAAAAGCTTGCATGGCAAAGAGCTCAGCGATTACCAAGATTTGATGAACAGCACAAAAATGAACCTCTATCTAGGGCCATTGAGCAGGGAGTAGCGCGGAAACTTAGAACGACAATCAACAACGTTTATTATGCAATCAGAAATTACGCTGGGTACACTATGCTCACGAATACACGCCGCAAGCATCTAGCTGAGGAATGGAGAGGAGCTCAGAAAGTTGTCAGAGGTATGAGACCGGAAATCAAGTCAGTCATTGAGATGTATGGTGAACATGAGGTTGCTGGCCTAGTCCTAGCATTGATAAATGATGAGATGTTGAACGAGGGTTTGCTGGCGCATGGAACCACATTCAAACCTGTGCATCGCACTCGCCCACGTGTCAAAGACCCACATGAAAAAGATTCAATCAACCTGCCACAAGGAGCGGAAAGCATTGCTGCCGAAATTGATAGTCAAGATGGACCAGGTGCAAGAGTCCATGGTGGGTTCTTCTTCAGACACTTAGAGAGTTGGCTGACAGCAACTAGAGGACTTTAGTCTTGAATATCATGATGCCATGTCGGCATTCATCAACTTTACATATCTCGATGTCCGGCATGATCCAGCCCCGTTACCATATCCCATAGAACAAATGGCACTCACCGTATTACAGAGCCTTCTGGAAATGACATGTTTCAACTATTTCCAAAGGGTAGAAGACAACATTCTCGAAGATCGAGAATGGGACTGCCCAGGAGCTATCGATCTCTATGCTTGCTACCAATACTTCACCGCTCCACATCGCGTGCGAAATATCTGGCGGGAGCTCAACGGTGCCAGCAAATCTTCAAGCCCTGTGTCTCCTGAAGTTGAGTCTCCCTTAGGAGACTCTCCTGAGTCAAAGTTTTCTGGGCCAAAGTCTCCTTATGCCGAAGGTTCTGACGGTAAACATTGCCAACCTGTAACATTTGAATCTTACATTAGTCTGTGGAATTCAGTTGCCTTACTTCACCAAATCATAGCCCACAAAACCCGCATCCCAACTACAGACATCATAAAGATGATATGGGCAGGCGGAAAGCTCATGAACCAACTAGGCGAATATGAGACGGCAAAATTTGTGTTCATATGGCACGACCGCATGATCAGAGCTCTCAAAATCTACATGGAACGTGTCGCAAGATCGAAATCCCAGGTGGAGGATCGGATAGCTTCGCTCAAGGAAGATATATATTACCTGGAGTTGAATGAGCGCCAAAACAAAGCCAGGAAGGCTCGCCGAAGGCTGGAGTCGCTTCTGATGGTGATGAAGAGCGAGTTTCTGGTGGCTATGGTGGGACACAATAGAACGGCGCGGCGATGGACAGAATCACGGGGTCTTTATGAGCGTAATCTGGCCTTGAATCTGGAAGACACGCTGAGGAGCAAGGGTCGATGGGCGGCTATGCAGGTGGCTCCTGGTGTTGAAAAGGCCATGACGGATAAAAAGGGATTGAGAGATATGATGGCTTCGCTTGAGGAAGACGATTGGGGGATTGATGATGATGTGGAAGACGTGAAAGATTAAGATGACTCTGAAGAGACTTATGTGTATTGATCATCTTGCCCTCCAATACGGGGAATGGCTTTGATTGCTGGAAGCCGCAGCGCCTATATATATACCATATAATTGCAAAGAACTTGAGTCTTCATTTTCCATATCCTTTGCTAGTACAACATGTGGTTTCTAACCTGTTGTTACTCACTTCGGAATTCATACCTCGTCGTCTCTCTATTGTCCCATCCGGGGCTCTCATCAGTGTAGCTATTTGATTATTTTTGAGGTAATATGGTTGGAAGGGGTTCTCTTTTGATCACAATCCACTTGATTTACTGCATATGTGGTATTGCACACATGTCTCGGGAATTTGCAGGTCATTGTGGGGCCCCTACTGGATCTGCTTCAACCAAGAACTCAATTAATTTTTTTTAAGTCGCAAAGATCCTTGCTAGGTAGAGTTGCTCCAATATCATACACGGTTCGCCCGACAGCTATCAGATAGATTCTCAAGGCAGATTGGTTTTGAGCTACCGAACAACCTAGAGCTATCAAACAATCTGCCTTATGCTTACCTTTGTATGTTAAGGCCTCGTGAACCTTGTTGAAGACCGTAGATTAGGATGGTATGTATGTCACGGTCCACTATGAACGGCGGAACGACCGAGGGTGAACAGCTGCTGGATCCGTATCAAATGACTGACTTTCGAAGACGAAATCCGCGATGTGACATGAAGCACACAATCGTTAGAAACATTTGTAAGATTGTGGAGCCTCGAATGCCATGCGCGTAACGTTGCATCTTGGATGTTCTTCCTTTTCTAGTTCGTGGAGAGGGCATTCGCGGACGATGCCCAAGACGAGAATTAGATATGGTCCGTCTGCCTTGCCAGTGAGAAGAGTTGTGCGGTCGCTTTGGTGGTTTGTGGATAGCAATTCAAGACATTAAGCCACACGATAATACAACTTGTCCCTCCCCGACTGCTATCACAAAGTGGCTTCGATCTATTCAATTCCTCAATGCTCATGTCGGTCAACAGCACTGTATCATCCATCACAGGCTGTGTAGTGGGGCTCAGCGCCACGCTAGCGAGGTTTACACGCCCTGACGCCGCTTGCCTACCTTACCTCCGTAATGGCGGAAAAGTGCGCGGCGACAGGAAGCCTACGATTATGCCTCATGAGATATGCAGTTGCACACGTCGACCCGAATCGGCGCCAGGAGTCTGCCTTACCTTCATGTTCTGACTTTAAAAGGACGACGTGCGGCTTTCTCCACTCCGAGAGCGAGGTTTCGGTCCCAGGCGTCTTCACTTAATACAGCAAATATGAATCCGAGAGTAGGCGTCGGCGCGTTTGTGCTTAATGATAATGGGGAGATTATTATTGGGAAGAGGAAGGGGAGTCATGGTGCTGGTGAGTAAGAAGTTCTCTTTCCTTCTTTCCTTCTTTCAAACGCGTATCTCACGTGCGCGTTAGGTACATACGCCTTCCCCGGGGGCCATCTAGAGTTCGGAGAGAGCTTTGAAGAATGTGCCATCCGAGAAATCATGGAGGAGACTGGGCTTACCATTGGCAACGTGAAGTTCCTGACGGCCACGAATGATGTTATGGTTTCGGAGAACAAACACTACATCACGATCTTCGTCGGCTGCACAATTGTTGGCGCCAACAAAGAGCCCGAGGTGAGTGGCATTCCGAGTTTGCTCTTGATGGCTCGCTGATTTGGGGGTTCTGAAGGTTCTGGAGCCGGAGAAATGCGAGGGTTGGGAGTGGACAACGTGGGAGCAGATTCGCAAGGAGTGTGAGGTACAAATCAAGGCCGAAGCCCAGGCGGAGCAACCTGATTCGGCATGTAGACGCTTTTTCCAGCCAATTCCGGATATCTTCCTGCAACGACCCGGCTTTGATCCGCATGAAGAAATGGGATTAGTCGCCAATGACAATGATTGACATTGAGATTTAAGCATGGTGCGCAAACTCAGATCGACCTCGCTCTGACGAGTATTTGAGCCGTGGAAGCATTGATTAGGAGCATTTCTCCCACGTCTTGATACGTCAAGGTGTCGTGGATGAAGACTTGAATGGCTGGCTATTTTATCTAATGATTTGATGGAATGCTATGATAGGTCCAGCATACCCAGCATACTCAGCAAATCTACACGTTATCTGTCAAATGTGACTTGCATGAGATGCGTACAGTAAGGCTGTGGAATCAGAACACGAGCCCTCCCACACCTCGGAATATCTTTTTCTTAAGCTGATAATATGTCAGCTGGGTATAGCTGTCATGACCATGTTTAAGAGACATAATTAATACCAGGTCTCTCCCACCATCTGACTGAAGTCAAGATGGTCTTCATTCCTCTCGTCTCGTTGAGAGCCATCAGCCTTGGAAAACTGATTTGAATATGCCTGCGCTTGAAAACGCACCGCGAGAATGGCCGACGACAACTGAAGAAGCAAGCGGATACTATGTGACGCTGACAATAGCTCGGATCTCGGAAACTTTTACGACTACAGTTCTTCTCGGGGAGACAGCAACTCCCAAGCCCTCTCCATCAATCCCAGCAGTCGCCGTAGATGGCGGTCTCTCAGCTCGAACAGTAGGGATCATAGTAGGGACAGTCATCGGTGCCTTCGCCTTACTCGTTCTCCTATACTGTTGCTTCTGCAACCCACGAATACGGCGACAATCAGTCTACACCAGCGCTTACGGTACGAGCTCGTCACTCAGTTGGACCTCATCGAGCGTGCCTACGACGGCCGGCGTGAGAGAGACCATAGTAAGAGAGGAAACCACAACGCAGACGAGGATTGTCCCGCCGAGGTCCGCCAGGCCGTTGAGGCCGGCGATTCCTGTACCGCCTCTGAGGCCGTTGAGACCGCCCATCCCTGTACCGATTCTGAAGCCACTGCAACCGCTCAAACCCACGTACACGCGGGGATATAGGCGATGAGCAGAGAGTGTGTGTGTGTGGGACTGAGATGGTGGTGTTGCGGACGAATGTCAGGATTTGGAGTTGATTTGATCAGCTGAGGGGTAGCTGCAGTCAGGACAGGGATAGCTTGATCCCGGTCTTCACGTGTTGGTCAGTATGCGACAATATGCTTATCGGGCGGAACCTGGGGCGTATTTGGACGATAATGGGCGCGGAAGAGGGTTCTTGAACTTGGGTAGATAATCTAATTAGATGTTGTGCGGGTTGCATCAAAGTGCCTGCGGATGGACAATGGTGGCTGTTGGGATACTTGAACATGGTTGATGGAGATTTGCTCCCAAGTCTTGGGTTGGTTGCAAAGACTGTCATGACAGCGAATCAGTGCATCAAGAAGAAAATACAATTCAAGTGTTACAGGGGATGACAGTAAAGCTTGATATATGTTCTACCAGGGGGCAGAATGACCTGCTTGAAGGAAGTATCACTTGTACGAATCGGCCCTTCAAGTCGCTTTTCCATAACGCTTTTGTTTGAATGCACTGCTTGCGTTGACTATCTTGAAACTCGAGTGAACCTCTTTTTGTTGATACGATCGTAGTATATATGGTCTTGGAGGTGATATATGAACCGTTGACTTTGAAATCATAGAATGCAACTATTTGTGAAGAAAACTTACAAAGGAAGCTGTGTCAAATGCATTTTTGATATCTGCTGAAAAACCATCGAGATATATTAACAGGATAAAAAAATATGTATCCCTTTCTCATCTGGGATGAATAAAGAAGTGGAAGAATATCAGTTTACTCATTAGCATAGGCGATCTTTGAAGGTTGAGAGACATTGACGGGATTGTCGATCCCCCTATCCACAGAGGAGTAGAATTCAAATAGTCTAAAACAAATTTTTCAAGTTGTAGAAAGATCCTGTGCTGTTAATACTGAACATCTATAAGTGAAAATGCTAGATTATATGTTATAATGGTATTGTTATTAGAAACTTGAGGGTTAGTATTTTTTTTTAGTTTTAGATCTTTTATTGTTTTACATATATTTTGAGTCGATACTTCCTCCTTTGTTTATTTTGATAGGACTTTCTGGACTAAAAAACAAAGTAAGAGCTAGTTTCTATCTATTTTTATACACACTTTTTGGTTCATTGTTTTTATTGTTACCAATATTAATAACATCTTCAATAATGGGAACCACTGATTTTGATGCATTATCTAAAACTTGCAAGAATTTTGGAGTTAACTCTGCTGATGATCAATCACTTTACGATATCAACGAAATCATAAGGGATTTGCAATCATAAAACTACCTACCATACACGATTACCTTCATTGAGATTTACACTCAAGAAAGATTCTCAAATTTTTGACAGTAGAGTGAATGCTTGAGCTTTGATAAATCTGCAAAATCTGCAAAGGTGAGAAATATATTGACTGACGCTACCCCGTAAATAAAATATGGAGAAGAAACAACAGGAAGCCGAGAATCCCGATTGTGTACTTTCCGTCAAAATCTATCGCGGAAAATCGTGAAGTGAATGATGAGCGGATTTATAGACCATTGATTGTAAAGCCCGTAACTATTTTCAGTAGCTGGACCACAAGAAAAGATATTGTAAATCCCAGGCTCGTAATCCGTTACGGCGGCTTTGTAGATAGCGTGGAAGTCACGGAGTACAACTGAGGGGACGACAATTAAGCGAAACGACGACGACGGCAATTATTTGCAAACAATTAGTTATGAGCAGTACCTACTCCGTACAGGTATCACGCGGACCCGCGAAGCAAACAGCTCCAGAACAGCGATGGATGCACCTCCGACTCCCGAGTTGCAAGTAGAAGAAGAGGGTCGACTGCAAAACCCGCCACCACAGAATATACCAAAAGTAAAAAGGACCTACCGGACGTGCACTACCCGTGATGTGAGGCTCATGGTGATGGGCGCAATGCTGTGCGGAGTACCCATCAAGCGCATCGCTGACACCTATCAACTCACTGTTCGTCAAGTTACCTACATTCGAGATAAAGGCGTCGATGTTAAGCCAAAACCGGGCAGGAGGAAACGCGTACGAACGCCACCTCCAGAGCGTAAATCTCTCATTTAACTTATATACCAAGTACCTCGTATGTATACTGACCTGCATTCTCATAACAGTCAGCTTTGAAGGTCCTGTATTTCCGGGATTTTCAGTGGGCAATGACGATATTTTCACTAAGCCTTTGACATGCCACCCGCATATAGTATACAGCCAGCATCCACAACCTCCTCAGCAACTCGCGGGGCCTTCGTCACGAGGCCCGCGAGTATCTACTGGGCCTGGAACCTTAGAACATTATGCTCGGCAATATACTGGTGTTTATATGTTGCCAGGCCCTCAAGGATACTTCACTGGGCCACCGCCGCCAAACTCTCAAGTCCATGGCACACCTGGAATGGGGAGTCCTCAAATGTTTCCCAGACCTGCTTACGGAAATACTCAAGCAAATGGCATGCCTCACATGGGAAGTCCTCAATCTTTCACTAGACTCGGACCACCAGCAGTGCATATAAGCCCCTATGGGAATCCTCAAGCAAACAACACACATCAAGCTGGAAGTCTCCAAATGTTCCCTAGACCTGCGAATGGAAATCCTCAAGTCAACAGTACGTCTGAAATGAGAGGTCCGCAAGTGTTCAATCGATCTGGACCGCCAGGGACCCCAGGACCTTCCAGCGGAATAATAGAAGCGAACAGCACGCCTCAAATGGGAGGTCCTCAAGCCATTTCCAGACCCGCCAGCGGGATTCCTCCATCAAATGGTACGCCTCAAACAACGAGTCCTCAGACTGTCCCTAGACCCGGACCACCGGCCACCCCTGGACAATCTCATGGGAAAACTCAAGCAAACGGTGCGCTTCAGATGGGGAGTCCTCAAACTGTCCCCAGACCCGGACCACCAGTGATCCCCGGGCCCTCCAATGCCATGCAACAAGGATATGGCCCACCTCAAATGGGGGATGCTCAAGCATACACTCACCATCTATCAGCGCACCGCCCACCCAGAATTGTGACAGTCGATCCACAAGCACCGCCTCCACCACGACCGGTAGGCCTGCAAAACAGCACCGAAAGCGCATCAGCACGTGGGCCTCAACGCCCACATGTACACGTCTTTATCTCAGGAGCTGCAATAGCCCCGGTCGGAGCAGAGGACGTGGAGGGTGAAGAGGGAAGCGAACCTATTCTAGTAGAGGACGAGAGTGGAAATGAGTGCGATAGCGATGAGGAGATGTCTGAGGAAGGTGAGGAGCAAGGTGAGGACGAAGGTGAGGACGAAGGTGAGGACGAAGGTGAGGACGAAGGTGAGGACGAAGGTGAGGACGAAGGTGAAGGTGAAGGTGAAGGTGAAGGTGAAGGTGAAGACGAAGGTGAAGACGAAGGTGAAGAGGATAGTGAGGAGGATGGTAGTGGGGACGGCAATGCGTCACGTTCACCATCGGCTTCACCTTTGTTCACGCCTTGATCGTGACTGGCGTGTGCGTGTCTGTATTTTAGATTGCTTGGTTGTTGAGCAAACACCTGTTGTGGAGAATGTCCACGAATATAGATAAGTCTGGGAAAACAGCGAGGGCGGATTTTTTCGATGCAGTATGTCCTGTTGAGCATTGGAGTACGAGTTTCGGATCATGAAAGACGGCGAAGAGGTCTCTGTTTAGACGGCTATGAAGCATTGTACATACGTGTTGGTACTTTTATATATAGTATATATTGCAACCATCAGGATTACATAGGCATCTAGACAACCCAATGAACAAAACCCGGATCACAAAACATATAAGGATCTGGGACAGCAATGGATGGTATCAAAATGAATTATCTTTGTCTCTTATCTGAGAAGATTTACGCCTTCCGTCTCTTCTTCTTGGGGGTATCTTTATCTACGGTAGCCTTCTCCTCTTTCGCCGTTTTCGTCGTATTCCTTAAATCAGCTCTTAATTGATCTTCAGGGGTTGCTTCATCTGAATCCTCATCAGCCTCTTTGGCGTCCGAGTCCTGTTCATCATCCATGTCCACATCAAGATCAGCACCACCATCACTGCCGAAGCCATCGAACTCGTCGTCACTGACTTCCGCAGCATCGACGCCGGCGATGGCATCAAGCATGCCAGCGGCATCAGCATCTTCGACGTCATCACCGGCGGTCGATGCGGCAGCAGAAGTTACGGCTGTTGACTCGTCATCGCGCTTTCTCTTTCTGCCCATTTCACCAAGTGCACCCATCTTGCCATCAACACCTTTCTCGACAACACCTTCACCAGCTGGTGGTGGAGTGAACCAAGGGATCTTTCCTCGAAGGAAATCGTTGAGAACCATCTTAGCAACACCGTCTACATCAGGCTCACCACCATGTAATAATCTTCCACCCTTACGAGCTAGAATTTCAAGAAAACCAATGTGATCTTTGTAGCCAGAAATCTGGTACGTACGCTCAATATGTTGTGGCTTGGTTTTCGCCAACACAGCTGGGATGTACTGTTCTGGATGCTCAACGTTCTCAACACGGACGACACCTCGAAGAAGAATGTCTTGTGGTGTATCAGTTGCACTGGGTGGTACCACACCAGGACAATCAATGAGGTAGATACGCTTCATGAGTGTAATATATTGCCAAATCTTGGTCTCACCAGGAATTGGTGCGACAGTGCACACCTTCTTCTTTCGAAGTGTGTTGATGATAGACGACTTTCCAGTGTTTGGGTAGCCGATGAAACCAACTGAAATTTGTTTGCGGTCGGAATGAAGAGAAGAAAATTGTCGGAGAAGTTGAATGAGGGAGCCCTTGCCGAAGGAGTTTGTGATGGAGGCGTGGAACGCGAGGGTAGGATAGTCTTTAGATAAGTGGCGAACCCAGGATGCCTGCATCTAGTCAGTATTTGAAGTACAGAAAAGATGCGTGAAAATATGTATGAATCATTACTAAGAAAACCGCCACAAGCCACCATCAAAAGGGTGGAAGCAGCCTTCAACTCAAACGAAACAGAACCAAACTCATTGCGACATCCTCTCCAAGACGGTGAGCTGTCTGATCAAGACCCGAAGATCAAGACCGGCGAGTCTGGAGTCAATCTACCAAAGTTGTAACAGACATCCTTCCATAGCGTGAAGCACAGGAATGCAGAAGGGGCCTTGACTTAACGATGGAACCAAAGAGATAAATCACACGAAAAAGAAACAAAAGGTAAGAACTGGTAGTACTCACAGCAACACCTGTTGGGACCAAATCGCACTTGTTCAAAACGAAGATCAAGTGCTTATGTGGCGCTTCTTCCTTGATGTATTTTTCAACACCTCTGCATCGTGTACCGAGAGGATCTCTAGCATCGAGGACGTGGATAACAACATCGGACGAATCAATGACCTTGTAAAGCTCATTCCAAATACGCTTCGACTGGCCCTTGTTGAAGATGGCCTCTCTTGCGCTGGTAATGAAGCCATTGTCTTCTGGTAAAGCTTCACCGGCGGTCTCTGGATCTAGAGAATTTCCACTGAGGAGCTTTGCTTGTTCCAACCGATCAAGGTAGGTATCATGACTCTTCACACTATCATCGGCAAGATCTTCCAAAGAGCTGACGCCGAGCTTGACTCTTTTTCGTTGCGCTTTTGGGCCAAAGATATCACTGAATGGAGATGCCTCTACAGTCATCTTGGCAGCATGTTGCTTAATACCATTGGTGGTACCTTGACCATCTCTGATCAAGGTCATTGGCAACTTATTTGACTTCAAGAGAACCTGATATGGGTCGGAGGCCCGCTCTGCCATGGCTTCTCTGAAAGATGCGAGTGCATCTTGTCCGATGACTCTAGAGTTGGTAAACCACTTTCGGTTTGGCTCAATACGGGCGGTAGGTGTCTCTCTGCCCTGAAAAGAGGCGGACTTCGTGATCTTACCGGCAGCGTTGTGTTGTGCCTTGCCGTCCTTGAACATATTCAAGGTCTTCGCCTGCTTGGCAGTGCTGCAATGAAGGGTCAGTCATCGTGTGATCAGTGGCATCACATCAATGTGTGCGCAGCGCGATAACGTACCGATAGAAATTCTCGCCCTTGACCTTGACATTGGCCATGCCATCTCCCACCTTCCCCTGCCTCACCTTCCTTGCCGCTTCTTTCTTACCGGAACCCATGTTGACGTCTGAGACCTGGAAATGTCTCTTTCGTGGGGTTGTGGTAGTAGTTTTGGTTTTTGTAAGAAAAATAAGAGAAAGAAAGTCGGGTTGTTGCTCTTTTGCCGAGAAGATAAAAAGTTGCGTGTGGCTGATGCCGCGCCAAGATTTTCCGAGGCTGGCCACCAGCCACACTTTAGTCGAGCCTCAGCCATACTGTGATTTTCTAGCCGGCAACATAATGGTGCTGAATTGACGATTGCCCATACCCACAACTATGCCTCCAACAATGTCGCGGAGCTCATTGAGCGCCCTGGCTCAATGCCAGAAATGCTCGATAGTTTTCTCATTTGCTCGAAATTTCAGTACTTCTATCTCTCGTGCGGCAATTGGCCCAGAATCCCCCAAGTTCATTGAGATCCCTCAACCACCTCAACGAAATGTCGTCCGATCTAAAGTGATCAAGGGTACTCTTCCACCTCCTCGAAATCTCTTTCCAAAACGTTCTGGAGACAAGACTTCTCCGGAATACTTTGCCAAGGTCACTCCTGAACCCAGCGCTGGCCACCGAATCTCAGACGCCCCAAATGAGTACTCGGCCTACAAGCGTCGCATGGCCGCCACAAGACGACAACATCTTCGCGAAGGTCTCGTGGCACTCCATGGCCGAAAAGTCAAATTAGAGGAAGCTGTGGCCCGTCAGAGTGCACAGAAGAGAAAGCGTAGAGATGCTTTGGTGTCGGCGCCACGAAGGGAAGATGAGCGTCTCACAGCTCCGACCATAACTGCAGCGATGCGTCAGCTTCAGGTTGGCCGACTTGCGGACCCAGACCGTGAGCAGCGTTTGGCTCAGGCAGCAGCTCGTGTGGAAGCAAAGGAGGTCAAAAAGGTTGCTGCAAGACAGGAGGCTCTTCACACACTTTACATGAACGCACGATCATTCATTACTACAGAGGAACAGCTGAACAACGAGATCGAAAAGCTGTTCGTAGATCTGCCATTCGAGAATGCATTCCGCGGTGGAAAGACGAATAATGTCTGGGAGGCCTACGGCCCTCCACCAAGTGTCCAGGATATGTTGAGCTCTGTCAACAACACACAAAAGACAGCAGTCATGTACCACAGAGGCCCTGCAGAATTGACGGGACAGAGAATCAGAAAGATAGCAGAGGAGTTGACTGGTGGAAAGATGGATTAGACGACATACACGAGCGACGAAATAGGTCTCGTATTAAGTCAAGTTTGGTCATGTACAATGTATTTATATGTAAAGTCCATCAATCTGTAAAAGGCAAAATATGTACATCTTGAATCATGTGCGGTAAGGTAAGCTATGAACTAGAGATGCTTCTTTACATATGTATCCAACTTCTCCAGTCCCTGTTTCAAGACAGCAGTCTCACAGACATAGCCCAATCTGACAAATCCCTTGAAGTCCTTGCCGTGGCCAAAGCACTTGCTTCCCGGTAAGAACATTACCTTCGTCTTCTGTAAGACGTCAAGCGCGAACGCAACATCGTCAATTGGTTTGTCATCCTTCTCAAACTTGATGAAAGCAGTTGTTCCAGCAGTAGGTTTCACCCACGAGCATACGGAGCTGTTCTCCTTCACAAAAGCCTCCACAAGAAGTAGATTAGTCTTCGCAAGCTTGATGTTACGGCCTAGGAGTCCATGAATGACATTCGGAGACAGCGCATAGCTTGCTATCTGATCGTCAATCTGAGATACCGAGATGGTGGTATAATCCCGTGCAGACGCTAGTGCTTCAATTATAGATCTGTCTCGAGATGCAATCCAGCCAACTCTGATACCTGCCAAAGCGTATGCCTTGGACATAGATCCGGTTACTATGGTCTTGGAATATCCCATAGAGATGAGCGACGGAGGATACTCTGAATCGATAGGCGAGATGCCATGGAAGAGTGGTCGATAGACTTCATCCGAGAAGATAATGATATCCTTCTCTTTAGCAAAATCAATGAGGCCTTGGAGTACAGACTTGGGAATCGCACATCCGGTGGGATTATTGGGGTTGTTGATGATAATCATCTTAGTGTTCTCCTTCACCAGACCCTTCAGATCCTCAAGATCCGGGATGTACTTATTTTCCTTCTGAAGTTTCCATAGGGAGACCTCTGCACCAAGACTCTCCGGAACAGCATAAAGTTGTTGATATGTAGGATATACGCATACGACATGATCTCCGGGTCCAATGAGAGTATACAAAAGCAAGAAGTTGGCGGCAATAGCTCCAGGAGTAATCAGGATATTGTCAAGTGGCAATGCCGAGGAAGTCCTGGCTGAATAAAGAGCCGAGAGTCGCCCTCTAATCTCATCGGAGCCACGAATTGGGCCATAGGTCAACTTTTGTGAAGTACTGACAGGTCCCGGTGCATTTTTGTCCTCGCAGAGTTCTTGCAGGTCGTTGATAGAAACGGAAGCGGCGCATGTCTCTGCTATATTGATAACACCCGGTGTGGTCTCATACTTGTCCATCCACTATTACTTGAAGTCAGAACGTGTTCCCCTGGGCGTTGCAATGTCACACCGCATCAGAGCACAAACCTGTTCAACTTCAAAAGAGTCTAGTTGAACCATGGTGACGTGCGTGAGGTTAGGTATCGTGAGAGTGGGAGAATCGTCCGATGAGCAACGAACAGCGAATGTCGAGCACGGAGACTGGTAGATCGAATATGCTTCTCGGAATGGAATTAGAACAAGAATATCCTTGGAAATCCCCTCTGTTGCAAGAATATCTAAGGTCTGGCGAGTCAGAAAACAAAAACAAGAGAAAGGATTTATATCAGAAGTATCGTGGTCGTTGTGTCCGAAGCTATCATATACGACTGAGCTCTCAAAGTCAGTGGAAAGACGTCAGGTGGTCGAGTCTCGTTGACGGAGCTCGGCGTCCATGTCAATGTCAATGTCAATGGTACCTGGTAATGTGGGGTATCTCGCATCTCGCATGGGGTTGCTTGGAAAGTTGGTAGCCTGTCTCGCTAGACTATGGTGCTAGAGTCTCCGTTGAGTTGACAACCCATCATCAACACCCAGACCGACACATGGCGATGAGCACTTGATCTCCGCCACTGTTGCTCAACACTTTCATCAGTCTTCGAACACCAAACCTTCGTTCGCCCTTCAGCCTCTTTGACAGTCTTCGCGTCTGTGACTTCAAGGCGGGCTGTATTTCGAAGAGCTCGCCGCCTTTCATCACTCATTAAACTGCGCCTTATCTAGAGGTTGGGGTCGGTTCAATATCTTGCCGATTGAAGCTTTCAACTCATAGGTAAACAACCAGAAATCGCAGACATGCACGGCCACAAAGTTGCCAGCGCAGTGCTTGCTGCAGTGTCATTTTCGTGCACGGTGATGGCATCTTTAAATTACAGTTCGGCGGATATGCTACATGCCCAAATGGCCCTGATGGACGATAGGCCATCTGATTGTCCTCCATGGTAAGTATTGGCAAGTCCTGCTTAAAGAAAGAAGACTATGCTTACTCCAATCGCAGCTTTAATTGCCTGCTCCCTTCATTCACCTGTGGCCAATACGCATCTTGTAACGAGTACGATGGCAAATGCGCTTGTCCAGCTGGTTTTGGCGGTGCGGACTGTATGGAACCCGTATGTGGATCCTTGGCCGATGGCAAAAATCGACCGATGCGGAACGATCGTACTTGCGAGTGCGAAGATGGTTGGACTGGTATAAACTGTAATGTTTGCCAGTCAAACAAGGCTTGCAACGCTCTGATGCCAGAGAGCGAGGGTGGGGTCTGCTATCAGAATGGCGAAGTCGTGAAGGAAAACTACCAGATGTGCGATGTTACGAACCGCAAGATTACCGATTTGCTCGAGGAAAAGAAACCACAGGTCACTTTTACCTGCAATCGTGAGAAAGAGACTTGCGATTTCCAATGTAAGCAAATAAGTAGAGTCTGAGGTTTCCCACGTCTTGGCGCTAACCGTTTGGACAGTCTGGGTTGATCAGCGCGAATCGTTCTACTGCGCTCTGAACCATTGTTCTTCGGGCGCCGACAACGATTATGATCGAAATGGCACGAGTTACAGGTGTGAAAACATTGTGTGCGAGTGTATACCCGATCGAATGCTTTGCGGCGAACATGGTTCTGTTGATATTGGGGATTTTCTCGATCAAGAGATCAAGGGACCTGCATCTTTTAGCTGCCAACAAAACAAAGCAGGTGTGAACAACTGCGCCTTCAAAGAGCCACAAATGGATGATTTGATCCAGCAAATGTTTGGAGATAGAAGCATTACTCTGGACTGTCAATCCGGAGAGTGCCTTTACGAAACAGAGGTTCCTGGCTTTGAGCGTCCAGTTAAAAAGATCAACACACCACTTATTGCGGCGGTCATTGCAGGATGCTCACTATTCGTAGTCGCTGTTATTCTCATTGTTTGGTATCTTTCGAGACGACAATTCAAATACGGACCCATTCACCTCGACGATTCCGACGACGAGAGCACCAAGCTCATGGCCGACCACAAACCTGCCTCCCTATACTTCGAAAATGTCTCATACAACCTCAACGGAAAACAAATCCTCTCTGGTATCCAGGGTTCCGCCCATCCCGGTCAGATCATGGCCGTTATGGGTGCATCTGGTGCTGGAAAAACCACTTTCCTTGATATTTTGGCTCGGAAGAACAAGCGTGGTGTTGTTGAAGGCAACTTCTATGTCAACGGCGAAAAGGTTTCCGATGCCGATTACAAGAATGTTGTTGGTTTTGTTGACCAGGATGACACCATGCTGCCAACCCTTACTGTGCATGAAACCATTTTGACAAGCGCACTTCTCCGTCTTCCTCGTGACATGGGCCGATCTGCAAAGGAACAGCGAGTATATGAGGTTGAGAAGCAACTGGGCATTTTCGCTATCAAGGATTCGTTGATTGGATCTGAGGAGGGCAAAGGTCGTGGCATTTCTGGTGGTGAAAAGCGTCGTGTGGGTATTGCTTGCGAACTCGTCACCAGCCCCAGCATTCTTTTCTTGGACGAGCCTACTAGTGGTCTTGATGCGTACAATGCTTTCAATGTTATCGAGTGTCTCGTCACTCTTGCGAAGACATACAAGCGAACTGTCATCTTTACTATTCATCAGCCAAGATCAAATATCGTCGCATTGTTTGATCAATTGGTTTTGTTAGCCAATGGCAAGACAGTGTATTCTGGAGAATTTTCTCAGTGCCAGGAGTACTTCGACCATATCGGTTACTCGTGTCCACCAGGTTTCAACATTGCGGACTATTTGGTCGACCTCACAATGCATGTTGGCACTCCTCAATCTTTGGATGCAGAACCGTCTGTCAACAATGGTGAATATAGTGGTCCAAGCAGCACAAAGGGCGTCAAGTCAATTGCCAGTATTTCAGCTATGAGTGCAGATGAAAGTGTAGTTGGTAGTCCTGGAGCCTCGATCAGAAGACCTAAAGGCGGCAGAAGAGACTCCGTTAAGCAACGGCAAGAACGCGAACTATACACTCGTCGAAAGAGTGGCATGGACACATATGCTTCCGGTGAAACTATTGGGATTGAGGACCGC
This sequence comes from Xenosphaeropsis pyriputrescens, assembly GCA_022609375.1. Lineage (NCBI taxonomy): Eukaryota > Fungi > Ascomycota > Leotiomycetes > Phacidiales > Phacidiaceae > Xenosphaeropsis > Xenosphaeropsis pyriputrescens. Next base: position 706,043 of record JAGKQE010000001.1, on the reverse strand, counting down.
GATACTGCTCAGCAGCAATGGTTGAAACTTTCTCGTCAACACAGTGATCAAGTACCCCCTCAAATTCTCGATGATCCTCATGACCTTCCTCCGGACGCTCCAGGGAGTGGCTCAGATCTAGATCTTCTTGTCAATGCCTATGCCCACTCGGACATAGCAGCGAACATTCGAGACGATATTCAAACTTCAGTAACAAGTGCACAAAACGCAAACGGTGGCACAAATGGGGTGGCAAATGGCGTCGATACAGGCACAATGGGTAGAGGTTATGCAAGAGTTGGTTATGGCCGCCAATTCATGATTCTTTCCCAGAGAACTTGGCGCAACCTTTATCGCAACCCAATGCTGATGTTAACACACTACGCGATCGCGATTCTCCTTGCTGTACTTTCTGGCTACCTCTTCTATGGTCTCACCGATGATATTAAGGGCTTCCAGAACAGACTTGGACTATTCTTCTTCCTCCTTGCTCTGTTTGGTTTCAGCACACTTACGAGCTTAACTGTCTTCGCATCTGAGCGTCTCTTGTTCGTTCGCGAAAGAGCCAACGGGTACTATTCACCAGTCACATATTTTGCCGCAAAAGTCATTTTCGATATCGTTCCACTTCGTATCATTCCACCAATAATCATGGGAACCATTGTTTATCCGATGGTTGGCCTCATTCCGGATGCATCACACTTCTTCAAGTTCATCCTCATCCTTGTCCTGTTCAATTTGGCAGCAGCAGCGATCTGCTTATTTATCGGCATAGTTTGCAAAGACGGCGGAGTTGCCAATTTAATTGGATCACTGGTTATGCTGTTTTCTCTCCTATTTGCCGGTCTGCTCCTCAACCACGATGCCATCCCTGAGTCTGCTCTTTGGCTCCAAACCCTCAGTATATTTCACTACGGTTTCGAAAGTTTGATCGTCAATGAAGTCACTTACCTGACTCTCGTCGACCACAAATACGGTCTAGATATCACCGTTCCCGGGGCTAGTATTTTGAGCAGTTTTGGTTTCAACAATCTGGCGTTGTGGAACGATGTCATCGGCTTGGCAATCTTTGCCGGCGTCTTCATCGTCTTAGCTTACGGAGCTATGCACTTCTTGCTTGTGGAGAAGAGATAGAGATAACTTCGAAGATGAGGTTTGTGGTATCATTAAAATATGCAAGTGGCGAACAGTTTGGGCATTTATGCGACGGATTCCTTGTATGTATGTATATATATGTCGGCACAGTGACCTTGATGGTCTGGGAGTTTGGTGGTACGTTAGTTGTGTACGATCTTGGGCATTTCAATATATTTATGCTTTGTTCTTCTAACCTCTTCCCACGCTCTAGAATTTCTTTGATTTGTGTATCGTGCTCGTTAACATGCATCTTTTCCGTTGACACTGCTCCATGGACTAATTTTACACTCCCTGAAAGTCATGATTTCGTAAAGCTGCGCGAAAACACCACAAGTTGCGGCAGTATTGGTGATGTTGACACTTGAACTGTTTGCTTGGGCTGTTAAGTATACTACTTAAGTAGTCTTCTTGTTACACGATGTATTAAATAGTTATCCAGTATTGTTTATTCTAAGCTTGGCTGTTGTATTAGTAATAGAAATACTTAGCTAGATGCTATATATAGTTGTACGTATGTAGTAATTATGACTCAAGGGATATTCCCTTCAAAATATAACTATCATAGAGCATACACCTTACTACCTAGTTACGTATTATTTGCTTGAAAAACGTTACTTGGATAGAGTTCACGGCTGCACTCCGGCTATTCGGATCGTGATTTTTGTCAAGCCTTCTCGCCGTTTCAGTGCACCGCAATTGATGTGATGACCCATTTTATAACGATATCCTCATTTTCACACTCTTTCTGTACAATTGTAGTTATACTATAGCAATAAATAGATAGAATATGATTCTTAAAATGCTAACACGAGCAGTTATAAAGCTTCTTATCGAGCGAAAGGAGGGGACAGCCTACGATCAATTGAATAGCTTCATTTCTTCTGTCTACATGTACTTGTACTGCATGGCTACATTGTAGAGTTGGGCACCATTTTGGGCTACTTGTTGACTGCAGACCGAGCCATTTCACCTTGGACGGGGTGATTCGCGAGGAATCATTCATGTCTTTCTGCACACAGATATTAAACAACTTACGACTCATTGATCGCCCTCCCACTTAAAGCTGCTCGCCGCCCACGGAGACACGGCTATTAACGAAAGCTGAGGACGACCGAGAGAGGGGTGATTATGTAATACCAAATCATCATTCCTTCTCAACGATTTCCCCTCGAATATGTACTACAAGATCTCTCCTTGAAGCCAAAGCTGATCTGCACTCAAGGGTTCCCCGCAATAAGCAAGGATGAGGTCATAGTACTCTTTTGACGACCTTTGTTGTGTTGGTTTCTCCCTACTACTACATCATCGCTGTGAGACTCTCGGTGTGATCTCATAACCTCATCCACAATTGATTCTCTTCGTCTCAGTCCTGGAGTACTCCACGATAATCCAACAAGCTGCCTCTTGTGTACTGGAAAATCAGCAGCGGGTGCGATGGGGCTCACTTAACCAAGATCCCAATCACAACATGAGAACACAGAGAGTAAGTACGCCAGCCACCACAGTTTCAATTCAAGCTCAGTTGAAGCTCAATTCAAGCTTTTGTGCAGGACGGAAACTACTGCAGAATTCATTGATCCATACTGAAGATTGCCCTAGCCTGCCGCGACTTACGCTAAAACATGCTTCTTTAAGTATGATCGTCCCGTTCATGGCCAAAATAGAAACCGTGACATCGAGAAACTCGTCTTACCTGATAGTCATTCACTAGAACACGATACGGGAAACCGGCTGAACAAAGGCCTCGTCAGACAGGTGAAAACCATGTCAAGACATCGTCACTCTTTGTCTTTTCTGAAATGAGACGAGGCGGGGAAGGCCTCTGAGTACGAGAGAATTACGACGAATGCAAAGCTCAAGCTACTCAACGGCTTGTCTGAACGCAAGAGTTTTTGAGGCATTGACGATACTAAGGTATCCTTCCCCACAATTATCCCTACATCGGCAGAGCACGTTACGTGTAACCTGCAGACAGTCGGAATAAGTACTCGCAATGACGACGATGGCTGACTTGAGGCTCGAAGCTAAGGAATCTTTCCTGTGTTTTTCATACTCGATCTCGGTGCTCTATGGATTACTTGTGAGTTAACCGTACAGCATATAAGTTCTTTAATTTCTCTTTGATCCTTTCTTCTTCAATCTTGCCAAGGAGTTCTTAAGCATAACAAAACGATCAAGATCCAACTTTATCTCAATCCGTCGACACCAATATCCGCCATCAAGACATCATGAAGACCTTCATTGCCTCTTCCCTTGCCTTGGCCGTAGGCACCAATGCTCTTGTGGCTCGCACAGGCTCTTGCTGCTTTGGCTTGTCGGCATCAGGTGCTGTCACTGGCACCATTGGGCAACTTTCTGATGGACAGAACCGTCAAGGCGGTGGATTGAGCCCAGCTCAATACTGTATTTCTAACTCGACCATCACCGACGCCGATGGCCGTGGTTGTATCTTGACATGTGAGCACCTTCGAATACCTTCAAATGCCCTTACACTGACAGATACATAAGCACCTACCACCCAGTTTCAATGTGATTCAGGAGCTAGCCCGACATCTGGCTTTAGCGTTGGTTGTAATGGTACCGTCAGCTACAAAGGAGGTTCGACCTTCTACGAATGCCAGACTGGGGAGAACGGTGAAGCCAATATCTACACTGAGCCAAAGGGAACAATCTGCGGCGAGATTACTCTGACAGCCGATAACTGCAAGGCTTCTTGCGCACCACCACCACCTTCAACCTCTTCACCTTCAACCTCTTCCTTTTCGTCTTCGCCATCTTTACCATCTTCAACTGCAACAGCTTCACCTTCATCATGCCCAGAAAACTTGAGCGGCAATTACGAATTTCCTCATCTTATTATCCCAGTATCTTCGACATCACCAAATACCGCTGCTGGTACATCATACAATGGAACGGGTAAGCTAATCCTTTCATTCCATTAGGAATAGTCACGTGGATTGCTTGATTACTAATACGATACAGTTGACACCACGACCTCCTCTATTTTCAACTTTGATATTCCAGCTTCCGACTCAAACAAGACCTGCAGTCTCATCTTCCTCTTCCCAGAGAAATCTCAATTGGAGACCTCTTCCTACACCTTTTCAGGCAGTGGTGGTATTGATTTCTCGGAACTTTCTCGTGCTGCTACCAATGCCACATCTTACAATAACGCACCATCAGTCAAGACCGATTATGGCGTCACTACTGTTGCTCCGGGCAACTCTTACACTATTAGCACCTTTGCCTGCCCTGCTAACACTGCTGTCTCTTTTGAGTTGAAGGCCAGTGGCAACACATCTCTCAACTACTTCCAAGACTTCAACCCAAGTCCAATTGGCTTGTGGATTACCACTTGCTAAGTGAGCAGACAAGCCGCTTTGGAGAACGGGTAGCCGACTATGCAGCTGGTTTCTTGTCAACTTAGCATGGACTGTTTTCATATAGTAATATGCAACTTTTAATATGCTCCTTTTAACATCATGTCTTTAACCTCATTCCATGTGAACTTTTTAATAAAAATCTTCTAAACATTTATCGGTACTCTTGATTGTTGGAGAGTTCCGTGAAACAAATGTGGAACGTTCTGGCAGCCTCTTGATTGCGTATGGCCGCCAATGGTCAACAAATGCAGGTATCCGCCCAAGCATTTTTGCCTAGATATGCTTGCTACCTCATTTCACCTGATTTGTAACATATTCACCTTCTATATTCACTCTATATTGACATTCCTCCAACACCAACTCTATTGACTACGCGTCTTAAAATAATTGGAAAAGCAGTTCAAGGCTTGTCAAAATATATGACACACATTTCCAAGTTGTACAAGCTGCAAATCAACGAAACCTCTTGTTACATCTGCTTCTCACTTACCAATACCTTCTACCCTCCATCTTCACGCGCTAAGCCTCAATAATCCCCTTCGAGTCATTCTAGCGTCGGAATTCTCCATCTCTGAAGCAACTTCATATCAATCATTGGCCAATTGATCATAAGAACAGCCAACGCTAAACCTATTACATCCTTCTTGTCCTTCTCGTCACTTTCGATACCTTTGATCAACCTCGCTTGTGAACCTCCAGGTATGTAAAGGTTTCTCACAAGTCAATCTTCCTTCTCCAGTTCATTCATCTTTGGTTTTGTCAAATCTACGTTGCTGTCGTGACGGAGTCGTGTTGTTGGCTGGCGAGTCACTGTTATCACCATCAAACAGTGGCTCGCCATCAACAATGATGTTGACAGCAACTATCTTGCTGTTGTTTGTGTATTTATACACACATTCATTGCTTTTGTTAGGTTCCTTCAGCCTTCACCAATGCTACTGAGGATGGGACCAGCCTTCATCTGGCTTCCATAGTTGGTCCCATCCTTGTCGCTATCTCATGTGCCGGCGCGGCATTGCCCTTCGAATGGCAATTTAAACGCCTGTCTTATTGTGCCTCTTCTCTGGGGCTGGGACTGGCCTCCCAGAACGGAAGGTCAGAGTAGTAGGGCTGGTCCCGGCCCCATGGCCGATATCACTGGCCAATGTGCCTTTGGAGATCGGCCAATGTGACGGAGAACTTGCTCACGGAAACCTTCTTCACATTCTGGATGTGAGCTCTGGCCCAGCCAGGCTCATCTTTCTCTCACACAACCTCACGCTTGTGTGTTTGCCCCTGTTTAGGTCAGCTTTGCACGTGGCTGAATTTTGGTATCTTACCATCAAGTGATGGTTAAATTTCCAATAGTCAGCGAAATGGCTATTAATCAGACGTATGACTGGTTCGAGAAGCAGCTTTCTGCGTCTCCCTTTCCTATTTATCAGGTTTGTTTTGCTACTTTTACTTATGGTTATTTGCTAACAGGTTGATGAAACAGGTACGTGATGAGCTTTGTTGAGCTGTACTTTATTGTCATCGAATACTTACCTGTTGACTTTTACAATGTTGTTGTTGTCTGCACATTCGCTCGCAGCAAAGTGCTTATCTCGTCATTAACTGTCTTTTCATCACTATCCATCCTCACGTTCATGCTCAAAATCTCATCAAATCCACCGTTGTCTTACAGCAAGCTCTATAAGTTGCTCAGATCTTCTGCTTCGGCTTTTGATCCCAACATCATCAACTTCGAGCTAGTCTTCAGGTCAAGGAGCTTTGAAACTCCGCTTCTTCTTACTCTGTCTGTTGTTTGCAACTCCTCAGAGGGAAGCTCGGAGTTGAGATAATCTGCACAATCATATATACACCTGCAAAAACGCTCCACTTCCCAAACTCTCTGGTTTCAAAATCCCAACCTTTCACTTCCACCTCGAAGTATTCCACACAGTCGATCTACTCTAGTCTTTGTTTTACCTACACATCGTTCAAAGTATACATTTTCAAAGTACTCACTTTGTGAAACAGAAAAAATGAACAGAAACAGAGAGGCCATCAACAAGTGGCGAGCTGCGGCTGGAGCACCGGAGGGTCTGGCAGACAACTTTGACAAGTGGGTAGCTGGTATATCCCTTGTCGACGCATCTGTGAGTATTTGTCCAATCTTTTATGAAATAAAGCTGACCAACAATAGGTTACCGATGAAGATAGACGCTTGGCCGAAGCAGTGTCTATCGAGGCAAAGATGGCAAATGCCACCTCCGCTTCCATGCCAAAGCCCGGACCACAGGCCAAAGGTCCTCCTGTGACGGGAGCATCGGGCAAGGCCGCCCACACGGGGATCCCAATTGGGCCTCTTTCGCCTTTCTTCACGGTTCGCCCATCGAAGACCGGGGGTCTTGGTGCTTTCGCCACCCAAGACATCCCATACAGTACCAAGATCCTCTGGGAGCCAGCCCTGGTCTTGGCGACAAACCAGGGTCTGATGGAGGAGTTCACTCGGTTGTCTGAGGCCGATCAGGAGTATTTTCTCTCACTCCACGGCTATGATCCGTTACACCCAGGCAACCGAGTGGCTTCGATCTTCGATACAAACAAGTGAGTTCCATTCCTTCGTTCCAACCCTCCTGGTGACTTATTAACGACTCTAGGTTCCGGGCAGACCCAAACAAGCCGGACATCTCTGGCCTCTTCCCAATCGCCTCTCGGTTCAACCACTGCTGCAGGCCAAGCTGCACTTTCGGGTACGACATGGACCGCCTAGAGATGGTCTTCAAGACCATTTATGACATCAAGGCTGGCGAAGAAATCACAATCAACTACGGTTGCGACGTGGAGATGACAATGTACTACTACGGGTTCGTATGTGCGTGTGGCAAGTGCCCAATTTGGGATCCAAGGTTAGGGGGAGCACGCAATAAGAGGTGGGATATGAGTCTGTACTGGGAAGCGGATTCGGAGTGGAGGAATGAAGGGTGTTGGTAGTTGAAGAGAACGAGGAGGTAGTCTGGGGAAGAGGTCGAGGTGGTTGCTGGGAGCTTGAGGCTGAGGAGGTGGAGCTGGTGGTGGTGGTGGTCACACCTGGACACCAGCAACGACTATTTCACATTCTGGGTTGGTAGCCTTTGCGTGTGGATGAATTGGGGCAGGGAGAGTGTGGAGAAGTCCGAAGAGGGTGATCAGGGAGGTTCGATGGGTCTCGTTCTCAAACTATAGTCTTCTGCGCAAGGGTATTTCATCACCAATCAAAAGCTTGCGATGTTTCTCATTCTACATCAGCTCAGATCCTCGAGTGTTCATCACCTGCGTAGTTTTTTAAGCATTCTTATAACCTGCACATGTTGTAAAGATCGTGATTTCATTGAGGATTTGCTGACAGAGCTTGGAAGAGCAGTGTTCACCATTTTTACGCCTTGACCCAATATACAAGTACGACGCTTAGTTCGAAGGTCACCACAACGTGTACGAGACAAGGGTTAATAAAGATATGCAAATTGCCTATCAATATACAACTGGCTATAGTTTATTGCATGAGGCAGCTTCGATTGTTAGACCTCTCAGTTACACCTTGTGTCACTTTCATCGATGACAAGAACCGCGACGCAGAGTTCGTCTTCAATCCTTCTTGTACTTCTTAGTTATAATACTCCACTGACTGAGCCCATAGTGGTATTGTTTCCACGAATTCGAAGACATCCTCCATAAACCCGAACAACAGCTGCAACAACCAGTAATCCATTGTTGCAATCTTGAAATGCCCAGCAACAACTGCACACATAATGAGAGTCACCGGCATGAGCTTTAAGCTCAAGACTAAATATATCATGCAAAAAGAAGCTAGAGCTCATCTATTTTTACGTACTGATAACACCCATGTGGATTGACTTCGAGAATCCGAACACATGTGCTAATAAAATCTGCGATATAAACCAGGGGGCAACCGCTTTGTTCTACGAGCCAAGCTGAGAGTAATATGAGAGTCGAATCGAATAGGTAGCCCACTTGACTGGGAGTATGTTGACTTGGTAACCAAGAGCGCTTTCAGCTTGCTGCTTAGAATGGTGTGTTTGTGAGAAAGGCGTGATGGAGCCACTTGAAAGCGGAGAAATCGCCAAATAATGGGCTTGAGGTTTCGGTTTCCCAAATTCAGGACTCTGGTCTTTTTGTAGCTCAATTAAATGAGTGGATTGAGTTTTCTCTTCGTTCATAAGTATTGAGGAGGTGGTGAGCAAGTAGGGCTGCATGATGTCTTGATGTTACAATGATGTTAGTTGACCTCAACTTATGTCCATAGTTACAGTTGAGTAAGATTAGAGCATGTGTCTATTGCAAGCATCGAGCCACACTGATACGGTGGTATCAAGATGTGCTTCGAGGTTGAAACAACCTGGCCTGTCGTATTTGCTTACTATATCCACATTTGGCCATGAAAGAGTTGTTGTACGTTCGTTGCCAGCCATGGTGCAAAAATATTTATCACTTCAGCAAATTTTCATAACTGTTGAGATACGTCGTGTAGAGTAATGTACTAGAGGACTAGATAGTTTGAGGAGCGCCTGCTACAGAATCTATTTGAACGTCTCCGGGTACTTAATATGGAGATCTTGATTAGAGTCCGATCCTAATAGCTGATTCGTCAAGTATTATAGATCTTATATGGTAGTCCGAATTTTCTGCAAGACATCGTATGCAAAAGGCAGTTCAGACTCACACATTTGTCACGTTGGATCCCATATCTCCTCAGATACACCGTTTTTCAACGTACCGAATGAATTTGTGGAATTTAGAAACCAAGAATCAAATTGTTTAAACTCCAGTACACGCCCCAGAGAAGATAGGAAAGCCACTGCTTCATAGACTACCCCAGATAATGAGGATCTCAGCATTCTCACAACTTTGAAGCAATCTGCGGCTCCCTCATCATCATCCAAAGAAGCGCACCATCTTTCTTCCCTCCATACTTGGTAAGATCCTGGCCTTCAGTACCCAAGACTTTGAAGTTGAAACTCTCAAACATCGGCTTCGAAGAATTCCTCGCAACCACATAGGTGCGGGCTTTTGCCCGATCAGCGAGAGTGTTGCAATGCTTTGTAAGATGGCTACCAAGTCCAAGCCCTTGGAACTTGGGGTCGACCATGGTGGTTCTTCGATCTTGAACTGTGTCAGCGGCGAGGCAGCGAAGAAATTGGGGTTTTGGCATACGGAAATGTTCCTCTGGGTTGAAGCCATACTTGCTGGCTGTATCAACCGATGCCAGGAAAGCGTAGTACGGCTCTTTTGCGAGCTCCTTGGGAAGTTCAATCCCCTTGTTTGTAAGTGAAATCTCCTCAGGACTCATTTTGTGGGGCCGAGTAAGGCCTGACCATGCCGCGATCTTGCTGTGTCATGTCAGTATCACGTCAAGAAGGATGGACACAATACTTCTTGGACGGAGTCACAAAATATCTCATATTCATATCATGGCAACGACAAAAGTGGCAGAATCAAGACGTACCCTGAAGTCACTTCTTTCATCACAAAGTAGACAAACCCCTTGTTATGAAGATTCCTTGTGAAAGTGTCCATCCAATACTTGTGAATATCTTCAGGCTTTACATTTCTGCACAGCTTGAAATATAGTCAATAACAGATTCGAGAAATGAACTTCATCCACTCACAAGAATCCATTCTGCATCCTTCTCGAACGCCTTGATGAAGACGTCAACGATTTCCGAAAGATCCGACAACTTTGCTTCACTGAATTCGAATCGTGATGCCATGGTAAACATGTGCCCTATGGAATCGATAATATCTTTATGAATTGAAGAATTGTCTAGTACATAATCATCTCATTTATACTTCTGTAGAGGAGATTGTGAAAGCTGGTGGGGGCGAAATCTGAATCATCTTATCTGCATACATGCACCGATGCAGTTACCCATGGGACTGTGCCACAACATCTCCGCACAGTTGCATAATCTATTTGAAGCCTAGAATCTCGAATGCCAACCTGGGATAGCTCGTTTCCCTTGGCGCCGACAAGATCGGTGGATGTGATTGCAACTTGAATTCATTTATAGAGTTCAAACAATTGCAATTCTCATAACCTTATCTGCGAACCTGCTTGTTAAGAGTACTTTTTGGAAGATACAAAAAGTCTTGTTATATCTTCCAACCACTTATCTAACTCTTGCTGTTCTAGACGCTGGCCTACAATAAGTTCATCTCAGTCTCGGCTGATACGAGGTACGAAGGATGTCTCTACATCTCTGATGGTATACCTTCAACTGCTGAATGATGTAATAACAAACTCAAAGCTTGGCGTTTCACTATCTAGACGTTGCTAGTTTCAAGTGCGTTGCTATATCGTTCACTGTCATCCTATCGTGCACCATCATCGTTTTCAACAAACAAAGGAGGAAGCTAGAAAATAGCCAACGTCGCGAGACAACAAATTGCAAAGGAAGCGAATTGGTGCTCCAAAGACAGGAACCGGGAGCATTTACCTTCTACGGTTCATATAGGCCCACCAAATAGACACAGTGTTTATCTTAACCACAGATTGGTAACAGCTGCCAAGCATATTTCCACTCCAAGCGGCAGTTCATATCCAGGATGTCCTCAAAATGAAAGAAAGCTAGCAAAAATAGTAGTCAGCATTCGTCAGCAATGTGTGGTTCAAGCATGAGGTCGCTATGGAGTAGAACGCTATATGCTGATGTGAGTAAGAACCTTGAACGAATAACGGCAACAGCGGAGATGTTAGTGCAGGATAAGCATTGGGGGCTGCTAGGTAGAGTACCGAGATATGGAGAAGCAGTTCAGCTTCCAAGAATGATATTCTGGGCGCCAAATCCCAGGTGCTGATGGACTTGGACAGCAGGTTTTGGGTGGAAACGCAAGAATTGGTATGAAAAAATATATTTGAGAAAAGAAGATTGGTCGTGTAATTACAACCGCAAGTTACACACTGTACAAAACGACCCCAGCCTTGTCCACAACCAAACGCCCTGCTAATTCAAACCGGAACAAACGCTACAAAACAAGGTATAGTCATGAAGAAAATTGGTCCTTCTCCTTCTCCTTCCCCGCTCCTTTTCCTACTTCTCCTACTTTGCCCTTACCAACCAACCCCTTATATCCAACCCATCCCTCTTTCCTAAATGCTGTAAACGCTATAGATAGTGTAGATCCTTTGTCATTGCAGATATGATCCTATTCAATTTTAGAAATCCTGTATGTCGGCCAGCCTAGCTAGATGAATATCCCGTGTATCAAGTAGAAGAAGGAAAAGAAGAATGTCTCCGGGGATTGACGGGGCTACCGGCATCAACGACGATAGAAGGCAGGGCGCTGAGTCGTAAGCTGGGTAGTTGAGGGACGCCCCCTACTCCGCGGCCGCTTGTTCGCCGGTTGTCATTGGTGGAGGGCGGGCTCGTGGGACCGTAACTTGATCTTCTATCACGTCCAACCATGGCAGGTGGGATCACGGGACTGCGGCTTGATCTTCTGTCGTGTCCAGTCATGGCAGGAGGGCTAGTCATCACGCGATTGAATGTTCTCTCGGACCCATTGTTGGGCGGTGGACTTGCGGGAGATCCAAGCACGGCTGCTACGCGTCTATCAATAGGCGTTCCTGCATCTGGTCCGAGAATGGTGGCTGCTCGCTGTCTGATCTGGACGGGGCTCTGTTCCGCAATGTTGGGGAACTGTGGTGCTCGAGCTCGGACGGGTGAAGTGTATACAGGAGGATCTTCGAAATCGACGTGATCATAACCGGGAGGCGAGTGAATTGGTATGTCCTCCATTCCCATATCCGTCTCCGTCATTTCTGGATCCGTGTGGGTACTACCAGGTCTACTGCTCACAATACGCAGAGGACTCTCAGGGCGAGAATCGGATCGTGTCTGTGCAAATCCAGGCGAGGGGTGTCCAAAGTCATCAAGGGTGCTGTCTGTACTCAATACAGACGTTGAACTTTGCTGACGCTGGTGATAGCGCGAAGACGCAGCAATACTTGCAGCATCACCGAGTAAACCTGTCCTCTCACTCTCCTCGGAATTTGCCCGCAATCTGGTTCCATCATGTCGAGCCACTCCGAGATCACCATATGCCACAGAACTGACTTGCCGTTCTCGCTCCCGAATGCGTTCGTGTTCTGCTCTCAACATTTCCACAGACTGGGTCAAATGGTTGCTGTTCTGCTCTCTTGCCTGCCTTCTTATTTCCTCCAATGCAACCCAGTCATTACGCTCTCTTGCTTCACGTCTCAATCTCCTTCGCTCTTCACGTTCGATAGCCTCACGTCTTCGCGCTTGTCGGACTTGAAACAGAGATTCCATCTCTTCCTCTCGTCGTTGTTCCTGGTCCTCGGCTGTTTCGGGATATTCAATGACTGTATCGATGCCTCCACGTTCACCTTCTCGGCCAAGGACTTGTTCGTGTGCAAGAGGCTTGGGGTTGTATGCCGGCAGAGTCATTACGGAACGAATACTGGTATTTCTATCGATGCCTCCACCTCCACCCAAATTGTTGTTTGCTTCCGCAACAGCATTAGCAGCTGCCGCGTCGAAAGTTGGCGGTGGGTTATTCGATGGACGTCCATTTCGTACGGATTCATAACTGGTATTCCCTTCGAGACCAGCACCATTCCTTCGAGAATATCGATTCGGATTCCAGTCCACCCATTTCTTCTTTAGGTAGAGCGTTGGAACATATCTTGGGTTGTGATGTCTGCGACGGAGCATTCGGATCACGATGACTGTCAATACTGTGAGGCCGAGGACTGTCACAGCTACTGCAAGGCCCTATCTCCAGTATCAGCAAACCCCCAAGATATGGAATGCTGGAGCTATCGAACGACGATACAGCAAGAGGAATTAGGACAACTACTTACCACAACGAGGGCAGTGGTATTTACTCCACCATTACTATTTGATGAAGATGACGAGTCATTGTTTGATTCCGTAACAGCATTCGAAGCGTAAGATCCAGATGTTGGGGATCCGTCGGGACTCTGCCTCTTAACCACGGCCATGCCCAACCTCGAGCCCAAGACACGCCGTCGCAGATTCTCTGTCACGGAAGGCATAATGATCGTTTATCGAAATGACCGGGTATGATTGAGGTCTGTATCCACGCGTGGCATTCGGGAGTGAGGTTTGTGATGTTGAAGGTCTGTCTGCACAGCCGGGGGGCTGGTGTTCAGCGTGGAGTAAGGCCGACAGAACCTTGCGCTGTGGTTAACGATGCTGCGGAATCTTTATGTATGTACAGTGTAGGTAGTGTGAAATAATAGTTTTTTTGCTGAAGGGTCGGGAAAATGCTGCGATCGATGTCGATCGATGATATGTTATCCCATTTTGAAGCTCCGTGTTTTAGGTGTATACGAGATAAGCTTTCTTCTTCTTCTTGTTCTTCCTCTTGTTCTCTTGGTTCTCTTGATTCTCTCTTTCTTTTTTTCTCTTCTTCTCTTCCTCTTCCTCTTCCTCTCCCTCTTCCTCTTCTCCTTCTTGTCTCCTTCTTCTTCTTCTCCTTCACTTGATCTCTTCTCTGCAGAGGAGCAGTGCTAGTAGCTTGAAGTTTGTGAGATTGGGGGGGATCTTGTGGTGTTGATCGTATCGAAGTTGGGAATACGGGCAATATGGAGTACTTAGCAGTGGTAAAGTGGTAAAGCGGTAAAGTGTTAAAGTGGTGTTAAGTCGTAAAGTGGTCGAGTACCTTACTCCGTAATACCATGGGCCATGGGTTATGGTCTGGTAATGGATGGTCTTGTAGGGTCTTGTATGGCCAGGTAAGGTCTGGGGGGGATGGGAGCGGTGGGTGGTACATCGTAGCGTACCTTGTGTACACAGGCTGGTGTGTGCGTGAGCGTGAGCGTGTGCGGCTGTCCTGTCCCGTCATGTCATGTCACGCTTATCCACCCACCACTCCCACGGTCGGCCGCTTGATGGTACGGTCAGGTAGAGTTCATCTTTCATCTTTCATCTCGTATTAGAAACACAGTGGCTGAGTTGCATGTAAATTGGCAAGACGGCGAGAACCTTTCGAATTAGCTTACCTATTACCTTCTTGACGTTTGCTCATCAAATGATAAGTAGGTGCCTACTCTCCTCTACCTTGTTCTTTTATCTATATTTCTAGAGGAAGGAGAATGGACTTGACAATTCACGGTGGACGATTGACAGTCGACTTGGCACTTTTTTGCCTTGCGACAGAGGCTATCAACCTGCTGTATTCGTACTTGGCCACGTCCCAAGCAATTCGGAGGTAAGGATATCTCTCCTGGCTCACGTTAGACAAACAACCAAATGAGATAAGTAGCAGAAACAATCCAATCAATGCCGTTCAGAAGTCACATCTTGACGAGATTGAACAGCGCCTTTCGTGTGTTCGAGTACGAGCATTGTCCCATCGGCCGCAGAAGATTGTCTCACAATGTTTGGCTTTTCTATGTCAATTTGCCCGCAATTATCCTTCTCTCTCCCATTTTTAACTGCGCTTGTCCTTGAACTTGCCTACGCCGGTCCCCCGTAAACTCGCCAGGCGCAACGCCACTACGGAGTGAAAATTTGTTATCAGAATGAGTAAACGCCACAAGCTCTCCCTAGGCGACAAACAAGGCGTGTGAGCATTTGCATAGTTCAACCTCCAACCAACGCCAACTCGCAACTGGATCACGTATGCATTTGTGTTGAGAATCGGGAAACATCAGCCGACAATTACATGGCCGTCTTTCCCTCTTCCTCGCTCCCATTCCATGTGTTCTTTCAATGTCGTAAATTCATCAAAACGCACAAATCTGTATGAAGAAGAAAAGTTCCCTGGACCCACCACCACCACCATTACCATCACCTGCGCTGTGCTCGACTCTTGATGGTCGCCTTACCCGTATCGCTTCTCCAACTTCTTCAAGAAACCCCCGACTCTCTTCTCCACTTTCTCTGCCCTATCCTCAAATTTGCCTTTGGGCTGTCCCGGCTGCTTGTCACTGAATTTAATATTCGCCTCACCCTCGGTTGGTCGGTATGCCTGTTGATGGATACTATAGTCGCTGTTGAGAGGCTGCCCTGGGTTTCCAGAATATTGGAAGGAGGAGTAACCTCCTGGAGGGGGGGATTTTAATGGTGGCGATTGTGTTGATATTGGCTGATTTGCATATTGTGATCCAAGGGCACTGGGTACTGGCGAAGCTAGAGGCTGCGCGATACCAGGAGAGCCAGGATATTGAGCATACTGGACATGCTGGGGGACACTTTGATTATTGACTTGGCTTGCCTGTGATATTGCGGGATTTGCTGGAGGGCTGCTCATACCCCCTACCGAGGGTGGAGGTGGGATGGCAGAGCTTTGCTGACCAGGAAATTGACCAAAAGGAGACTGTAAACCCGGTGATTGCATTGGATGAGTGTATGAGGATTGTAGACCCGGCGACTGCATCGGATGAGAGTATGGAGACTGTAAACCTGCAGAAGGTAGCGGTTGACTCATTCCACTGAAGTAACCTTGCTGAGGTGGTGCCTGTCCTGGAGGTGGAGGTGGAAGCCCATTTTGCGGGTATCCAGAGCCAAATCGTTGATCAGCAACTGCCGCAGCAAACAGTGGATTTTCAACACCATCCTCGGGTGGAGGAGTCTTCTCACGATGTCGAATAACCTCTGGGGCAGCTGGTGCAGCTGGGTTATATGCAGGCGGAGCTGGAGAGGGCTTCTGCTCTTGTGGAGGTGTTGGAGCTTTCGGTGGCCCAGGAAATGTCATCGTTACTGCTGAGTTCGAGTCATGTGTTCTTCCTCCCTGGTATCCAGCATTGGATATGGCAACATTCTCCAGCTGCTGAACCACCGGGCTTATGGCCTCTTGGTGTGATACAGGCGAGTTTGGCTCATCGTTGACCCGCACCTGTTGTGGTGGCAACACACGTCTCGCAGCGTTGAGGAACTGCAGAGCATCTTCCTTGGCCCAGAAATAGAGATCAACGGTGTGTAACTTATAGAGATATTTGGTTTCATTGCGCGGGTCGTAAGTTGGCAGGTGCCATTGCTGGGTATCATTTGGTGCTTGACTTGATCCAGGATCAACTTTCAGCGTAACAAGACAGCTGTGTCTATGAGAATATTCGATATGAGTGTTGTCCAGAACTTTGGAGATATCACATGTTAGTGATTACTAGAGTACAAAGACTTTTCCAGTCATGAAAGCACTCACAGCCCTCGAAAGCATCCTGCTCTGCAGTGCCGGCATTGTTCGCGATCTCAATTCTAGCTTTGCGCTGCGCAGCATGTTCGAATAGATAGACGTAAGATCCTTTATCGAATCGATGATGAAGTGGTTTCGCCGTAGGTGAACCATAGAAATAATGCACATCTGCGAAGCTTTTCTGCCATCAGCACTTCGAAAGCGCTCTTCAAGATTTAAAAGCTCACAGGATCGCCGCAACATCCTCCCCCGCACGAGCTGCCATTATTTCAATTCTTCAAGTGTCTGATATCCTCAGAAAAACCAATTATAAACGGTAGGAAAGCGCAAAGAACGAGTTTTTCTCTTCTTCTCGGAACACAAGCAGATAAGGAAAACGATTAGAGAGAATGAGAGAGAGAATCACAACAAACCTGTAGCCTTTGATCATTGTACATGGGCAGTTGAGCCCGGCGGCTACAATGTACAAGGTCATGGCCAATGAGCGCTTGTCAAACCAGGAAGCCCCATTATGCCTAAGGCATAAATTTCAAGCTCCAAATTATTTTGCGATGGTCTATCAGCCTTGTCGAATTCGAGGACTTGTCGACGATTGAGTATTCGATATACCCAATTGGCACCGTGCAATCATCAGCGAGCATCAATTCGCACAATCTCTGTCTACAAACAGCCTGCGATAACCATCTCGAAGCAATACTCTTGCAGTATATCCAATCGTGCCCGCGCGGGCTGTATTCCAAATCGCAGAGCCACACCACATCATGTCTCTTGTAAACCTTGCACACGTGTGCTCCCACCTCCAAAATGCCTCGAAGGCGCGCCTCGGCTTGACATCCATTCCACTGTCGAACCTCCACACGAAACTCACACTTGCGCTGCAAGATTCGGGCTTCATCTCTTCAGTCACACGAGCAGGACCAACTCCCCCGGACCTCAATTCGCTGTCCACCTACGTGCCCGCACCACTCACGCAAAAGAACATCAGCACGAGACGGTTATGGCTGGGCCTGAAATACTGGAATAACGAGCCTGTGCTGAGCAAGATATCTCTGATTAGCAAGCCTACCAAGAGAATCTGGATGGACGTGGACGGATTGACCACGCTTGTGAGGGGACGAAGGGCTGGTGAGGTACAAGGCTTGACTAAGCCTGGAGAATGCTTGTTTGTAAGCACGGATAAGGGTATACTTGAGTCTAGGGAATGTGTGGAAAGAAAGATTGGTGGCATGCTGCTCTGCAGAGTGCTTTGAGAAGGGATTTGTATAGTAGAGGGATGCATGGCTGGCGCTGGAATAACATATTGTACTTTTTACAACTGACAGAACATACCTGCTAAGTTCACTTTGGAAATCATGTGCGAATTGGACCTTTTGATTGTGATCCGATCTGCTCGATCAACTATTTAGATACAGGAAGAGACTGAGAAACCGAAGTAAAAAGACAAAAGAAACAAAGGTGGAGATGGCCACCGCCGAATTTAGTATCATTATCCTCCACCACAAACACCCATGAAACGTCCCCAAGTCGCACTAGAAAATCGTAACTCATACATCAATGATTCGTAACCCATCCGTAAACTCATACACTCATATAGTCGTAGCCCGCGTTTGAATCGACAGGTAAACCTGTCGAAACATGCGGGTTATGCCCTTCTTCATGATCGGCTGGGCTTCTTGATGCCCATCTTGGCCAATAGCTCCTCCCTGGCCTTCTTGTTCTCTTGGTGCTCCCGAAGCAATCGGTCAGCGTTGAGCTGACGGAAGAGTTCATCTCTCTTCGCCTTGTCGGCCTTCTGTGCATGATTGCACTTCTTCACCATTTCGTTATAGGCCCGCTGCCTCTCGTCACGCTTTCCCTCGTACGCAATTTGCTCTGCGAGGCGAAGACGGATGTCTTCCTCCTCCAAATCCTCCTCCTCGAGAACCGCACCGAAGTAGCCGCGAATAAGGCTTCTTTGGATCTCAAGGTCTTTGTCCGTGTTATAGACACCTGATTTATTGGTTGGCCAGACCATGGAGGTCATGACCGCGGGAACGATCTTATCCTTGACAGTATCGCCGAAGACTTTGGCGACAGTCTTTATGGAGTATGCCAATGGGAACGCTGTAAGTCGTAGGCGACAGAGGTTTGGACGGAGAAGCCCCAGGGACTCGAGAGCCATTGTGGCACCATCAGCACAATATGGCTTGTTTGCCTCTGGTCGGTTACCGGCAATGCGTCTGCACATCACGTGCAGGTACTCCATTGGGTTGTCTCCGCGGCCCAGGAGAAGTTTCACCTGCTTGTCGAGAATACGCTGCAAGATCTTGGTTGGAGGCTGAAGCTTTGCATCATGGGCTTGGCCACCGCAACCAAGCGTGGTGAAGTCGAGCTCGATCTCCAGATTCTGCACTTTATCGGCGTGCAATTCGAGTTGCTCAAGCCCGAGGTTGAGCCTGGCAGAACTGAATGGCGCTAGTGTGATGTGGAACTTGTAGGTTGTCCAGAAGAGCATGAGCAACTCCTCCCTCAAAAACTGGCAGCCCTCCAGCAGGCCCTTGATGGGCTCGATAATATCCTCAGCCCACGCGAAGTGATCCTCTAGATAGAACGCCATCTGGACGCTTGGACGGTCAAGACAGATTGCTCTGTCCGGGGGGGCCATGACCTCAGCGTAGATCTTGGCTCTTACATTTGCCGGCCAGGTCAGAATGTTTGCTGCCACCGCAGTTGGGGAATGTAGTGGACCTCTGAGTCTAGAGGCTACCGAGAGAGTGCGGCCCACAATCGGGCTGTCCGCCTGGACTGAGACCTTGCGCATGTATGATAGAGGGGTGTCAGTGTATGTTAGAACCGCACGAGGAGGAATGATGACAGGAGACGGAGGAGGTGTGACGGAGTCCTCTGAATCCCTCTTGAGAACACCACCAACGCGATCCCTGAATGACGCCATTGCCTCCGTCGATATATCGGAAGGGCCTGGAGAAGCTGTAGGTGAACTATGGAGAGGCAATGGAGGATGGTCAAAGCTGTGAGGGATAGAACTTGGATTTGGGGCAGGCAGATTTGCTGATTCGATGAATGGCGAAGCCGAATTGGTGGTGCTTGCTGAGCGCTGAGACGATCTGAGGATGGCAGTATCTGACAAATTCGAGCTCGAAGACTTCTCTCTGATTAAGTCTTCACGTGTAGATTCAGTGTTGTTGACTTCTGACTGAGTCTGCACAAGCTCCTCAAAATTGGCTTCACGATGTTAGTGACGCGTGTGACGTGAAATTTGTATATTTCCACTTACATTCTGAAGCTGTGGAGGTGATGCCGTGATTCTCAGTCTCCGTAGGATTACCAGATACAGTACCCTCATGTCTGCGAAGACCATCGCCCGCACTGCGAGAGCCAATGGTATCGCCTTGAAGCCTCGAGGGTGCCATATTCGTGTTAGCGTCCTCGACGAACAAAGAACAGAAATGCCGCTAGTGATCTAAGCGCCAAAAGGTTTGTTCAAGAACAATGAGCACAAAGCCGTTGGGTGTGGTTGATATCACGTGAGTATGTAAGCTGTGTGCAGAGAAGCTGGGGAAAAGGTGATGTAGATGTCGAGGTGAAGAAAGAGGTTGAAAGTATACTCTGATGGGGAAAGTTCAACAAAGTCTCCAACGGCGCACAAAAAGATCTAGCATTTATCTTTATGCGCACTTAGCCCATCTGGGGATCCAGCTTCCACGGAACAGTCGTTATGCGCATATTGTGCGCAGCGATAGAAGCGTGCGGAAAGAGTATATCTGCTGCAGGCTGCGCTGAAATAAAGGGGCCATGAGCAAAGGCCGGTGCCATTGACAGGACCAAGAAACTTTCGAAGAATCAAGCATATCTTGTAGAAACAATAGCAAGGGGCTATTTTACAAAACTCTTTGAAAAGCGAGATAAACCTGGCAAAAGAAACTTGAAGATTCAAAACCATTGTATCGAGAGATGTCAAGAGATTGGTCCTCTCCTTACCTTTTTAAATCAGAACCAGGGCCGAGTGAGGCCACCAAACAAGGAAAAAAGCTGAGACAAAGTTTTACAATAGAAATATATACAAACCCAGGGGTCTAGGCAAGTGTGTATTACGTGGAATGTGCGTTTCCCAACTCGCTTTTTCACTCAACTTTGGACCGGTACTCTGCAACTTGCTATATGATTCTCAGGACCCGCAAGACCCACAGCGTATTATATATGGATGTGAATGATCCAACTTACCATACTGAATATGCAAAACAGTAATCTGTCAGGCTTTGGTTGAACTGTTTGGCATGATCAAGTGTATAGAGACATGTAGCAAGACATGTCGTTGGGAGAGATTTAGCCGATGACGTTGGCGGGGTCGTAAGTAGACGGTAAATGCCGAAGCCTTAGAAACATTTGTGAAATTCACATAATATTTCCACTCTCAACACCACATAACATCAACGATATAGATATAGCGACACTTAGAGCGCAACACAAGATCTTACACTACTTCCGGCCAGCTTGAGAATAAAAATAATCACCGCCGAAATGTCTGTTTCCGCGCCCAAAAAATTTAACCCCGAGGAGGCACAGAACTTTGAGGATGTAAATCACCTTTTTCTTGATACGCCTGAAGAGAAGCTGATGTAGATTGCAGATCGAGAAGCAGTTCGCTGTTAAGGGTAGGCTGGCAAGCCCTAATTCAAAACCGACGAATCACTGATATATGATCCCTGCAGCTGTTCAACACATGTCCACTTACTGGGCAATCCTCGAGAAAGTCAAGGGCTCTGCTCTTCGCCTCACGAAAATGGACGACGAGATCTACGAGCACCTAATGAAGGAATTCCCAGACTTCGACCCGGCAGCTACAATCAACGAGGATGAGATGAAGAGCAAGGCTGGCAAGGAAAGATGGAGAAACTTCTTGATGGTATATGAGAAGAAGGTTGATGACTACAACTTTGGAACCATGATGCGCGTAGACCCATCGTGGGAGTACGGTCGTGATGAGACCATTTTCGTCCCACGAATGCAGTTCTATGCTATTGAGATTGCCAGGTAAGCTCGTGTTTCCTAGCCGCGTGACTCTTTGGATGAGCAAATGCTTACAATAACAGAAACCGCAAGGGTCTTAATGACTGGATCTACGAGAAGAACCAGGCCGAGACCAAGGCATAATTCGCGAATCAGATATACCCATCTCCCACCAAAATTACTCTTACCACCGTGGTTTCCTGCGAACATATACTATGGGCGATTGTGAATACTTGTGATTTTCAGTGAACGACAGCTAATCATTACCGCCTCAAGCAGCACGAAGCTATAGAAACTACCGATCTACCACGGAAGAATGTTCTAATGCATCTATCTAATCATGTACGGTTGCGTGTGCGGCGCAAAATCGGCGTGACCATCAGCGCCTATACGTGGGTTCTTTGTTCTCGAGTTGCGTATCGCGCGCTTCGATACTGCAAGTTGATTGCCACTCTCAACATTACAGAAATAATGCTACAGTAATCGAAGTGTTGATTTAAACTAAAACATGGTGTGTGTGGCTCTGGACTTAATCTACGCAGCTATGTTTGGCCGTTTGTCGATATCCAGGCGACACTATCGAGGTAGGTCGGGGAAAAAAATAAGCAGTCACTATTTACTATAGCCTTCGTCGCGAAAAGAACAATATAGTGATTTCCTTCCTGGCTAAGTATTATTTCCCTTTGTGCTGTTGTGGGGAGGGTGTCATTGGTGGCATTGCCTCAAAGCGCATTGTGGCTGATGGTGGAAGAAGAACAATCCTAAGGAACAAACGCAATGGAGCAACCGAAATTCAACTTCAAGCAGGATCTCCCATATTAACATAGGTAAATACGTCTTTGATAATATCTTCAGGTTAGACATTGTGGCAAGCTTCTTGGATTTTGTAATGTCTACCAGATTTATCCTGAGTCTTCTTGCTCCTCTATATCAAGTACATATGTGCAGTTCAACGTTTTATGAATCCACCTGCACGAAAAAATTCCTTCAACGATGTCGTCGCCCAAAATGAGCAGTGGCTCTGAAATGCTAGGACATTCTCTGGACCCTGTTATCCAGTTACCCTCCGATACTTCCAGCAACACCACGGACCAAGCAATCACAAAGCTAGGAATGGAAGAGATGAAAGGATCAGCGACCTGGAGGTCGTTATTCACCTTCACCAATCAACAGCATGTTTCAGTTGCTTCACTTGCTCTGGGCTTTGCTATACTCGGAGGCCTCATCAAACCAGCCATTGCGATCTTCGTTGGAAGGTTCTTCCAGAATCTTGCTAGCTATGGAGCTGGTAGTTTGGACGGCCCTGAGCTTTTGAAAAACATGTCATGGTGGTGTACTGGTTTGGTCATTCTGGGCTCAGTCTCTTGGTTCATCAATGGATGTTTCCTTTCATTTTGGATGGTCTTTGGAGAACTGCAGGCAAGATCAGCCAGACAAGAATTGTTCATCAGCATGCTGGAGAAGGCTATGGAGTGGTACGATCTGCGAGAAGACGGCATAGGGTCTCTTCTTATCAGAATCCAGACGTAAGTAATATCCTTCTTGTGTATTGAGCAAAGCCAACTTTGATTTTTTAGACAAATTCGAGAATTGCAGACGGCAACTTCTCAGCCGCTTGGGTTCCTTGTTGCAGATTCTATTACCGCTGTCGCTGCACTTGGACTCGCCTTTTATACCTCATGGAAACTGACCCTCGTCATTCTGGCTCTAATGCCAATCGTTACCGTCCTGCTATCGTGCAATGCAAGAAAAATGCAGCCCTCAACCGAAGCGCAGAAGCGTGCTCTTACCGAAGCGTCAAAGTATGTAAATACGACTATAACCTTTGTTGACACCGTCAAAGCCTACAATGGCCAGGAACAAGAGGTGTGGCAATACGCAGCGGCAATCCGAAAATCAGCCAAGTGGTACATGGTTCAAGCACACGTCAGTGCCTTGCAGATGGGCTTCATCCGATTCGTTATCACTGCTATGTTTGTACAAGGCTTCTGGTTTGGGATTTATCTTGTCAGAGATGGTTTCAATGCTGGAGATGTTCTGACATGCTTCTACGCTTGCCTTATGGCAACTCAGGCTGGAGAGTCCATCTTGCCTCAATGGTTGATTCTGGCAAGAGGTATGTCGGCTGGGAATACGCTCAATAACATCAAACAACAAATGGAGCATGGTAGGAAGGTGACGAGTATGAACGGTTCAGTCAAACCCAGAAGGTGTCTTGGAGACATCGAGGTTAGCGACTTGTCATTCTCATACCCTTCCAACCCAACTCAACCTGCCTTGAGCGACGTCAGCTTCTTCTTCCCAGCTTTTGAGACCAGCTATGTTATTGGTAAAAGTGGGTCGGGGAAGAGTACTTTAAGCAATCTTCTCCTCAAGTTCTACACAGCGTCCCATGGCCAAATCACAATCGACGGGAGTACGCTTCAGACCTTAGATCAGGATTGGCTTCGCGAGAATATCACTCTTGTCCAGCAACAAAACGTACTTTTCAACGAATCCCTGTATCAGAACATTGCTCTTGGTGGACTTGATCATGAAAAAGTCTCAAGGGCCGACGTAAAGTATGCTTGTCAAGTGGCGCTCCTACAACAAACAATCAATGATTTACCAAGCGGTCTGGAGACGAGTCTTGGTGCTAATGGAAACAATTTGAGCGGAGGGCAGAAACAGCGAGTTGCAATTGCACGAGCCCGCCTTCGAGATACTCCGATTCTCATTCTTGATGAAGCAACCAGTGCACTTGACCAAACCAGCAGGTCTCTTGTTATGGATGCAATTCGCAAATGGCGCAAAGGAAAGACAAACATTGTCATCACCCATGATATCTCACAGATCGAAGCGGAGGATTACGTCTACGTTCTTGAACAAGGAAAGGTCGTTCAACAGGGCTACAGAAAGAATCTCATGTGTAATCCCACGAGTCCCTTCGCATCCTTTCTACCTCCTTTACCAGGATGTCAAGGACCTACAATCAACCCATTCGTAGCAGTCGATGCTACAACTAATAAACCCGGAGAACAAAACCTGTCCACCAGAATACACCCAGATTCGGTTGTTTCAATGAATACAGAATCTTCGAATGATTCATCTGTGGAAACCGCTGTGCCGGCGCACTTTAGGCGTCTCTCAAATTTCTTGGGTATCAACAACGAGCCTTCAACAACCTCCCGAATGAGAGCAACACGGTATTCATATGGTCTGGCATCTACATATGCGAATGTTCTCAGAACAGAAGATATGTGGGGCGTTGAGGAATCACATACTTCAGATGCCACTAGAAATCTACATTTTGAACCGTGCTCTCCTTTCACCCCACGACTTCAAGATGCTACTCGACCCGCATCGATGAGATCAGTCTATCAGGCTCAAGAAATGTCAAGAAGTACTTCAAGTATTTCAAATCGCTTAAGTGTTATCAGTCAACACTCCATGCCAGAACACACTATCTCCAACAAAGGACCACAAGGCCTTGAGATAGTTGAGATGATGGGCCGCCAAACAAGAGACAGCCGAGCTCGATCAAGTGGTGCAATGCGTTCACCATCACTTCCTACAATAACCTCTGCTCAAGATGGATCATCTAAACCGTGGCTCGATCTCAGATCCCCAATTAAATCTCTTGCAACGATGAAAGAACTCCCCAAACTCTCGAAGCTGCATAAAACGCGTCCTTCTTCACTACGACATATACTAGGCACAGTCTGGCCGACTCTTCTACCCAAAGATAGGGCTCTCCTTATTCTGGGCTTTTTCTGTGCATTTATACATGCTGCAGCCACTCCTGTGTTCTCTTGGATATTTGCAAAGCTTCTGAATGTATTCTATGCCATTTCTGGTCAATCAGAGGAAGCGAAGAGATGGTCACTCTCAATACTTGCCATTGCCATAGTAGATGGTCTCGCCGCATACTTCATGCACTACTTACTGGAGTATTGTGGAGAGAAGTGGGTGGATGCCAGTCGTACTCAAGCTCTCAAGCGTATCCTCATGCAGCCTCGGTCTTGGTTTGACGAAGAGAAGAATAATCCAGGTCGGATCAGTGACTGTCTTGATAGAAATGCTGAAGAGATGCGAAACCTAGTAGGGCGATTCGCAGGTGGCCTGTTTGTATGTGCTGTCATGATGGCTATCTCAATCATTTGGTCCTTCGTGCTTTGCTGGAAGCTCACTTTGGTTGGCCTTGCAAGCTCACCTTTCATGTACGGCGTCACAAGAGGCTTTGAATACTTGAGTGAGAAATGGGAAGCCAAAACAAACGAAGCCTCGGACGCCGCTGGCTCTGTGTTCACAGAGACATTCTCTAGCATCCGAGTTGTTCGCGCCCTCACTCTTGAACGCTATTTCCGCAAAAAATACGAAAAGGCTGTCATTGATTCCTATAAGATTGGCCTTTTTCGAGCCTTTTGGTCTGGCATTTTTTTCGGCTTGTCCGATTCGGGAAGTTTGTTCATTACTGCGCTGGTCTTCTACTATGGTGCCAGACTTGTGAGTAAAGATCATTGGCCAGTTGAAAGTATCGTTGCTGTCATTGCACTACTCCTTTTCAGCATCTCGAATGTCAATGCCATCGTCGCCTTTATCCCTCAGATCAGTTCTTCGCGAGTAACAGCCTCGTATATGCTTCATCTTGCAAACCTTCCAAGGCATGGTTCTCATGAATCTTTTGGGGATATCCGTCTTACTTCTCCGCTGCCGATCTGCTTCAAATCTCTCAATTTCACCTATCCAAGTCGACCTGAAGTTCCTGTTCTTCGCGATCTTGATCTGAAATTTGAAGCGGGCTCTTGCACTTCCATAGTAGGATCCTCAGGGAGTGGGAAGTCTACAATTGTGTCCATGATTCTAAATCTCTACGCCCCCTCCACAAGTCACCAATTTTCTACTTCAAAGCAAGGAGATTATGCGCCACTAACTTTTGGGGGTTATTCAGTTAGTGATTGCGAGACTTCTTCCCTACGTTCATTTATGGCAGTAGTCTCCCAGACACCCCTACTATTCCCTGCCACAATTGCGGACAACATAAAATATGGGCTTCCTGTCGACTCTGGTCTTCGCGCGCCCTTCAATATTGAACAAGCAGCTCGTCAAGCAGATATTCATGACTTCATAGCGTCTCTACCACATGGATACGCCACTCAGATAGGTGACGGAGGTCAAACCCTTAGTGGTGGTCAAAGTCAACGCATAGCTATCGCACGAGCTCTCATTCGCCGCCCACAAGTCCTTATTCTTGATGAAGCCACGAGCGCCCTAGACGCAGAGTCGGCAGAAATGATTCGCTGCACCATATCTCGCCTGATCTCTTCCTCACAATATAACCGTCATGCCAAAGATGGTCTGCGGATGAATGCGGCTCAAGGAATGACTGTCATCATTATCACGCACAATGTAGAGATGATGAGGGTTGCGGAGAGAATAGTGATGCTGGATCAGGGACGTGTGGCAGAAAGTGGAAGCTACGAGGAGCTGATGAAAAAAAGAGGAAAGTTTGCGGGCTTGATGAGTGGGGGAATGTGGTTGAATAGGAGGATTGACGAGGAAGATGAAGGTGAATCAGTATTGTCAGAGCAAATGAGCTGGCAAAAGGATATTCATTAGTGAGCAATGGAGTTTGCAGTGATTTGGAACGTCCTGGCATACTAGTTAGTCTGATAGCGAATCAATCAAGTCTTTTCATGTTCACATTGCATCATCTCACGGTTCTTAGGGTTATTGACTTTGATCTACGTAGTCATTTGTATTGTTCATATATTCATTCATAAGCACGAGTTTTTACTTGCAGGTCGATTTATTACAAGGACCCATCTAAGTACAAAGTAAGTACCAGCGCGCCAGCATGGCCAGCAAAGTGAAAATCAAAAGCTCGAGCCCGAAGGCGAAATCAAAGGTATCCCAACTCCAGATCTCCCAAGACAAAAGAAAAAAGCAGACACAAGCTCCAAAAATCCCAAACGCCAATACAAATCCAATCCCAAGTAACCCTACTGATCGACACGCTGGATAGCATATCCCTCGTCTACCATTCAGTGTTCTCAAATGTGGGATACCACTCCTCGCGCCATGGACGTCCATTGGTGTTTTCTTGTGGTAGATACCATGGCGATAGAGCCTCGCGCTGTGAATGTGCGGGCTGGGCGGCAGAGCGACTTCTAGGCTGTGGAGGCTGGCCAACCGTTAGCAAGTGTTTTCAAAGTAGCAAAGAACCAACAGGGGCTTAGACTTACAGGAGAGCCAACTGGAGAGCCATCTGAAGAGCCAAATACCGAGGCAACTGAAGTAGCGAATCTGACACGGCGAGGAGGAGACGCATCACGGAAAAGTTCATATCTGCTCCTGCTCGTGGGATACTCATCATGAATGGATGGGGGTGGACGGTGTGGTCGACCATTGGAGCGGTCGATATGAACGTCTTGGAAACGATCGGCGAGGTCATCACTCTCGAGATGACCAAAATCACCATGACGAGAATTAGAACCGCGTGAGTGATCCGACATATGACGCTGGCTGTAACCTGAAGAACGTCTGTCTGGCTGATGACGAGCATGTCTGGAACGCTCTTCAGCCTCCTGCTGTTGGATGATCAACTCCTGCTGCAAAATGAACTCCTCTTCAATTCTGAGGCGCTCATCACGTTCGGCTTGAGCCTCCTGCTGATGGATGATCAACTCTTGCTGCAACATGAATTCCTCTTCAATTCTGAGACGCTCATCATGTTCGGCTTGAGCCTGCTGCTGTTTGATGATCAACTCTTGCTGAAACATAAATTCCTCTTCAATTTTGAGGTGCTTGTCATGTTTGGCTTGAGCATCTTGCTGCAGTTTCTGACGCTCTCTATTCTCGTGGCGAAGCTTCTCTTCCATCCGAGCGAGTTGTTCTTGAGCTTCTGTAGGAAATTTTAGCGTCGACTTTGACTCATCAAGGTAGGATGAAACCTACCACGACGTTCACGCTCGCGTGCGTCGGTATAAGCCCACTGCTCTGCTTCTCTACGATGAAGCTGCGATTCAATACGTCGAGCGCGTTCTTCTTCAGCTGCTGTTCCCAAGGTTAGCAGCTTAGTCAAATCCAAGGATGCAGCTGAGCTTACCAACACGATCGCGCTCACGTGCTGCGGCATAGGACTGCTCTTGTTCGTGTCTACGACGAAGCTGCGATTCCCGCCGATTGATCTCTGCTTCAGCTGCTGTTGAAGATGTTAATCTCAATCGCGTGGCCATAAAGACAGGTTGAAACTTACCAAGACGGTCACGCTCGCGTGCGGCGGCGTAGGTCTTAGTCATCTGCCTATCTCTGGCTTGAGACTGGTATGCAATTCTCGTCATGTCTGCGTGTCTTCTTTCATCCATTGCCGCATAAGCGCGTAGCTCACAGTCCTGTGCGTATTCAATGGCAGCTCGAGCTGGTACACTCATGGCCCTGGAACGGCAGTGATGGGGTGTTTCTGGGCAACGTGTGCGATGCTTCTTTGGAAGGCCACCAAAGATCTGCAGCAGTGACCATTCCGTGTCAGACAGCTTCTTCGGCATTTTGCATTCGTGGAGGTTTTGAAGTTGGACGAATGTGTGTTTTGGTAGTGTGTAGTGGCCGTAAGGCAGGGGGTTTTGCTATGTAGAAGAGATCGGAGGATATGAGAGATCAGGAAGAATGGGGATATTATATACCCCTATGGGTTACGGGGATCATGCTAGTCCAAAATGGCAGGCAGAGCGAGGAGATAGCTTCCTTCACTTACTACCTACAGCATCAGGACCAGCTAGGTACGACCTGTCTCTACATCAAAGACTTACTGAAGGCTGGAGGAGTCACCTGCTGACATTTCCAAAGGCCTCAAGTTTCAGATCACTCGCGTATATCTGTACAAAGCAAGAGGGAGTGATCTGGATAAGGAGCTCAAGTCACTTCACAACACATGACTCAGTTCACCAATTGAGAACAATAGAACAAGTCTAAGTCTTTAATTGGCTTTCAATAAAATGGCTTCAATGTCAGATTTATATTATTGTATATTATAGAGCTCTCTAGTGGCTTGATAAGGAGGCTCAAACCACTTGACCTGATATAAATCAGATCACCAATAAGAACAATGGAATGATCCAATCGCACTTGGATAACAAGTCTACGAGATCAGAAGCATATTCCTGTCTACTACAAAGCCTACAAGCCATGTCTCGGATTGTGATTTGCTTTAAAGAAGATTCTTCAAGATCACTAACTAATCAATGTTCCAAGCAGCAGCTACCAAGTTGATAGCTACAGTAAACAAATAACACAGACATCACACTTAGTTTGTATCGCGTATATTCGCACCTAGGACTCGCATATGAACGTGGGGGTTTATGAGCGAGTAGGAAAGCTTCACCTTAAGAGGCCATGCTAAGCTGTTCCATCTCAAGGGAATGCATAGCTGACATTCAAAATCTCCAGCTACGAGTCTTCAAAGTCTCTTAACCAAGGTTACTATTCCCCAAGAACCATCATACTTCATATTCCAGCTTCGCCTTATATAGCTCCACCAACCCGAATCTACAGCTCAGCCTCATAACACTTCACGATACCTCCTCCCACCCACACCATAACAGCACTATCTTTCCATCAAACCATTCTAGTGATGCCAACACCCAATCCTTCAAAACCTCAAACGATACATTGAACTTCAAAAAGTCCCTCGGGAGCAGCTACTCGATATCAATCACGTGATCAGTCTCGTTTTCAGGGGCTTCACAACAAAGGCCATTGTCTTGGGGTGAGACACAAAGTTTCACATACAGACGAACTCATTCGTCGGCATGAAACCTCATCTAATGGCATGCGACCACGGCTATGCTCCGAGATGTGCAGTCGGCATGGCTATTATGCCATGTCTAATTAATTACCGTGGAGGGGAGTGTTAGTGTGCAATGGGAGGGAGGGGAGTTGGCAAACATTGACGCAGTGAACCGTCGAATGTTCTTGACTGCGAATAAATCTTACCGAAGTGATAATTCAGCCTGTAAGTTTCAGTGCAGGTGAAGTACTAGAGTTCCGATTGGAATATAAATGATGGATTGTTACGTTGTCAAAAGCACAAGTCACTTCTTACCGTATATTTTCACGTGATTGTAACATTTCATCTGGTATGAAGTGATTCAATCAGGCTACAGCAGGATCAATAAGAATCCCACTAGCAAGAACGTAAATTCCCACATCACGGTAGAACATGGCAGCATCACCACGGCAAAAAAGCGAAAAAGCCATACTCAAATATTCTTTTCGAGCCAGTAACCTAAGTGACCGCCGGATATCACGCATATCTATATACACAAACTCAAAAAAAGCACATCGCATCTATGCCTCAACATTGGCATTCTCCTTATCTGACCCCTCGAAAGTCGAGTCTTTTCTAGTCAACTGCTCCAAAGTCTCCTCCTCGGCCTTAAGCTGCTGGACAGCCTTTGGCTTCTGGATCTTTGGCTGCTCTGGGGCAGGCTTGATCTCCTCAGCACTCAACTGTTCGGTCTCGATCTTGGTCTGCTCGCTGATCTCCTTCTCGACGGCAGCCTTGTCGAATGGCTTCTCCTCGGAAGGGGTGACTTCCTCGGCGATAGATTCGCCTCGTGGCTTCTGGACAGAGTTCTTGTGTGGGATTGGCATTGGGAGATCCTCCTCGTCGTCGTCAGCGATAGCAGAGCCGCTCTCAAAGGCCTCGAGGAGGGAAGGCTTGATAGCAGTTCCCTCTCCGGCGCTTGGGGGTCCCTTTCTGGCTGCGGACATGCTTGGGGTCTCCTTCAAGGCTTGGAATGGATCCATTGGCTTGTCTCCAGACGTGCTTCCGTTCTTGTTCTTTGAAGTGGAGGCAGTTTGCTCATTAACCTTGACCTCAGTCTTCAACGGGCTGTCGGCAACGCTGGGCACAACACCTGTGGCAAATGGTGGCATCTGTGGGCCAGTAGCTTGAGGATCAGCTGTTTGAGGCTCGGCTGGTTCGACAGGCTTGGTGCTAGAGATTTGGGGCTTCTGTTGGATCTTCTTGTCCTCTTTCTCCGCCTTGGCCTTCTCCGCATCATTCTCGACTGTGAGCTCTTCCACGGCTTCCTCCACAGGCTGACCGTTCATCAGTGCTTCCATGACAACAGCATCCTCATGTGGTTGCTTCTCAGCCTCCTCAAGAGACTTCTTCCTTGGCTTTTCAGGGCTCATACTCTTGCTCTTCCTCGCTTCGGGACTACCATTTCCTCTGTGCTCATCCAAAGTCCCTGGTCGCTTAGCAGTACTCCTCGTTCGTTTAGGCGGTGAGACTGGCTTGTCATGCGTCTTCTGTGCGGAAGCAGCTGTTGGACGCATCATACGTGCTAGGAAACCTTCACTTGTAGTAGTTTTTGGTTTGGTTTCCTTCGATTCCTCGGGCGCTGGTTGTTTAGAAGCAGGAGGCTTCGAGCTGGATCTTCTGGCGGCTGGCTTTGCTATAGATGTGGCGTCCTTCTTGAGGGTGGATGGCTTTCGTTGAACACCACTCTTTGCCGCTGGATTCGAGGGTTTGGTTTCTGACTTCATGGAGACCGGTGGCGTAGAAGAAGTCTTCTTGACGGAAGCAGCAGTTGGTGCCGTGAGAGATGAGGGCAGTTTGACTGGACGGGTGGGAGACTTTGACTTTGGCTTTGCGCCTGGTGGAGAAGTAACCTTTGCAGTAGATGGCTTCGTGTGTTTCTTTTCAGAGGTCGAAGATGCGGTCTTAGCTGCGGCCTTCGTGGCAGCTTTCCTTGGAGAAGTTGGGGTCTTTGGTGGACCAGGGGATCTCGCAGTTCTTGGGGACGCCTTTGGTTCTGCAGACAGAGATTGTTTTGGCGCAGCCTTGGCTTTCTCTGTTGTCTTCTCAGCATCCTTTGCACTGTTCGTTGTGGCTGACTTCACATCTGCCTTGTCATCAACAATTGCCATGCTACCTCTACGAGGTTTCTTCGTAGATCCATCGTTGCTGATCGAAGGTCGCGAGCCATCCAATGTCTCCAAGGTTGATGGGCGTCTGGCTTTTGGCAATAGCTGCGCAGGGGATGAAGTCTTTGTGAGTTCCGGCCTCGTTCTTGTGGGAATTGGTCCTGCAGCCCCTAATTGCTTCTCTGGGCCTGGCTCGAGAGATGGCGTCTCAATGGCGGCCTCAGGGATGGTCTCGCTGACCAGTTCACTGTCCCGTCTGGCCTCGAACTCCTCCGCAATTGATTCTCTCCTGTCTCTTGCGGCCTGAGGATTTACTTCCTCATTGATGCTGAAACTTGAGCGTCGCTTTGAGAATGACGACATGCTGTGTCTGTTGTTGGTGGGTGGGCTTCCTTCAGGACTGGAATTGGTGGTGGCCTCAACAGCTGAATGGGGTTCCGCTTCTTTTCGTAATCCCGATTGTCCGGTGCGGTCTACAGCTATAAAACTGGTTCGTACTCTTGAAAGTGGTCGGTTTTGATCACTGTTATTTCCTGCGCACGAAAGGGGTGAAGTATTAGCAAGTTTGCAAAAGAGCAATGACGAAGTGCTGCTGGAGCTGCGGCTTGGAAAGTTGCTTGCGCGACTCCCATTCCCACTAAGATCGCCGACCCACTCTTATGACTTCAGTCATGAGAATGGGTTGCCAGATGATGCGGAATTGGGCAGAGCCAACAACGCACCGAAAAAGAGTAAACAGCTCTCAAAACTCTGAGAGGAGGGCTTCTGCATACCTACGACTCCTGCTGGAGATCTTCCTCTGTCTGGTGGCGGTGCTGCATCGTCTTTATTCTCAAACATGGCACGCAGGTTGCGCACACCGCCGCTCACGGAGCGATTCTGGCTGGACATTGTGTGTGCTTGAACCTCCTCCTATAGGTAGATTGAGGTCGAGAGGGAGGGAGAGAGGCAGTCCGAGGGCTTTCGGCTTGGTGATGTATTATGCCATGCGCCTTTGATGGGGTGTCGCTCGGATTGTCTTGTAGAGAGTTGTATGGGTATTGATTTGGATATGGATTTGGATAGCAGGTTCAGTCGCCTGAAAACGAGCTTTGGGATTTTGAGCTTTAAGCAAGCTGTCAATGTGTGCGTTGAGGCATAAACACACCACAAACAAACAAACGCCCCACGCGACACTGCAGCTGCAGCAACAAGTGAGCGCCGCTGTACGAGGCTTGAGGCTTGAGGCTTGAGGCTTCGGGACGGCGATGTTTAAGTGAAGTGACTTGAACGGGTGAAGGGGACAAGATGGGGTTTTGTTGGGTTCTGCACTCTGGTCCTCTCTCCTTCCGGGGCACAGGGTTTTTTTTTCTTGCAAAGAGGATCACAGGAGAAAGGTCTCTAGATATGAAGGGCGGTCGAACATGCAGCGTCTCAAAGTAATTCGTTTCGATCTTCTTAATGCGTTTCTACCTAGTCGCTTCATGGCTGTGGTGGGGGAATTGGCAGGGGAGAGCGAAGACGAAAGGGGGGGGCACCGTTCACCGTAGGAGAGGAGCGAAGTCGTGTGAGAGTAAACTGAGCTGGTGGTAGGACCCCGGCGGTGGCAAGACTAGGTGAGTAGATGTGTACTTAGATGCTGTGCTCCGTAATAATACCTTATGAAGGCAAAGGTAAAGGCAGAGGCAGAGGCAGAGGTGGAGGCACAGGTACAAGCACAAGTATACCTAGATAGGTAATAAGGGCAAGGTGAAGGTCGATAGTTAATAAGGGCAAAGTAGGCAGTGTTGTGCTAAATGCTGAATTGCCTCAATTGGCTGTGAAAGACGGTGAAATACAGAGGTGGCCTTGATTATGAGGCTGCCGTGACAGGCGGGGCGGGGCGGGGCCGATGCCGATGCCGATGCCGAAAATGTGCTGATTGAAGTGAGTGTGAAGGTCAAGGTGAGCGTGAGCGTGGGCGTGAGCGTAGGAGTCCCTTGTGAGAACATTGTTTTGAATATTGACTTTCGTTTCTGCATAGCATCCGATGAACAAGTGCCCGCCTCAACCAAGGAGGTCAATAGAAGACTCCTCGATGATGAGACGATGAGACGATGAGATGGATGAAATGGATGAGCTTCATGGTTGAGGTGCGGATTGCATTCCTGCCACTCAACCTGCGTTGACTTGAAGAGAGCAAATGCCCTCTCCTCCACAGATCCCCCCCCACACAATCATCCCGAAGGGTACTGCAATCGCTCTCTTCTCCACCACGAAGATCGTCCAACTATTGAAGACAATGTCTGGAGAGGCCGTGTTCACAACTATTGATTCTCGGGATTTCGCTCTGGTACATATGTGATTCAGTACGACTATGTACAATGATTGCCATGTCATGTGAGTTGCGTAGAAACTCGGGTAAGTGCCTAATGTCTTAAAAAGGGGTTCATTGACCACTTTGCCCACATCTGAGTGATATTTTGAACTAGTCAACTAGCACTGCTTAATATGATAGATATGCCGAGATCCAAGTGAATGAAATCGAAGCAAGAAAGTTCCATGTGTCAGATAACCTTCAAGGCAGGGAAACTCTCCTGCAAATCTACATGAGGGTATACTATGTAGACGAGGTATGAGGGAAATGAGGACATGACACTTGTCATATTTCTAGATAATGTGATAATATGCCAGCATAATTGATCGTTCCAGGGTATTTTGACCAGCACCATCGGATTTTTGAACCGAAGTCATCTCAATTTTCAATTCTTATGCATGCTTGGAGAAGTTTCGAGGAAATGACTGTACAAGTAAATCGTTAGAATTGTTGAAATCGTCGAAATTCCCCAGATGATCGAAACCCTTTTACATTAGAGTCCGTCCTGTGGACAATGGTAGTCTAACGACTAAGGTAATCAACAAAACTGCAGATAATTCTGCAACTCTTGAGAACTGTAATTACATCTTTCAAATGATTTTACTGCCTCAACAAATCTTCAGAGCTCCAAATAATCCTGTCGCTTTGAATAATCCTACAGGTTTCAACAACTGATCCTGTTATTATAGAAAATCCGAGTGAGTTTTCCTTGGCACAATCGAAGTGAACATCACAGCCATTCTCCTGATCATATTCGACGCTGAGCCGAGGTTAAAGAGGTTGTACTGTTCAAGCTCAACAATAACAATGTAGAGATAAGCTCGATTCCCATAATTAATTAGCCAAGGTATTATTCCATCTACATATAAATAGTACATGTCGCAATGCCGCTACGCCATTGTGCACTTTTTCTCGACTTGCCTTCCACTTTTCAAGGACTCTTTTCCAGTTAATGCTGAAAAAGACAACTATCATAGGTACTATGTATATATCACCATATGTAAATTAATATTACCTACCTTATCAAGATATCAGTAATCAGATAACAACAAAAAGACTCTCGGTGTAAACAAATTGTGCCGTGTCAGCTTACCTGTTACTTCGCATTGGATTCGGTTCACCTTTCATCCTTGTATAATCATAGATAAGTTCCCCATATTCATATAAAGCCTGTGTAGCTTACTCATAATATACATTGCCAAAGTCAAGTATCAAAGTCCTGGAGTTATTCTGAAGATTCGATATGAAGTTCACACCTTATCTCACCAATGCCCTCTATCTAGCTGATCGTCTCAGCCACAATCAAACCCCCTTACAACTTGAAGTTGAGCAGCCTCAAGTTGCCATGGGCCGCGATGACTACATAGCCCAAATCATGGAGGAGTTTCATGCTCCAGGCCTATCACTCGCTATAATCAACGGCAGTAACATCTGGGCGAAAGGCTACGGCTATTCACAACTCCCCTCAAAAGCCGCAATAGCATCGACAATATACTACGCAGCCAGCATCACCAAGTCACATACAGCAGCCGCAATGGCTCTTCTTGTAGACGACAACGTGAACCACAGCTCAGTGCAATGATCAACGCCCGTCAGCGAGCTCCTTCGAGATGATTTCATCCTGCAAGATGAATGGGCCACTGACCACGTTACTATCAAAGACGCTCTCAGCCATCGCACTGGCATGCCCCGGCACGACTATGCTTATGCTACAACGCCAAAAGCCGATGTTCGTAACCTGAGGAACCTACCCATGGCGGCAGAGCCAAGGGCTAAGTGGATGTACTGTAATCACATGTACCATACCATTGGGTACCTCGTCGAAGTGCTGAGTGGGAACTGGCTGTGTGATTTCTTCCGCGAGCGATTGTGGGAGCCTCTTGGGATGAACTCGACGTTCCTCTCGCTGAAGGATGTTAAGGACAGCGGACTGGGTCATGCTACGCCGTATTGGTGGAACAATCGCACACAGGAGTACCAGGAACTCCCGATATTTCAAGCCGAGTCCACTGTTGGTGCGGGTGGAACTCGCTCGACTGTGATCGATTATGCGAAGTGAGTGAGGGCTATGATGTTCAAGTCCACGCCGATGTCAGAGTCGTCGCATCCTGCTGTTGTTCGTCCGTGGGTGGTTCAAGACAATAGGAAGGGTCATCCCGCCACAAAAAGTCCTTTGATGTATGGCTTTGGGTGGGAGTCTATGGTGTATGGTGATGAGGTTCTTATCAGCCATGATGGAGGAGTGGATGGATTCAACTCGTTCATGGGATATCTCCCCGATAAAAATGGGGAATTGTGCTGATGTCAAACAGCTTGGGCGAGGCGCTGCCAATTATCGCCTGGCATCTGATTGACGAATTCTTGGAAGTCCCTGATTACAAGAGGGCAAATCTGGCACAGAAGTGAGTATCCATGAATTTTCTCCTTGAAAAGATAAATGGTCAACGATGGTGAGATAGGCTAGCGATTTGAGTGCTAGCAGCTCAAGTCTTTCTGACTTTTGAGACTATTTAAGTTGTATTGAGTCTCTTGACATATTTCTGGTCTACAAAGATGTAGAGTAGTTCTTCAGATCAAGATTTCATCAACATGGATATACCCAAAGATACTAACGCCCTCCAGAGCCCGCGATTCAATCCCCCAAAATCTCCGCCATCTCGAGGAAACACAGTCACGCGTCTACCCATCGATTCCATGCCCGTTCCACAGTCCGCATACGCAGGCTACGGGGACTTTGGCATTTTATAATCGATTTTGTACTTTGAGCATGATGGACTTGGTTTAGAAGAATGTAGGTCGTTGTGTGTGTTTTTCTTATACGTGCATGCTATGTTGTTGGAACCTACTTCTTAGTTTATATAGCTTGTAGATATTGATAGTAAGTAGGTTCAAGTAGTTGTTCACTTATAAACCAGGACACAACAGCAAATGTTTTTGGAGGTAAACTTATCGTTGTTGGTGTTTATACCTGGCAAAAAAGCTTCAAGCAGTTTTCTTCTGTTGTATTCAGCCCTATATGGTTCTAGTTGTAGGACTTTGAATTGCTATATGTTTGATACAAAATTATTTCCAACTTTTTGTTATCCCTATAGCCCTGTGGCTCCTTATAATAATAAATAGCTAGGTAAGTAAATATGTCGCTTTAATTCAAATTCAAGTCTAAACGACATAATTACACTTCATGTTCTTTGCATTGACATGCTATAAAAACAGCACCGCTCGAAATTGATGTTGGAAGCTTCCTTGAGGGCCATAGACTTTTATAGCGTCTTATTCTTTCTGGGAGGCATACTTTTATACTTAGATTAAGGAACCTACTACTGTGAAATTATCAGACGTCTTCAGAACATAGCTTCTATATTGCCTCGATATATGTTCAAACACATCACTCAACAACACAACATACAGATAGCAAAATTGTACACACAAAGCTAGAAACCAAGGCATGTTGTATTTATACCTAGATAATATGATCCTATCCAAATATCCAAGACAAGAAAAAGCAAGGTATTGCGCAAGTACAAAGCAAGACCAAATAACTCAACAAGTTGAAGGCGATAACAGAACCCATCCCCCCATCAAAATAGTCGATCTGTAACATCGATGCTCAATTCGGGGATGGTGGTGCACTGGCTGAAATACGCCAAGTATTCCGCCCATTTACTACTGTACTGAAGAGAGGAGACATCTATGTTGCCCGTCTTGCCAGCTGCGTGCTTGATCTCAATTCGCCGTTCATGTAGGAGTGTGTTCCATTGCACCTCCGACTTTACAAAGGAATCTGCGGCATCGATAATCGCATCCCGACTGCACTTTGGAAGATCAACCATAGTTTGTAAAGTGCGGCTTGGCTGATCGCAGCACATGTACTTGATCGTCAGTATAACCGTCTGTGATTCTGCAGTTGGCGACTGAGGCTGGCTGGTTGTTGGTGTTGGAATATCTTTCAGATAGACTTCTCTGGGAGAATTCAGGCCAGGATGCTCTTTGACCGCAGGGTATTCGATTGCACCGCATCGCTCAGTAGGAGCTTCATCAATAGCAACACAATATTCGATAACAGAAGATTCTTCGGCAGCAAGATGTTCGTTAGGGGGAGCCTCTTCGACCTCGATCGGCTTGTCAGCAAAACAAATGTTCTCGATTGGTTGGGCCATCTTCATGGCACTCTCTCCATCAATGACCCCCTCATCCACGCATTCGGACTTGAAAACATTCTTCTCAATCACACAGTAGCAATCCTCGGCTGGTTTCTCTGTCTCTGTCTTGTCCAAATCCAGCATCTCAAAGGTTGAGTTCCCTTCTGAGGGTGTGTCACTATTGGCTCCAGAGTCTCTGGAACCAGGAATTGGATAGAAGTGACGCATCTCATAACGCTCAGTTGGATCACCTGAAAATGGGACCGAGGTCCCAATATCAGAGAATATCTGACCGAGCTGGATTTGTGATTCCCTCTTTAATGATCTGATAGCTTCCATGAGAGTTGATCCAGCGTCGCCGTGCAAGCATTTGATCCATCTGCCGCTTATATAATCAACTTTCATCGCCATAGCCTGGTATGATGGGCGCTGTATTGAGATATAACGTGGAACGATGACCTCAACGTCTTGCCCGTACAACACCCGACAGTTTCCTGGCTCTAGTTAGTTAAAGAACGTCTTGTCCACTAGTAATAACTAACCAAGAGCATGCGCACGGAGGTCTGCAGAGGTTTTCATGATTGCAATTGATAATTTGGGACGCTGGTAAGAAGGGGTGAATCAATAGATATTCTAAGAACAAGAGCTCGAGGAATTTAATATAGCAATTCCAATCCCCTACTGCAGTGAGCTCTCATCGAAAGTTGCTTCTATCAATTGGCATGTGCTGTCATCAACTTAAGCAAAACGCCATGCAGCAGACTTGAAGAAGTTGCATACGCGCCCAATCAGCAATCAACACACACCTATAGCGGAATTTATATTGGATGACTTCAGACAACTGGCATGAAATCAGAACCTAATATCTAGCATGCCGTTGGAAACATGTGAGATCCCTTACCGTGTCCCCAACTCCCCACAGATGATCACACGATAAGCAATCGAAGCGTGCGTGTGTGGAGACGCAATAGGTGCTGGCGAGATGAGATCTTGTTGGCTCCAGAATGGGCGATCGCCTTCCCCACATTCGTATGCGGTGTGAACATACATGTTTTGGATAAGAATGTAGCAATATGATCACCATTTGAATAACACTTATCACACGCGAGTAGAAAATGGTCTCCCATAAAGCGTCCCCACGAATTCGCCTCGAAGAAAGTCTAACTATATGCCTTGCGTCTTCACATGGGAAAGGGCAAAGTGGAGGAGGGAGGACGAATAGAATCTCTGATTTGTATTTCATAGGCGTATTGTAACTCAACTTTATCGAAAAGCTAGAATGGGTCGACAACATATGGCATCAGTCAATAACAGGGCGCCGTTTGTATCGAAGCATGATCCCGTCAAGTATCCGCACCGCATGTTAGGAATCGCTGTGTCCAGTCAGCCTAGCTAGTTTTCAAAGACCGACATAGTCTTTGTAGCCACAACTGTTGGTGTTTGATATCATGATTGTAGAACCAAGGGCATTCGCCGTGTAACCAGGTTGTATTCTGCTAATTATTAAAGCAGAGGTAGAGATCAGACATTACTATTCTTCTACTATTACGCCAGAAACCGAATTTACCACCCAATGTTCTGTATGACCTTGTACATAAATCAGACCCTCTCGTAACAAATCCAACAACTCGTCACTCTAGCAAAAGTTTAGAAATCAGGAGCTCACCAACTCCCAACCAATCCATATGACCACCAAGATTGAGCAAGATCGAAAAATCACAAATCTCACCCCATCAATTTCAAAACACCATGAACCACGCCCCAATAAGCACCATGAGCAGCAAAATAACAGTCATGAAGCCCGCCCCGACCCTATCCCCGATCGTGACCTTCCTGCCAGCCGTGACCTCCGCCGCCGTACTAGCAGAATTCCCACCAGCGCCAGCATTCCCGGGACTGGTGCCACCGGTAGAATTCGTCACGAGCTTAGGCGCCTGCTTGATGAGGTTCCCCTGGATAACCTCGAGGGCACTCATCTGCTGCCCCACGCCGTTGGAGCCGTCCCACGCCGCGCCATCCGTCCACTTGAAGCCGCAGACGTCGTTCGCGCCGGCTCCGGTGCCGCCCGTGCCAGAGCACTGCAGGGCGGCTGCCGTAGCCGATGTTTTGATCAGGGGCATGATAGTGTCGTAGGTCCAGGGGGCTGCGATGGCTGTTGCGACCATCCAGCGTGATAGATACGCTTTGAAGGAGAGCTGATCGACGTCGCAGTTGTTGTTGGCCTCGCAGGCTACTTCATACATGATTCCAGCGTCAGTGAAGAAGATGGATGTGGCGTTCAGGAGACCGTTGGTGCGGGTTTTCCAGATTTCCTTCTTGGTCTGGGCGATTGGTTGGTATGCTAAAAGTACAGGAGGAGGGGGGACTTACGGATTGGTAGAGATTTGCTGCGCCCAAGAGAAAGAGGCCTGCATTGTAGGTCCATTGAATATGGTCGACGGATGAGCAGTTATCAGATACAGAGGTGCCATCGTAGATCTGATAGTCATCTCCAATCAGACCTATATTCGCCATCCAATCCCACGTTGTCTCCGCCCAGTCCGCATACGAACTATTTCCTGTATACAGTGCCAGTCTCGCCGCGATATTGAAAAAGACTCCATTGGCAACGCTATTCTTATATCCGTACCCCGCATTCAATGATAGGATCTGCCACCTAAGGCCGCCTCCACATGTTAGATTGTCCCATCTCGATGCTTGGGTATTGAACACAGCCTGTGCGAGAGCCAGCCACTGCGGTTGATCGGAAGGGGGGTTCTGGAAATTGGTCTCGACGGCGGACATAGCCGCAATCCCCCAGAAACCTTGGTCGTCGTTCCCCAGTGATTTGGACTGGTTGGCAGGCATGTAGTTGTCGTCGGCACCGACTTGCCACAGCATCGCTTGCTGAACCTCGTCGTTGTAGGTCGTATCGTTCGTGTAGTACCAATAGTCTATCATTGCTCCAAACATAGCTCCCGCTTCCCACCAATAATAGGGGTCCGGTAGGTTACCTGGGACGTCTCCGGTGCGATTACCAGTGTAATAGTGCATCATACCCCAAGCAATTGTGCTTGCAGCACTCGTGATGGATTCTGTAATATTACTTAATATCTGTTGTTATGAATGCGAAAGC
This sequence comes from Xenosphaeropsis pyriputrescens, assembly GCA_022609375.1. NCBI lineage: Eukaryota > Fungi > Ascomycota > Leotiomycetes > Phacidiales > Phacidiaceae > Xenosphaeropsis > Xenosphaeropsis pyriputrescens. Next base: position 663,890 of record JAGKQE010000001.1, on the reverse strand, counting down.
TTGCCTACCTGTCGATGTCAAGTCTAGATCTATGGCGCCGACTATCTGGCCAGAGAAGGCACATATGCCCACCAGATAAGCCAGCGAGGAGCAGGCCCTCATGGTGAAAAGCTAGAGATCCAGTCAAAGGATCTTGAATATCGGAATGAAAAATCAGTCGAAGGCGTCAACAGCAACAAACGACATCCAACGCTCGATCTTCCACGACTTGAATCGAAGTATCGAAAGCGCAGCAATCGCAGCAACCCGGATTCTCCACGACTGTGACCGAAATCGAGCTCGATCAAGTTGGCATATCAAGTGGCATCGCAGGTCATCAACGCAAGCAAACGAGAGTCGTATTCCCACCTCGCACCACAATTGCAACGAACCAAAAGCCAGTCGAGAAGCGCGAACGAAGTGAGCGCGCATAAGAAACGAAGTTGAACGGATATGAAAGACGAAGTGAGCAGATTGGCAAAACACAGGAATGGGAAGCAAGCAGCAAGGAAACGGGACAAGAGCGAGCAGGGCAGCTGCGGCCATCACATCATGTATGTATTCCATCTGCTGTACGGGCTTCCCTTGTCGGATGACGAGGGTGTATGCAGAGGGCCGGGGTGGTATCAAGTACACAGTAGATAGAGCGAGGACCTACCTATGGACCTACCTTACCACCATACCGTATACTTACTTGTATCTCATATGCCGCAGAGGAATCGTCAACCACCTTCTGTATATGTGCAAGTAGTAGCTGGACACGCATTCGATGATGTCCAGTTACACTCCCCTTCCCTCCCTTTACCTCTCAAGCTTATCCAAGCGTGGGAGGGCGCTACCCGAATCACGTGAGAAGCGAATCCATACCTCGCCCATTGCCTAGGTACATGTGTAGACAGTGGCCATCCTCGACCGATGCAAGTCCAAGCGCATCCATATCAAGACTGTAATTCTACAGCAGAACAGAGTTGGCAGGGCCCCGGTCTGATTCAATGACTACAAGTACTATATTGCATATCGATATGGATAGATCACAGCATCCTTACTACTTATGTACGGGCAGGCCGGCGGGGAAGATTGCTTGTTGGGGCCTTGGCCTTGGCTGCCGATGCTTATCTCAATTCGCCACCGGGATTTGGACGTCCAATGGTATGTGATACGGCATGTGTGGTAGATAGGTAGACTTTATGGAAGTGATGCACTGATGTGCGTGCATGTAGAGTCCATCAATTTGTTGTCTTGTATGTATGTATGTGGAGGAGTACGCATGTACGGAATGCATGTCTGGCATCTGTGTGCATCCTGCTGTATGCGACTCATGGTGGTATGTTCATGTTACTGCTGTCCAGCCGTACTGGAAGTGAGACACATGCATCTGATACCAACCATTCAACCACGATCTGTGTATATCTAGAGTAGTGAATACATTACCTTTGCATGTTGCCGAGAGCCGACGAGGATCTCCGTCTGGGTCAGGATCTAATCGACATCGTCATCATCGGTCTTAACCTCCTCTTTCTTGTCAGTCTTCTTCTGCGTCTCCTCCACAGCCTTGTCCTCCCCCTTGTCCTCCTCAAGAGCCCCACCATACCCCGGCTTTCCACCCTCAACGCCAGCCTTTACATTCCCCTCCTCATCAACGTCCTCCTTCAAGTAGAGCGTGAACAGCACGGCCAGATATACTTTGCCCGTCTTCCGGTTCTTGAGCACATATCTGAGAGCGTGTGAGCGCTTTTGCTCTTTCCTGTAACGCAATGAAAACTCATGAGGATACTGAACACCAAGACGGGACATTTTTCATAATACAAATTCTGCGCGCAAACTTGCAATGAAAAAAACCAAGGACGGGGGTAAGGAGGGGGACAGATACATACCGCAACCCTTGACCATCCCAGTATTTCATGATCGGGAGAGTAAATCCAGGAAGTCTGAGCGCGAAATCTGCGAAGCCTTCTTCAGCACAGTTCTCTAGGAACCAGGCAAGATATAGCCTTGGAGTAGAGAGAACAAACCGTTGAAGTCCAAGTAAGGATTATAGAAATCCGCGTAGCAAGTCCTACCAGCCTCCCACGTCCACTTTTTACGATTCGCCTCCGTAAGGAACCACTTCTTCCTCGCGGCCTCAGAAGCAGGCACACCGGTCTCCTCCCTCAATTTCACACCATCACCCTCGCCACCCTCCTCAAACACCATGCCCTCGCCCTCCTTCCCACCCACCTCACTCCTGACACCCTTCTCGCCGACGCGCAGAATATTCAACGAGCTGCCCGCCGGCCCGTACAGGTACGGTTGGTCGGCATAGACGTCGCCGTCGAGACCCGGGTCAATGACCCACTTGACCATCCGGAAGGCGGTGCCGAAGCCGGGCGGCAAGCGATCGCGGATGGGATGGTCGAAATCGTTTCCGAAGACGAGGTCGTCGCCATTGATATCTTCCTTCGGGGTGAAGGCGAACGAAATACTATACGCATCCTTATTCTTCGCGTGCGCTGGGAGGGAGAAGTACGGCGAGGTAGACGGGGAGTTTTTCGGGAGGCCGCGGTAGTCCTGCAGATAGTTTGCAAGTTAGAACGATGCGCCTGGAGATGGGGACGGGGATGGGTGGGTGATGTACCTGGACGCGCACGTTGAGCTCCAAGCTCATTGCCTCGTTCTCGAATCGCAGCGGCTCGGCAGTGTTGACGGCCACGATCTTGTGCGTCTTCACATCATATTCCTGCCCAGCGGTGACCTGCAGCGTGTAATTATGCGCCATGATGGCTGGACTTGTGCCTCAACGCCTCAAGTATAAATGTATCAACGTCTCGACACTTGAAGTCGCAGAATCCCACGCCAAACTTCCTCCGAATATATGTTCACGCGTGGCGGCTTTTAAGCTTCAGCAAAGAGCGACGATGCGTAGACGTATAGTAAATTATGTAAATTATGCTTTGGAAATGGGCGCGGGAAGTGAAAGTGTATTGGAAGGAGTGAGACAGCTCGGAGATCGTGGGGACGCAAGAGGCAGTGTGCGGGTACTGCTTGTTGGGCTGTTTTCTGAGCTATGTATTTTTCTGCCAATGGAGAAGGGCGAATTTCAGCCTTAGTAGTGACGTCGTCCCGCGGAGCGACGACGGGCTTTGGCTTATCGATAAGAAAGGCATGGTGCAAGTGAGGTTTGACTTTCACTTGCGCCACTACGGGTAAATACCTAGGCTGGTACATATTGGGCAAGGTACTCGTGTCAATATTTCAGGAGAGGTGTATTCGGGCGCAAAGGGGCCATGTTGTCGCTCTTGGATCATCACCATCAGAGCAAGAAATGAACGAATCAGGTAGAATTCCCAGCTAAATCCCCGACTATATAGAAAAATCCCAACTCCAGCTAAGCAGAACAAATGATGTCGTTCAGATGCTAAAATGTACAGCAAATCAAATAAAAACAGCGGATATCTCCAAGATACGGTGCAATAGATGTTCGTTATCCGCCTCCGCTCCAACCAACAGCCAATGGAAATCCTCTTTTGTTCAAGCTATTCCCAAGCCCACTCTCTCCCTAGGTCCACCAGCCAAGCTACCACTGCGTTCTCTCGCTCTTCTTCCCTCCATCAGTCCCCTCAATCCTCTCTTCTGCAATCCAATGACCGCACTAATATCACCACCCCAAATTTCGACATCAGCACCCATATCCTCCGCCCCACTAATATCTCCCTCGCTCGTAGCTGTAGAAGCCGCACTACTGACATCGTCATCCTCATCAAGCATAGTTCTCTGCCCAGTATTAGCTCTGCTCCTGGACATCCCACTGCTGAATCCTGTGACACTGGTGTTGATGCGTAATGCTTGCTGAGTGCGGGCTGACAGATCTCCGGATTGGAAGCCGTTGCCGTAGTTCGGCATCTGGTTGTGCTGGTAGTCAAAGCGTCCCGATGGATCCGAAATTGCGCGGCCGCCTCCAGCTGCCATGGCTCCTGCGTTGAAGACTGCGGCTGCATTGCGGCTGTCAAGGACTTGATGCAGGCGTTCGACAACAGCTTCGAGAAGACCGTCGATACGGTATGGTCGAGCGATTTGAAGCAGCGAGCACAGAATTTGTGGACTACATAGAGAGGAGTTCAAGGGCGGGAGGGAAGACGTGTAGAGGTAGTGGAGTAAAGATTGAAGCGTCAGATGCGTGTGTGGCAAGTATAAAGTTCGCGGTCGGTTGACAGGTGGCAAGGACATGGAATCTGGTGGTGAGAGGATTGCGGAAAGATCGCTTTGGCTCGATTTGCCGCCCAAGTTACCCGATGAACTTGAACCAGCGATAGTTGATGTCGTACTCAATGAACTTGAATGCACGCTTCCTCCACTTTGCGTAATGGTGATGCTAGAGTTGCGAGACGGATTATTACTGAAGAGTGAAACTCCAGATGGCCGTAAAGTGGCAGCATCGTTACCATCTTGAGTAGCAGCGCCTTCCCTCAAGAGTTGGACGAAAAATGGACCCCATCGTCTAGCAATCATGCGTGAATTGACAGGAATACGTTCTCCACCAACAGCGAGGAGGTCCATATCTGCCAGTTCCCGCATGCCCATTGCCATAATACCGAGTTCCTCTGCAGCCTTGGAGTGGGTTCTTCCACCACCAGACCAGTCGTTCTTCTGGCTTCCGTTCAATCCTGGTAAATTGAAAAAGGAGCTCGCCGAGACGAAGCCCGACATTGGAGAAACTTTTCGAGGATTATCATACAAGCCGAAAGCCTCCAATTCAACCATGCAGATGTTGGAAAAATTGATACGACGATGGTTGTAGTCCTCGACAAGGCTGCGTTTGCGGTTTCCGAGGATAACAAAGGTGTTCCTGCGGTTCCATAGTACACCGCGATTCCAACTGCCTTGACTGAATACACTTCCTCCTGCATCGATTCGGCTCCAGGTTAACGTCCGCAAATCCAGTGCCCATAATGCATATTCCTGTTTTGAAGATGTCAAATACGTGCCACTGACAACGAAATTCGTATCGATCACACCCCCATTCGGGAATCGGAGACCAGGTGGTGAAAAGCTGCCATGCATTGGCTTTTCAGTGAGAGTTCCATCGGTAGAGCGTATTTGAAGTTCAAGCTTCACATCGAGGAAGTTGTAATTCGAGTATATGAGCATCGCTGATCCGGGCTCCTTTGCTTCGTAATGGCTGTCACCTTTAGATGGCGGGCCCTTTCCAATCCGTGCAGACAAGATGCCAGGAAGAGGTGCTACCACACTTCGGTAGGCGCCGCAACTCTTGCCCAATTGCTGAGTGCTGGTCCATTTTAGACTTCTGAGGTTGAAAACGCTGATCTGCTCAATGTAATGATTGGCGCTGTCTTGTCCTCCAACAACCACCATTTCCGCACCTCCACTACCGTCAATGTTGACACCAATTGTTCCTTGGTTGGGATTTGCAGAGGGTGGGTTGTGATGTATAGCCGACATTGGTGCGTTCGCAGAAGAGAATGACGCTGATGAAGGAAGGATGGTGGCACAATGGGCGTAACGACCCTGTGGAGTATCCTTAGTCTCGATGAAAGTCCATGTTCTCGAGGGCGCATCATAAATATAAATGTCTGACATTACTACGACCTCTGGTTGAGCTTCCTGGCCGCCTTGTGATGCCGGTGGTGGCTGATTTGATGGGTTTGCGGGAGACATGCCTCCATAGCAGACCAGTTTGGTATCCCCAAGAGGGCAAACGCTATGAAAATAACGAGGGGGAGGAACATCGCCAGTCGTTTCCAATTTTGTCCAATGTCTTCTGATAAGATCCAGTTCGTACAGATCGGCTGTAAGCTTCGGTCTCGTCCTGGATAGCACACGACCTCCAAACACATACAGCTTGTCTCCTAAAATCGTAGTCGTAGCACCAACTAATGGATGCGGCTCCTTTCCAGTAGTCTTATGCACATTGCACATGAGACCGGACAGATGAGTGGATGGGTTGGAGCTTGGTGTCCCCATATTGGGAGTGACCGCAGATCGTGATTGGGCTACAGCAGGAGAAGGGGCAGAAGATGTAGGAGCAGCACTCCTTGGAGTTGTGATATCTTTCCCCCCCTCATCCTCTGTATCGTCATGCCTACTGGAGACGCTTCCCTGACTGGTACTCATATCTGATAGGTATGTACTTGATTGTCCTTTATAGTTGCCAAATGCGCTCTGTGGCGGCGCTGGAGTTGATGAGTCTAGCGTGCTTGTCCGACTATTGACGGCTGAAGACTGTTTCGAGACAGACGAGAATGGTTTCGGGGTATTGATATTACCAGGTCCAAAATCACTATCCAACCCGAAGTTGCTGTGGTACTGGTTTTCGAAGGGATTCTCGAGTAACTCCTCGATGGGCGGCGACTTTGGTGTCTTTGGTAATGGCTTCTCCCTATCTCTATGGCTTGATCGACTCAAGCTCCTACCATATTGCTCGTCCCGCAGTTCTCCAAATCTGTCTTTGAATGCCGGTGCCGATGCCGGGGTATGAGCGCGCGACGTCGAGTGCTTCCGTGGAGCGTCGTCGTTGGTCGTTGAGATGCTCGCAAGTCTACCTCGCGTGGCAGCAGCAGTAACAGAGAACTTCCTTCGCACTCCTTGCAGGAAGTCGGATACACCTCCTTCGTCGGTTGAGTAATTATCGTGATCGGGATTGTTTGCGTCCTCGAGAAAGGACTCGGTGGAGCCTGGAGCCCAACCCGTTAGCCGCCCGGTCATCGTATCGCATACCTCGAAATCACAAAGATCATGATTTTCAGGAAAGAACGAGAACGAGAGCAAGAACGAGTCACTCGACAGAGGCACGGAGAGAGGAGAGAGGAGGTCCAAAGAAAGGAAGAGCTCGGCTCAATACATGCCTAATTGCTAGATGGGTCTACACTTGTCACAACGATACCACCTGAGCGTGAGCTTTTGGGTCCGAGGGGGTTTCTCAAGGGAAAGTTTGTCCTGGTGCACCGAGAATGCTGGTAACGTTGTAGAGCTTGTCAACGCCAGACCTTGTGAATACGGACTGTAAGGGTAAAGATCAATGAGGGACAGTACTGGACGACCGCGTTACTTCGTTCTGGTCCCACTGTTCGCACAGACAATGTCTGGCATCGGCCTGTCTGTTTCTCGGGGGGGGGGCAGAAGCTCTCCAATGGATCGGATTTGCAGGAGGGGCTCAGGTGTTCGCGAGTTGACAATTCTTTTCTCCTCAGGCTTTCTGCAGCAGTGCAATTTATTTGGGGGGTTTTTTGACGAAGAGAAAATGATGGGCGGCGTCTTCTTCTTCTTCTTCTTCTTCTTCTTCTTCTTTTGCGAGCGATTAGAGGTAATGCGTAGGTACTCTGAGAGGAGAATCCGGGCTGACTCAGGTAGATATTAGACGACGAGATGAGAAGGGATGGAGGATAATACCTCTACTACCTACTCTTCTCTACTCGGGTTGGGCTGGGTGAGGATGAACTGAACAGGGTAGGGTCCGAGCTGACACGGGTGGGTATTCTTCATAACCCATTCGCGGGGGTTTGTGTGGTCAATGAAGTTGAGGGGTCGTCAGAAGAAATGACAAGAATAATGGAGAGGTGATGAGCTGAGGTGATGAGCTGAGATGATGAGATTATGAGGAGATAAAGTGATGAAGTGATAAAGTGATGAGAAATATGGAGTAGATTCCACGTACATATTGACATACAAGTCATCACGAAAGGTGACAGCTGAAGCGCAGGTTAATATGTAATTGACATACTCTACATATGACCAAGGTATGTCTATATGAGCAGCATAGAATAGATAAGACTGCACAATCATCTACAAGACTGCATTTTGTCAATTCTATGCGGATACATATTTATATATATATATTTATATATATTTATATACATATTCTACATGCATACAAGCACACGCGCGTCTATCCTCTCTACCTACCTACTTTACATACATATACTATATACTTCACCATCTACTCAAATCCCCCAAATCCATCCCAATTCATCCCAACTAAACCCCAAAGCAGTCCAGCTCTCCGCCGTCGAAACCCGTCAAATGCCACCACGGCACTTACATAGTACCTCCTCCTCCCACCGACAGGGAAACATGTCCGTCCGGCACTAGGTATGTAAGCAGCACAGGCACAGGGTCATCACGTGGAAGGACTCCAAGGTACCGTGTTAGTCACTTGTGGTACTTGTACTTCTACTTGCAAGTAGGAGAGTTGAGGGGGGAGGATCTGAAGCGACTTGGTGACTGGTCCAGTTCCAAGGCGCGGGCAATGCCCATGTTGTTGGTTTGGTACTTGGATATCTAGGTACGTACCTAGGTAGCCTACTGACTTTGATAAGCAAGTTACGGATATTGAGGCTCGCGCTCGTAGAGTAGAGTCAAGGACAGCCAAGTCGAGTGAGTAGAGCACCAGAGTACCTAGATGGAGTGATGGAGTGATGGAGTACCCGACAGTCGAGCACAGTAACATCGACCCGGCGAACGAGCCTGCGCATGTTTCGCATTGATTGCCCAAGCAGCGAACAGACGCAGTAAATTGCATCCCCTTTGCATCTCACACACAGATACATAGTCATACTTGTATATCCCGAATCCCGAGTTCCGTATTCCGAATGCACAGAAGATACGGGGTGTGTATTATTGAAGGAAGAGCTTCTTTTTCACCAATTCAAATGATGTTCATTGGTTGTGAGTACTTGACTTCTGATGCTTCTTCTCATCCCACTATTCCCATCCCATTCCCATCCCATTCCTCAAACCTCATACACATGCACAAATATAGATATGTAGTATGTATGTACGTACATAAAAAGCCGTGATTATGAAGGGTGCATAACTCATTTATCTACAAGTCCATCATAACCCCATTCATCCCCTCAAATGTCATGTCATGTTCAAGTATCATCTACGTATAGAGACTTAAAACCCTCTCTCCCCATTAACCAGGTGAAGTCCAATGCTTGCCTTGTTCCTTAAACAGCACCGGTATTCACATTTCAATGCACATCAGCATTGGATTTCTCATGTCCTTGGGTAAGTGTGCAGAGCTTTACTCCAATGCAAAGTAGACACCATATACCAACTACTTCACCATCATACTGAATTTTATAAACTTCATCACAATACCAATCACGACCATCCATCAACCACATTAAAACCACATTTTGAATACTTTTATTCGGTTACTCTGTGTAACTACCCGATAAACCGTCTATACAATTGACGACCCATTTAAAAACTCCTCCTACCCAATCCTCCCATTTCATTTAAATCCGAGACTCGATGCGCTTACAAGGCGGCCGAGGTCTTCTCCTTTGGGAGAGGAGTGAATCGAAGGTAAGGCTTGACGATACGGAAGTTTGGGAAGAGGACCTTGGCCTCCTCGTTGGAGACAGGTGGGGCGACAATGACATCATCTCCTGGGATCCAGTTGATTGGGGTGGTGATGCGGTGCTTGTCGGCGCTGTGGAAGAAATGTCAGTAAAAATTAGGGTGGATTTGATACTTTTGGATGATAGGAAGGCACTCACGTCTGGAGAGAATCGACAACACGGAGAACCTCAGCGGTGTTACGGCCGGTGGAGGCTGGGTAGGAGAGGATGAGACGGATGGTCTTCTTTGGGTCGATGATGAACACAGAGCGGATGGTGAAAGCAATGCCCTTGGAGTCGACGTTGGTGGCGTCCTGGTGGTCAATCCTGGAAGATCGTTAGTTACAATTCAAGAATGATGAGCCTTGATAACTCAGATGCATGAAGGTCTCAAATGGTTTAAGATGCTAGAACTTGCTATCGTAGAATCGCAAGAACCGCGAACCCATTGAGATTTCCAATGCTGCTGGAACTTTGAGCTATTCAAAGACTCGAGTTCTCCCAACTTCTTCAACACGAGTTGATCAAGTAGAAACGTATGATGGCTACTCACATGTCGTAAGCAAGGGCGACTTGACGCTCCTTGTCACCAATGATTGGGAACTTGAGATCAGATCCGGAGATCTCGTTGATGTCCTTGATCCATCCTCCGTGCGAGTCAATGGTGTTGGCGGAGAGACCGATCAACTTGACACCACGCTTGGTGAACTCTGGCTCGAGCTTGGCGAAAGCTCCGAGCTCGGTGGTGCACACTGGAGTATAATCTTCTGGGTGAGAGAAAAGAATGACCCAGCTGTCACCGATGAACTCGTGGAAGTCGATTGGGCCGTTGGTGGTCTCAGCCTTGAAGTTTGGGGCGGTAGAGCCAAGACGGAGACTGTGGTGGTAGTAAGGTCAGCGAACAGCTCTTTAAAGGTCTGCAAAGTGATCCGAGTAGGTTGATATGAGGATAAAAAAGTATACAGTATCACAATGAATGTATTGCCAGTGTAGGATGTCCAAAGATGAAGATTTTGGAGATGAGCGTCATGATGCGACGTGCATTCAAAGTCTTCGTCATCTTCATGGAGGGGCAATGTGGGGCAATGCGGTAGTCGAACAGGAGCAACTTACGGGGTAGATCTCTCAGACATGATGGAATATGTGATTGATTTTTTGGAAGAGAGAAGAGATGGGAATGATCTTTGAAAGATTGAGATGAGGGTATGAGATTGTTTTTGTTTTTATTTGAGAAAGAAAAGGTAGCAACGAGGTGGAGTGTCGAGTTGAAATATGTTCGTTCACCTTCGAGCATCGGCCATCGGGCGCCGGGTTCCATTGGACGGACTCTGCTTGGAGTAAAAGCATCACACATCACATTTACTCAGCTTCCGCAAGCACGCCATAGGTGGCACCGCGTTACGTGCACTGTCATTGGTCGACAACTGCGCTAGAAGACCAATTCAGAAAGTCACGAGCGTCAGGGTCGAATGATTTGCTGAGATGAGGTTGAATGGAGAGAATGGGCCTTGGAGAAGGATGGTGACAGAGTGTTGCATTATGGTGAGGATGAAGGTGATACTACTTAAGAATGTGTTGGTTGACTGGTTTAGTTCACCAATTCTCACTGTATTGATGTGATCAGACAGGAAACACACGATATTGCTGTCCAGGATGGCATGATTTTAGACATACAACAGTGTCTTTGTAATGGGAGTAGTGGAAAGGAGGAGAAGCCAAGATTGGAAGAGATGAAAGGAATGAGTCTGTTGAGAACACGGAGTACCAAGATGAGTACGTAGTAGGAAGTCAAAGATAATAACATCTCTCAGCTTTTATTGATTTCTTGTTCCGGAGTGCTTTCATTGTACCTAGTATGTACCTAGTATAAAAACTCAACATGCGGTTCATACTACATAGTACAGTAACAGAAATCATATTTCTCAAGCTGTCGATGCATACCTAGCAGAGGTCAAATAATATCAGAATATAATGAGGTATCCAAAGCCTCAGGTCTAAGACCCTAAGCATGTTGTATATATGGCACAAGATATCTTACCTACTAACTATCTGTTGTGGAGGACTGACTCTCTTCTACCTATTCTACTCTCTCGAGGGACTGATTATTGACTACTACGCAAAGAACAGAATCGAAGTCGTGACAACATGGCACGTGTGCGTCATCAACAAGCACGTTACATGATTACTAAGCAGCAATCGGCTTCTGCTCGAATGCACGTGATAGTGGGCACTGGTTCTTTTCTTTGCGCCTCAGACATACTCCTCTCTCCATCAGGTATCAATGATCTACATGAGGTCGAATGGTACAAAAAGAATCTGAAATGGCATCTTCGCCCTCGATCCTCTCACCGTCTTGTCTATGCACCTAACTGAGTTATATGCATATGTATTTATATATATATGAAGCAATACAGAGTGATTTACAAGTGTGTATGTTGTATCTTCATACTCTTAAAAGAAGTTAAGTGTAAGGGTAGGTATTCAAATAAGCATGCACTTGGTATTGACTTGACCTTGTACATTAGTGCCGTGCTGCACGTGAGATCACAACGGCTACCTACATATGGGAATAAGGTGGTTATATTGACGGCAATAAGATATTTCGGACAAGCTTCCTCCTTTTATTAATAAGTATGATAAGATACATCGGCATTTGTATTTGTATTTATGATTATATCCGAGGGTATCTTACCTTACCTTACATATGTAGACTCAGACATCCTTTTCAGGTGAAATCTTCTTATTCCCTGTAACTACTCAAGTAGTTCCCCTTCACCCCGCATGGCCATAACCCTCCTCGAGTCAAAGCACGTAAGGTAGCTCTGGCTACAGTATGTATGTAAGTATGAGTCCTTACCTACAGCAAATGGATTCTACAAGTATTATCATCCTCATCCTCATCTCATCCTCATTCCCATACCTAATACGAAGTACAGTTGAACTCCTCCTTCCACCTGATTAGTTCTGTACTTCTTCTTCACTCTACAACAATAGAATTGGCAAGCATTGCTCGCCATCTCCTCTTTCGTTGTCATTCGCACTCTAATACACCCTTCTTCCTCTTCCTCTTCCTCTTCTTTTCTTTTTCTCTCCCATGGCCGACCCAGAAGTCGGCCCCGGCGAAGTGTCGTCGGCCACAGATGATGAGCGCAAGTTCTCAGCCGTTGCCGACAGCAGAACGCCCACTCTCCAAGAAATGATGCGAAAATCTTCACAATCTTCCGAGATCACTCTAACAGAAGATTCGCCATTGGTCTATCATTACCTGACCTTCGAAACTCCTCTGCCAATTCCAGTGGCGCAGGCAAACCATGAAGGAACCCCACTACCCCACCAACCCAACCTCAAAAAATACACCTCGCCCTTCGAATGGTCGCCTGGGCGCAAGAACTTCACCATCTGGATATCTTGTATAGCGACAATGATCACTGCCTATGTGGCAGGCTCATATAGTTCCGCGACCAGTCAATTGTCTGCATACTTCCACGTCAGCCACGTCGCCGTCCTTGTAGGCATCACAACATTCTGCTGCGGCTTTGCCATAGCGCCGATGCTGCTGGCCCCCTTTTCGGAGATCAATGGGCGGTATCCCGTCTTCGTAGGCGCCGGTGTCATCTTCGTGATTGGCCAAATCAGCTGTGCAGTAACGCGCTCGTATCCAGGAATGTTGCTTGCACGCTTTGCAACAGGTGTAGGAAGCTCCGTCTTCTCGACGATGGTCGGTGGCGTCGTGAGTGATCTGTACCACGCGCATGAGCGCAACACGCCAATGGCCCTGTTCTCGGGCTCTGCTCTTGTAGGCACCGGACTCGGACCTCTCGTCTCTGGTTTCCTGGCGGAAAACACCACCTGGCGATGGATCTTCTGGCTGCAGGTCATTACGTGCGGCACGTTGATCGGCGTCTTCACGCTTTTCTTCAAGGAGACGCGCGGTTCCATCATTCTGAGTCGCAAAGCAGTGTGTCTAAACAAATGGTACGAGGAGTTGGAAGCCGTTGGTCACTACGGACTACTTGCGCCGCAGGATGGCGGTGAAAAGGAGGAGAAAGCCTCTGTGCAGCGTATCCGCTGGCTGGTCAAGTCTGACGAAGAGCGCGAGAGTATCACTAAGATGATCGGTATCTCACTATACCGTCCCTTTCATTTACTCTTCACTGAGTCCGTGGTATTCTTTTTCTCGCTATGGGTATCCTTCGCCTGGGCTGTGCTCTACCTGACCTTCGGAGCCATCTCGCTCGTCTTCAGCGCCACGCACGGCTTCAACCTCCAAGAGTCAGGCGCCGTCTTTGCAGCAATGAGCATCGGCTCTGCACTGGCAACGGTGATCTCCATCTCGCAGGAAACATATCTCACGGCCCTCGCAAACGACAAGGACTCCGGCAAGCCACGCTCCAAACTCGTCCTCATCTACGCCGAGCTCGCCACCAAGCCCGAGGGCCGCCTCTACTTCACATGCATCCAAGCCGCCGCTCTTCCCATCGGTCTCTTCTGGTTTGGCTGGACCCTGTCGCCCGATATCCACTGGATCGTGCCGACCCTCGCTGTTGGCTGTGCGACTATGGGTATCTACTCTATCTATTTGGCGTGCTTCAATTACTTTGCCGACACGTACCATCGCTACGCTTCAAGTGCCTTGGCCGCGCAGAGTTTCTGTCGGAATATGCTTGGTGGTATCTTCCCGCTCGTTACCCCTGCGCTGTTCAATAACCTGGGGTTTGGAGCCGCAGCGAGTTTGTTGGGTGGAGTGGTGAGTTGTTTCTTACACTACGTAAAGAGCTATGCTAATGTTGATGTAGGGGGCGTTATTATCAGTTGTTCCATGGGTCTTAGTCTTCTACGGACCTCGCATTCGGGCGCGTTCGAAATTTGCACGTGTAAGGCTCCGGGATTACTGAGGATTGAAAGTAATACTGATACACAACAGGAAATAATGTGAAGAAATTTGATTTATGATGGCGAGCATATGATATCCCATCTACAAGATCTATACCTACATCTTCGAAATAGTCATATGTTGTATCTTACAATCAATTACCAGTATATACAGACGATCAAGATGTCTTCTCCTTAACCCAGACAGTAACAACTGTCCCGTCCCGCAAAACATCCTTCGCCTCCTGCCACCTGAACCCACCGATCCTTGGGTACGCTACACGCCATACGAACCAATACGTAACGCCACCTGCCAGCACCGCGATACCGACAATTGGATATAGCCAGTACGGCAAGCTGGTATCGCCCTTACCCCCCGGAGGACGTAGGAATGGTGCCACAAGTAGGAAGCACTGGGCCGCGAGGAAGAAAACGGGCACGATGATCCACACTTTGAAGGGTCGCGGGATGTGTGGTGCCCGGAAGCGCAGGATGAAGAGCCCAATCACTACGAAGAGGTTGATTATGGAGGAAGGGTAGCCTTCGACATCAAGGATGAAATTCTGGTGGGTGTTAGTTGATGTTAGGCGTGCGAAAGTGGCAAGTGAGGAGCGGGAGAATCAGGGGCGGGGACGTGAATATGGAGGCAACGAAGAGGGAAGAGAAAGGTGGTACGAACATATGCGTCACCGAACGGAATCGCGATGATCACGATGAAACTCGGTATGAAATGTAGCAACAGCCCTGCACCTGGAGCGCGGCGAGGCCATGTAGAGGCCCAAAATTTCCCGAATGGAATCACGCCCTGACGAATGAGTCAGCTCGGCTCAACTTCATGACTGCAAAGGGATGGATTGCGCTCATGAACGCAACCACAAACAAAACTCACCTCCTTGGCCAGCTCTTGGTTTACTCTACTCTGGGCGAATGTAACAACAAGCACATTCCCCAGCGCACTGAGCGCCACAAACGCACTGATGACTCTCTGCGCCGTATGACCAAACACCTTCAGCACGAAGAAACTCGCGACTGTGACACCACTCGCCTTGATCTCCGCCGGCGTGGCAGCCGCATAGTATGCAACATTAGCCAACAAGTACAGCACGCCGCAGATACCAAGACCGAGCGGCCCGGCGATCTTCAGCGTGCGAACTGGGTTGCGCACTTCGTTGAGCACATACGCGGCGTTGTTCCAGCCCGTGTAACTATTGAGAACTTTGAAGAGCGCCGTTGCGTAGGGGCCGGATGATGTTACGGAGCCGGCGAAAGAGTGGCGGAAGGAGGCGTTTGGGTCGGGAATTGAGTGAACGCGGCCTGAGAGCACGACCCAGCCGGTCTGATAGTGTTAATCTTGGTGTTCTCTTGACTTTATAGGGGCCGAATAAGGGAAATGGGAGACAGGATACCTACCACAACTATAAAGACAAGAATTATAATCTTCACGCTACCCAACAGATTCATAAACTGCACTCCCTGCCCGGGAAACAGCGTATGCAGCAACGTACAAAACACAATCACGCCTGTCGCGATGCCGCGCTCCGCCCACTCGGACGCGCTATGTCCAGCCGCCACGACGATGTTGCTGGCGAACACGATGCACCCGCTCGCCGTGAAGCCCAGCAGCACGGCCTGCGTTGAGAAAATCACCGTCGCCAGCAGCTTCGGCGACTTGTATACGGCCTCCAGATAGACCTTCTCGCCGCCCGACCGAGGGAACATGCACCCGAGTTCGAGCCATACGCACAGGCCTGCGAACGCGAGCAGTAGTCCCAGCACCCAGAGCATCAGTGCGGCGCCGATGCTGCCCACCGAGGTGGTTACTGATGAGGGCGTCGAGAAGATGCCTGTGCCGATGATGCGGCCCACGCTGTCGGATGTTAGTTTAGATCTTGTAGCTTTTGCGTGTAGCTTCTGGCTATCATAGCAAGTGAAGGAGAAGAAGGGGTAAATGCGACGGGCACAGAGGAAAGAGGAGGGAGAAGTACATTAGGAAAGTAGTCGAGAATAAACCCAAGTGCCGTCCAAGTCCTCCAGCCGTGTCCTCCTCGAAACTCAGCTTGCCCGGCTCGACGATGCGGTCGGCTTCGGGCTCGACATCGCTGCTCTGCGGCGTCAGTCCGTCGCTCTCCTTGACGTACGCCTCCTTGGTCGCCGGCGCCGCCCCCGTGGCATCTACAACTCCCTTCGCCTCGCCCGAGTCGTTTGCGCTGCGCACCCGCGCATTGGAGCGGCTGAAGATGGACATCTGGGCGATTATCGAATATCCGGATTTGAAGGCTCAGGACGGTGGTTTTCCTGATTGGATTCACAGGGCACACACCATCGAATTTATATATCTGATAATATATGTTTGCTTTTTCTTTTTTTCTGATTTCTTTTTCTTCCTGGTAGGGCAGGGCCCGTAGGGATATTTCGTAGTTTTACTTTCTTTCAAGGTGCGCGATTCCCCGCTCCAATTGCGTCTTGCGGAAGCGCGATATCGTGATATTGGGACCTAGGATCGCGTGCTTGGTCGCCTCGGAGTTCAAGACTTTGGTCTGTGGAGCCGAGTGCTCGATCCGCGGAAACTGGTTCTTTTTTTTTTGTGGATGGATTGTAGAGAACATAATGGGGAGGGGGTTGTGTATGAATGTGATGGTAAGGGGATGCGTTGGAGTATGTGGTACGGAGTACGTAGTCTGCGGAAATGATGTGATGCAACTCATGCTGTATCACAACCTCCATCTGAGAGATCTGCGCATGTAGATGCAACCTTACGAATCTCATGGCATACACTGGCTACTGCGGGAGTAAGCATGTTGTTCGTGCAAATGAAGCATATCTTACGCAATACCAGCTGCGTTGATAGATAAGTCCTAGTATGTTTCTCTGCCGTCGTCGTACTTCACATTCAAGACATCCAATCCAATCCAGTCCAAGCATCCCTTGCCTCCCCCAGAAATAAGCTTCTGCCGCATAGCTCCACACAACTTACCCATCACCGGCGCACACCCAACCACAACCAAGCCAGCCAGCGCGCCCAAGTCTTTTCGTTCGACTCTCCCGTCGACAAGACGCTGAAAATCGTGGCTGAACACGCCCAGCCCAGTCCGATAAGTCGCAACGATTGAGTCGTAGGTGCCTCTTAGTGTCCGCAGAGATGCCGAGGCCCCATAATCGCCCTTCCGCGATAGCTTATTGCAGGCACGACGGCGTGGGTGGGAGGGACTGGGTGGGTTCGTTGTTTGTGTTGCTATGGTTTGTAGCTTATGTGGGTATGGGTGTGGGGAAATGAGATTGAGGCTGATCTAATATGCTTATGATAATGTTATAGTTTTGGTGGATGTACTGTGGCTGGTTGATATGATTGGGATATTTTCAATAGAAATATAGACAACTTCTGTACTTGACATTGGTTCTTAAGGGAATCAGATACAATCCTAGAACTACACATTAAGAAATATCCTTATCTCAACAGCTACATCTCACCCAACCATCCCCAATAATTCTTTGCAAGCCACACCCCCCAAGATTCAAGAGCGGGATTCTAGATACACACTAGTTCGTCTACTACCACTCCCTACCTTCTTGCAACGTCCATCAAAACAGCATCTTCACTTGGTCCTAGCCTCTGTTTCTTCAGCAGGTCTCCAACACCCACACAAGATACATGAAACCCGATAGTTATCAGCAGCAACAAGGAGTTTCGAGCGAATTCGGGAGAGAGAACAGCGAAAGCAACTTTCAAGCAGACAAAGATTCTCGGCAATGGCATTCTTTATCGGCTGAGCGGACAGGATGGATTTATGTCACTAGTTGAAGCGTTTTGTCTAACTGAAGTGAGACGGTATGTGTTATGATAAGGCTATTTGACATGTCACTTTGAAGCTCGGCATGGCTTTCACGTTTTGAACTGCTACTGAGCTATGTTTTAGGTGCGGCCCATGCCTCAAGAGGGTTTGCAAATGGTGGGGAGCAGAGCATGGTGAGCTACTTGTCGAGTCCCCGGAGAGGTAGTGCCTAGTGCAAGCTCGTGTTGTTAGTTAGGAATCCCTTCCTTAAGCGATGAATGAACTCAGCCATAGCAAGCAGGTAGAAGGTATTCAAACTATGTGATCAGGGCTTCGACAAGAAATCTATGAAAGAAAGAAGGGAAAATGAAAATGAAAGGGAAAGCTCTAGGCTTTGCAATACTTCCGAATACACTCAATAAGAGGTCTTCTTGTTGCCTTGGCATCAAAGACCTGGGCATGATCAAGCCCCTCAAACCAAATAACATTCAGATCCTCTTCTGTCCACTCATTACTCTTGAATCCCTCATCACTTCCGTAACTGCCTGTCAGGTACCTACCCACAGCCTCTGTATTCACAATCAAATCCTGTCCCGCCAGACTGACTGTCACTTGCCTACCCCCAATATCCTCCTTCCACAGCACATTCTCATTCCAGAAGAAATGCCTCGACAGCGTATGCGAGACACCCATATCCATGGATGCGAAATAAAACAGTTGATGCTCGTTCGCGGCATGCGGTTTGCGGCGCGTGAAGTTGTATGCCACGTCAGGTAGATGCAACAGAATCGACACCGGGTCGATAAGAACAATAGGCCCAATAAGCGGTGCCGTACGAGCATCTTTGAGTAGATGAGTAGAAATGACAGATCCGTAAGAGTGGCTGACCAGTACACACTTCTCCCATTTATGTAACGCGAGAATAGCTTGGATCTCAGCGCACATGGCCTCCTTGCCGAGAGCAGCGTGCGTGATGCGAAATGACACGGGCATGATTTCGATGGCGATGATGCCGACCTGATCGTTCGGGTCGGAGGACTCAATGCTCGAGACCGAGTTCAGCTCTGAGATGAAAGAGGTGTAGGGGTAGAGGCCGATGCCTATACCGTGGATGAAAAGGACTGGCAGACGTGTCTTGGAGGTGTGTGGACGGTGCCAGTACGTCGTATGCTTTGCTGGCGAGGTCTTTCGCGCGAACAGGGTCTGTGGGCGGAAGGGGAAGAGCGTGAAGAAGCGGGAGTGTGAGGAGCGATGGAAATGGAATCCTTGGCAGAGGAGTTTGATATATGTTAGGAGATCGACGAAGAAGACGCACTGCACAACACTGTTAGCTTTACTCCTTGTAGGCGTTTGGAGAGACGAACGAAGTACCAAACCAAGCTGCGATGCAGCATGGCCGGCTTGTCGAGTGTCAGGCGTAGGCACTTTGCATTTCCCCGGCCAGGCTCAATCCTTCTTCCAAGCAGCTTCTCTACATCGCCAATGTACTCCTCCAATTCCTCATCGTCATCGCCCGGTGGCCCGCCACGGTTGAAAAACGCCCACAGAAGGAATTCTTTCAGGTTCTCTCGCTTGATCTCCTGGGCCGGCGAACCCAAGAACCATTTCTGGATGTAGGCTTCAACGTCTGGAATGTTCTGGTTGCACCGATCGTACAGTTTTTTGCGTTCGGCCCTCGTCGGTGCAGGCGGATGCTTTGCATCTTTTTGGAGGTACAAGCGGTATGGCAGATAGCCAAAGAGGTAGAAGAGCGATTCAGCAAGCGCAATGCCCTCTACAATGAGAGGGAATCGATAGGCCGTTGCGCGAAAGCCGTACACCGAGATGATGAAGATGGTGTAAGAAATGCATGCTGGTGCGAGGTAGTGCAAGCCCACAATGCAGAGTTGGATCAAGATGGAATCGCACAGTGAGGTGCCGATCATGGTGGATTATGAATGCCAGGGTGCGTGAACTGGATGGGAATTTCGACTGTTGTCGGGAGAAGGGTTCGTGATAGATTCATGTGGTGGCAGTGATTGAAGAGCTGCACATAAATAGTCGCTCCGATGCAGTATCTGGCAAGACGCGTACGAGTATTTCTGTTGGATCAGGATCAGGATCGAAGAGCGATCGTGGAGTGGGCGGAGGGCTGGATGAGATGATTCAAGTGGATCTCTTGCTCTGCGCATGCTTTTCTGTATGGCTGTCCTTCTCCTCTAGTATGGCATGGCATGTGAGCCCATAAATTATTGTTGAGAGTCGAGCGAGCAGCAACGTTGTTATCTCAATCTCAATCACACCTCATCGCATCGCATCGCATCGCATCTCGGTCTCAGTCTCAGTCTCAGTCTCAGTCTCAGTCGTATTGAATAACATGTGCAATGAGCAATGAGCAATGAGCAATGTGCATAAACACGTCACTCATCACTCTGCCCTTGCTTGAACGCTGCATAACCTTTTGTGCTGGGCTGAGGAACGCGTTTTTGAAGATGATGATGATAAGTTCGTGTCAGACATCGAGACTAACGACACAACTGCAACGAAACTCGCTTTTGATGGGACTTGTTGCTGATTTGATCGATTTATCTAGGTAGATAGTTAGTTATTGTATATAATCTGGCTACAACAAACAAGATTCATATACCTTACCTGCGTAGGTGGGTAAATAAAGGTGATACCACTTTAAGCTTAGCCTTCCTACAATCTATAGCGTTTGTGGAGATTTGCCTGCATATACTACTTATACGTATGGTTGATACTTATTGATTTTAGCATGTGATATAACTAACTAGATATATATCACAGCCCTACAATGCCGAGTACTTGGTATGAATAACTGCTTCCTAGCCAATTGAGAACCTATATGTAGCACATTCAGTTGTTTATCTTTTTTATTTTCCCTTGCTTTTGACTTTGCCTATGTATGTTTATATCTAGTCATATAATATATCCGTTCAACGGCCACCAGCTAAATTAGCACAACGCACGAACCAGCTCTACCTAAATTAGACTTTATTTTTATCTATTTCCATCAATGACATCGTTGGTTTAATCGAGATGGTTGACTTCCATATATCCTTGGCTGTCAGGGGACAACATATTTATTTTGTTTTCTTGACTTTTCCCTGGTAATCAAAGGACATATGAGATTGCCTTACAATTCCTAGGACTCAAGTAGGAGATTCAAGTAATTACCCTTCTCTTCTCTTGCTCTTCCTCTTATCGAGAGAAGAGAAGAGAGTATCGAGGGCGATATTGAGAGGGAGAGGGAGAGCAAGAGAAGAGATAAGGTAGGTAGTAATCCTTCCCCTACCTCTCTATCTTACGTCGAGTTCACCAAGTAGATACTTCTAACTCACTCACTTTCACCCTTGCTTGCGTTTCCCAATGCCTTATATAGCACAACAAGCAGAAACAACCACCAAGTGGGGGACGCTCCACTGGCCGAGTGGACATTCAGACATCGCAATGATCACTCAACAACGAAAACCTTCCGTTGTCTGGTTCGAGCACCAAAGCTCGAGCTCGTAGAAGGGCCCGTAAAAGGGGAGGATGTAGGGGGTCCCGGGTTCAATCAAACCTGGGAAAACACCACCCGAACCTTTTGCCTTTTTTTCCTTTTTCTTTTGGCTTTTCTGTTTTGTTTTTTTGCTGTCCTTTATCTTTCTTCTGCTGAACTAGCTACCTAGGTATATAAGTAGAGGAAGGATGACCACCTACTCTACTTTACCTGTTTTATTTCTTTCTCTCTCTTGCTTACTCTCTTGGAGTAGAGGGGAAAGGGGAAAGGAAAAGGGAAAAGAGGTGATTGTTGCTCCCCTACTTCTATTTCATAGCTAGTTCAAATATACAATATCAAAAATCAGACAGGCATTACATTCACGGCAGACGACTGTAGCTTCAACCTCGTATTATCTCAGTAGGGATACATCTCAGCGCTATAGTTCTAAGGGAACTGCTAATACTGCAAATCCATGCTAAAGTTGTCAATCCAGCTTCACATCCTCTCAAAGAACCTCTCTTGCAGCATCGCCCACACTCCTATACTCAAGTCATGCACATCCTGTTACCTCAACTCATCAACATTCCAACATCTCGCGGTAGTCCATCCAGTTACTACAACGTCACTCTTCTATCTCTCTCCATAACATCTTTAAGCTTTTGGCAGTCCGGACATAGCGACTTTAAGACTTTGCGTTGACTAGTTTCGAGGCAGTTTTCCTTGTCGCCCTGCTTTCTTGCATTACACTCCCAGACTTTCGCGAGAGAACTGGTGTGACCACAGCTGGTGAAGAGAGTATCTGCGTAGTCGCACATCTTGTAATCTATAATCTTGATGATTTCAGGTTCGAGCAGTTGGCAGATATTGAAAGGTGTTGCCTTGAGTAGAGCAGTTGCTTCAATACTAAGCAAAGTCTGGGGATGTAAGGTGGAGCCGTGCTAAGGGAAAACCGCTGGTTATATAGAAGAATAGAGAGTTTACACGTATGGTTTTGGGTTTTTATTGCTCAGCCTATCGAATCGCGGCTTGAGGCCATTAGTCACATATTGGTAGTTCATAAGTCTGCACTTCAAGAAACCAACGATACAAGTATGAGTGTAAAACCAAGCTTTACCCAATATCTACGGGACTATGTACAACTGAACAACGAACTCCCTGACAAACAAGCCACGAACCAAGATCCAAGCCTCAAGAAACCAAAGATCCTCTACCACAAGATCCCCTTTGCACTTTCCTCAACCCCACCTTCTCCGCATGCTGTACGGCCTCAACATATCCCCATCTCCCGCTTTTCTCCATCACCTAGATCCGACTACTCAACCTTCTTAGCATCAGCGCCCTGTGGTTTCTCGGAATTCAAACGCTGCAGAGCCTCTTGATTATCCTCGGCGACCTTGGTGGCTTCCTGACACCACGGACAGGGACCATCTATGTATCGAGTACCGGGACCCTCGTAATACCAGGGGGCATTCTTGTCTTTCCAGCCAAGTACGATGTGGCCGCAGGAGAAGCGCATGTCGTCGTAGTAGCACATTCTAAGGGGTGTCTGGAACGGTTGCACTGATGGGTCTGTGTATAGTCGTGTTTGATCGGGATCGATGAACAGGTGGTGCTTTTGTAGTGCTTCATGGAAGGCAGATGGAGGTGAATGCAATACTGAGAACTCAAGGGTTTATATAGGGTTCAGAATTCCTGTTGCTCGCGCGTTCACTTGATTTGATGACTCCCTGACCAATTACATAGCACATAGCCAAAATCAAATATACTCTCGTAAGCCTTGTCTAGCTATCATGCATGATTCGTGAGAACTATTCTGCTGGTTTGCGGTTAGTTTTGAGTAACTATGCACATATGAAATTCCATCATTTCTCATGAGGCCCTGGATGATGTAGTGCACTTTGACTTCTGAAAGCACGAGACAGCAACGAGCCCTCAAGATTGATGTCGTTCTCTCCGCTCTGATTCTAAATCTATGTTGTCGTTTTAAGTCAGGACATAACTAACCCGGGACGTTCCCTTACTCCTCGAAATTTTCTTCACCTTCGTCTCACCACACAATTGCGTCGTCTCAACATGCGTTCCTCCACAAGGATACGCTTCTGCTCCAACAATGTTGACCACCCGAAACTTCTCCCCCGCTGGCACCAGAGTCCGATCGGGAATCAAGCGTTCAAGTCCATGCTTCCGGAAATCCTCTTCATCCCACCAGTCAATCTCAACAGGCATATCAGCCGCCACATACTCATCGATTTTCTTCTGAATCGGCTCCTTCCATTTCCCCTCAATGAGTCCCTGGAACTCACAAGCCGCCGAGTCGGGGAAGTGCGATGCCTTCAGCTCATCGAAACCCTCGATTTCCTTCTCCAGGAGATGCCTGACCGCAGCGCCCAGCACGTGGCCGGCGGTGTGCAGGCGCGAGAACAAAAGGCGCTGCTCAGCATCGATCGACTGCTCGACGGCATCGCCTTTGTCGAAAATGCCAGTGTCCGCCGAAAGCTCGGTCGCACGGCTGGCGAATCGTCCAAAGTGCATGACTTGGCCGTCGCGGACGGCATCCATGCGCACAGCCGTCACGGCGAAGCACGTGCCGGATGGACTCGTCATCGTGCCGACATCTGAGGGCTGACCGCCACCTTGGGGGTGGAAGATGGTTTGTTCCGTGACGACGACATGATCATCCTCACTTCCTTGTTTGAAGAGCTGGCGGTTGCTTTCCTCGAGGGCAGTGAAAGGGAGGATGGCGGTCACGATTGTCTGGAGGGTGTGGAGCTTCGCATCGTGCTGGAAGGCTAAGTAGGTACGGGCTAATGAGGCCATTGTCCCCAAGAACGAGGAGCAGATCCGGAAAAGGTTTGCGAAGCTACAGTGAACTGGTCGAACAATGATTTTTTTCTTTTCCAGTCGAAGTTTGGAATATTACAGCGGTCCGACCACTCAAAAGTGGCGGACATGAAAAGGGAGTTTTGCCCATGGGGTAAGGTAGACTAAGTTTGAACCCAAGACCCCCTACATCCTTCCCTTCTATAGGCGAGCATTGATGCTCAAACCAAGCAGAAGTGTTGTTTTGAGTGGTCAATACAATTTCTGAACGACCACTTACTGTTTGTTTATGATTATTGTGCTACATATCCCTAAGGTATTAGGAGATGTGAAGGTGAAAAAGCCACGAATACGCTTATTTGTTCTGTATTTGAAATGCTGACACAGCTTCGAGAGCACTTGCAAACCCTCTTGGATCACCAACCCACGAGCCAGGGAGATGCAGGATGGTTAATTTGGAGGTCGAGATATTGTGCTCACTGGTTCACTCAAACACATTTCTGACAATAGGGATAGGATGCAGCCCGGTGAAGTTTGTTAGTATAAAAGGAGCAATTGAATTATCAGATGTTCATATCTTCTCAGCAACTATGTAAACAGCATCATATAATCGCTGGTCAAACAAAATGGAACGGGCCAGAAACATCACTCATGCCAACGGACCTCTTACAATCCCTCAAATGGATTATCGAATTACGAATAATTAACTAAACAACCACGCTCACCAGTTTCAAGAAAGCAATCAAGCCGCGTCCTCAACAATAACATCTGCCGCCTTCTCGGAGATCATATAGATAGGCAAAGCGATGTAGAAACCTGGGATCTTTGGGAAAACACTCGCATCAACGACCCTCAGGCCATTTGTACCTCTGACTCTGAACTTCGAGTCAAGTACGGCCATCGGATCATCATCAGCACCAATGGGGCAAGTGCAACTAGCATGATGGCCCCAAGCCTCCCTCTTGATGAAATCCTTCATCTCCGCCTCGGTGCTGACATTCGTACCGGGCCAAACCTCCTCAAAGTCGCCACTGAGAGGAATCAAATCCTTGAACATAGTACGGGAGAGCTCCATCGCCTCATAAACAGCCTGGAGATCTTTCTCGTCACCACCGTCAACGGTATTTCCCTCATCGAAAGAACGGAAGTTGATGAGCGGCATGTCGCGCGGATCCGTCGACTTGAGCGTCACGGAGCCGGCATTGTTGTGTGAGTGTGCCTTGAGCACAATCCATGTCCAGTGTTTTGCGTCCTCGAGCCCAATCGACGAGTAGTTGGTATAGTACCCCTTGAAGTATGCAGGGGCGCCAGAGACCAAGATGTCTGGGTCATCAGTGGCGGCGGCTGCTGAGGACTTCTTGACAATGGCGATGGCGATACCGTTTGTGGCGTAAACTCCTGGGTTGAGGGGTTGGTCCTGCCATTGCTCAAGGCAAGGATCTGGCATCGTCTCCATGAAGGTGCATTCGCTGGTGATGACGAAGTCTGTCGGCGATTTCCCGACAAGACCTGTCTCGTAGCGATCTTGGAGATTGGTTCCTACGCCCGGGAGGTCAACGACCACGGGGATATCGAAGCTTGAAAGCTCTTCTTTCGGTCCCACTCCGCTGAGCTTGAGTAGCTGTGGCGTATTGAAAGCTCCGGCGGCTAGGATGACTTCGCGAGTGACATTGACGCTTCCTGAACCTGTAGCTGAGGCACTTCCTGAACGGGGATCGGCACGGTACAGGCTTTGACCACTGAGAAAATCAACACCAACTGCTGTTGGAGTGTCT
Organism: Xenosphaeropsis pyriputrescens; assembly: GCA_022609375.1. Taxonomy (NCBI): domain Eukaryota; kingdom Fungi; phylum Ascomycota; class Leotiomycetes; order Phacidiales; family Phacidiaceae; genus Xenosphaeropsis; species Xenosphaeropsis pyriputrescens. Next base: position 637,849 of record JAGKQE010000001.1, on the reverse strand, counting down.
TCGTCGGAGAAGCGGACCTTGGTGACAAGTGTGTTGTATTTGATGTCGAGATGGTACTTGCGAGAGCCATCAGAGTTGGTGGCATTTGCGGTATCAAGAATGAAAGCTCGAGGACCGGTGCGGTGAGAATCCTTGACAGCGAGAGGGACTTGGAACATGCCAGTGATTGCGTCGCGACCTGGTAGACCAGAGTTGATATCTTCTGTGAGGATTTGCGCCAGACCAGTGACAGTTGTGAGTAAAGATGTAAGGATAGTCTTTCCCATTGCCGTTGCAGCGGAGATGATCAAAGACAGGAGCTTCCAGTCCTCTACGACTAATTCAAGGTTCGTCAAAGATGTTGTCAGCCAGCCATCATATCCATGACCCACAACGCTGCTGGGTAGATATTCGTTCTTTTCCAGACGTTCGAAGTATTTTCTCATAAGGTCAGGAGTCCAACTTTCGTCGCCAGTGATATTTGCAATCTGTGTGATATTAGTATTTGACTCCTGAACAGACCGATTTCACCACGTACGTTAGTCCAGTCACTTTCATGTGGATAGATAGTGATCATAGCATTGTGAGCTGTGCAGCCACCAAGCGTTCCAGCACGTGGATATAAAATTCCTAAGGGAGTCGAGCCGGCAGGCGGTTCGGTACCGACATAGAGTTCGCCCGAAGGAGTCTCCCAAGTCATCTTGGTGTCTTCCTCCTGTCTGGTTTGATTGTCGTAATGCTGAACAAAATAGTCCCATTTCATGGGATCATATTCGCTGGACTGCAATTGTAATGCAGGCACTTGTTGACGAAGAGCTTCACCTTGATCATCTCCAGCTTCGATCAAGAGAGTCTTGTAACCAGCGATAGCTAGTCTTGCAGCGAGAGGTCCACCTCCAGCCCCAGAACCAACGACCACATATTCATAGTCTTCGAGCCAAGTAGTGTTGGTAGTACGATGTAAGTTTTGGTGTCTGGTGTTCGAAGTAGGCGTAGAACTAATGTTATGTATGAGCCTTTGCACCCAACCTGAATAAATCTATCCACTTACATAGTTGGGGTTATTAAAGAAAGGGCAGTAACCAAGCCAACCGCTTGGGAAAGGAACATCATAGTGAACCAGAAGAATGAGTGACAAGAAAAGTTAAAAAGGAATGGCTATGGAGAACAGCAGAATAGAGGAGTAGAAAAGTTATTTGAGGTTCTTATTTACCTTTCCAGCTGACTACCAGCGACATTGTGTACAACAATCGACTTACCATTGCATACCACAACGATGAAGCATCGTACTGGGAAGGGTGACATTAGGAGGTGTCAATAAGGATGAACTCGTGAGTGCTGATCTTCCAGGGTAGCATTTACTACCCCGGGTTTTCCCAGCAAGCACCAGATGGCCAGCGGTGCCAGTAGGCCAAATCTCTTCAGCGTCACCCAAGACATCAGCCAGAACTCTAATGATCCGTACGAGGCGTCCGTTTGATGCGTGCCCCCTAAAGGTCCTGGTACTTCCGGGAATATGTGTTGGTGCTCCTCAGAAACGAGGTTGGTTTTCAGTGGGTGACCTCCGCGGCGACAGCGATATCTCCATCCTATGGTGTGCTCCACGCATCAAGTAATTTAACGGCCCTGCAACTGACATACAAGGGGCAGGTGAAGGCGAACCCTTCGTGCCCCCGAATGAAGATCTACATATCAATGTCTGTTGGAGAAAAGCATGTTCGTGAGATGGGGTTGCATGGTAGACAGTTATTCGTTACGCTTGGAGCTGGCATGTTGTCGATGTTGTGTTGGGGTTTGCACGGTCTCTTGTCTCGGCAAGGTACCCTGCCTATTACCTATCCACTTCGTGACTGCAGCGCTTAAGGGCCACCCTCCTGAGCCGTATTACCACGCGTATTTAGCCGTTGGTCTATCCATACATTTGACTTCAGAAATGCCGAGATAGGGTTGGATCGACATCCGCTCTGTTGGTTGTACATGGTGTGCAGACATGGTTCATGGAAGCTGATGGGCTGGAGGGATGTTTTCATGAAGTTTGATAAGATGCAGAGAGATACATTCACGTAACAGGAATCAATTCCCAGGAGACATGAGGCATGTCCTTAGTTTAGATGATGGCTGACAAGCCTTATTTTAAAATAAGGCTGTGCAAGGAATTCGAGTCAAGTCTAGTGACTTATCAGTCTTGAGAATTTGCTGATGTCTGACATGACGACGAAGGGATGTGTCTGTGGATGTTCAGAGCCTGCTATTCGTGATATCTAATGCACGAGAGTGTGTTCCCAGAGACGGTATGACACAAGGTGAACAGCTGGGAATGCATCTCGCTAGAATTCTATGACAATGGTTCTAGGATGAGCCGTGCAATGTCATCGAAAGATAATTTTGGTATCAAATGGTCGTTGTACTGTAGAGTGCCCAAGAATAGAACCGTCCCAAACCCAAATCCAGAAGCCACCAAGACATAACTGAACAAGAACAATAGCGATAAACTAGAAATCAAAACCAACCAACAAAACCAAAAAAATGAAATGCTCAAGTTTTGATTTCCTTCCCGGCCTCCATGTCAACCAGCTGCACAAAAGACTCATCCCCAGCAGCTCTTGATGCTCTCCAGGGCTTTTTGCTGGCGATTTGTAATTTCGAGCTCGAACTCAGGCTTGCGTTCGTTCCCTTTGATGTAAATGCACTTGGGAAACGCGTCTTTAGGAGTGCACGAATGGCAGGCATGCAGGCGCAGATAACACCAACGTGGATTTCAATGGTGCTCCAATAGCCAATGCGGACATAGTCCTCTATATATCAGATCAGCGATATGTATGTTAAGCCAGTAAAATAGAGGACTTACGTGTAACGTTCGTGGTGTTCGAGAACTGAATGAGTGTTTGTAGTCGGAGGACACTGACAATAGTAACACTTTTGTCCATCAACAATCTGTGGTATATATGAGAGGGAAGGATAGTCAACTTACAAAAATCCAACACTGAACATGCTCAGAATCTGTAGCTTCTTCTTGCCAGACATCTTCAAGCCCCACAGCTCGGGTAATGGCAAGCTGAGCGTACAAACATCCAAGACGATATTGAAGGCCGCTGAAAGCCAGCCTTGCAAATTGATGTTGTTGCAATGACCAGTGTGCTCTCCATCCCAGCGATGCCAGGCCAGGTTGATAGGACTACATTGCCAGATAGATACAGCGACAAATGAAATCATGTAGCCTACATTGGCAGCAATGAGGATATACGCCCCAAGTCTCAGCTTCTTTGCAGGGAAGATGCGGAGATAGAAACAGAGGATAGATATCTTAGTGATGGGTAGCGCTGAGAGATACATGAGTTCGTCCCAGAAGTAAATCTTTAATTTGTTAGTTGATTTTTCTTCTTGTTCTGAGGGTGTTGGTACCTTGAGAATAGCAGTTATGTTCCTGAAGCTCACATTCCAGATATCTTTACCAAGACCATGGTCGGCCACTTGATTCTTATTAGTGATGGTTACAACAACAGGAGAGTATCAACTAACGGATAACTGACAGACATGAAAGCGGAATCACCATGCACTATGAGAAATCATCAGCATGCGGTTCGGTGGACGTTGGCACAAGGGCTTACCATTGCAAGAGAGATCATATAATCATCCCAACCAAACCCCGTTCTTGATTTTGCATACATTCGCAACACGTATGCTATTATGGCAAGAACCAATCCAACAATGCCAGTGACTGAGACCAATTTGGTTCTATCCTCTGCTTTGACCCCGCACGTAGTGTACGAGTACTTTTGCGTGGCTGCGATAGTTAGTATCCTTACATCAAAGATAACTTCTTCTGCAGCACATACTCAAAGCCTCCTTTATCGTACAGTTCTGGCTAACACATAAAGTGATTTGATCTGATAACTGTGCGTTCAGGCAGACGCATGCAGGATCTGTGAGTGAACATGTAGACTGAGAAACCAGCTCTTTCATGCAAAGCAGCTGCTCAAGTCAGTGACTAGATAGTGAATAGTATATACTCGAGTCAACTCACAGCGCATGTGGGTAACTCTGTAAGGCTAACAGCCGTCGTATCTGCTACAACAACGGTTGAGAAAGCGAAAACTGCCGCAAGACTCCAAAAGGCTCTCATATTGCAGCGTAAGTATAAAAGAAGAACTAAACGAAGGGCTGAAAGAATGGCAGGAAAATACTCAAAGTTCTTTTGGCATAAAACACTCTATTATGTTCACATAACCTTTGGTGATCTCAGTTGCAACAGGGGCCTCGAAGTGGCGAGCATGGATGCATTCTGGTCAACATTCTTGAACACGTGGATCTTCCATGCTGAAGGTCGTAGTCAATTACACTGCGTCAGACATATCACAATTCGCTTTCTTTGTGAAATTCTGGAGTAGAAACTATTCATGGAAGGGATCCCCATACCAGATACTTCAATTGCACTCACAGGGCACACTCATTAATATGCACTCAAGGAGTGCAGAAGAGAGATTCATGAGCTCTTCTGATCGTCACTCGCCCCTGCTGAAGCTTCAAGTTATCAGCCCGGGATCTATCCACCTAGCCGGGTAGGAAATGATGCCCAGCGAACCTCATCAAGGGGCCGAGAAAAATCCTCTTGAAACGGGGTTCTGTTGATAGGAAAAGCTTGGCTCTTCCCAGGACCTGCATTAGGAGATTGGTAGATATCCAACGTGTCCTCCAACGACGAGGCTTTTCTGGTTTCCGATGCATCCAGCCCACGGATGTGAAAGCTCTCGGCGAACGACACAAATATTCATAGATCTCGTATGGAGATTTGAGTAGCGTCTGGAAGAAACTGGAGAATCGGGACTCAAGCGCGCAGCAGTAATGATTGGGACACGCACGCAACAGACAACGCTTTGATACTTCCAAGTAGGAGGAACGTTAAAACGCAATCTGGTAAAGATTGACATGACTCGAGTCGCTCGCATCCTGGCACTTTTCTAAGACTTCTCTTGATGCCATGGAATAGGTATGTTCGAAGATCCACTCTCTTCATACTCCTGTGTTTCCCTGTGCAAACTCTAGGTTGAATTACACAATCTGGTCGTGTAAGTTGACTAGGTAGGCTTATTCGTGTAGAATAGCAAGTCATCCCTTGCGGGAATGGGACAAGGTGCTTTGCTAGCTTGTTGGAAGCAAATCCTTCGTTCCGGCCCTTGTGTACATGCTCTACCCCCGGTATGTTTGGTAGGCTAGGTAAGTATAGGTTAGTACAAATTCAATACTACGTAAACCACTGCGAGCTGCTACTTACAAGTACAAGTAGCGTACTTGTACGAATATACCGGGGGTAGAGTACTGCAACTCATAGCATGCATAATACATATGTACAGTACATGACTAGTACTGTACCTGTACTACTTGTACTACTTGTACAAGTAAGCACCTGTACAAGTACACATGTCAAGTACACATGTATGCACGTGCTCTGACTAAATCGGAGAATTTTCCGGCCGCCAAGTCCGAAGCCGATGATGGTCTTTTCCGTGTCCGTGGCTAATAAATAGGTCGGCTTGTCGGGTAATGATTCCCAATGATAGCGCTGCCCAGTTGGCGGGGAAATTTCCCGTTACGTGGCGTTGGGGTGGGGTAACGGTCATTTTACATTTACATAGTACGTCGTTCTGTAGTACATAATAATCATTTCGACTAATTTACAGTTTACAGTCTACAGTTTACAGTGTAGAAAAGTGCTTGGCCACAAAGGGTGGTGTATATAAGGCTATATCTTTATAAGTCTTAGCTTGACATCTAACAATATGTATACAAAAACAAAAGATAGCCCTAATTAATTGCTTCGAATTCATATCCATATCATGCAGTGCTACAATACAAAACCATTAAGTTGTATCAAATAGTAAATAATGAGTTTTGGTGTGTTTTGGCTACTGTACAGAGACTTTTGACAGCCCACTGTATGAATCAACTACAACGATTAATTAATTGCTGGATCCAATACTGCTGCTTAAAAACTCGTTGATTAATCCATTCTGTTGGTATTTCGACTCACTCAACAACTGCAGCCTTCACAGCCTCTACGGTTGTAGGAACCATTTCCCATGGTCGTAAATATTACCCCTGATTATGCCAAGGACAATCCTGGCCACTGATGAACGTTGGTCAACCAGCGCGAAAGGTCAAGCTCCAAAGTCTAAATGCACTCACTCCCTTGTCGGCTTCGTTGCCAGATGCCCAATAATCCCTTCTCCTTTACCAGGACCTCCGTATGGGTTTTCTGCACCGAATCCTTCCATAATGAATCGCATTCAACGACGGCCCCATCAACACGGGGGCCTAGCTGTCCGCACAATCTCCATCTCCATTCGAATGTCCATCGGCAAGATCTGGTATATGAAATTCCATATCATTGGGACCTTTGAATCTGGTCGTCGGAGCCGAGCAACGGGGTCATGACATGGCTTTGGACTGCGTAAAGGGCTTGGGGAGGAATTTCTCCGAAGTTGGTTGCTGACACTGAGCAGCGAGGATGTGAAATGGCCCTAGCTCCTTTTTCGTAATTCGAGAACATTTCCAAGCCACTCCATCACTGCTGCGATTCCTCCCCTGGAGGACCGGGCAAGTCAGATACCAGCTGTTACTAAGCCGCTGATCTGATCCTCAGTTTAGATCACAGGCTTTATCCGTGAGGACCGCAGTATTCTTTATTTCTGTGCCTAATTTGCATCATTGGGGGAGCTGAGACATCTTGGAAGATGAATTCACGTTACCTATATTCCTTATAGCCCTTGGCACAGTGACCATGAAGCACTCTTCCCACTCAAATCCACGTTCTTTTTGATAATCATCACGTTCTTTACCTTTCACTGATACTTTCCTTACACTATGAGAGCTTCTACACTCTCTTTCATTCTTTGTGCCTTAGTGGGCGACAGTTTTGTTCAAGGTACACCAATACTTGGAGAGAGACTGTTAGTCAGCTCTTTAAGTGATCCCATTGATGGTAAGTGTAACTATTTCCAAACGATAAGGAAATACTTAAGAATTGTTGTAGTATCTGGCGATCATGCCTTTGAAGCACCAGACTTCTCATCTGGAGACCAGCGTGGGCCTTGCCCAGGACTGAATGCACTTGCAAACCACAACTTTATTCCTCACAATGGCGTGACCAGTGTAAGTGTCTTAACTCATGGTACATATACACAACTGACAGATTGTAGCTTCTTGAGGCTGTGACCGCTATCAATGAAGGCAAGACCACACGTTCTCAGCGTTATGAGCTTGAGCTGATTGAACAACAGTGTATGGTATGAGTGTCGAGTTGGCTACCGCCCTCGCAGTTATGGGGACGTTTTGGGTCGGAAATCCGCTTTCTCTCAATCCTGGATTCTCTATTGGCGGGAACACGTCAGCATCAGAGAACATTCTTGGGAATGTCCTTGGGCTTGTGGGTTAGTTGGTGATCTCAAGAGTTCAGCATTGATCGAAGAAATACAGTTGCTTACCTAGTGATTGGTCTGTAGGAACACCCAGAGGTCTAGATGGCTCTCACAACTTCATCGAAGGAGATTCTTCCAACACACGCAACGACATATATCTGACTGGAGATGCTTACACGCTCCAAATGGACCAGTTCATGGAGTGGTATGACATGTCTGAGGATGGAACTTGGAACATGAGCGTCATGGCAGAACGTGCTAGCATCAGATTCAACGAAAGCGTTGCAGAGAACCCGAACTTCTACTATGGACCATTTACGGGTCTTATTGCAAGAAACGCAGGCTACGTCTTTGTAGGACGGATACTCGCCAATCATTCTACAGAACATCCTGAAGGACTCCTGAGTAAGCACTACCTTCTTCCAGACTGGCGATATATTGAAGCTGATTGCGACAGCTACGGACGTCATGAAAAGCTTCCACGCCATATCCGGTGAAGAAGGAAATTTCACTTACAACGAAGGCTGGGAGTCTATTCCTGAGAATTGGTACAAACGTCCAGTAGATTACACGCTCTTGGATCTCAATCTTGACATTGTCTCCATGGTGGCACAGTACCCTCAACTAGGAAGGTAAGCTATACTCCCTGAGACTCTTTTTCAGGTATCTTCATGCCCAAACTTGAATACTAACGTATCCAGTGTCGGCGGTAACGTTGGTTCCGTGAACAGCTTCGCGGGTGTTGATCTTGGAAACCTCACTGGCGGAGTCTTCAACTTAGCGGACCTGTTGGAAGGGAACAACCTTCTCTGCTTCGCTCTTGAAGTCGTCAAGACTGTGGCACCGAATTCACTGACTGGTATATTTTCCACACTGAGCGCACCTTTGGACTTTCTTTTCGATGCGCTGCAGACTCCACTTCTGGATCTCGCTTGTCCAGCTTGGAATGATATCGCAGATGGGCAAAGTGTTACAGATGCGCTTACCAATGCTTATCCTGGAGCGGTGAGTGGTGGTGGATTGTAAATACTGTGAGGATAATTCTTCAACTCATATGCCATGCGGCTCTACCTTAGTTGGGGGATGTATATCATTATCTATCATATTTTCTGATCGATCGATCGCCTGTAATTATAATATAAAATTCGTTCGCACTTAGAACCTTCCATTGAAGATCCGCCTCATTCGCGGCCGCCATGTGGTGTGGACTTGTCATGAGACCCTTTGCGAGACATCTGATATCATTTCATCGAAGAATGAGAAATCCGGAATTTGATCTGACGGACAGGAGATTATGGCTTGGATGCAGAGGACGCCCATGATCGGTCACGGACCCGAGCATGCCAGCTGCACCACGTTTCGTGTCGCATCAAGTCATGTCGCGAAGTTTGAAGGTACAGTATTACTGCGCGTGTACGGAGAGAGAGAGAGAGGGAGGCCATTGACATGAGGAGTTCGCAGGTCGCAGGAGCAATAACAGTTGTGGAGCATCGCAGCACCGGGATTCCCTCGCCAGTTTCCAAGCTTGACCTATTTCGAGACGAAATGCTGTCCATCACAATATCTTTACCCAACAGCCTTGCTGTCCTTGAGATCAAATCGACGTGGAGTCCTGCGATATCACGGACCTTGTCGTTGACTCGTTCCTGGCCACGGTAGATTGAGAATTAGGTTGTTCATGCGTCGTGAACATCATTGCCTTCATTGCCTTCATCGCCTTCATCGCCATCACGAAAGAGCTGTCCAAAGCCCCGCTGCTCCCCTCCCATGGTCTGCGACGCGCTATTCTCGGCCCATGCCGAACTAATCCCCGCGCAATTCCTTGATATTTCCTTGATGTGCCCTTCACGCTGTCTCGGGTCGTTGGCTCTCTAGAAACTTACATGAGTAAATACTTACGACTTGGAGCAGGAGCATCGACTTTCACCCTACTTGGACACCCTACAGAGCCGGTGAAGATGCTTCGAAATTTACGAAATTCAGACTCGAGGTAGAAAAGGGGCATCTCCATGGTTGGTCCAAATTTTGAATCCATCGGAGGCGCAGTTGTGAAGCTATACGCATCCAAAGGCTCCCTCGGATTTTCGTGATTCATGACTGAGGGTAACTGTCGAAACTCGTGCTTGCACATCTAACCATCTCAAACGTGACTCGTATGTAAAGTAAGTTCATGCTTAGCTTTCATGCCTTTCTCGTCGATACCTACTTCGCCCAAAGTATCAGAGGATCTTCGGTGATCTTCATCAATCTGCCCCTTTTCAACCTTTTAAACTTTCCAAAACACCAACTCTGTATGGATGGATTCCATGATCACCCAATTTCGAGCACGTTGTGTCTGGCTCTGATTCTGTTCTCCTGGTACTCTTCTCCTGAAGCTGGGTCATCGTGGTGGGCCACATGGTTCACCAACAAGCATATGTGGGGCCTTGTATAAGACATGAGCGTCATGGAAGTTCTACGCATCTTCAAGCTTCAGACCTGCTTCAGCCCTTTCCAGATACCGCTTCAAACTGCAGCGAAGTCGTTATGCGCTTTCAAAGCCGGGACAAATGATGATCACAATGTTACAGGCCGGATAGCTTCATTGCTCTCATAGGGATTCGCAAGGCAACGGCAGTGGTTGTATGTGAGATGGGCGGGACAAGACATCTCGCTGCCGTAGAGAAGAAGATGTTGGTGAGTGCTTCAAGGAGAGACAGGGCAAGTATGATGCCTTTTCATTTCATCTTTCGACCTCTGTTTTTTGCTTATATACCATTCTCAATATCCTTCAAAATCTTCTTTCAGCATCATTCATTCATTCACTCAATTCACACTCATTTGCCAGTCACTCTTTCAAATCAACTCAATCAACCAAAGCAAGCCCAGCAACCCACAACTCAACCAACCAACTTCCATATATCAAAATGCAATTCTTCAGCAAGGCCTTCCTCGCCGCACTCAGCGTCAGCGCTGCAGTTGCCTCCCCAGTCCCAGCTCAGAAGCGTGATGGTTCCGCCACCGTTTCCTCCATCAGCGGAGTCGTAGCCACCGTCGTTACCGACGTCAAGACTCCTATCGCCGGCATTGCCTCTGTTGTCACCGCCGACATCTCAGCCACCTCCCTCGTCCCAACCATCGAGGCCGACCTTGCCAGCATCAAGTCCACCCTCGAGACTGCCATCTCTGACTTGAGCCCACTCCTCGCCAGCGTCGTCACCCTCGTTGAGGACGAGCTCACCGGTCTTACCTCCGATGTGAAGATCGTTGAGGGCGTTGTCTCCAACCTCACCACCACCCTCCAGACTGTTGTCAACACCGTCGAGACTGGTATGTGCTCTTCCATCCCCCCATCTAATTCCTTCACACCAATACTAACTTATTCTCAGGTGACCTTGCCACCCTCAAGCCAGAGATCCAGACCGTCCTCAACTTGATCACGCCATTGGTCAGCCCATTGACCTCCTTCGTCTCCAGCACCCTTTCCATCGTTTCCGGTATTGAGGCCTCTGTCATCACCGATGCCCAGAACGCCGTCAGCTCCCTCGAGGGTGTTGTCAGCAACTTGTTGAGCCCAGTCAACAGCATCCTCGGCTCCATCTTGTAAATGATGCCGATCGTGTCTGCTTCTGCGCTTACCACAGCCTGATTGTCTAGGAGGATAGGATGTTGAGGATACCTGCTCTCTTTTGAGCTTCTTCGGTTCTTGTATTGATATGTTCGGCGATAGTAGTGTTAATTGTAAATATAATGCAAGTCAAGCATGCGAAAGCTGCTCGTGAGCTTGCATGCCCGAAAAGCTTCTTCTTCCTGTTGCTTGTGATTGTGATTATGATTATGATGTTGTGCATAATCTTTTATGCTTGGTATTCTACAGTGCTCGAAATAGACATCAAGGCTTTCAGAGATTCACCGTCTTTCAGAGATTCACTGTCTTTAGTTCTTAAGTGAGTTGTTTGATAGTATTACAGTATGGCTTTGTCATAAATTTCAAGACTGCAATCAACGTGAGAAATACTGAAGGACCACTAATCATTTTTCCAGTATGTTTCAGAATACTACTTACAACTACAGTACTTCCAAGTGTTTGAAATTGATTTTGGAGCTCTAACACATAGATAAGTGTTGTAAACCAACTTGCTTTCATCACATTCGCTATTTCCCCTGACATGTTCTTCATTCTATGCCGCGTTCCATATACTTCGATGAGGTGCGGGAGCTCCAGGAACTTAGAGCTACACGAGTTCAATGTTGGCAAGTGTAATGTGTGTCATAGGTTACTGTGAGTAGCAGCTCCTTCTCTGCACTCTTTCTTGTGCTATAAATACCGAAAAGTTCACAGCTCCCTTCAACTCTCCTTTCATAGTTCGATATCCAACAATCAACTTCAAATTACTACAATCCACCGCGACTATCTCGAACCTTTACTAGCATACCTCAACGCATATCGCAAAAATCGACGCAATGTGCAAATTCACTGAGGTTCATTACGCTTGCGGGCACGCAAGTTGGTATGTCACCGACATGTGTGAAGTAAAGCTTGCAAACCGAAGAGCAACCTGCACTAGATGGATAACTAATGCATTGGAATTTGATTTCTTTTGCGATGATTGCCAACACAGCTTGTACAAGAATGTCAAATGTTATAAAAATTAATGGGGGATCAATACTACATTTCCAAGAAGGCTTAGGGGCTTTGGGATAGGCAGTCTTGAAGGATGGTGGTGTTGAAGATATAGTGATATTTTCTGGAATTACTCACTTTGTACTTTTGCGAGATCTGAGGAGTAAGACTCCTAAAAGGTTTTTTGTACATAGTTTCTTAGATCGTTATAGCATGATTTTCATAATCGATCACTCGAATTTCTCCTATTATGATTGTTTTGCGAGGTGACACTCATAACACTGATCGGAATCAAAACGAAGAACATTGACTACAGTGACATAGTGTTTGGAATTGATAGTCCGCTGGAGTCAAGTTCAAGACCCTACCAATATATTTTTTATTTTAGCCATCAGTTTCTTCCAGTATGTTGTTTGCTATGTCAAAAACAATCCAATCGATTAGGGTACCGCGTTACTTAGTAGCTAGCTATTCTGGCTCTATCGCAAATATAAACCGCCCAGCTTCTTCCTGTGCTCTTCATATCTTGATCAAGGCTAGCAAGCGCAAGTGTTTATTTTCAAAAGCACACTGTCGAGACTTAATAAAAAATTGTGGAGTTTTCCAAACGTTAGTTTTGAGCCGTTTCTAACGGACTTACATCTATTTTGTTTCAGCAACATATTTTCGAGTTGCTGATCATTGCAACGTGTAGTTGAAATTCTGTGGACTCCTTAGGTACCAAGATATATACACAAAAATATGTGTATCAGTATTTGCATTGTAATTTACGTGAAGCCAACTGACAACTTGAGTTCCTAGATCATTCAATCGTACTCATGATCGGCTTATATGAGCAAAAGATTCCATCAGATATTCATATCGTTGCCACCCCTCAAATATTCACCTTCCTAAATACACCACACACCTCACCGCTCTTCTCCAAAACATCCCTTCAATACTCTCCACGTGCTTAAGCAACAGTGTAAACCCCCGAAGCAGAAGCAGTCGGCGCAGCCGGCAAAGTCTGCGTCTCAGAAGCGGCACCAGAGTAGAGAGTAGGTCCAGGGATGACATAAGTAGTCAAAGTCTCATAGATATTGATTTCGATGCCGGGGTCCGTCTCACTGTAGAGCGCCTCCCCGAGAGTTCCAGCCGGTTCGGCGGAGCCGGTACCGGTGATGGCGAGGCTGACACACTGGGGGTAGTTCTGCGCGCCATTGAGCTCCTCCGCAGAGTGCAGGGCGATGATCTCGTGACGAAGCACGTAGTTGCCCGTCGCGATGTCGCTGGGAATCGTGACTGTCCAGCTGTTGTTGTTGGCGATCAAGGTGTCTGTCGCCCAGTTGCCTGGGATTGTCGTGTCGTCGATCAGGCCTAGCTCGTCTATTTTAAAGAATTCAAGTGTTGTCTTGTCGACGGTCTCGCAGGGCCCGTTACAATTTGCCTGGAGTGGTTAGCGGCTGGCGCTGAGATGATATGTATGTCAAGAGATATGACTTACTAGGTAGTCAATGACAGGGCCGTGGTGTGATGATGGCCATGGAGTCCATTGCAGCTCGACCGTACCACCAGCACTAACGGGAGCGGCGGCTCCAGCAGGAGTTGCGTTGAAGTGACAGATGATGTCCCCGGTTGCATATGCGTCTGGGGTGATAGGACCATTTCCCAAGTCATCTGGGATACTCCATCCAATGACTACTGGTGGTGGTGAAAGGTACTGGAAGGATGGGCTGTAACCTTCATAGCTATAGCAGATTATTAGCGGTATCTTGGGACATGGTTGCGTTTGATCATGCGGTGTCATACTAGATACCGTCAGCTACAATGCCGCTCACAGTGCCATGAGCTTGTACGTTTCTCGAAAGGAGAGCAACGGCTCCAATCACAGCAGAGACTCTTGAAAAGGACATGATCGCAGTAAACAGACAGTTGGCTGTACAGGTGTATGAACAAAATCAACTTTGGTATGAGAATATAGGCACGCAGGAACGAAATACCACGGCTCAAGAGCGGATGACATGACAATACTTATATCTGATGATAATTTAGATTGTATGAGCCGTCCCCGCACGTAAAACTCTCAGCCAGAATCCAGAACCAAGAGACCCGCAACATCATAATTGAGGCTATTCTACGTGAAGTCAATGTAGATTGCAAACCGATCAGCTGAACCTCTTGTAACGTAACAACAATGTCATGATTCGAGTGACACGTGGTTGGGAAAAAAACATTTAGGAGGACCTTCCTATGGGAAACAGGCTAATAAGGAGTCGCAAGCTTACAGAATAAAACCTCACGACCGTTATTGGATACCGAGTTACCAAACTGTAGGAGTCGCAACTCGGCGGCTAGGAAATTGTGCGGGTGTTCTGTTCTTGGCACGTAGACAGGTATCGAGATTTAGCCGTTTGCTCTGCTGACTGCGAGTTAATATAGATGAAGCGACAATGGTGTTTATGCATCGACAACAAACTCAATACTAAGCTTTGTGCAAGGACCTTCCATCTATATATCAACTTTGTTCCAGATTGAGCTGCTTTTGAGGGTCATGTTTTTTGGACTTCGAAGTCCACGAATTGGGAAAAGATTCGCCGTTATTGCATGGCAAATTCCTGGTTCATCGCGCTGCGGAGAAAGACGTTGTCCAGGCATTGTACAACTTGCGGCAACAATTAACGAAGACACATCACGTGCAACCTATACTCCAAGAGACCATGCCATGGGAATGGGGAACTCAAGAACTTGTCTAAATGTACAAATGAAAGGATTACAATTTTAGAATATCAGTCCAAAGTGGCATTGTCAGTTTAGAATAGTTAGTGGTCAGAAGTATAGTTCACTTTTCATCAACTGACCAGTCTCCTCGAACTTGAAGCGACCAAATATGCACGTAAAATACTCTTGATATTAACCTTGATATCAAGAAATATATTATCTACCTAAGCCAGAAAAAAATGATAAAATAAAATAAAAAAGAAGAAAAATACAGTTATGCGTGATCTTCCAGATACACCTACTATGAAAGCCCCAAGAGCCCTACATACAACCTCAATATCCAATATCCAATATCCAAACAGTCCAACCCTCAAGACGTAGACCCCCATCGCCCTCTAGCATAAGAATAGCAACATAGCGCCAGATCAATGACACAGTTTCTTGGGTGTTCACCAAGCGCTACTAGCATTGTAAAGTTTTGCCTAAAGCCAAATGCACATATGCGTAACCAGGTCAGTCTTGTGCGTGGTATGATTCAGAGGATCCTCTTCATCACCAAGACTGCTATTGACTTCTCCTGTGCACTGCGAGTCGCGGATGTACACACATGAAATACTTAGAATGATGATGGAAGGGTGTATGAGGTTGAGCAGACATGCACTTTCAGACAGTAGGTTTCGGGGGCTTGAGTTGCTTCTGTGTACACGGATATAGCTTTGAGAAGATGATGTGTATAAGTAACCCGCTGGCATCCCCTCAGACTCCAAGATTTGATGCGAACCAATTCGCAGGCAGCTGATATTCTACCAAGGGAACAAAGGGGCCATGGTTTGAAATGGGCATAATTGGCGTTCATGTATACCCCGTAATCTATCTCTAATCTCTCTAATTTTAAAGTAAAATCACATCCCGCTAATCGACCCTCAACGCCGCCCAATGCCCACGATACCATCTCTACCTCACACTATACCTCCTCCTCCCCTCCCCTCCATACACAAGCGCATCCCGACCCCTCTCAAGATCCTTCTCCCACGCCACAACCACATCCCCATCATCCGCGCCCTCACTCCAATCAAAGCAGCTATTGACCCTACCCAACGCCTCCCCATCAGGCAAGGCCTCGACCCTCGCGCCCACAAAATCCTTTGCGCCATAGCCGCTCCCCAAGTCGGCCCCGGTCCCAGAGGCGCCACGCACCAGCCCCGTCTCCTCGCACGCGCTCACCGTGCTCGTGATGCTGACGTCGGGCGCAACGGCCTTCTCGCCGCCGCCCACCTTGTCCTGGTGGAAGGTGTTGAGGAAGGGGGCGGCGGGGCGCGGGGCTGCGCGGCAGCGGCCGCACGACTGGACGCCCGTGGTGAGCTCCGTGCCTGCCCGGCGCTTCGACTTGTCTTTGAAGGTTACCCAGTGGAGGACCACGGTGCTGAAGAGGACTGGGGGGTGTTAGTGATGGGGTGGGTGGAGAATGGAGAGGAGAGGGGGGCTTACTGTCGAAGTTGCAACACATCAGGCAGATCCATGCGGGTTCGCCGTGGAGGACCATGAGGATTGTCAGGTTGATGACGGAAGAGGTGAGGGTTGTGCAGCTGCCGATGAAGGTGCGGAAGGTGATTGTTCGGAGCCTGGAGTTTGGGTTTTTGAAAGAGTACAGGGCTGTTGGGGGAATTAGCTACTGTCACTGTCGTGTGTAATGCAAGTTGCGTGGGGCTGTGGTACTGACCTCGAAGTGGGATGATGAAGAGAGCGGTCAAGTAGACATTTACTATGACATCAAAGACGATCAATGGCATCATGGCCTTTTTCTCCATTCCGATTATGCAAAGTCCATTTGTGTTGAAACTTGACATCCTGTAGACGAAGTTGAGGACCACAACGATGCAGTATGGGACTATAAGAGGTCAGTAGGAATGAAGTGATCGAAGTCCGAAGCCACTTACCGAGCATGCCGAAGCAGTTGAATAGATATACCTTGGATTTGAAACGGGGAAGCTCTACTTCATTCACAATGTACTACACAAATTAGAACGGGTTATCAAATGGTTTGGGAATTATACATACCACTTTCTCAACGAGGTAATAATAGATGAGAATCTAAATGATGCATCAGAACCACTCTCTGTGATTGGTACCAGTAGACCTACCTTGGTAGACATATAGCAAACCAGACACAACAGAATAGCCATTGAACAAGTCTCTTTAGAAGTGTTGAGTCCAAAACCATGAGAAAGAACGGCAGTCATAGCCACGAAGAGCGACGAATCGACATAGATTGCCGCAATGACTGTATCTTGGATATTAGTTCCCGGCCAACAAAGAAGATTGTTGACTCAAGTGGAGAGACCTACGCCATCTTGTAAGACTCATTTTCTTCCACGATTTGCTATTGAAGACACGTTGACCTAGTCTCAAGTCAGTAATGGCAAATTGTGGCAATGAAGAGAGGACGTACTCAAGCAAATAGCCAAAACCCCAATGCTGATGACCGACAACGTCGAGGAAAGTACGAGACCCGCACGCGGAGTAACAGAATGGATGGCATCAGAATCACTCATGTTGGGCAGGAAGCAAGAGAGCTGATCGATGAACGAATATGAAGGTTGACCGATGGACACAGGGGGAACCGGAAACAAGAGGTCAGTTGGAGATGGTGTGCCAACAAGGAGAGTCCATACAACTTCAGGAGCAGGGAGTGACGGAGAGAACTTGGGGATTAGTAGATATAAACAGCATCAACAGCAAGATACCAGGAACACACGGCAAGAGAGGATCTGATATGATATATAGACCGACTATGGTCACCTCGCCAGATACCCGCTACAAGTTTTCCCTTCACACGAGCTCAGCCCTCGCGCATCTCGAAATGCACCTTACCTTCCGCAGCCTGCCTTCACCCTCCACGTTACATATTCCCCCAAACCTACAGTTGCCGAATGTGCGAGCCGGATAAGTCCACCAAGAGTCCTGCTCCCACAAGCACAGAGCGCCCCGTACGCCCGCCTGCAAGCAAAGCTGTTCCAAGGCCCTTCAAACAGGGTTCTCAAGGCCTCTTGAGATGGCCGGGAGGACGGTTAAGCTCAGATGCTGCAACGCATGTGGAGTAGTGTAGTCCAGACGTCTGGCCGATACCAGATGCGGGGGACAGCGTGGGCTAACATAGCCCGAAGCGGACATGTGAAGTCACTCACGCAAAGTCTCGTTGGAGGCTATCGAGGCTATCGAAGCATGTTGCAGGCTTGGACAGATGCATACATAACCTGTACCATGTATGTGAGTTACAGTTGTGAGGAACGCATGTAGAGTGTAGAGTCGAGAGATGCCGAGTGCCACGATTAGCTGAGCCATTGGTCTTTGATATCACACATAAACGTGCAATACCCATGGTCAAGGTTGCATTGTCTTGTCGTATCGGACTGTGGGGAGATGATTGATATCGACATGCAAAGATGCAAAGGCCGTCGTCGATGCAGGTTCGAGTCATTTGTGAGGTGCTCCGCATGCCTTACCCTGAACAACCGTGCCTCATCCGTTGCCATAGCCCAGGCTTAGGGCTGGACGTCTTATTCGTTAAGCTTAAGGCAAAGGTAAAGGTAAAGGTAAAGGTAAAGGTAAAGGTAAAGGTAAAGGTAAAGGTAAAGGTAAAGGTAAAGGTAAAGGTAAAGGTAAAGGTAAAGGTAAAGAAGGTAAAGGTAAAGAAGGTAAAGGCAAGGATGCTTTGAGAGTAATAAGCTGCCAAGAAACTTGGCATACGTGGCAACTACACACGATGTAAAGTCCATACGTATAGGTATTCTAGTAGATGTTTATGTTGTTAAAGTATTGATAAGATAATAGAGAAACAGAAACACCTTCCTTTCGACCTACAATCCACTTCAACCCCAATCCCAAGACAATTCCAGATATAATTCCAATAAAAACCCATACTTACCATCATAGTATCCCATCCATCCCAATCCAGCCTAGCCTAGCCTAGCCAAGCGCATAGTTATATGAAAGCCCATCAAAGCCCAGACCACTTCATCCAACACATGACAAAGAGGCACCACCGCAACAGGTTCGATTGAATCGTGTACAGATACACTTACTATGTACACACATACACATCCATCGTAGCTAGCCACCTAGCTATTCAGCATCGACCTTCCAAGTCCGGTCGTCGTCTTTTTGTTTGTTTTGTTTTGTATGTATTACTCATCCATCACGTCTTCAGGAAAGCGTCATCTCATCTCACAACATCTCCAAGCAGCATAAAGAGCAAAGCAAGAGCACGAGTATCCCAAGCCCACACACCCATCCCATCTACCAATCCCACAGCCCTCCAGTCTCCAATTCATCCCATCTCCCATGCCGACCTTCTCATCTATTCCCACTCCACAGCACCCACCCCCATTCCAATCCAATCCAAGTCAAGCCAAGCCAAGCCTCACAAGAGCAATCCTCAAAAACCCACATCACATCACACCAAAGAGACCCAATGGCACAAAAATATTATTGTTTTCCTTCCTCCCTCACCCTCTATCTCACCCTCTACTTCACCATCTTTCAACCTCTCCAATCTCCATCCATCATCCCGAGCCCCGGGTATCTACACCTCCTTCCTACCTATATATCAAGCCAGCCAGCAAGCAAGCAACACCGCCCTTCCATACCAACCACTATATTCAGCACACAGCAACCCGACGTGCAGGACCCTCAATAACCCCGATGTATCCATGGGCGACGCGGCTTTTCGCTCTGAAAGATTTGAAACAGAATTGTATGGAAAAGAATGGAGCGAGAAACATTTGTCTCCAAAACCAACGAGCAATAGACCATTAATTACCCCCCCCCTGTCTCCGACATCACCAATATCAACGATATCACCATCACCCCTCTCAACAATGTAAACTCAGCGCAAGAAAACTTTTCCCATGCCCCATCCCTATACCTAGGGATGTCGAAAACCACGCGGATAGTCTACAAAGTATATTTTTCCACCTACAGCAAAACAAAGCAAAAAAGCAAAAATCAAAGCAAAAAAAGATGGGGGAATCAGAGGGTTGAAGTCGAATCAGGGATCAACTAGTGCTTCAAGCCCACTTCCCAAGCAACGCCATGAGCCCGGCGCCGAGGCACATGCACGCAAAAGCGCCAATGGTGACCCAGATGGAGGATTTACGCATCTGGGGATTGAACATGAATTCATGGGCCATCAACTCGACGAGGCCGGTATAGATCAGGATACCAGCAGATATGGAGTCGAAGACGCCATTGATGAGTGTCGTCTTCGGCGAGCCGGGCGCAAAGGTAGTCCTGACACCCAGGCCGATGGCGATGGCGACAGGGGTCGTGATACCATAAGCTGCGCCGAGGACATATGGCATCCATTGCTTAGCCTTGGGCCATTCGGCGGTCGCGAGACGTGAGCCAAGACCGAGGCCCTCAAAGGTCTGGTGGAAGACGAGGACGATGTACAGGACGTTGAATTCTGAACCGGCGACGGCGAGCGTGAGTCCGATGAATATGGAGTGGAAGATCACGCCAAACTCGAGGATGAAGATGGCTGTCATCTGTGCTGCGAAGAAGTCGCTGTCCGTGTGGTGTTCACGGCGATGTCCCAGGTGATCTTCACCGCCCGGTGGGTAGCTGACGTCGCCATCGTGGGGGATGCGGTCGACAGAGGCTTTTCGCACTTCCGTGCTGCCCAGGGTGCCTGTGGATTTCTTGCCCTTGAGGATGGTCGCTTCTGTTGAAATGTGCGTTTCTGTTGTTGGTGAGTCTTGGTATGGAGCTCGGTTTATGTCAAGATCATTTAGAGGGTGGCCTTGGTTGGAAGTGTGACCTGTGATTTGTAAGCATGATTGAAAATAGTGAAACACGACCCACCAATAACAATTCTTCAGAGCACGAGGTCTTTGGAACTGAAGTACAGAAAATAAGGAACTTACTGTGACCATGGGTACCTGCAGCCGGGTTTTGTCTGACAATGTCCATAGCAGGGTCCACAGATTCAACATCATGATCGTGCTCATGTTGTCCAAAGATATCGAACCTCGAAGCCATAAGCTCTACAAAGAACATAGTAAAGATAGTCATAAGCGCAATACCCTCTGCCCAGGCATACTCCGTAATTGGGCCCGAAAGACACGGCGAAGTAAGAGCATCAGAAGCAGGCGAGAGCAACTATACACAAAATCAGTCCCATCGCACACAATTTCCACCTCCATGCCCCCAAAGCATTCCACAGCACTGAAGACTCACATGAATGAAAGCCGTAGCAATAATGACACCCGAACCAAAATACTTGGCAATGAAGAAGGCCAACTTGGGCACGTTCATACGACTTGTTCTGGCCGCGAAGACGGGCAGGAGCGCACCTAAAATGCAGCAGTCAGCAAAGGTCGTTCAGCACCAATTGCGAAGTGAGGTCGTACCGGCCAGTGAGCCGAAGCCAATGACGAAGATGGAGGATATGCGCACACCCATGCGGCCATCGTAGTCATTGCCGGAATCGCACTCAACGACAACCGACGACATTTTCCTTCCTTTTCCTTCGCGCGAGCGCAATGGCAACAACAACAGCAGCAGCAGCGGTGGCTACTCGACGCAGTTCAACTCGCTCCGTTTGCTCCGGCCTCTGCTCCTCCTCGGTGGGTATTCGGGGCCGTGGTGGTGCAGCTCAATGGGTGCGAGGGCGTGAGTGAGAGCCTTGTAGAGGAAGGGCTTGCAGGCTGAGGGAATTCGTCGTCGCAAGAGGATCTGTGCGCTACGGCAGAGGCAACTGGATTTCGAAGCTTTCTTGCTTTGAAGATCTGGTGAGCGGTGGGTGGACGAAGGATCTTATTTATGTGCGCGCAATGAGGACTGGTGAGGCAGTTGTTAGTTGGGTGTGGGTGTGGTTGAGATTCACCTTGATCATTCAGAGGTGAATTGAGTAGTGGGAGGGAAGTGAGTCTGTACTGTAGCGGCGCGCGCACACCATGTCTGACGAGCAACTGACGCACACAACTGACGCATGAGAGAGCAGCGCAACAAGCATACTGCATAAGCATTGGATGGAAACTTACTCACTCTGGATTTCTTCTTCCTCTGCTTCTTCCTCTTCCTCTTCTTCCTCTTCCTCTTTCCCCTTCTCGTTAGTCCAAGACAGACGGCTCTCTTTGCCTCTTCTGGCCTGAGTGATGGACAGGGTAGGGTGTATGTAGAATTTGAGCAAGTGGAAATGGAAATGGAAATAGAAATGGAAATTTGATGATACAGCAAGGCGTATAACTGTCGGATCTCCGTTGTAACCAAAGAGAGGCTCGACGGCGTGAAAGTGAGAGTGAAATTGAGCTTTGAAGAAAGACAGGCGCGCAAGGCAAGGTTAGGCCAGGTGAGGTACCTGTGCGTAGGCACCTAGGTAGAGTGAACAGATACAGCCCCACCCTTGAATATGAACAAGCGCTGATTATATGTTTATATGTTTATATGTTTATCTATTTTGTTTGTTTTATCTTGTATATAATTGTATATGATTGTATAGTTGTTTGTATTTCAGGTTGTATTACCCTGATATGGGAATGATACAATTTATATATATACATATATGAATTCTTTCATCTGTTCAACATAAACTTGCAGCACAAGAAACGACCTCAACTCATAGTAAGAACATCACCAACACAACTCCCACTGCAGAATACCTCACTTATTTTCTTCTTCGCCCAAGGGACAACAAATAAGATATCAATTCTTCCATACTAAATCATCGTCTATAAAAACTAGCAAAGAAGGATCCAGAGCTCTAGAATGAAAGAACGAAGAACGAAGAAGACATCAAACTCTGTTGATATTAAATGCCGTACTTGGCAGACACTTGAATATTCGCCGGACGAACAACCATTGGAGTGAGCACATTCTTCACCAATGATAAGGCATGGATAGAGAGGCATTGGACGTTCGTAATGTGTGGAGCTGACTAGGGGAGTCTACATGATATGTAGTACTTGTACTTGTACTTGTCCTTGTATATCATACGTACAGTACGAGGAGTTGATATTAACGAGCATCAACTTCACTTGACTTGGCCTGACTCGACCTGACCGACTCGACGACAACCTCGAATTTAAGTTTGAATGGACCAATGCGCCGTCCACCGAGCAGGGTCAACCAAGCCAAGCCCATCAAATGGAGGAACGTCCGTCATTGGTCTGTAACTTGCTCACTCAGCCCTCCGTCCATATCTACACAGTACATAGTACTCATTCGCACAGGCGCGCATGCGACTTGCTGCTTATTACTGTCCACCGATACCAATACCGATACCGACACCAACACCATCACCATCACCATCCATCCATTATGCACCCTTTCTGCCCTATGAGGAGTTGCGACATTTGTGCGGTTTACGAAACATTTTGGATTGGGGGCTGGTGGAGGTGCTGGGGTGGGCTGCTTTGGGTTGAGTTGCAGATTGGGTGGTGGAGGAGGAGGAGGAGGAGGAGGAGGAGGAGGAGGACGAAGAAGAAGAGGCTTGAGGTCAATGAGGTGAGTGATGTGAGTGAGCATGGGATGGATGAGCGTAATGATAGAATAATACGAGATGATATGGGCATTGTACCACGTCGACATGCCCGTGAGTGTTTTCGGCTTCTCATGAGGATGAGAGGGTGCGTCACGTGATTCCAGCTGCCTTCGTCTGGTGGTGATGTTGATGTCGTTTGCATCAATATGACCAGCATTATCAGCGTCATCCCATCCAATATCTGTGTCTATGGCATGACTTGGTCCTGTCACTCCTGCTTCTCCGCAGATGACCCCGCACTTGTACAGCTCCAAGACATGTGCATATCATGCTTCATCAATCACTATCACCACCTGTTAATTAAGTAGGTATCACAAGTATCAGGTATCACAAGTATCACAAGTATCACAAGTATCACAAGTATCACAAGTATCACAAGTATCACAAGTATAGTCTCCTTTACAGCACCGGCTCCGGCTCCGGCACTACTACCTACCCGTCCCACCAAACGGTTCCTGCATGTCGCTGTCGCCTCTCACTTGTACTCACTCGCACTACGGTACATGCCTTTAACCTTCGCCCTTCCAGACGAATGAAATCACATGATTTTCAATCAAAAGGACACAGACCAGTCTTCATTCAATTTAGTCCGATCGCAGATGAAGATATATCTGTGAGTGAGAGCGCTTCTATCATCTCCAATTCCAGTGTCTTCTAATGCAGGAGACTTCGATTTCAGAGTACATATATCAAATATCATCTGTCTGTTATTGACATGATGTATGTACTAGTACATTAGTACATATGTACAAGTAAGATATACCCCAACGTTCGGTAGGGTGTCTTACCTAAGTAGGTGCTTAATACCTTACTCGCCCATTGTGAGTACTCGCCCGGGCGCACCTTGTCCATATGTACAGTATGTGCTTGTACTTACATATGTACGATACATAGGTATGTACCTTACTTTACAAGTACTTGGGGAACGCACAGCAGTGGGACCAGCAAACGCACGGGGCATTTGACATGAGCGAGTGAGAGCAGAGAACAAGTGCAAATGCGCACGAATCGGCGAGGACCCATCTTATGCATATCTCTTCACTTGACAGCAGATGAGCATGTATCAGTACCTTGAGCATGTATATAAGTACTCGTCCTTGTACAATAGCACAGTGTCATAATAATATCACAGAAGAGCACAGAGAGTACGCAATATCATATAGAAGAATCACGGTGCACAACCCAAGTCAAGTTACAACGCCATGCACACAACGCCATGCCCGGAATCACGCCCGGCGGCCCCGCACATATGCAGCCATGAAGCTTCGATGAAGAGCCTCACTCACGTCTCCGTGAAATACTAAGCAGCCAGAAATGGGTACGGGAATGAGAGATTTCTCACGCGGGAATAACACGAGATGCGGGAGAAAGCCACAATACGTCCATCAGCCAGAATCCAAACAGCCCCCGTCCTCGCCCACTCCAGCCTCCTATCATCCAATCCTGCCCCCCCCCCCCAAGCATGGCACATGAGTACTATTCGCACACAGCACACCGACACGAGAAGGGTTGCGGTAGCACGAAGCAGCAAGTCCGGAAGACATGCACATTCCGCCCACAAACGACGCACACGAGGATGGGGGGATCAAACCGAAATCAAAATGAAACCGGACATGGAAATCACAAGGTCATGAAAACGCCATGAATCCTGCATCTCAGCCGAGAACTCATGCTTTCCTTCCTCGCTTTCTACGCGCTGGCTGAGGGGGAGGGGAAGGCCCATGGCACAGCTGGCCTAGGAAAGGCTGACGAGCGCGTCGGGGCGCCGAAGGAGTTCGTACTTGTGGTTTGTGCTTCGGCATGGCGCCATTGCAGGGAGAGCGGGTGGAGGGAGGGCGAGGTGAGCAAGAGAGTGGAGGCTGAGAGGGGGGAAGGGGGGGTGAGACAGGTTGAGTGATGGAGATGACGGGGAGGTACGTATGGACAGGATGGCTCGGTAATTGATACATAGTTTGCTCTGCTTTGGCCAATTCGAGGACTGCACTTGGATGAGAATTTTTCATGGGAGGGATGGTTGGTAGGTGGGAAGGATAGATGTGTGTTTTCGATTTCGGTTTTGATGATTGATCTTGATTCTATCTTGTCTTGTGTCTTGTAGGGATGTAGAATCTGGGATGGATGAAAGGTAGGTACAATATTTGCAAGAGGGAGGAATTAGAGCGTGATGTAGATATAACAACGAGTAATCAAGAAATACCCCTTCCATCATTCACACCTGCTCGTCCCTCTCTTTGTCACTTTTATCCCTCTCCTTTTCCCTGTCATCCCTCTCGCCCCTCTCCTTATCCCTCTTACTCAAAATCTGACTCCACCGACTCCCGACGAGTTCAAAGGGCTTGCTATCACCATGCAGCTCACAAATAGGCGTAGCATCCATCTCGGCACCGCCAACAAACTCAGGCCCCTCATAGGAATTCAACCTCGCGCCTTTGCCATCCCCATCGCCATCTCCTCTCCCTATACCACCCCTATCCGCAAACTCCCCTATCCCCATCCCTCTCCCATTCCCATTCGCATTCCCAATCCCATTCATATCCACCACCCCACCGCCCTCCACCGCCCTCTCCCCCCCAAAATCAACCCCCTTCCCCTTCCCCTTCTCCCCCCTCCGCAACCGCCCCATCCTCTTCTCGTCCTCAACACCCCGCTGCCGCCTCAACAGCCACAGAAACGCCCCGATGATACCGAGGCACACGACGGCCGCGCTCGCGACGATGCCGCCGATGGCGCCGCCAGACAGGACGCCTTTCCGGCTGGTGGCGGTCGAGGGCGCCGGGGCGACGATGTAGGTGGAGGAGGCGACGGACCAGAAGGTGGTTGACGAGGAGCGGGCGGGAGCGGTTGCGATTGGGGTTTCGGAAGCGGTGGGGGAGGGGGAGGGGGATGGGGAAGGGGATGGGGAAGGGGATGGGGATGGGGATGGGGTCGGGGTCGGGCTGGTGTGGGTGGCAGGATCCGGGTCGGATATGGACGCGGTTTTTGTGGGCATGTCGGTGGTGCTGGTTGCTGTGGTGGGGGTGTCAGAGGATGAGGTGGATGTGAGGACGGCGGCGAAGTCGAAGCCGTAGATTTGGTAGGCGATGGCGTGGGTGGGTGCTGAGAGGATGGTGGTGCTGATGGTGGATGAGGAGCCTGGGGCGTAGGTTATTGTTTGGCCTGCTGAGAGGGTCGAGGTACAGTACTGGGCTGTTTGGACGGTGGCCCATGTGAAGCCGCTATTTCCTGTCAGCTGCTGTTTTCTCCTCTCCTGTTCTCTTCTTGCTCTCTTATGGGACCCGGTTCCGTGATGTTACAGAATGATCAACCAAGAATAACTTACGAGGGACAACAATTTATAGCCGTCGTACCTGCACCCAAAGAACTATCCTGTGACGCAAGAAAGAATGAGTTCGGGCAGAGGAAGGGACCGAGGTTGGTCGTTGTGGCTCCATAGTGCGGCTGGTTATATGAAGAGGTGATCTCGCCCGGAAGACACCACGCCAGCTCAGTGAAAGTGTTTCCTAAGCTGGGATTAAAAAGAACGAGACCCGATCCATCGTTGATAAATGTAGAGTAGCATTGAGTAGGCGGCGACCAGGATTCTGTGAGTGGGAGCCAGGAGGTGATGGTACCACCGTTTGTTTCTGCTGGGTGGATGGAGTCTATGCTCATAGTGATGGTGATGAGGCGTAAGATTTTGGGCGGTAGTGACGTTGGAGAGGATTAGAGAAAAGAAATGTATTCATACTCCCACTGCTTACAATACTTACTCTAAGTAATTATGATGTGAGGAGTGCATGATCTAGTCCTTTTTCAGGGAGTACATAGGAATGCTGGTGTCGATTAATTCGTCGAGCCATTGTGATGATTTGAGGCTTTCTTCGATTGCCTTTCTGCAAGGAGGTCATTCAAGTGTTTCGGTTGTTGTAGGCGACGAAGTATATTTTGATGCATTTCACGTGCTTGAAGACTGTCCCACGTATATCAATAACGGAGACCTCTAATCATCATATATTGGTGTTCTGAATATTGGCAAGGCAACGGCTTTCGTTTGGCGACAGAACCAAGATGTAGAAGTCATTTGGAAAAGAAGGGAAAATGTTTCCGTAGTAAGTCTTCATCTTGCGAATGTGTTCTCTTGATTATTCCGCTGTCTTACATTCCTTCTTCTTGTCCTTCAATTTGCTACCGAGGGGTACCAGCCGCATCACCAATCTTCGAAGCTCCGAGCTGTTGTTTTCATAAAGCTGCTAGATTTGTATAATCTCCTCGAAAGCGGTACTGTCTTTCGTGATTGCCGAGGCACGTGTGTATCACACACTTGATATTGAACACCTCTACAATTGACAATTGCAAGGCTGCCAGTGCCTTTCTACCATCCGTAGGCTCAAACAATGTCCCCTGATGCGTTGCCAGTCCTTGGCCTTCAGCCACCCTGGTATGGCTCATGGGCGAAATTTATACTCGCACTTAGGTTGTCGCAATCGTTCCATACTGAAAATCTCATGACGAGTACTGCAATTCCAAACCTATAGCTCTCCACGGCTGATCCCTTCTCTTGATGTCGAAAGAACTTCCCAAACTGAACAACAACTCCTTTACTCGTCCCTCCCAAAGGAGCCCGATTTTAGCATTTTGATCGATTTTAGCCTTTAGGACTCCAGAGATCTCAGGTTCCTCCTCTGGCTTGTCCACTAAATCATCCAATCTCCATTGCATCTTTTCCTCAAAACTTCTTTCAAAGGTGAGCTCTGACTTCCTCTTGTATCTCCACAGTTCCATTCCCAAGACTAGATCGCTTTCGTAGCTGTAGATATTCATATCAAATCTGGAGCACAAAGACAGGTCTTTCCCAGCACGAACCGCATAAGTTGTACTGAAGTTGCCCATCAAAGGGTTCAGAGTCAAAGTAGCTGTCAAGGGAACCCCGGTATGGGCGGGCAGGGTTGCGAATCGACCTCCAATGCTCATTCCTCCAGATTTGTTCAAGGTGCCATAGTAAAGTTCCGCCCCAGCACTGAATCTGCCATAGAAAATGTCTTCATTCTTCTTCTCCGGTGGTTCAATGATGTCCGTTCTAGGATCCGTTCCAAAGTTGTATAATCCTCTCACCCCAAGAAGTCCTCCATCGGTCGAATATAGAGTGTCCACTGAGTACTTCCCCACATCGTATTGGTGCAGAGCAAGTAATGTACCGCCATTTCGTAATCGGTTATCACTAACAGTGGTGAGCCTTAACTGTCGTGTTGGACTCAGTCTTCTCAAATATAGTGCTTCAAGTGTACTTTGAGGAAGGTACATGCGCCCATAAAGAAGTGTGTCTCGTTTGTCAACCCTTCGACCTGCAAGCCATTGCTCCCATGTATATGATTCTTCAGGTTTGCGTAGTTCTTGTAATTGTCGATAACCCCGAATTACATGATGAAGATCGAGATCGGCGCTCTTAGTATTTTGGTGTAGAGGGAGGGAAGAGTAGAGGTAGGATAATGATCCGTCGACGAGACCAACACTGCCCAGAGCGTAAGATGCTGCGAAATTTGGAGATGAAAGGGAAGAGAGGTTGAATTGTAACCCTCTTGGAGTTGAGAAGTCCAGAAGTCCTAATACATGTCAGAAAATGATATCGCAGGTCTGGCTGGAGAGCGCACCTTGAGCGGTTGCCGTCAGTTTGGAATAGGAATTATCAAGATTCCAATTCGACGCAGTGTAGAACGCATTCTGAACATATTCCATGAATTCCAACATCCTAGAGCCTCTCAAGATCTAGTTCCAGTATACAGAAATATATGTTCACATATCAATAAGATCTCGTATTTTGAATGTCATTAGGTGAAGCTGTTGTAAAGCTATCTTGAATCCTCAGAAGCTCCAACCACACAGCTGCATGGCCAAGGACAAGGGCTCGCAGTCGGCAAACCACCGGTCCCTGGCCCACGATAAGGTTTAGCGGCACCACACCGCCCGATTCTGCCCATCCAATTGAAAAAAATCCCAAATCTGCCATCTCGCATCGAATCTCAAATCACGACTTCAGACTCGACTTCACCCCACATCTTAGAACTTCCTTCTACAACAACCCTTCCCCTCACCAACAAAACAACTACCTACCTCCGTCAAGATGCCTAAGTCCAAGCGTGCGCGTGTCGTTCATTTGTCTCAAGTTGAGAAGAAGGGAAAAGAGTTATCGTTCAAGCTCTTTGCAAATGTGCGCGAGTCTCTCGATAAATACCAATACTGCTTTGTATTCTCTGTTGAGAACATGCGCAACACATACCTGAAGGATGTGCGCACCGAGTTCTCCGACAGCAGGTATGTCACAACCTGCTCGAAACCTACAGCAAGACAGAAAAGCACGAGGGAGTTAAGAAACTAATGATATGCGCTTTTGATAGACTTTTCTTTGGCAAGACCAAAGTAATGGCCAAGGCCTTGGGTCTCACACCGGAAGATGAATACCAAACCAACACATCCAAGCTCTCCAAATACCTTGCCGGCAACGTAGGACTTCTTTTTACTGACCGCGAGCCATCCGCCATCTCTGAATACTTCTCCAACTCCCTGCACACCGATTTTGCGCGCGCCGGAACCCCAGCTTCCCGCACTTTCACCATTCCAGCTGGGACTGTGTACAGCATGGGAGGCGAGATCGATACCGAGGAGGACACTCCTATGGCACACAGCCTGGAGCCGGAATTGAGAAAACTGAATGTACCTACGAGCTTGGACAAAGGAAGAATCACACTCCAGAACCCTTACACTGTGTGTGAGGAGGGCAGGGTCTTGGATTCTAGACAGACCAGATTGTTGAAGTTATTTGGAGTTGTTACTGCGGAGTTCAAGGTCGATCTTGTTGCGTAAGTTTCCTCCCCAATTAATAGCAAGTGATTATTAGGATTTGACTGACTCAAATATAGATACTGGTCTGCTGCAACGAGCGAAGTAACAGAAATTGATACAGAGAGCATGGAGGAGTAAAGGGCATAAATATAGATATTGTAACATACACCATTTGACGACGCTATGACCGGCGCAAAGGTTCATTTCATTGGGAATCGGATATACAAAACATTGAAAAGTCACATTAAGTCAGAGATTTTCACTTCCAAGTCATCACGGCATGTGAAATTTCATTATTACAGAAGACAACTAGTGAACAAGGCCCTTCGTGGACTATGTATCCTTCTTACCTCCAAATCTCAAAGCTTTTGAAACCCATTGATATTACATCCATACTCACCAAGGAAATTGTGTTCGTAGAATACATTTTATGAAGCATAAGCAGGTCATGGACCATAGTGAGTGCCGTTGAAGTTTCCAAACCAACCATGCAATAACGCAACAAAGTCGACAGTCGTGGGGAGAAGGGTCGTGTTACCATGACTCCGAAGAATCTCTTGCTTGTGCAATTGTAGAACATAGTATGTGCGACGGAAAACCGTGTGAGGAAGCTGGTCGTAAGCAGATCTCCAGATCATACCACCTGTTTGGAAGATCACGCATTCAAGAATCGCTTACCCCTAGAAGAGGAAGAGAAAACATGAATACTCGAGAACCCACCACTCGGAATCTAATACCTTCTGAGCTTTCTTGGATCCTCGTAGCTACTACCACCCTCATAGCCTCTCTTGCGGGATTCTTCCTCTCTTGGTCGTCCTCCGTAGTCGTCACGATCACGGTACCCACCACTCTCTCTTGGTCTCACTGGTTCCATGTTGCTTCCGCTACCCCCACGGGGATCACCTCGATCACTGCGCTCACGATCGCGATCTCCGTAACCACGGCTGCTGCTGCCACGGTACCCACCAGAGCGGTCCTCATAAGAGCGACTTGGTCCACGGTCATACCCACCTCCAGAAGAACCATTGCGGTCAGGAGATCCAGAGCCACCATAACCACCTCGGCCATACCCACCACGTGAGCCTGGTCCGGCTGGTGCGTTTGGAGGGGCCGAATAACCGTTGGAGCCGCTGAAACCTCCACGATCACGATCACCACCACGATCGCTTCCTCCACGGTCGCCACGATCACCGCCGTGGCCACCTCGGGATGAGAAGCCTCCACCACCTTGATAGCCGATACCACCTCTGCCACCACGATCTCCGAATCCACCACCTCTGAATCCGCCACGGCCACGGCTACCACCGTCGAAGCCTCCTCGGAATCCACCACCACGGCTGAATCCTGGGCCAGCTGGAGCTCCGCCATAACCTCCTATTGGTCGAGGTGGTGCAGCTCTGGTGTATCCGCGTCCTCCAAGTCCCCCACCAAAGCGACGTGGCTTCCAGCCTTTGACGGTTCTGCCGCGTTCGACATCTACCTTGATGCGTCTGTCCTTGATGCGAATGCCATCACAACGTTCTAAAGCAGCTATTGAAGAGCGCGAGCGAGGCGCAATTGTCAGTCTACTTGCCCATACTTTTATACCTTGGGCACGAGGGGGGATAAAAAATAAGAAAGGGAAATAATGAGACATTGCAGGCAAGCTTGAGCGCCAATGCAAAAATTACCAAGATGTAGGTCGTCTTGAACCTCATCTGCCAATCCTCGAGGGATTGACATGGAAAATATAGTCTCGTGCTGAAGATGTGTTTGGAAAGGGGAATAGTTCGGTGGTTTTGTTACCTCTCATGTCTTTCTCTTTCTCGAAAACGATGAACGCATATCCTCTATGAGGCTTTCTCTTCTTGTTCGACATTACGTCATCTTGATGAGTATCAACAACAATACGAATCTATTCACATAGTTAGAATCAGCTCTCGAGTTCAAGGGTGGTGGAGTGTAACTTACACGCTCAATAGGACCAAATCTGCCAAACTCATTCTCCAAGTCCTTCTCATTTGCTTCGTAGCTGAGTCGTGCAACAATGAGGGTCTTGAAAGCGTCACCTCTGATATTTGGATCCTCGTTGGGCTTGTCTGCACATCCTGTTAGCATTTGTCTTCGATAAATGGAGGCAGGAAGTGAGAACGGGGTAATGTTGAACAATCGTGATTGGGGACAGCCTTACAGTCTGTAGGGCCTTCAGTCGCCATGTTGAGCTGTCGCATCTTTTTTTCAAGCTTGATACGATCCTTTCGCTGGAGCCAACTTTCTGTTGGGTGGTAGATATCGGTTTCCTTGTACTCCTCGAGCTGGGGAAGGAAGGCTGCCACGCCAGAAATGTTTGCAGTCTTGCGATCAGCCGGCGCGTGGTCAGAAGGAGGAACCCATCTGAGAGGAGGACGAGGCGCAAAAAGCGCCAGAAGGTTAGGTGGTAATTTATCAGTCATCGTTGCGCCGAGCAATCAGGTCGATTGTATGTGTTGTGTATTGCTTCTGGACAGAGCTGCCGTTGATGTGCTGAGCTTGCTAGGTATGATTGCCTTTTCCCGAGCGGCCGCGTTTCGCATAGCTCAGAACGGCAAGGCTACACACGTGACCTTGAAGTTATTCCGCGATGGGAGCACCACGGCATTCTGACTGTAGTGAAAGAGCATCTACACATCAAGATGACCATCGTAGCATTACGGCAAGTGAGCGCCAGTCAGGTAAGAATGGGGCCATTGATATGATCTCTTACATCTACTAATTGGTGAACAGAATGGCGTTGGCGCCTTTATCCTTCAATGCAAACGCCTCGACTTCTACTACTGCGATTGGGCTGGAAGTTCCAAGGGCATGAAGTAGGAAAACCAAGCTCTCCCGAACAAAATAATTGCAGATCAGTCTTGCTGATGTTTTGTGCAGCTCTTTCCTCAAGACCACCCTCCCTAAATTCGCGAAGCAGAACCCCCAGATCGAAATCACTGTTTCTCCACGTCCACGCAAACACCCTGTCATCAAGGGTCACTACATCAATGGAGGCGAGAAGGCAATCTGTGTCAGGAACTTAGAACCAGGGCAAATCATGAAGAAGGCAGAACTTTTGAGAGATGCCAGTGGAGAGAAGATCAAGAAGGTTACTAAACCTGTGAGGAGTATCAACGACAGTGTCAGAGGTGTATGGAGTCCTTACCACAGTGGAGGGATTACTGTATAAATCTGTGGATTGGAAGAATTGGCAGAAGAAGAAATACATCTGTTGTATCATAGGAATATCAGGCGTTCAGGAAAATGGGATATTGGCATTTCCTCAACAGCCTTGTATAACAAACTAGCAATGCTGGCATGACATGTTGATGTGCAGGACCTTTCTTATCTTTGGCGCCGAATTGCTGAAGAATTATATTAAGAACAAAACCAGATATGTTGCTGATACTGGCAGAATACACTTTACTATACGCTCAAAAGGATATGATATGGACTCGTGCATCGGTCTTATCTGCTTAAACTCACCACTCACGCATCACGAAGATCAAGAAACGGCCAAGCATTCAAATCATCAATTCCAAGCTAAAGCTCTCATCAGCCACCACCCCAAAACAAAATCCACCTCAACTCAACCAGGTCCTCGCCTCCTAAGTTCAGGGCATCTACGAGCGAGATCCGGCGTTGAAGTTGGGGGCAAACTGGCCTATCCTCTCCCCCGAACTGTTCAAAACCCATTCCATAGTTCTCTTCTGGTTGTTTTCTACCATCAACGCGTCCTCGCAATCCGGGCATCGATATTTGGTGACCACCTGGATGCGTTTCTGGCCGCAATCACCATCCTTGCCGATGGCTTCCTGTCTCTCGCAGGGGCCGTGGGGGTAGACCCATCCGCCGTGCCCGCAGGTGAAGTAGCTGTCCTCGACTTCGCACATGTTGGTCGTGAAGGGAGTGGTCGTGAAGAGGGTTCTTGATGTTTGGACTCGCTTTGCGCTCCTGAGTTGCGATGGAGGGGATTGGTTGAAGGGGACAAGGTTGGAGATCTTGTGATTATGAGTGATGGAGAGTGCTTGCCTACTGGTTGATTAGTATCGGCCACAATGTGTATGGATATGGGTATAGGTATGGGTAACATACATGGCGTGTGAGTTGGTCTTCATTCGCGGAATGTGATCGAGTGTTGGTGCACCCAACATCGCATCCAATCTCCTTCATAGTTACAGCAAAAATCATGTTACTACACGCACATGACTGGTACTCCTTCGGTCACAAGTCACTGGATATTGGACCCCGAAGCCAAGAGGGGTCAAACTCAGTCACATCACAAATCAGCATCATCAGTCTCAATCCGAATTTATTATCCAATTTGAGCAGCGCTATGCTAAATATTGAACATGCTTTTGCAACCAGGCTGCTCAAATCAATTCCCCTTTCCCACCGTCAACTCCTATATCCAATTGCCAAAGATCATCCTACCAGTAGCGTCCTGTGCTGGCTTCTGATTCGCAGTTCAGGCACGGGTGCTCGATTGAGACTTGCTGGACATTCTTGACTGGGCAAAGTTGGGAAGGCTTCTCCTTTTGCTTCTTGCACTTGCTTTCGCGCGCAGCTAGACTAGCATGGCCATAGCTATGAACAAACTGTGTGTAGAGACACATGTTGCTTAGTGTGTTGAGTTTTGTCTGAGGATGTGATTAGCGCAGAGGTCAAGATGAATTTCGTGTTGTTTGAAGTTGTTTGAAGTTGTTCAAAGTTGTATTTTCGCGAACAAGATTCAATATTGTTTAGTATTGGTGTTTTTGTTCCTTGCTGTATGGTTGCATTTGAGAAGAGTTTGAGACAGAGATTAAGAATTGAGATTTCGGTACGATCTTGTGATTGTTGTTGTAGTTAAGAAGTCAACAAGAAGAGATAGCGGAGATTCAAGAGCGAATTTATAGACAATACCGGTCGTACAATTTACATGCAGAGTTAAGAGTCTTCCGTATTAGGAAATAGACTCACTTTCATTCGAGTACGTTCTACAAGTAGGTGTACAAGCACGTAAGCATGAGTAGGTACAGCAAGCATATATATCTTCTACCTCAATCAGATGAAAGTGATTCGATTGAGTCTCCCCAGTGCTAATATACAGCTCAATTCCTCAACTCCACTGCTTATACCTATGTCTATACCCCCTTCTTAACTCCAACTACCCAAGCCTACACTTGTACTCTCCTACTCAACATGTATCCCAACCTCTAAGAACTTGCTGGAGCACCCAATTCACATCTTAAGCAGACAGTTGCTCGAGGAAGCTGTTTGATGAACACGATTGGGCACCACTCCCATGGCCTCAATCTATGAGCCCTGCACTGTCGATTGAATTGAGGTACACTCATATGTCCACATCCGTAAACAAGTTGCTTGTACACGCACATGATGCTTGTTCGAGTAGGTTCAGCCTGGTTGTTGATTGCAACGTGGATTATCTCGATGTTATTGCTGTCACTGTTGCTATTGCCATCCAAGAGAGTAGAAATCACTGTGGGATTCAACACTTCACAAGCGGAGTGAAGCCAACGATCGTGAGTTGTTGTTCCAACAGTAAAGTGAGAAAGGCGCAAGGGAAACTAGAAACCCAAGTCGCAGGCGTACCTACGCTTTGCAATCAAGAAGGAACGAACAGAGCTTGCAACTCACCATCTACATTCACAAATCACATCTCATCAAAGTCACAATCAAAAATCACAACCAACTCCTCGAACAGCACTGAAAATCATGCTCATAAATCAACGCTAAATTACATACAAAGCAACCTCACCTCATCTCATCTCACCTCCCCTCCCCCCTATCTCTCCCCTCCCCCTTTCTTTCATCACCCCCTAGTTCTTCTGCGCAGGCGCAGGCGTAGCCAACGACTCGCAACGCACACAGTAGTGTGGGTATTCAGTCTGCTGGATCGTGGTGTTGGTGCACCACTCCCACGGCTTCTTCTTGTGCTTGGAGCATTCCCTCAACAGCTTGGGGATGCTGATGCAGTTGCAGGTGTAGAGG
Organism: Xenosphaeropsis pyriputrescens; assembly: GCA_022609375.1. NCBI lineage: Eukaryota > Fungi > Ascomycota > Leotiomycetes > Phacidiales > Phacidiaceae > Xenosphaeropsis > Xenosphaeropsis pyriputrescens. The sequence continues at coordinate 601,812 of JAGKQE010000001.1, read as the reverse complement.
ATCTGGGTCATGACGCACATAGTTGCTGACGTCGATGTGGGGTGCTTGGGTTGTTATCGAGTGTGTTGGGTTTTGTGGGTATTTGGTGGTCGATTGTGATTTTGCTGGTCACGATTGTCGTGATTGTTGTTGGTGTAATTGGGAAAAGGGACAGTAGATAGACGTCGTTTTTATGTTGGAATTGGTCGATTGACTATAGTTTGTGACTAGGAGGTTGAGTCAAGGTTGAGTCGCGGATGAGTGGAGTCTGAGTATTCGTGTGGCCATGTCATGGCATCTTGCATATGATTCTTTACTGTTGGACAACGAGAACAATTGTTCTGAGTCATGAAGTCGTGGTTTATCAAGTGTTGCGTGTATCTCCACGTATCGAAGGATAGTAGAGATCGAATAGAAAGCTACCCCAAGTCCCGAACAACCCGCATCGTCGTCCATACAATCTGCAACATGCCTCAGTGCGTGATGTCTTTATCTTTATGTATCACCACCAAGAGTTTAAACGTAGCACGCCTAGAATACAATGCATAACTTGGAGGTTATCGAGGCTTCAGAGACGTCCACACTTGAGTTATCTATGTACACATACATAACAGATTGCACATCTCCATTCATACTCAAGCATCTAATTCTCCCTCGCCCAACCCCGATACCACTCCAAGCACTCCGAATTCGCCACGGAAGCACTAATCTTAACGTTCATACCGCACAGAATCTGCTTGACAGCAACCTCGACCCTATAAACTGATTAGCCCACACCCTCCAGACACAAGCATACACCAAACGAACACCAGGCGCCGAAAACTCAAAGAAACAGGGGAAGACCAACTTCTTCCCATTAGTAGTAACCGGGATCTCCGGACACTCCACAATGACAGCGGGCACATGTCTAGGACTGAGCTCATGCCTAACAGTCTCCCTGATGCGGCGCACCAAGCCATCATCACAAACACCGCCCTCGGCCATCTTCAAGAACAGCACCACAACCTCATCGACATCACCCTCGCGCCGCCGCCCAATACAGAGCGCATCCTCGACGGCAGGGAAGGACTCCAAGAGGACGTTGTAGATCTCGGCGCTGCCGAACCTGACACCGGCGGGCTTGAGCACGCCGTCGGAGCGGCCGAGCATGACGAGGCCCCCACGGGCAGTGAAGCGGACGAAGTCGCCGTGGTGCCAGACGCCCGGGAAGGACTCGAAGTAGGAGGCGCGGTATTTTGCGTCGCCGTCGGCGCCGAAGAAGGCCACGGGCTGGCACGGGAAGGGCGCCGTGCACACGAGGTCGCCCGGGTCGCGCGAGGCTGAGATGTCGGTGCCGCCCGCGTCGAAAGACCGGATGGCCATGCCGAGGCCCTTGCATTGGATCTCGCCGGCGTGCACGGGCAGCAGTGGGCAGGGGGCGCCGAAGAGAGAGATGATGTCCGTGCCGCCGGTTATGGAGGCGAGGTTGAGGGTGCGGGGGAAGGCGGCGTAGACGTATTTGAAGGTTGAGGGGGCGAGGGGCGAGCCTGTGGAGTAGATTGCTTTAAGGGAGGTGAGGCTGAGGGCTGGGGAATCGGCATGTGCTTGCATGGGGAAGATTCCTTTTTGCTCGAGGATCGAGAGGTATTTTGCTGAAGTGCCGAAGTGCGTTATTTGCAGCTCGTCGATGAGGAGTGGCATGGAGAGTGGGCCTGATGGTTGGAAGGGCGAGCCGTCGTACAGTATCAGTGTGATGCCGGATGCGAGCCCAGAAACTAGGAAGTGCCACATCATCCAGGTGCAGGTGGTGAAGTAGAAGAAGCGGTTGGTAGGACGCATGTCACAGTGCAAGATGTGTTCTTTCTTGTGCTGAATGAGAGTGCCAATGGCCGAGTGCACAATGCATTTTGGCTTGCCTGTCGTGCCGGATGAGTAGAGGATATAGACAGGATGAGAGGGGGGCAGCTGGGCGAAGGTTAAAGGGAGTCGTGAGTCCGAAACACTTGGATTGCTATTAGTTGTGCATCATAAACCCTTGAATGAGGACTTACGAGGCGATGAATTCAGCATAGGCCATGGCTTTCCCCTTTCCGACTTCCAAATCTTCAAGTGTAGTCTTATGCTCCGGCACAGTTTCGAAAACAACAACTGCTCGAAGTTCTTTCAAGTCCCTCACGATCTCCTTGATCTTCTCATGGCCATCATGAACCTTCCCGTTATACATGACTGCATTATCCGCAAACAACACCACCGGTTCAATCTGCACCAGCCGGTCCAAGACAGCATGAACACCAGTATCAGGACTCACACCGGTCCAGATAGCCCCAATAGAAGTAGCAGCCAGCATAACCACGACAGTATTAGTATGATTAGCCAGGAACCCCGCGACCCGATCAGACTCCTTGACACCAAGAGAGCGCATGGAAGCCGCACATTCTCGAACTCTCTCTCGAAGCTGGACCCATGTGACTGTCTCGCGCGTGCCTTCCGTTGCAGCAATGATAGCTGCGGAGGACTCGTCGATCGTGCATCCCGCCGGGTAGAGGAGGTTTTCTGCAAAGTTCAAGAGAGCTCCTTCGAAGAAGTTAGGGCGCGGAAACATAGGGGCTCCATCATCGATAACCTGCAGTGTTCAAGTGTTGCTGTCAGTGACCACATACACATCCGCGGGCTCTTGAAAGAACGACACAGCTCCTTTTCTAGGACGGGAAATTCTTTAGAAAAGGAACCCATGGTAAAAAAAATATATATATAAAATATTGAAAATAGAAACATCTCGAGACATCAGACCTTTCATATAACCAATAACAAAAAGCTCAAAATCCCTTCACAGAAAAGACACATGGACCGACACCCCTACAGCACAGCACCGAACCGTTCAAAAACCACGTGATCAAAGAAAGCAATCCGTATTCACCTTGCCATACGCCCTCGAGGCTCGGATGCCGGTGAAGAGCCAGGCCTCCGCCCAGAAGGCAGCGATGTTCTCAACGGACCAGCGGTAGAGCTCGTCGTAGCCGTGCAGCTCGAGGTTGTACTTCCCGTTGACGCGCGCCATGAACTCCCACATTCGCGTCGTCTCCGGCGATGCGTGCCGCCAGAGCTCCTCGGCGCCGTCATGATCCTTGTCGGTGTGCATTCCCGTGCGGTGAGTCGTAGCCGCTGCCGCAGACGCAGACCTCTTGACGTAGGTAGGTATGGGTTTGGGAAAGGGGGTGAGGGTGGGAGTTGCGGGCGCAGCGGGTGCGTAGGATAGGGTAGGGTAGGGTAGGGGCGGATGGGGAGTATGGGGGAAGATGGAGATGGGATGGGATGTATTGGGATGTATTGGGTTGAGTTGAGTTGAGTTGAGTTGAGTTATTGGCATGAGCTCAGAGACATGGAGATTGGGGATGATGGCGCATGGGGCGATAGTGCTTGGACAACTGGGTAGTACATAGGATACCCATACTGTGCTGGAACTGTAACTGTATTTGCCATGTGTGTTGGTGATGGGTAGGTAGACCATCACATGGGTACGGATATGGACACCTCGGCCTTCGCGCTTGTAGTGGTGAACGAAGGCCGACGTTCCCGACTCGTTGTATTATTATAATACTCATAGCGACGTGAGCCAGACGGATTCAATACAAATCAATGGCCATGGTCCATTACTAGGTACTTACTACGTCCTTCATGGAAGTACCAGATATTGAGATGCAGAGGATAAAGGGAAAGGGAAAGGTCCTCACGTCAGTGGCTCACATGGCTCTGGAATCATCACTTCACCAGAGAGTCAGAACATGGACTATCGCCGGACTGGATTGAATCGAGTGACAGGATGATAGGATGACGGATTGATGGATGAATGAAATGCCGGTCTCAAAGGAGAGTTGAAAGTCATGTCGTCAAGATCTACGCAGGTCCAGGTCCAGGTCCAGGTCCTCCTCTATTACTCGACTTGACTTGATGATTCAATCGCTGGACTGAACGTGGACTTTTCATGAATACAGAACATCGTCAGCATAATCCTTACTGAGTCGAGTATGGTGAAGCGGCTTGGGTAGATGGCGGTGTCTCCGGTTCTTCCTTAGTCCTCGGTCCTTGGGAGTAGTTCCCTTAGCATGAAAGCATACAAGAGGAGTCTCAGTCCAGGAACAACAACAACAGCAACGACGACGACGACGACGACGACTACGACAACGAATGATCTCTGGTGCTTCAACAGTACAAAGTATTATTCGACTTTGAGTTGCTGGCACGTCCAGGTACAAGCACCACCACCAGAGAGACAGACATTTTCTGTTGTTCAAGTGGCTTTCTCGTCCCCCTTTCTAGCGCCTAGGCATTCCGAGTGAGGCATTGTACATTGTGAACAAGGAGTACTATGTACATATACGTACAGCATCTCTACACTGCCTTACCATACTACGTACTTGTAGCCCCGAGCCATCGGGCATGAAGATGTCTTTCGTACAGTCCAGCAGAATACGCAACCGCCGTACTCGTACCGACCGTACCGACCGTATCGTGCTCTGCTGTGCTGTTGCAATAGAATACGTCCATCGTGATGATGACTTCATGGGCAATTTCGCTCGCTGACTGCTGCGCCCATAGCTTTTTTTTTCCCGACCGAGGGCACTCCAAACACTCTAAATTCAATAAAAAAACGATCGCGATCAAAGACAATCAGAGACATGACAGGCAACATCGAAGACAACAGTTGGTTATTCACGTTGGACTGTGCACCGTGGCATGTTGGGTTATTGCTATCGACATTGGCATTGACATTTTGACTTGACTTGACTTGACTTGACTTGACTTTTGGACTTGTTCTTTCATTGTCGTTAAAACCTACGTAGTAGAGGATTATGAGGGGCTGGGGTAGATTGCGGGTTGGGAGTCAAAGATGAAAGATGAAAGATGAAAGGGGTCTTTACTTGGGTAGAGAGATTGATTGTTTACCCTTATTACCCATTACCCATTACCTATCTATTCGTCTCTTACGAAAGAAAAGGATCAGGGCGAGAGTGAGAGGAGCCGAGAAAAGGAAGATGAAGGCGCCTACCCGTCCGACGATCCCTTGGAATAATGCGCCTCGAATGCGCCTCGGACAAAGTACACAAGTCCTTTCCTTTCCTTTCCACCCCCATGATGAAGGAAATAAGCATCCCCTTGATTTCCTGTAGCTGATACGAAGTGGACGCCTCATCTTCATAATTCATACATGCACAAGCCACGGAAGCATTCGCTGGCAGCTTTGTTTTCTTCTTCGTTTCTCTTTCTCTCTCACTCTGTCTCTCTTTGATCGGCAAGGGTTCGAGTAGAGTAAGAGCCGAGTAAGAGTAGAGTAGAGTAGAGTAATAGATGGGCGAGAAATGCGAAGAGATTTGTTCACTTGTACATACAAAGTCTTACTCTCGGTACTTTACTTTGCTTTGCTTACTACACGCTGCTCGTGACTGCTTTTCTGCTTCAGGTATTCCGTATCTGTTTAGTATGCCTGGGATGGCAGAGACATCACGGGTGTTTTCGTTCCTAGGGCCGTTCATGGCGCTTCCGTTTCGGTTGGTTTGTTTGTTTGCTGGCAGTATTGACTACTCGGACTGGCGGGGTATGGAAGAAAGAGAACTGAAGGAGTGTACTATGTACTTGTAGATATTGCCCGTGAATATTCATTGGGATTTGAGGGTGAAAGTCCGAAAGGAACAAAGAAAGAATTTGATATCAAAATGCTCTTTCTTCTTTCTTCTCTTTCGCTTTCTTTTCCACATGGGTATTCGGAATAGCTGAGCATCTACTCGTCCCTATGTATGGAGGAGTATCGTAAGCAAATCTGCAGATGGATAAGACGGCTTTTCCTTACGACCCTCTCCCATCCATATCCAAGCCTCTCATTCACAAAGCACAACGGACATCTTTCGCTCAAAACAGACATCCATCGGCCCCACGATGCATCATCAAGGGGGAGGGGGAAGGGAATCTTAGAGAAGTCACATCGGGCAAAGGAAAGCAGAGCAAAGTATTGGGCGGAGAAAGGCGGACGGGGGGGGGGGAAGAGCGCGAAAGGCGGAGTGAGACTTGATGGGCTGAGGTTTGCAAAGAAAAGAAAGGAAAGGAAAAGAGAGGAAAAGAGGAAAAGAGGAAAAGATGGGTTTGAAACATGGGTTCGGTGCACAATTTCTGTTTGTCGGAAGCACCGGCTTGACTTCACTTGTCCGATGGGAGAGGGACTTGGGTGTAAAGTCTCCGATGCAGACGTGCATTTCTACGTAATTAAGGTGGGAAATAATATGGTACCTGGATTATGGAGTATTGACTTTTATTTTATTTTATTTTATTTTATTTTTTCTTTCACGTAGTTATGTACATACAGATCATATGTCTTTACTCTATTGATTTTTGATTTGTAATTTGTAATTCATAATTAGTTTGGTTCATCTGAAATAATAATAATAATAATAATGATAATGATCATAATAATAATAATAATAATAATCATACTTCCCTACCCCTGGAATAATGTCATGGCGCTAGTAGCTAAAACCTGAAATATGGGGCTTCCCGCCCTAAACGAGAAAGATTTACGTGCTGTTTGCCTTAGATATGAGGAGCATGAATTAGCGCCGTGATAATTTTACCGGGGTCAGGAAGTAATGATGATGATGATAATAATAATAATAATAATAATAATAATAATAATAATAATAATAATAATTTGTATTATACCATCATTTCGTCAACCTATGTAACTACTCATTAATCCTCGACTTCTCGACTTGACTCGAATAAACTCATCTCACTCTTCCTTCGACCTATCACTTTTTCCCCTTTCAACCAGAGCAACAACAACAAGAACAGCATCCATCTATCGTGGAGTTGAACATAGTACAGCAATCTGCCCGTTCATTCGTGTATGTGCTTTCTCGGTCTGGTGTTTTATGGGAATTGCATTTTAATGCACCTGCACCTTGACCTGCACCTCAACCTCCACCCGCTGCATATTTCATAAATCATAAATCACAAATCACAAATCACAAATCACACCTAAACGCTTTCCTTCGATTCTCGTTCCCTTCCATCAACTACCTAAGGAACACTCGGGCCATCACACATTGTGAGCGCCTTCCTACCCACGCGACATTCCTATCCTGTCCTATCCTCTTCTTTCCTCTCCCTCCTCTCACTTCTCACTCTCATTCTCACTCTCACTCTCCCTCTCCTTCTTCTTCTCTTCCCCACCGCGCAAAAGAAAGGGCATATCGACAGTCATAGAGAGCGTCAGATTGAAAATATCTCACTGTACCTCTTCAACTGGTGAGCAATTCCTCCTCCACCCCCCCAAATTCTATACTTCATCCCCCAACAATTCCCTACAATCATTGCTCTTCGCCGTCATCATGGCTTCTTCCGTCCTCTCCGGTTAGCTTTCTGTTCACTTTTGGGACCGTTTTGAGCTTCTGACGCCGAGCTCTTCCCAAAAGAGCCCCAAAGCCACTTATTCTTCCCATACAGCCTTGCTCTCTCTTCCTCTCATTCTCAGAGGAAAATAAAATATAAAAAAAGAAGAAGAATCACTGTCATCATCTTCACCAGAAATACCACTGACACAATCCTCGGAATTGCAGCCTCTGCCGATTTCTATCCCTACAGGTGATCTGGGATCAGCGACTTCGCCACATTATCCTCTACGAACCGCCCCTTTCCTCCTTCAAATAGATCCTACGACGACAGCAGTCTTCGTTGCAAATCAACAGAATCCTGATATTCTAAAAGAATTCACAATCACCTCTTCCTGCCGTAGCAATCTACGACTCGATCCTAAATATGCCACGAAGATTACCTCAAAACCCGTTTGCAAGCTCCAACACATCTGCGGTTGCCATACCGTCGACAGACAAGTCCAACACCCGACGAACCTCCTTCTCCAAGGCCGCCAGATTGACAAACTTCTTTTCCTCCTCGCCAAAGAGCAAGGAACAGCAAACGGCACAATCCGCCCTACTCGCTGCCGCTGCAAAGCAACAGGAATACCTTCTCAACAACCCTTCTCCACAGATCAGCGCTCCATCCCTGTCATTACCGACAATTTCATTGTCCACCGCAAAGGCCGGTGAAGCAGATATGAGCGAACCACCAACCACATTGTTCTCGCCTCCATCTGTGGTGGAAGCGGCCAGGCTGAAGAAGATGCACAGTCAATTCGCACCAATCAGCCACCAGAGCCACAGATATGTGAGCCAGCACCAAGGAGGACCTCTGGAGGCACCAGTCGAGGACGAACCGCCATACTACTACCTCTTGACCACCTACATCAGTTACCTCATTTTGATCATTTTTGGGCACGTTCGTGATTTCTTCGGCAAGCGTTTCCACCAGAATAAATACACACATCTCAAGGCCGCCAATGGGTATGCAGCACTCAACAACGACTTCGACAATTTCTACGTTCGTAGATTGAAGATGCGCATTAACGACTGTTTCTCGAGACCAATCACTGGTGTTCCTGGACGTTACATTACGCTCATGGACCGTACTACCGATGACTTCAACGAGCATTTCCAGTTCACCGGAACTTACACCGAAACTCTCAACATGAGCTCCTACAACTACCTCGGGTTTGCCCAATCTGTAGGCCCATGCGCTGATGCTGTAGAGGAGTGTGTCAAGAGATACGGTATCACTTCTGCATCTCCAAGAGCCGATACTGGCACTTCTGACTTGGCACTCGAGGTTGAACGTGAAATTGCCAACTTTGTTGGTAAGCCAGCAGCTATGGTTTTCTCCATGGGTTTCAGCACAAACGCAACCTCCTTCCCAGCTCTCGTAGGCAAGGGATGTCTGATTGTCTCTGACGAACTGAACCACGCCTCTATTCGCATTGGTGCGCGTCTTTCTGGAGCTATGATCACCTCGTTCAAGCACAACGACATGAGAGATCTCGAGCGTCTCCTTCGTGAATCCATCTCTCAAGGACAACCAAGAACCCACCGCCCATGGAAGAAGATTCTCGTCGTTGTTGAAGGTCTCTACTCTATGGAGGGCACCATGTGCGATCTTCCAGGTCTTCTTAGATTGAAGAAGAAGTACAAGTACAACCTTTTCGTTGATGAGGCCCACTCCATTGGTGCTCTTGGACCGAATGGACGCGGAGTTTGCGATTACTTTGGTGTTGACCCCTCTGAGGTTGATATTCTTATGGGAACCCTTACCAAGTCTTTCGGTGCCAACGGAGGATACGTCGCTGCCGACAAGCACATCATTGATAAGCTCCGCTCTACCAACGCAGGAACTATTTATGGTGAATCCCCAACCCCTCTTGTCCTTTCCCAGATTATCAGCTCCCTCAAGATGATCACCGGCGAGACCAACCCAGGCCAAGGCGAAGAGCGTCTTCAAAGAATCGCTTTCAACTCCCGCTATCTTCGTCTCGGATTGAAGCGTCTCGGTTTCATTGTCTACGGCCATGATGACTCCCCAATCATCCCCGTCCTCCTTTACAACCCAGCCAAGATGCCTGCCTTCTCCCATGAGATGCTTAAGCGTAAGATCTCGGTCGTCATTGTCGGCTACCCCGCTACGCCACTTATCTCGTCCCGCGCCCGCTTCTGTGTCTCCGCCGCCCATAACAAGGAGGATATGGATCGTCTCCTCTCAGCCTGTGACGAGATTGGCAACATTCTCCAGCTCAAATTCTCCAGCGGTGTTGCAGGTGGCGCCGAGAACCTTCCCGAGGGGATTACTTCAGAAATGGAGAAGGAGATACTCAAGACTTCCGGCAAGGTCGCACCTACGCCACCAAGATGGAAGTTGGAGGAGATTATTGCCAATGGAGTGCAGGATGTTAAGAATCCTCTTCGTTAATTTGGCATGGTTGAGATAATTGGCATGGGGGCTGAGGAAGCGCTTATGTGTTATGTTATATGATTCTGGGCATGATAGATAGTCGACGTTGAGCGTTGACTATTCGTGTTTTTTTTATAATTTCGAATGGCTTGCGGGATCTCTTCTCTCCTCTTCTACCAATAACTTACTACCAACTCGACCAGCACACCTATACCCCTCCTAAAGCGTTCCCCGGGAGGGAAGAGATCCTGTTTTCTTTTATAGATCCATTGCATCCTTTTTTTTTTTTTGTTCGTCCAGAGCATCTCTTGCTATCACTTTCGCTCGCTCTGTATTCTGCGATCTTGTGGGATGTAATGGGGGCATAGAGGGCAATGGATGGATGGGAAAGAGAAATGAAATTGGGGGCACTGGGGTGGAAATACAATACTTAATATTACTTAATAATGATGATGAGGAGGGTGGGGTGTGGGGTTGGCTGGGTGGGTGGGATGGAAAATGTTTTTGCTGCTTTTGAGGGTGGGGACGGTGGAGATGGGGGGGGGGGACTAGAGATGGGATGGAAGAGTGGAGGAGTGTAGAGGTAGTTGGTTTCTTTTGTGGAATGAGAACTGGTTTCTCTATTTTGATGTGTGCTGCTGTGCTGCTATGCCATTGTGATACGATGTGACTTGATGGATATGTTAGTCACCTGTGTTGTGCCGCAAGAAGAGACGACCTCCCACGGAGAAGCAGCCGCGAGATGATATACAACGAAGCTCGCCAGCGATATCTAAAGCGTCTCTACGAACCCTCATACGCCCTACCATATCTTCCGCGCCCATCCTCCCAGCAGCAAAAGACAACCCCTTCGCCCACACCATCACCCACGAAATCCAAATCCCCCACCACTCCCACATCCCGCATCCCGCATCTTCATACCTCACCATACCCACAGCCATCTCATATACCCATGTACTCAGATACTCCGCACGAGCGGATTGGAAAGGAGCGTTCCGTTCCGTGCAGACTCGAATCCGAAAAACTGGGAAGACGAGGACTGCCGATTGTGAAATGCTAAATGCTGAATGCTGAATGTAAAGCACTTGCCCTCGGAATCCGAGTGGAGCTTCCAAGAAGGATGCGTTCTCGAAGCGCAGTGGGATGCGAGTGTGGCTGCGGTGGCGCTGGCTATATATATAAGTATTTGAGTTCCTCCTTGGACATTGTACCGGGCGTTCAACAGGGCAGGTTCTTGGCTGTGGCTTTGCTTTTCGTCGTCGTCGTTTGTGGACTTTTCATTTGGCGTTTGGCACTCGGATATGGGGGGAGGGGGGTCCTTCTGTTTCTTGTGGGAGGATGGGCCATATGGCGCGTGTTGGGACTGCTTGTGGGCTGGTTGTGCTGCTCTGCTGGGTTTGATGGCTGCTCCTTTTCTTATAGCCATGCAATTGATGGCGGCGACTGGATTGGGAGTACCACTGTGTTGAGTTGGCGATGTTACAGTGGAGTTTGTGTATTGATACGCAGCGGAGTATGGCAGGACTGGTGACTTTCTGCTTTTGAAATTCAAGATGATATTTGTGTCTTCGGGAGAGGGCCAACCTTTGCATATTCATATCACTGTTTGATCTCTTAAGACATCATTGCGCTGTGTTCGGCAGATCCTTACGAATATTGGATGCTACACCCACTCAATGCAACTTAAATTAGATGCGTGTATATTACAGCTGAGCAAAAAGAGGTGTTACAATGAGTTCTCGTAACGTAGCATTCAACATGATAAGATATGTCATGATATTTCTCATCAATTTCAGCTATCAACATGCTTTACGGGTAACGGTTTGGACTATCCTTCCCCTCCTTCTGAGCCTCAACTACGACTTGGCCCACAATAACCTCATCAAAGTGCGTCTCGCCATCAAAGACCACACTCACTTCTTCCAATGTCATGCCCCTTGTTTCGGGGAAGTAAAACCACATGATAACACATTCAATCAAGCACCATATAGCCGAGATCAGATAGAAGCCCCAGCCGGACCATTCCATGGCATACGGAATGGCATACGTGTTGAAAAACGCGGCCAAGTAAAGAGATGAGTTGTAGACGGACAAACCATTCCCACGCAACGAGTAGGAGAGCACTTCGATCGGGTATAGATAGGACAGTGGCGTCCAGACAACAGAATACCAGCCGTAGAAGAAGAATATGAGGAAGACAATGGCAGCAGAGGCTTGGCTGTCGACTGAACCATAGTATAACTTTGTGAGAATAGCCATCAATATCAGTGAAAATGCCATGAAAAGGGTTGAGACTTGGAAAGCGCCACGTCGTCCTATACTATCGACGTAGAGACTGCCTATGACTGCGCAGATGAGGTTCCAAACGGAGAGTCCTATGTTGATAGTCAGTTGCGTGTTAGTATCTGTGACGCCAGCTGTGTCGAGAACAGTGCCGAGGTAGTAGGATATCGTGTTGTTGCCACTGAGTTGGCAGAACACTATGGAGAGTCAGTCACTTGGAGCGAAATCAAGAAGAGGTGCCCGCATACCTCCAGCAGCTATGGTAACTCCCAGTCTCCATCGATTTGGCCTTCCCGTGATCAGGGCTTTGAACTCTGTTTTCTGTACAGTCCTCTCGAAATCTAATGTCTGTCGGATCTCCTCGTACTCAAGCGCCACAAGTGGTGAGTTGGGGTCACCACTTCCATGATACTTAACAAGTACTGCTCGGGCTTCTTCGTATCTTTCTTGGTACATGAGCCATCTGGGGCTCTCGGGAATAAATGGTAATGGTATAAGGCATAGTATCGATGGAAGGAACTGGAGGAGCGATGGAAGACGCCAGCACCATGTTGATGTTATGTATTGACTGCCAAAGGTTACGACTGCTGCTAAGATCCCTCCCACATACCAGAAGGCGCCATATAAACTGGTAAGCTGTGCTCGGTAACTTGGATGGGACACTTCGGAGACATATCTGCAGACAATTAGTATGATGCTCTATGAGTATATGACTATCTTGGAAGCCGTGAGGTCTTGCGGATTGTTCGACAATGTACGTACGCAGGAGCAGCGACACTACCGAGTGTGATACTGATTCCAACAATAAATCTCCCAATGACAAACATGGCTTCATGAATAGCGGCACCTTGAATAGTCGCTCCCAGGATTGCCGTCAAAGCTGTGATAGCCATGCCCCATTTACGGCCATACTTATCGGGTATCATGCCGCCAATGGGCATAGCGACCACGGATCCAAGACTCACAATAGCCACGTTGAGAGAGAGAAGTGCAGTCGAGAGCTCGAAATAGTTTTCGTATGCTGGAAGGATCTGAAGGCCGTTCATCATGGAGGAATCGTAACCTTGGGTTGCGCTGTTGGCCGTAGCTACAAAACACACAGTGGCCATCATCAAGATGCCATTGCGGTCCATCTTCGCCATGCCATCGATAGAAGGAACGGACATTTTCCACGAGAAGACATACGCTGCTCAGTGATGCCAGAAATTCCCCTCCATGTGGCATCTGCTACCATTATATACATGACGACAATGAACCTTACCTCGAATACTTCGGATGCACCATACTCCAAGACGTTACGATAAGATAAGGCCAGGGAGCTACTACGTCGATGTATCACCCCACAAAGTGCCATAAGCAGCTCCAATTGGCTTTTGCTGCACTGCTTGCCCTGAGATCCGTATCTATCGTTGACACATTCCAGGGTTACTCTGCATTGCGGTGCAACGCGATGATAATAACGCCTCGTGGGCATCTCCATTGTTCCGAACCTGATTGCTGGAGATCGGGTTTGCACGCGGCGCAATGAGAATAAGCACTCGCACAGCTGCAGATGCATGCACCTCAAACGTGGAAAGTCGTCTTGATCATGCAGAAAGCCATGAGCGGAGACCCAACTTTGGAGATGCTTCGGTGATGGCGCGGATTGAATATGGCTTTTCATAAGACTCACATGCCACGACAGCTGTAGCTTCTATCCACAAGAACTCCACCTTACACTGCTGGATCTCGCAGATCAAAATGAAGGATGGCCTGAGACCGTACGAGTATATACATCTATATCTATATCTATATCTATATCTACATGAAGACGATCAGCAATCGTTCACGAAAGAACAGTAGATCTTCACTTGAAGATCTTCCAACACATTCCTAGTTAGTCATCATGCTGTGGACACATATTCAGTACCACCTTTTATCATTGAAGTCCATTGTCGATTATTTTAACAAAAAAAAGTTGTTGAAAAACATGTGATAGGAATATCTGGGACCGACTACGACGTCTATGCCCTATTCACACGATATGCGCGTGTGCGAATAGCTTCAGAGCTGCAGCTTTAACCCTCTATATACAAGTGCATCCATCCACCCACGGATACTCGCCCTCGATGCTGGCACTGTATCCAAAAATGCTTGATCAATCACATCGTCTTTGTCGCTCACCCGAGCAATTGGCATAACGAGACCTTCCCAGCTGCTGCCTCTAAACGCTTCATATTCAAGTGTATTATTGTGAGTTCAATGGATACTCAACATAACTATTGGATTCTATTTCGAGATACAAGCCCCGAAGCCGCAAGGCAGGTTGTATAAAGACATTGCGATGCAGTCCTCACCCGTTTTCAATTGTTTGTCTATCGAACCATCTCTTCCAGCTTCCCATTTGCAACTCTAGACAGCATGAAGCTCCTCTCACTCATCCTCCCAGCCACGCTGGGTCTTATGGGCGCCGTGAGTACAGCACAGACCCCGCGAACAGCATTCCAGGGCTAATGAGCGCAGGTGGACGCATGGCTCTTGAAAGACGCGCTCGAGATCCTCACGAAACATCCCCCGCATCCAGACCCCTCGTCCTTCAAGCCAGACGTCCACCTCGTCGACGGCCCGAATGGAACAGAGGCCTACTACTGCACCCACGACCAGGCCTGGGCCTACATGATCCGCAACGGCGTCAAGCACCTGCACGAGCATAAGCGGCCGTGCAAAATCCCAGCCTCGGGAACGACTCGGGTCAGCTGCTCGCAGAACTCTGCGATCTATGTCCTCAATGATGTGAGTGTTTCCAAATCTGCTTCGGACTTTCTGTTTGTTGTCTCGCGGAGATTGATGTTGCCGTTGCTGTTGCCAGTGGAAATACTGACTGTTAGCGAATAGAGAGAGGAAGAACTGACGTTGGATTGCGATGCGATTGCTGAGATAGGAGAGAAAGTCCTCAACCAGTGTGAGTGGACCGATCCCGGTTTCGCCCCAAAGATTGGAGGGCATTATTCGAGCAATAAGAATTGGACTGTTGAAGTTCGATATGATCCATGTTAGTGGTGGGTATTGTCATTGCTATTGAACGATCGAGCGAGTATGGAATTTCGGATACTCGCGAATAAAGGGGTCGTTTAGCCAGGTAGAACATGTGATAGGACGCGAGGGTGTAACGATGTTACTTCTTGGAGGACTTCGATACTGCCGGAATATGAACTTGATGTATCGCATTGCGGTTCGAGTCACTCAGAAGCTCTTGGAAATTGCATTATTTGGGATCATCATTTCGTACCTTGATAACATGGATTCTGACCAAATCGAATCAGTGCAAATCGATGTCCTTCTAATGCATGATCTTCTTCAGCCTTTCCTTCTCCTCTTCTCCACCAAAGATACAATCAATTCCCCTCCTAGCTAACGCCTTCAATTCTTTTCGTCCAAGACCAAAGTGCTCTGCGATGAGTCCGTACTCATTCGACAAAGAACTTCCAAAAACTCCCACATCATCCGTCTATCATCATCAGTTAGTCCCAAGATCCCCGAAATCTTACACAGAAGATCACAACAGAAGAAGAGACTTACACAAAGAACCACGGGAACATTCGTTCTCGACCACTCGCCGAAATGGTGATCAGAGTACGTGCCCGTAATCATTTTGGCATGAACATTGCAGCTCAAGCACAGCTCCAAACCCAGGCCCATCCTCAAGATTTCCCTCTTGATAACATCCGGCACATGAATCACATGCCCCAACCTTTGTGGTCCCCAGCTCAACAACTCCTGCAGCTCCTCCACGCTGCTCGTCTTCTCAGCCTCCGCAAAATGGACCGTAATAGGCAAGCCTGCTTCTCTGGCAGCTGCAAAAGCCGGAGCGAGATGAGTGATGGGGGACACTGAAGGGTCGCCACAGAGATCGATGCCCACGACGCCTCTGCCGTGGAATTCCTTGGCCAGGGCGATGACATCGAGGGCCTGGTCGAGGGTGTTGCGGCGGTCGATGGAGAGGAGGAGGTTGGTTGTCATGGATGATTTGGTTGGAGAGCCGGCGATGCAGTCGAGGACGGTGGAAATGTATTGCGACTTGCTCATCGCTATGGAATTCGCTCTGAACTCGCGCGGCGTCGTGCGCAGCTCCAAGTAGACTACATTTTCGGCGGCGAAGTCTTCCAGTACGGAATTGGTGGAATCAATGAGTGCCGGGAGATCGTCAATTAGGTGGTAGATGTATTTGGAGAAGAGAGGAAAGAAGCTTTGTGGACAGTTTGATAAGTTAACATGTACGAGATGATATCGTACAGTAATAAACTGGACTGATAAGAGAAAATACCCAAGGTACTGCAGATAATACGACAGCAAAGTAAATTCATGGAACTCACGTCTTTAAATCATAGTCAAACTTGTCCAATGGCATTTCTACCAAAGGATCTTCGAGCTCAAAAGAGGGGCATGCATGCTTCTTCTGTTGCCATATCCGATGCATGCATTGACGACTGATACTCCCACTTAGATGCGCGTGTAACTGTTGATATTCAGCCTTATGTCACAGGGCGATGAGGCGACTCGCTAGATCTTTGGTGCATGGATTGAAAGGGTCCAGACTGTACCTCGATCTTTGGCAGTGCCCTTGTGAAATCTCCTATTCCATTTTCCATGATGAGAGGTAGCCTAGTGACTCGTAGTGAAGTTCTAAAGTGGTCTTCCCTTGGTCAAGTCTGGTTGAGGCGCTGGCAGGCCAAACACTTCTTAATGGTACGGTGTGACTGGTATGGCTGGCACGACTGATACGACTGGTACGTCTGTGGAGTTTCTGGATGTGAGCTGGACCACCAGACTACCTACTTTGCAAGTAGAGTGTGTATACGAGTATGGATACAGGAAAGCGGAACAAGGCTGTTTGCAGCGATCGATAACCTCAACTCTGTCTACTAGTCACTTAGTGTTCTGCACCAGACGACCCGACAGCGGATCGATGAGAGAGATCTTGGAATGCAGAGCTCAGCGATCGCTTTCCCTCCTACAAACAGATCTCGTACCAGCTTTTTGGACTTCGGGTTACCTTGAGAACTCTGGGATTCTGGGACTCTGGGTCGAGGGATAATTTGCTTTCCCATTGCCTTGTCGTCAATATATTTGCATTTCAGCAAACCTTGTATCCCACTTTTGCAGGTATGTATCAAGCTCATATACTTAGCAATTTGATGAAGGATGGCGTAGGAGGTTCCCAGGGTGGGAGAGATTGTTCACACCATCTCAATCCAGAACGCAAGCAAAAAAGGGTTCGTTCACGAAAGGACGAGCAAGAGTACTATAAAGATATTATACAACATATAAACGAGAAATGTGCCGGTATTTGCAATATCTTGCCCACTCATCATATAGATAATGATAGTATACATACGAGCGGGGCCTTAATAGCGTATCTGTAAATCCAATATGCGAGCAGCAATTATGCATACTTTATTCGGAAAATCGAATATTCTATTCTATGGTCCGTTAGACAGCAGATTACCACAATCTACTTCCATATGAAGCTCAGGAACATGACTCAAAGAATTAGAAGTGCATCTATTTAGGGACAAACAAGCTTTTCGAATAACTCTGCAGAATGCATAAGTCCTCAAGGAGAGGAGCGTGTACGTCTTCGATGCTCAAAACGGTCCACGAGTCTCTTTTCGGGGTCGTCGTCAACAGTCTTACAGATCACAGGTCCCACGGAGGTCTTGCCTGGCTACTCGACACAGACGAAATTATTCAAGCCCTTGCCCGAATTCAAAGTGAAGCAGCTCTTTTGCCTCCAAAAGTTAATTTCACTCATCGACTGTCAAATGAGTTCGTTTATCTTTTTGTCTGTGTGAGAGAGTTTGTCTGTGTGTCTTCGGCGGGTATCTGTGTGTTATCTGCTTGTGTTGGGCATATGCATTTGTACATATGTCAGTCCTCATATACTCGTGCTCGGTATTCCATCATATCTCTTCTCGGGTGCCATAAAGTCAAGGGTAGTCGGGCTTCGGTTTGCTTGTTTCCAACATTCAAAGGCATCCTGCTCGGCTTTTGAGCGTCGGTGTCGGTGGTTTGCCCTCTTTTTTTTCATTTGTGTTTTTGAGATTGAGAGTCGAGGGGGTGGGCAAGACAGACAAACCCCCTGGTCGGGGCGTCCCTGACTCGTCCATAATTCGTCTCCTGCGGCTGTTCATCCGTTGGTGCTCTGTGGTCAAAGCGCATGATCGAAATGCCCCTTGGTCAAAAGAACCCGCTTCTTCCATACTTCCATCATGGATATCCTCCAAAAATTGTTTATGGATGGTGTGGAGAGAGATGAGCAGTTGAGGATCACCCGTGCTGCTGTAGTGCAAGTGCCTAGGCGCCTGTATCATGAATTAATGCTTCGAATTTTAAATAACAAGAACATCATCATCATCCTTGTTCATATACCTTATTGCTCATTCAGGCTTCATCTAGTCCCCTCGTCCGAGAGACTCCCGTACAATCCTCGTTCATTGTATCCGATCTCTTCTTCATCCATCCTCCATGCTCCCCTGTCTCCTCTCAAGGCTTTGGGAACTGCGGTTGGTGGTGACAGTTCATGAGGGTCCTTTGTTGGCACAGAGTAAGCGTATGAATGATTGGTAATGATCCTTCTGTGCCTGAGCATAATGAGTAAGGTACGGGGAGTATAGAGGCAGATCAACGCCTGGTAATTGTCTGCTGGGTCTTTTCATTTCTGTCTTCGTCTCCACGTCTTCAATGCTGTCCGGCCGTGCAATTTCGCCTGCCCAGAACCCTTGCGCAAGAGGGGAGGGGGCATAAGTGGGAAATCAAAAGCGAATCGTCAGAGGCAGCAGAGCCACCCGGTCCGAGGAAGGCCACTGTACTTGGCAACGGAGTGAATACCGGCAGGCACGCACACACGTATTTTACTGTAGTAGTAAGTAATGTACTTGTATGCGCATCTACTAGTTACGTAGATTTTCCTATTATTCCATCAGCTCCGTAATAATATCTTTCTCCGTTGAAGGGCAAAAGGGTCCTTAGTCATGTTCATAATACCATACCAATGAAGTGCCGCCAAGCATTGGTGACCGCCTCCAACCACATGCTGCAAGCTATGGTACGTACAAGTAGAATACGTACCTATGTGTTGGTAAGTGCTGGTAAGTGTTGTAAAAGTGCATAGAGTTTCTAACAAGTATTCATACAAAAGAATCGTCGTCTTTGGCGTTAATCCGAAGCACCAAAGCCCATGTCAGCATGTTCTTCCACCTCACAACGTACACAAAGAGAAGTGACTGCTACTCATATGAATACATACGGCGCACCAGCGGAGAAGTCAAAGGCACCCTGAGTTCTTGGTGTGTACTTTGGATTGCGCAACATCTGCAGTTTCTCATGATGCAGTCCACGAAGTTTGATCTGCAATACTCCGACAGTCAACTGCGAGACAACGTTGTGGTGTGCGATGTGATGACGGGCGACTTATGGTACTTTGAGGCTTCATGTCATTTAAAGTACCAGAGTATTGATGGATGCAGGGCCATGATGATCTGCAAAAGGAACAAGAATGTTAATGAAGGGAGATGTCGCAAGCGCTTGTATATGTATATGTATATGTAAATATGTACAGAGTGCCGATGTGCATATGTACTGTTGATACTTACAGTACCTTAGCATACACGCATGCACAGACTTCTAGAGAACAACTGCCACTGCCACTGCCAATGCCAATGCCAGTGTCAGTGCCAGTTCCACCGCCAGTGTCACTGCCACACATCTGACATCGTGGATGTCTGTCTATCGGCGTTGTCCATATGAAGTGTGTGTTTATGTGCGTTTATCGTACTTGTACATGAGTGCAAGTAGAACATGCAGGCTGCTGTGCCACGATCTGGCGTTTTGTCCGCTCATTTAAGCATTCGACGGCTGATTTGATTTGATCTCTGGAGCCCTTTCGGAAAATGTCTTCGGACTTTAGGGGAAAGGGCAGAGATTTGTGTAGCGTATTGTACTGTGTACACCGTGGTAATGCACATTGCACATTGCACAGAAGTACGTATTGTACATATGTAGGAGAACGGTGAAGCATGAGAGAGTCGTGAGAGTAAGTCAAGAAGTCCAAGTAGAGTAGAGAGGGTGAGGGTGAAGAGTACTGTGCATACAATGGTGAGGGTCTCTATGCATGAGTGATGATGGACGATGGACGATGGACGATGGACTATGGACTATGGACAATGAATGAATGAGGGGTCAATCGACTTGCTTTGTATATTGCTGTACTCCTCTCTGTCCTCTCTTTCCTCTTTTCCTCTCTTTATCGTGCTCTCTATTGTTATCACCATCATAGCCATTTCCTAGATCATAGGTGATGAATATGATTCGTATTCCAATGTAAAGTCAGAATGCTCTTGTCTCTTGTCTTTTGTCTCTTGTCTCTTGTCTCTTACCTCTTGACTCTTGCCTCAATAACCATGGCAATTTCTCCTCCGTTAGACACACGGACTTATCCCATGCTCCTCGTCCATCCTCCATATTAGAATAATGCATAAGATTAATCCTGACATTCATATCCAATATCAATACTACTGCCCCCTCTGCTTGTGTACTCTCGCTTCTCCCTCTTTTCCTCTCTCTCCCCCCTCCTTGTACATACCTCCTTCTCCTTCTCCTTCTCCTTCTCACCATACTACTGCCCACTTCACTTGACTGGGAACACAGAACAGCACTGCGTAGATAGCCCGTAAATAACCTCTTGATGAGCCCCGCCACTGCCTGCTCAATGCAATGTGCAAATCACCTCGACCCTTCGTGCCTGTGTATGTACCTGTCCATCCTCCGTCGGGGCCTCAGTATTGCCCGCCCCTGTCCCTCACGCATCTTCACTCTTCACTCTTCACTCTTCACTGGCAAGCTGCTCTAAGCTGCTCTAAGCTATCGTAGCGCTCTCGGCCTAACCACATACAGTACCGCTAGGAGAACCTCCCAATGAACCCGAACCTGGCCAAAGCCTGCACCGCACTGGCACTGCACCACAGACAAGACGCTCCTCCAGCTTGGCCAGTCAATCTGACCTGACGAAAGGAACCACCAAACCTCCTGCAACTCTCCACTACACACTACACACTACACACTACACACCATATACCATACACCACACACCACACACCACACACCAGACTCCATCTTACAATTCTCTTCCATCTTCCAAAACTCAACATCAACATCCAACATCCAACATCTCCTCAACTCCCACCTCTCACCTCTCACCTCCCAACTCCCAACTCCCAACTCCGATCTCGACCTCGACTTCGACCAACTCGACTCAGTCTTCCCTCATCTGTTGTATTTCCATTGCGGGCAGGCCGTGTCGCTTCAATTCGCTCAGCTGTTTGTTATTGTCTGGCGGACAACACTCAATTCGTCGTTCCTCGTCGAGGTGCCCCTAATCTTTCCGCTCAGCCAATTTCAACCTCCACGCACCACCTCCCTTCACCAACACCTCGCCATTATACAAGATGTCGAATGATGTTTCGCCAGAGGCGATGCAATCGCGCATCCAGCAAGCACGACGCGAAGCTGAGACTCTAAAGGATAGAATAAAGCGCAAGAAGGATGAGTTGGCGGACACAACCCGTAAGTGATCACCCCCACCATCTCCACGATTTCCATGAGCGCTCAGCGGGCCTCGAGAACAAGACGACATTGTATCCTCACGTGTGCATTCTCATGGCTCGCTGGTATTGTGCATTGGAGCCTCAATTCGGCGTCGGTCCTTCCAGCCATCATGTCACTGACCCTTATCTACAGTTCGCAATGTTGCTCAACAACAGCAGGACCCTCTTCCAAAGAACCAAATGATGAAGACTAAGAAGACCCTCAAGGGTCATCTCGCAAAGATTTACGCTATGCACTGGTCGACGGATCGAAGACACCTTGTATCGGCATCGCAAGATGGAAAGCTCATTATTTGGGACGCCTACACCACCAACAAAGTCCACGCTATCCCCCTCCGATCTTCATGGGTCATGACCTGTGCGTATGCGCCAAGTGGTAACTACGTTGCCTGTGGTGGTCTCGATAACATCTGTTCTATTTACAACCTCAACTCAAACAAGGATGGGCCAACTAGAGTTGCACGAGAGTTGTCTGGTCACTCAGGATATCTGTCCTGCTGTAGATTCATCAACGATCGTAGCATCCTCACCTCCTCTGGTGACATGACCTGTATGAAGTGGGATGTTGAGACTGGTTCCAAGGTCACAGAGTTCGCCGATCATTTGGGAGACGTCATGAGCATTTCCATCAACCCAACTAACCAGAACACTTTTATTTCCGGTGCCTGTGATGCCTTTGCGAAGCTTTGGGATATCCGTGCAGGAAAGGCGGTTCAGACCTTTGCTGGTCATGAATCTGATATCAACGCTATCCAATTCTTCCCAGATGGTCACTCGTTCGTGACCGGTTCCGACGACGCTACCTGCCGCCTCTTCGATATCCGTGCTGATCGTGAGCTCAATCAATACGGCGTAAGTTCTTTTTCTTGTCACGCTCGAGTATCAAATCAAACTACAGAAACTAAAACTGATCATTGTTCTAGTCCGAGGCCATTCTTTGCGGTATCACCTCCGTTGCCACCTCCGTTTCCGGAAGACTTCTCTTCGCCGGTTACGACGACTTTGAGTGCAAGGTATGTGATATTTTTGACGCACCTGTCGCAAAGAATGCATTGCTAACAATAAACAATTAGGTCTGGGATATTACTCGTGGAGAGAAGGTTGGTTCTTTGGTTGGTCACGACAACCGTGTCAGTTGTTTGGGTGTCAGCAACGATGGCATGTCTTTGTGTACTGGATCGTGGGATTCTCTGGTAAGTTTACTCATGCTTCGAAAACTCTTAAACGCGCAAATCTCACACATCTATAGCTCAAAGTCTGGGCCATGTAAATGCGTACCTATCAATCAACAGCTTCATCAAGTCATCCCAGCATATCCTGAACGACTTACTCTCGATTCCCCATATAACGGCTTAGATGGCACAGACAGCCTTACTCTAATAACACACCCCCGATACGAAACCTCTTCCTTTCACATTCGGCGTAGTCTGGACGACGATTTCACGAAGGAGCCTGCATATTTAGCGAAGCAGACGCTTTCCATGGTCGAACGATCTGGTCACAAGTTCCGCTGGGCTTCTGGCATCTGGTCGCGCATGTTTGATTCTTTGCACAATACTTTTTCTTTTCCCTTTTTTTTTTTTAATTTACTTGTGCGTAGGGGTGGACATACTGCATTGCTGCTGTTTGCTGTTATTTTTTTTGCCCCGACTCAACAAACCTCAACCAAATGATATCCTGCCGAGACACTTGAATTTCGTCAGCATACCAAATCCAATATCTCTTCAAACCCGAAAATCCACATCCCTGGCATTTGGCCCCTTTCTAATTGTGCAACCCTTTTTTCCAGATCAAAAAAAGCTTTCTGTGTCTCGGCGGGTCATTTTCCTCTTAAGCGTTCGAGGCTTCCCAGAACGTCCCTTTCTCGTTTCACTTCCATTTTGCTCCCCCCTTTTTTTTCTTCTTCTCCTCGTCATGTTGTCCGATGGGGATGTCATTGTTTTGTTGTCGTCATTGTTGTTGCCCCCAGTCCTTTAGGGACTAACTGTGGATATAATCTGCTACCTGTACCAGAAGCCTACCGTCTGCTTACTTTCCAAGAAAAATCGTCCATCTCAAGTCATTCAAGGACGGTTCTCGAGGAACGAAACATGCGGTACGTGCCAGCCAAATTTTCCTTTATGAAGTCTTGTGTGCGAGAGGGGCGGAGGGTTGCTTTTGAGCCGTGGGTTCTTGTATGGTCGATCTGAGATAGAGCATGCGAAGAACGTAAAGATTAAAAAACAGACCTCTTGTGTGCTGTGCTTTGGGTTATGAGCTGCGAGTTGTGAGCTGTGAGCGAACTGTGAGTATTATTAAGTCGCCATGACATTTCTCCAAGATGTATATCTGCGATCGTGAGGTAGCACACACTCGAAACTCAAGGCGGCAGAATCGACACATGAAACATGAAACCTCAAACCTCAAACCTCAAACGTCCAAGTCAACTCCATACAGGATTCGATTCCCGACTCACAGGAATCTACCAATGCGCTTCTTAGCTGGCCATATCCAAGCTCTTGGTCATCGGTACGTGTCCCTCACGCCGTTTCATACCCTCTCGTTTCGTTTCGTTACGTTTCGTTTTTTTTTTTTTTTGCTTGAGGCTGCTCTGTGACGGGCTTGGTGTTTCGTGTGCGTGTGAGGGGGGGGATTAGAATGGGATGGGATGATGAGAGGTAGGCTAGGTGCGTGTATGCGTGCGTGTGTGCCTTTATATGTTTTGCTACGCTGGCGCCGTGGATGGTGAAAGGTTCTAGTGGGGTTTGAGGGCGGGAGGATGGGAGATGGGGTAGGTCACTTGACTTGGGTTGTGGGGGGGGGATGTTGTAGGATCACTTGAGTTGCGGGTTGGATGTTTGATGGGCAATGGATTTTTCTGTACATACTTGCTTGTGTGTGTACTTGTGCGGTGTATTCACATGTTTACTCTTGCCCTGACTTGTAGTCCCGAGGAGGTGAATGTGATATTTAACTTCAAGAAGTTGGGAATTGAGTTGGTACGTACTTGATGCTACCGCCTACTTATCTACACACTTTGAACTGGCAGTCTACTTCTGTGATGTCCGGGACTCGAAGTTGATATCAGACATCCCCTTTGCCCCCATCAGCCTCCTCCACCCCAGACTCGTCCAAAGCAGATCAGGTGCCTGCTTCTCCCAATCCGACATCTCACTTGCACCCCCTCGAGCCAGCCACACCCTATTTCGAACCCTGGCCTCAGATCGATCAAGAAGTCGACTCGTACCCCCCGATCGAGCTCTAAACTCGACCAATCTACTCCAACTCGGTATGGACCGCCCTACATTGCATCGAGTCAAGATGATGAAATGCCCAGAGTGACCACGAGACCAGCCCGAAGGATGACGCTGGCGCGGGATTGCGGAACACGGGGTGATCAGAGCACGTCATGTAGGATGTGTCAAGTGACTGCTACAGTTTCCAGCGAGGGAGGAGGTCGGTTTGTGGGATGAGCACTATCTAGGTATCTATGCGATGCGTGTCTCGAGGAAATGGAGGACCTCCCTACTGCCTGCCTGACAAGCGCCGATGAGACGGCCTGATCTGCGTGATCGTCCCCCGTCTTCATGCCTATTTCTGTCCTGCCACACAGAGAGCTTATTCTTCACCCTCAAAGCCCTGTTCTGCTTCCTCCAATTTGTCGTCAGATCATACCTGCTGCGTAGATACCTAATCAGCAGGATCATGTCCAGCCAAGTCGAGGTCATGAAATCAAGTCAAGTCAAGTCAAGGCGTATGGCAGCTACTCTTGCATAAAGATGCCACTCTACCATTCTGCAAGTGCAACAGCCATATATACATACACATCGATCGACATATATCCAAAGCAACCATATCCTCACCATAGATCATTGACCTGCGCATGACCTCACGTCTGTAGGATACAATCGATATCTCACTCTGACGCCAGCATCCCCGTCCCGTAAGGCTTGCCGACCTTCGCCCGTCCCCGTCCCCGTCCCCGTCCCCGTCCCCGTCCGGCCTAGTGCGGCCACCAATCTCCCCACCAAGCCCAAGCAGGCCACGCTAGTCCCGAACCCCTCGGCTTCGAAACACCAGGCTGTTGGTCCAGTCAGTCGGCCACAGCAGCAGCCAGGACAGCGAATGCCTCCTTCACTTCATCCTCACTTTTCTTCGTTGCTCTCTCTTCATCAAAACCCTCACAAGTCATCCGCCACGAAGACATGTATCATTCTGTGAGACAGCCGTATACTTCCTGGGTCTGGTGCTTGCAGATACTCCATCATCTCATCTCGGTGTGAGGCGCTTCCGTCTTATAGGGAGCTTTGGAGGGGATAGATGTTGTGGCCGAGGTTTTTTTTTTTTTTTTTTGCTGTGATGTTGGTAATAGTAATACTTAAGTAGTTGAACATGCCGCCGCATGCGATCGATACTTACCCCACATAGGCACCTCATGTACGCGCACATCTGATAGCATTGCAGGTGCAGCGCCTCATTGCTTGCGAGGCAGGCAAGTATTATATATTAATTTTCATCTGCTTTTTTGTATTTTATATTGGGGAATGGGGGGATGAGGCCGGGGTCTTCATGAGTTACTCACATCTCGTGCGATGGTCTATGAGTGGGTGGAGACTCGATGCTGTTGTTTTCTCTTTCAACCTCTATGGTACTACTCCCTACACATGCTGTATCTTATCCTTCGGTCTAG
Source organism: Xenosphaeropsis pyriputrescens (assembly GCA_022609375.1). Lineage (NCBI taxonomy): Eukaryota > Fungi > Ascomycota > Leotiomycetes > Phacidiales > Phacidiaceae > Xenosphaeropsis > Xenosphaeropsis pyriputrescens. The sequence continues at coordinate 575,436 of JAGKQE010000001.1, read as the reverse complement.
AATAATGACCTTTCCCGCCCTTGCCGACCTATTTTGGTGTGTTGACGGGAGGAAGAGAAGAGGAAACAAAATGAGATGAGATGAGATGAGATGAGGTGAGGTGAGGTGGGTTGAGGTGACTTGGGTGCTATGATACCTCACAGCTTACAACTTACGACTCAAGGTGAGTTCAGACCGTGCCGTACTTTGGCTTTGCTGCGGTTGTTTTGTCGCCTGCGTTTACCTCGTTAGGGGCGCGTGTGTGTCCGCCTGGCTGCAGGTACTCGTCCATTTCCCTCCATCGCATCTGGAGTCGACGGCTGTCGATCTCGTGAAGTGAGCGAGGGAAACGTACGATGTCTGACGGAGTCACGAGTAGGCAGTTTGGGCAGACATAGGGCTAGGACGTATGTGCAGCACAACGATGATTATCTCTTCTGATAACATGCGAGAATATTCGTGGCGGATGTTTATAGCTGTACCAGCTGTTGACTGGGAGGAGATTGTATTACTAGGACGTATGTGCATTACAACAATGAATATCTTCTTGATTGCATATGGAAATAGCCATGGCCGATGTTTATAGCTGGTATTCTAGCTCGGAGATGGGATATTGCTACGACGTATGTGCGATGTAATGATGGTGATCTTTTTGGTTTTTTTTATATATCGTACGACAACACTCTATGTGTTACGGATATTTCAAGCTGGACATCGAAGACGATGTTCATCAAAGTACTTGCCTCATCTCGGGACTTTGTACATTTCTGGACAATTGCACTCTGCGATCTATCTCTGTCTGTTATGTACTACCTGGGTGTCACTTGGAGAAGTCCAAACAGATATGTGATACTTCCTGATGATATATGCCCAATTGGGTAACTAGTACCCTACAAACCAATGATCAAAATCCAAGCCAAAACATCGACACGGCCTACATCGTCATCATCATCATCATCATCGTCGTCGTCGTCGTCGTCTTCGCCGTCTTCTTCCTCTCCCCTCCCCTCTTCTCCTCTCCTCTCCTCTTCTCATGCCTCCTCTGCTGCATCTATTCTCCTCTCCTCTCCTCATGCCTCCTCTGCTGCATCTATCCCCCTCACTGCATGTCCCTACGCGTGGCTATAGCCAGGGTATCCCGTCGCTGTGCAGACATTGGAAGTTTACAAGTATGTAGAAGCTTCCTCTTCCACGCCTCCGGTGCTCGCCATCGGGAAGAGGGCATTGACGTCCATGACCTCCTGAAACTGCACCATCCACTCTCTGACGAGGGCTAAGCAGACCCCCAAAGGCGGATCCACTTCCATATTCAACAACCAAACTGCCAACTGCCCTGCTCCTGGTCGATTCTCCAAAATCATCGTCACGCCCTTACACAGTCCCCCTCCTCGTCCAAACTCCCCTCACCTTCTCTCACTACCCTCTCGAAACTCACTATTGGCAATCCCTACACGCGCTCGCACCAACTCTTTTGTCACACCCGCCCATTCCCAGCACCTCAAAGCCACACGCTACCTAACTCTTCTCATTCCTACACTCACTCTCACTTCACTTCACTTCACTTCACTTCACTTCACTCTCACTCTCATCCTTACTCTCATTCTCACTCGCCCTGACACCTCGTCACATACTTAATAAACCCCCCCCGTCCCATCGCAATCATGGCTGCTAAAACTGAAGCACAAGAAGAATTTGACAATCTATTCAAAGACCAAGGCAATCAGTCAAAGTCGCATCCCGAAGACGAACACGATTCCGCTCACGAAGACGACGAACTTTCCGAAGAAGCACAGCACAACACCCAGAGTGTTGAAGACGACATGATGCTCGATATGCGCGACAACTATTCCAGCTACAAGCTGCCCCCTTCCTCCTTCGACTCGGGGCGTACCACGGGGGTCAAGGGTGTCATTGCCGATGCGAGAAGTTTCGAGCAGGCCAAGAAGACCAACTGGAGATCACGGAGCAAGAGCTTGGGCAAGAGCGCCGCCAGCAGAATCAGCAGCATTGGCTACTCCAAGGAGAGACGGGCGAGTGCCGAGAGCGACGATGACGAGGACTTCTTGGAGAGATGGAGGGAGGCCAGGCGTCAAGAGATCGAGAAGGAGGGCAACGATATCAGAAACAGAAGGACCAGCCCCAGCATCAGACGCTATGGGCGCTTTGACGAGGTCGATGCTCTGGGATACTTGGACGCCATTGAGAAGGTTGGAAGGGAGACGGTGGTTTGTGTGTTCGTCTACGATGAAGAGGTTTGTTACTCCTTTCTTGTATAACTATATGCAGTGCTAACCAGTGTAACAGTGTGGCGTGAGTCAAGTCATTGAGGCCGCCCTAGTTCCTCTCGTCGCCGCTCATCCTGCTGTGCACTTTGTCAAGGTGCACTACGATGAAATCGAGTTCGACAATGCCGGTGTCCCAGCTATCCTCGCATACAAGAACCAAGGCGATCTCTTCGCCAACCTCACATACATCATTGATCAAATACCTGAGAACACGGAATTCGACACAGACGCCCTCAAAACTGTCCTCAGGAAGAATCAAATCCTTTGAGCAATGCTTCCAAGGAGGAGTTTCAGGGATGGCTCTGGCATGGACCACGTTGACGTGCTTATGAGTATATATATATAACCAGTCTGGCACGGCACGGACTGGTGGGGGCTTTTTTTGCGATCATTCTTGGATGTGTATGATGTCAATGTTGGTGTATGGGAATTGGAAATGTTTCCGTTTCCCTTGTCTCTGGAGCAGACAGTGTAAGAGTTGTTTTTTGTCTTTGCATGGCCCTGGCATGGGTTGGGGTCGAGGAGCGGGCGTCGGAACGGTGTTCCCTTGACATGTGTTTTTGGCTAGGTACTACTGATGTATGTACCTATGCTGCTTTGGGGACGTCTATAATGAGAAGAAAGAATTACGACTTTTTCAAAAGCTCAAGCTCAAACTCAACTTCAACCTCGGTTTCCATGTTTTGGAACCCTTTCTGTTGCTGCAGTGGTTTTGTGCCAAGTGATCAATTATGAACTTGTATGTACTACGTATTATATGAAGGAATTGTTGTCATGAGGAGTGAGCTACATCTATCGGAGAGGTATGGTATTCTCGGTTGCTGATAAGCCATCTCCGAATTCCGTATGGGGGGAGAGGGGTTGTGCTTAGATTGCGGTGGTGTACTTAGAGCTCTGGATGGCGATGTAGACGACGATGTTATATTGAACAATTGTGTCGGTATCTATGCGTATCGCGGTAGAAGATATGTATACATGTACATGTACATATACATATACATATTATATGTGATATATATTTCTCGGTGGTGGTGCAATAATATTGTCTAATAGGCGCAGAGAAAGTGTGACTCGTGACTCGTGACTCGTGATTCTGCTCTCTTTATCTTAGTACGTGGTCCGCGATAAGGCTGCCAATCAGTTTCCCCCGCATGACTAGAGTAGGGATGGTAGCTTCAGGCCTCCAAGTGCAAGTTCATGTCCATGTCCAAGTCCAAGTCCACCTCGACTCGCCCCTCCATCGCTCAAAGACAAAACATCCCAAGATCCAGCATCGCGCAGTCACCTCCGTTGTCACATAATCCATCTGCTGTATGCTCTGATCTGCCCTCTTCTCAACCTTCCAGTCGCTGCCGAATCGAGGCCATCGTGATATTTTGATACTTCGTCCCTCGCACTGCACTGTGTGATCCGCTCTGCCTTACTCTACTCTACCTAGGTATTACCTAGGTACCTACGTTTGACCTGTTTGACTTGCCTGACCGACGACCTCCGCTCACGCCCGGTTGATCACCTACCCGTACCTCACCTCACCTTGCCTCACCTTGCCTTGTTGGACACATAGGAATAGGCAGTAACACACCTCGAAAGTTCTGGTTCAACTAAAAGGTATCTCTTACTCTTCCATACCCGACTCCGACCATCTCGAAGCAACATCCCTTTCGTGCATGCCCCTCGACTCTGACCTGCTCGTGTACTTTACTGATCTTCGGCATCCCACCGACCTTGCTTGAGACATGACATAGCATTACAACCACTTACTAATATGACGACTCCCAGTGAATCACCTGCACGCTCAGAGAACACAGGCACCACGTCCAGTGCCTCGACCGAAACAATCCTACGATTTCCAACGGCTGTCATCGATTACCGTCTCGGCGATCTGGTCCAGCACGAACTTACGGAGAGTATGACGCTCTCGGATAACCGCACTCTTCAGGAGGAGTTCCAAGCCGCCGACAACATGACTCTGCGAAGTGACAGCTCCTCAGACCTCGATGAGACGGGCTACGAGATGATCGATACCGACGTCGACAGTCGAGATGACGCTGCCACCGAATCCATAGCTTCTACTGACTGCGGACGCTCAGATGATATCGCTAGCTTGGCCGATACAGAGGAACATAGTGATGATGAAGCTAGTGCGGATGAAGATGGAAATACTCATGAGGGCATCCCGGCTTATGATGGCCTTGATGAACCTTCTGAGACTCCGACTCTTCACCACAGTACAACTAGCTTCATGGATGAGGTTGAGAAGCCCATCACTCGATCCATCGAGTTTGAGGAACCCGAGAACTTTGGTGCCGAGAATGTCTCGGTCAAACATACTATTGCAGACTTCACTGAAGAGCGGAGTGCAGAGATCATCTCAGATATGAAGCTTAAAACTGATCAGAAGCACTTGATGGCTACTATTCATCAGACTATGACGAAGCAAGGCTTGTCGACCAAGGAACCTCTTCGAATCTTGTATATTGGTAGCCACTCGGCGAAGCAAGATATCATACATAAGATCGCCAGCTCTGTTACTGCCTCTATCAACGGAGATCCGAACATTCGAAAGCAATCACAGGTCTATAACGTGGTCCCAGTTTCAGCTTTTGGATCCAACGAAACTCCTGAAATTGAGCTCATGCATTCTTCTGGCTACCAGATTCAAGTCGAAGACTGTATAAGTGTAACTCAGATGAGGGATGCTGCCTTCACAGGATCTCCATCAGCTATCACTATCCATACAGAGGCTGGAGGGCTCTACACCTCGTGGCCAAGGAAGTCTGGGCCAGGATACGAAATCCATCCGACTGGCTGTGTGCGCCCACAAATCGCTTTGATTTATTGCTCCGACACCGATACTGACCTCCAGAGACGTGACATAGCACTCGCTAGGACGTTCATGAGCCGTCACAATATTCCTTCCATTGTGATATCGCATCGCCAATCATTTAACAAATCTGTGCCGCCAATGGTCCTAGATCCGCATGCCATTCACATGTGTTTGGAATCTCGAGACCATAGGGGCTCGGGATATATCATTCATCAGAGGTTGCCGATTGATCTCACGTCATTCCTCAACCTCGATGCTCGACAAATGAACAGGAATTTGGCTTACCTTACCGGATTACATGAGAAAGCAAGACAGGCCGTCTCTGCTGAAAGTCGACCGAAGCTTTCTCAGCGGAAGTCATGGACTTACATTGATAAACCGCGTTCTATTCGCGAGGAAGTCTCAGAGAAAGTTCGGGCTGTCATGAGCCCTAGGAGCCTTTTGCCCGTCGTTGGACTACTTATATTCTTGGGCGTCTTTTCCACGAGTAACCTGAGTGCATACATGCGCTCTCCCTCTGTGCCTTCTGTCTCAGTCAACGGAAGCGTTGGTGGCCAGGTGATGGTACCTGTGGCCATGTCTAATGATGCTTCTTCGGTTTCTTCCTCAGCTGCCTCGACACGGACTGCTGTTTCGACGAGAACGAAGACAATTACAGTCATTGAGTCCAAACACCCTGGCCCAAATAGTTTGATTCCTTTCGTGGACTTGAAGAAACTCACCGATACTGTGCATAACTTTGCTTCACCTGCTGTCAATAAATCGACAGCATGCTCGGCCGAGGTGATTGAAGGCCACAAAATCTTGATGCGCATCCCCTCAGATATCAAGCTCAACTGGATCACCAAGGGCGATATGTTCATCAACCTTACAAGGGGTGGCCGGCCCATCTTCGTTGAAAATGCCTACAGCTCTCCAGATGGTCTCATACTCGAACTACCGAAGGAGGAAGCCTACGGTCTTTTCAACGTCTCCGTCACCACAACCAAGAAGCCCAAGATCAACTCATCATTCCAGGTCGACTTTGGCTACAATGTACAGAACGTCTTCGATAAGATCGCCTGGTTGTTTCGCTTAGATATTCTTGATGCCGAGCTCGCGCTCCGATCGACCCTGTCAACCGTAAAAAACCAAACGCGCTCACTCTCCTCCACACTTTTCAGCCACTGGCAAAATTTCCAAGGTGCCGCTTCGCAGGCTGCCAACCACTCCACCTCCACTACCAACTACGTCACCTCCATCGCCAAAGCCGCCTCCTTCGATCTTGCTAAGCACTCGGCCATCCTGACCCGCGACGTCTCACAACTCCTGTCCTCAACGCAAAAGTCCCTTGCCAATGTCCCTCAACTACAAAAGGCACGTTCTGCAGTAGATGAGGCCATCTTCCGAGCGCAGGTCGGCTCAAAACTCTACTGGCTACGCCTCCAGGGCCGTGAGCAGGAGTTCCGTGATTACAAGAGTAAGGCGGCAACTGCGCAGAAGAAGCTGTACGGCGAGAGAGAACGAAAGGGGAAGATTGATCGGAAAGCACGCATGACGGAGCGACAGGAAAGAATGGCGGAACGCAAGGCAAGGACTGCGGAGAAGAAGACAAAGAAGGAGAGAATGGGGATGGCTTGATTGTGGAGAGCTTTGACTTACTACGCTGATTGGGAAGGGGCGTTTTAGGATGGAGGTGCAAGATACAGCTGGGTCTTTCTTCGATGGCGTGTTATACTGCTCATTTCGTGTGTTTTTTTTTTTTTTGGTTTTGGTTTCTCTGCCTTTATTTTGAAGCTGCTGTTTGGCAGACAAGCTTTGTTTCTCAGCTTTGATGTCAACTGCGCCTCGGACGCCGACAACAATGTGCTTTAGCTAGTTTATTTATCGTGACAAGCTCTTGTTGTCCGATGGATGTATACAGATGGATATCGTGTACTTTTTCTTCCCTGCTTAGTGTTGATCAGACTGTGCTGTGATTGTAGATGGTGTTGACTGTGTGAGGACATGTCGATGCAATGTGATTTGATTTGATTGATGTGATAGGACATCCACATCAGGCTGTCATGCAAGTAAGACATGGCAGATGGCAGCCTTGTGATGTGGACGTCGTTCATCTTGCTTGCTTGACTCTGACTTGGCTTTCTGATTGGAAGTGTTGAAGGAGGAAGTTCTCTCGGGCACACATTGTTCTCTCGGGCACAGGCTTTGTCTGGGTGTTTGCTTGGATTTTCTTTGATGGGCGTTCAGAGTTGATCTACGTCATTGGGCGTTCAGAGTTGTCAATCATACAGTGCCTTGCTCTTGTAGAATTGGATGGGTGATGCTGCTTTTGTGAGGATGTCCTATTATGTGAACCGCCGATAACCATTGATGGCGTGAGCTTTTGTATTTCTGCTTCTGTTCCTATTCTCATGTTCTTCTCTCCTCTTTCAATCAAATTCATCTCTAACTAAGGCTGTGCTGCTTTACACCCCTGAAGCATCCAAGGCTCACGAGTACAAGCTAAATTTGCATGAGTTGTCTCCGTTGTTGATGGCCGCATTCACTTTCAACACTAGCGCGGAAATTCGTTTAGGCCCACAACAAGAAGCGTGAGGCAGCTCCAGGTAATAGCGGAACCCCTCCATCACACCCAAACGACCGAAAGATCTCGAGCATTTCTTTCGACCACAAAACAACACAAATCCCCTCACCCTCACAACCGACGTACAATAATCTACCTTGATTTTTTTGTAGTACGCGCACCCAAATCACTCACTTACACCACTCCACTCTCTTCTATATCCGCTCCCACGCAAAAGAGTTAGTTCATCTCGTCCGTCATCATGTCTGACGCTGCTGCTGCTGCTACCGGTCCTGTTCCTGTCCCAGAGGAGAAGACCGTCCCTCCAACCAACGAGCCAAAGCTCGCCGAGACCGAGACCAAGTTGGTCACTGAGCCAGAGTCCGTAAAGAAGGCAGACGAGTCTGCTGCTACCGAGCCCAAGGTTTGTTTGATCTTCCCCCAAATACCACTCACATAAAGATCTCGCGGCTGATAGTGGGGTTTGTTTACCTGCAGACCGTTACTGAGCAGGCTACCAACATGGCTTCCTCTGCTGCCAACACCTTCACTGCTGCTGCTGCCGGTGTCTCCGATAACGTCTTCTCGATGTTCGGTGGTGGCGCAAAGAAGGAAAAGGTCGAGGACGAGGATCGTGGCGATAACAGTGGCTCTGCCAAGGCACAGAAGGCTGCTGCTGCTGAGGAGAACCCAGAGGTATGATTATCACATTTCCCAAATCTCCTCTCCTGGAGTACAATTCTATTGTTTTGATCTACGGGTTGCAATGGCTTATTGAGCATGGGACCTTTGCTGACCAGAGCTATCTTTGCGCTTTTTAGGATGAAGCTCCGGAGTCCGAGGACGTTCACTTTGAACCAGTCATCCGTCTCACCGAGAAGGTTGATGTCAAGACCAACGAGGAGGCCGAGGAGCAGACTTTCAAGATGCGAGCCAAGCTCTTCAAGTTTGTGCGCGAATCGAACGAGTGGAAGGAGCGCGGAACTGGTGAGGTGCGTCTCTTGAAGCACAAGGAGAACGGCAAGACTCGCCTTGTTATGCGCCGCGACAAGACTCTCAAGGTCTGTGCCAACCACTACGTTGTCCCAGACATGAAGCTCTCACCAAACGTCGGTTCCGATAGATCCTGGGTCTGGAACGCTGCCGCAGATGTTTCCGAGGGCGAGCCAGAGGCCCAAACCCTTGCCATCCGCTTCGCCAACTCGGAGAACGCAAACCTTTTCAAGGAGGCTTTCATTAAGGCTCAGCAGGAGAACGAGGCTCTTTTTGCCAAGGCCACTTGAGGCTTTGTCTTGATGCTCTCCTCCACCACATCTTGCAAGACCTCGCCGTATCGCGAGACCTTTCTTCGATCATGACGAATTCATGTCACGAAACTTTCTTCACCTTTCTCTCCTCCCTACAATAGCACAAAATAGCACAATACCACACCCCTTGTCCCCTCCCCTTCCCATATCCCACGTTTATTACATTACTTTCACGAACGTCATGATCAAGAAACTGCATGGTTTTCAGCACCCCCCAAAACCCCTCAAATCATTCTCACTTTACACTGTTCTTCTACTTCTTTCAAATTACTGCTGAGCCGAGATTCGGGTGGCTGGGTTTGGCTGGTCGTCTTGCTGCTGCTATGCTCTGCTCTGCTTTGCTTTGCGGCAATCACCCTGCTTTTCTCGGTAGAAGACAGAAAGGTATTTGAAGAGTGGAGGATGGGCTGTAGTTAGACTAGAAATCGAGATCTTTTTCGATATTGAATCGTTTTCCTTGGATTGCGATTTTAGGGTGACTGTAATACGGTTTGACTGTTGTGCTTGTACTTGTGTGAAACGGCTTCTACAAGGTAACCACCTACTGTACAGTATTAATGTGTTGATATTGTATTTTGCATTCTTGGAGCATGGATTGTATCAAGGGAAGTACTATGGTTACTCTTCTAAGAAAGTGTTATAAAGGAAACGAGAAGCTGTTCTTGGGCAGCTTAAGTTTGAATGTATTTGTATTTGACTATCTGAAGAGAATAGTTGAAACGAACAGTAGAGAAAGTACAGCTTCAAATTAGATCTTGATAGTTCCCATTGTGATAGGGACGGTGTAAAATAGGCATTGGTGTTCCTCAACATATTGGGCTTCCTCTTCTCGCCCATTAAATCCTACGTATGCTTTTACATCCGGCTATTCTTTATGTGCTCAAAGAATATGGTCAATCATGTCGTTGCGGGTGGTGTAATGTGAGCCTCACAGAGCCCACTCACATAGCATAACTTCCACAGCACACTTTACTTTTCCGTCGCTCACAAGACCTCAGATATAAAAATCTCTTCCCAATTCTTTCTTACATTTTTCACACCAAAGTCACCAATTTCTTCACTCAACTCCAAACACTCATCACAACCTCAATATCACCACATCAAACTCTCACAACACCTTGTGAACTCTTCGTGAATATACCGAGCTCCGATATTCGCCTTAGGCCACCATATATATTGCCCCACCCCAGCTCAGTCGCAGAGACTCTAGCGGCCGCAATGGCACGAGTAGGACGTGCTCGAGATGCGAGTCCAACACCTTCAGCATCCTCATCGCAACTTCGCGCCCCAGTAGCTCCTCGTCGCTCCACTCGCTCTTCCACCCGCCGACGAAGCTCCGCCATCGGTCTCGACGCTGAAGACGACGACGACTTCACCGATCAAGACGGTACTGCTTACCCGGAAGTCGTGGGCCCGCGCACCAGACAGAGACACAAGTTGACGCTCGTCAAGTCCAAAGACGGTAAACTCACCATGGTTCAAGAAGTAAGTCTGCTGCTGTGCTCGTCGTGGTCGCTGGAGCTGCGCAAAGAAGGTGCTGACTTTGTGTTGCAGGTCAAGAGGCAGGTCAAGCTGGTGACGGAACAGAGGATCTTGTAAGTCATTCTGCGTGTTTTGCCTACTCATTGGGCGCATTGTGCTATGCACATCACCCCGTGCTGGAATGGCGCATGTGATGGGATTGTTCGGGTCCATTTATCATAGACTCTTGATGGGCGATGTGGCTTGGAGGCTTTTGCTGACTTTGTGTGCTTCCAGGCCCGACCGCAAACCTGAGGCGGAGGGTTATCCCATACGCACCTGGAACATTGAGGTGCACCTCTTGAACGAAAACGGCGAGGAAGTCCCGGCTACGCTCTTCAACAAGGTTGTCTACAACCTCCATCCAACTTTCCCGAACCCAATTCAAAGTACGTTGCCCTACAAACGCCCCAGCGGCTGCTCTTCTGGAGCTCTATACCTTTGGAAGCATTTTGCTGATTTGAAATAACAGCTTTTACTGAGGCACCATTCAGATGTGAGAATGAGGGATGGGGAGAGTTTGACTTGACCATTGACTTGTTCGCGGCCGAGAAGGGCGGGAAGAACAGCCTTTCGCACGACCTGAACTTCGCAAAGCCGAAATACGAATCAAAGCACACAATCAGCTTCCGCAATCCTAATCAAGCCCTCCTTGCACTCCTCCGCGAATCTGGCCCCGTTCCGGGCGAAGATGCCAATGGCAAGCGTAAGGACGGAGATGCGAAGAAGAGAAAGAGAGCGCCGGCTGTCGACTTTGACAAATTGGGTGATGCTTTGGTCAAGTTGAATGAGGATGATCTTCTGCATGTTGTGCAGATGATCTATGATAACAAGAGCGATGATAGCTACACCAAGAACGATATAGATGGTCAGTTGTTGAATCCTTCTTATGCCTTGATAGTATTCGCTAATAATCCAACAGCGGGTGAGTTCCAGGTCGATCTCATGTCTCTCCCAGACAGCCTCATCCGAATGCTCTGGGAGTTCGTCACTCCAAGAATCCAATAAAGCAAAAGAACAGAAAACAAAATAGCTATCAGCCAAATTTCCACAACCTCCTTATCATCTTTCCTCGCCCCCCTCTTGATTCAACTGCCCAAAACGCAGAGATGGGAAATATAGATTTGAAGCCTTTGTTCCCATGTTATTTCTCTTCTCTTTTTGCACTTTTCTTTCTTTATCTTTCAAAAGGTCCATTGTCTTCTCTGTTTTTCTTTTCTTCCACTTTTCGAAAATGGCGTTCACAGCGGTCGGATTTCCCCCTTTCATTTACGAATCGATTTCCATTTCTTTACTCTTCGAGCCTACGACGGACGAGTCACGGGGCGTGGGTGAGGCGGTTGGCAGAAGTGGGCGTGGGCTTGGAGGGAAAGGGGGAATAGGGCATTGGTACGGGTTGCCGGACGGTACCTTGAGCTCCGGCGTCAGCGTCAGCATGACAGTACAGTTGTACGGCCGTGCGGTTCACAAGATGGATGGATTTCGAGGCGCTGAGTCTGCAAATCCCCTTTTTTTCCCTCTCTCTTTTTTCTTTTTTCCGGCTTTCCCTTTGGGAGTGCCTTGGGGCTCGCGTTTGGCTTTTATGTGCCTGTTCTACGCGTCTTTCCCCCTCGAACCCTTCGAGATGGATGGTGGTGCGTCGTGTGAGCTTGGATGCCGATGGCGATTGCAGGGCTGATTACTACCTATTATACTCCTGGTGTGCCTGGCTTAGAAAATCTGAATTTCTTTTGAGACTTGAGGGGTTTTGGATTGCTTGATTTGGAAGTGTGATGTGTGTGTTTGGGGGATTGATGGGTATGGGGTGCTTTGAATGTGACTTGAGAAATTTGTGGTTGATTGCAAGGAGTTGTCTCTGGATGTTTTGTGGTTTTGTGGTATTGCGGTAGTCGCTGTGTTTACAGCTGTCGTTTGTGACTTACTGAGTGATCTTGTATGTCTCGTGTGTGCTTTGTGGACTCATCTTCTCTATTGTAAAATCAAGCAATATATATATATATATATATATATATACATATACATATATACTTACAAGATCCACTGATATAGGAGTAGTGTACCTCGAGCACCGCGGAACGTACCGCATGGGTTCAGGGGAAGGTTCTCGAGTAGCATACGACTGTTGCAATTTTTAGGCAGTTATGGGGGAATGGTGTGATGGTGATGAGATGGATCATGCTGATGACGATGATAGCTTCAACGATTTCGCGGAACAAATACTCAGACCCACACATGATGAGAACAGCTTCATGTGTCTGACTCGAGTCCAGTATGACTGTTTTAGCATGAGTACCTTGGGGTGTAGGAGTTATATGTACTGTATCATGAAGTATTGTTTATAGGCTTGCTCCTTATGGGGTGCTTGGAACGTTCTTCGTGATGATACACTAGAGGACCGTTGAGGAGGTGAGCTATATATGACCATGAAGTCTATGCTCGTGTTCAAGAGACTTGAAATTGAGCGAAATCGGTCCTCATACTTTTCAAAGTCCCTTCATGAAAGCGTCACACAGCTTCTTACCCATCCCAACAACATCCATCTTCACATACCCAACTCACTGCTAAGCTCAGTCCGCCAGCTCTTGGACTCGACTGAGCGCACACAGCTGTATTTCATTTCCGCCGCGGATCTGCGGTACATCCTCTGCAGGCCGTATCCGCGGCGCCGTCATATCAACCATCTCAAGCCCGTCTCCTCAGTCCTCGTCGAAGCTCAACTTGACCTTCTTCGCCTTCTTCTTCCCGCCCTTCTCGCCCTTCTCGCCCTTTCTCGCTCCCTTCATCGTCCCCTTCCCATCCTCCTCAGCTACCGCCTTATCCCCTTCCATACCCGCCACCGCCTTGGCCAGCGCATTCCCCTCCCTCAATCCATCCGCATACGTCTTCACAACAGCCTTCCTCCCATCCCCGTCTCCGTCCTCCTCTCCGCCGATAACCCTCCCCTTCCTCTTCCTCCCCCCACCAATCGCCACCTTCTCATCACCTCTCCTCCTCTCCGCACCCTTACCCACCCCCCCATCCCCCCCTTCCCCCTCCCCGTCTCCCTTCCCGTTACCCTCCTCCTTCCCGTCGGCGTCGCTCTTCCCCTCCCCAACACCCCCCACAGCTTCCGCGCTCACCACCTCCCCCCGCTCATCGACCATCACCGGCGCCTCGTCCTCCACCTCCTGCGCATCGCGCGCGCGTCGGGGCCGCGCGATGGCGCGTTCGTGCCGGCCGTCCGAGGGGCCTTGGGCGGCGTGCATGGCTTGGAGGAAGGGGGGGAGGGTTGTGTCGTAGGAGAGGTTCTTGGGCGTGATTTTCGACATTGTGGTGGTGGGGGTTGAGGTTGGTATGGGTCGGGTGGATGTGGTGATGGGTCAGATGGGATTAGCACGGCGGTGCCGTGTGTCCAACGGGATGGTGGGATTGATGACGTTTGTGAGGCTGAGATGACTTTGTAGGTGGTGATGTGAGTTGGATTTAGATGCGAAGGCCGTGGGATGTTGAGTTCGGGTTATTGGAGGTTTGGTGTTGGGTTTGCAGGTAAGAATTCGAGGTTTCGACTTCGAGATGATGTGTATATATTTTCTTTCACGCATTAGATCCAGCGGGTATTTGCCTTCTTCTTATTTGGTATCACAGCACTACCTGCAATGCCTGTCAACACTCAATTGGGTATTTTCTTTACATTGCTCTTCTTGTGACTTGTTCGGAATTAAGTCTGCTTCCGGAGTTGACATTCCTTAATTGTGAAATAAAGTAATAGAGTATTGTGCAAGCACGTTAAATGCCTGTTACGACGTTAGTTACATATGCACGCCTCTTCATTCTGGGGACTAGAACATGTGCCCTTCTTCTCTACCTCCGCCCCTTTCCCTCTTCTCTTCTCTTCTCTTCTCTTCTTTTCTTCTTTACCTTTCTTTCAGTCACTTTGAAATACCTTGTGAGTTCATTCGTGAAGAATTATGCGCTCGCATCTGTGCATTACCTACGGACATTAACTCACAGCAATTGAGAGAGACGGTCAACAGGAGTAACGTTTCCCATCATATGCTCTCAGGCTAAGGTGGCATTTAAGCAGTATTCTAGCTCGAGTCTGGAGCTTCATCCCCGATTCTTTTGCAGGGTAAGGTAAAAGATAGTGTGTGTTGTATCAAGGGGTTCCGCTTCGGTCGGCTGTCACAGCTTGTCTCGTCGGACCTGTCAAGAGCATGTTGTTTATCATCTGGACGGAATATTACTATCAAAGACTGCGGAGAGACATGGAGAGATGGTTATTCTCGTTCCTTATTTGTACAGTACTGTGTATCTCGGTGGATAAGTATCTTGGGAAGTATTTCTCTGACTTACCTTCTCCTTTTTAACCATCCTAGCGATTTTCGGTTTCATTCTATCGATCTGTAGAGTTATGTAGAGGTAATATCGTAGACAACGCCATCCCAAGCTGAGATGTTATGCTCTGATCTTCGCCTTCGTGACAAGTCTGCTTGCCTATGATTGTGGCGTATTGTTAGGACGAGACGGACCTGCTACATAACCCGTGACTTGACTTTGGCCGATGTCTTCCAAAACTTCCATTGCTTCCATTTCTATTTTCATTTTTATATCCTGGCATCGTGTTGAGATTTTGGTTTGTGGCTGATATAGGAAGTGATCCCATTAAGTATAAACAAGATGCACTTGTAAAAACACCAAACTGCCAAATTATCCTATTGGGATAACATGTAGATATCACCAATATTATTATATCCAGATATGTGACTGATTTCGGTGCAAGAAGCGTATAATCAGATCAATTGATAACACTCTTGTATTTCGGTTTCTACTGTACCGTTTTAATTTCCCTCTCACTTTCGTTCCTTTTTTCCTATTCCCATTATTATTATTATTATTATTATTATTGCTATTGTTCTCCTCCCTCTTTCACTTGACTTTCAACTCAACTCAACTCAACTCAACTCCACCAAACTACTCCTATCCCTCTCCTCCTCCTCCTCCTCCTCCTCCTCCATCCCTCCCTCCCTTCCTTTACTTACCCCCTTGCAACACACACAATTCGCTGTCCAGTCGCCAATGCTGTCAGTGCCAAGCACATACGCGAATCTGGACAAATGGCCACAACAAAGAGCAGTTCAGTAGGTAGCAAGAGTCGGTTTGTGCCAGTCCCTGGGCGGTTCGGCTGCAAAAAGAGAGCCAAACTCCATGCTGTCCGTGTCAAGTGTGTTCACATTCTGTGCACAAGCCGACCCCGAAGAAACAACCACTAAACTAAATCTATCCTCACTCTGGTGCTCATATGGAGAAGTGTTAGTCGCTGTTAGTACAGTACTTATCGTAAAGCTTTCCAAACTTGCCCGGATACTGTCTGAATATTGACTGGAAGACCCGTCCATACTCGCCTTGAGCTGCCAAAAAAAAAAGAGATCATCTCCTTAATGACTAACGACTAGTCTTTTCTGATCCTTAATCCATCCCATTCACTGCTGACTGTCCTCCGTGCCGACGTTCAGAAGTTGTACTGTACTAGAATACAGTCGGGCTTAAGAAAAGGACACACAAAGTTCACGACCCTCAACTACTGCTACGTACTATTACTACCACTACTACCACGACCGAAATCTACACCTACACCTACACCTACACATACACCAACACCAATCACCACAAACATCCCAACGACCTGTCGCGGTCTTGTCATCGACCACGACAACTTCTCCATCATCATCAATTATCATTCAAAGGTATCGGATGTCCTAGTCACACATTCTTCCAGAACTCGAAAACGAGTCCCGTACACACCTACCAAGTTGAGCTGAGCTGAGCTGTCGATGAACAGATCAGTACTCACCACCAACCACAACTCACCACCCACCTGCATCTAATCGCGAACAGCTTTCTGCCATCTAGGAGAGTGCTTCTCCAGTCGCTCGTTTCTCATCGGCCGCAAAGATCGCTCACATCTTATCCAAGATTGTGGAAGCTCCGTGTATATCTGGATCCTACGAAATCCAACCCCCTCGGTGCATTTGGAGCATAAGCAAAAAGGCAGACGAGCATCCCGCCGTGTAACCCATTGAAGAGCTACTCTCAGACAAAGCAAAATCCCCCAGTCCTTAGTGGGCAGGACTATATCAGACGACAGCTGTCGCCATGGGTTTCGTACAGAGGGTGATGAAGCGCATGCCTTCATCGGCGCCTTCGGAGCTCCCAATACTTGATGAATCGAAGACGGGCAAGGGAAAAACACAATCCAGACTGGCTTTCTTTCGACGGCCGCTGAGATTACGGGGCAATTCTAGAATTTCCATACCGTTGGGCGTTGTGCTTCTCTTTCCTTGCATTGTTATTATCTTGATTCTCGTTTTGTTTGTGAGACACCCATCGAGTCCGGGTCGCATGTTAATGCCTGCTGGAGCACCACCAGCAATTAGGTACGTTGATCCTCTGGATGACAAGATGAGAGAAAGCATTCCTAATGACCCCTCTTCGCGTATTATAGAAAGATTAGTGAAGAGCACGACAAAGTTTTCCATACGGGCTGCTTAGAGCCAGATACGTCGAAACCGAGGGCGAATGCCGCATTTGTGGTCCTCGCGAGAAACAAGGAATTGGAGGGTGTTATACAATCAATCAAGTCCATCGAGCGCCATTTCAACCGCTGGTATCATTACCCATATGTATTCTTGAACGATGGAGAATTCAACGAGACATTCAAGGCTGTCATTCAGAACTACACGAGTTCACCGGTGGAGTTTGGAAAGATTGACCCTAGTATGTGGGGATTCCCAGACTGGATTGATCCCAAGGTCGCCAAGGAGGGTATCGCAAAGCAGGGTGATGCCGCTATCATGTACGGTGGAATGGAGAGTTATCACGCCATGTGCCGATTCTATTCCGGGTATGTTTCTATGTACGGGTGTGAATACTCGGATCGGGGCTCATTATTTGCAGATTTTTCTATAAGCACGAATTGTTGACCAAATATGAGTGGTACTGGCGATTGGAACCAGAGATCAAGTATTTCTGCGACATCACATAGTATGTACACCCAGGATTGGATCTGATTGTGGTACTAATTATGCACAGCGATCCATTCCTCAAGATGATCGAAACGAACAAGACCTACGGATTTACGATTGCAGTTAAGGAATTGAAGGAGACCGTTCCCAACATCTTCCGTTATGCCTCGGCTTACAAGAGAGTCAACAACCTTACCTCTCAAGGACTTTGGGAAATGTTCGTCGAGCCACAACCCGAAGAACCAAAGGACGTCCCTGAAGAAGATCAATCGAAGCTCCCCCTTCCCGAAGAGATCCTCCGCGGTGACCCCGCCAAGGCCTCTCTCCCAGATATCGACCCCGATAACATGGAGGGCGAAAAGTACAACATGTGTCATTTCTGGTCGAATTTTGAGATTGCTCGATTGAGCTGGTTCCGAAGCAAAGAATACGAGGATTTCTTCCAGCTGATGGACCGAAGCGGAGGATTCTGGATGGAGCGAGTAAGTAGCCTCCCTTACCTATCCACATTCAAGCCCCTTAGAAGGGCAGCATGTCCAATAATTTTCATGTCCTAATACTGGTTTCTTCATTAGTGGGGAGACGCCCCAATTCACTCCCTCGCCGCCGGTGCCCTTCTCGCCCCCCGCGACATCCACTACTTCCGCGACTTCGGTTACCGACATACCACGATTCAGCATTGTCCGGCCAACGCGCCGGCCCGCCAGCTACCGCGTGAGCCCTTCCTCGAGAAGACCACGCTCGATGAGAAGAAGCGCAAGGAGGAGGATGAGTACTGGGAGTCGTGGGATGCTGAGAAGGAGAACGGTGTTGGATGTCGATGCCGTTGTGACACGGATATCGTCGATGTCGAGGGCAAGCAGGGCAGTTGTCTTGCCGAGTGGGTAGACGTTGCTGGTGGTTGGGCCAGTCCGTAGTTGAAAAGGTGCTGGGCTGGGTTGGGTTCCTGGGGCACGGCAAATATCCGGTGGGCTGAGAGTAATGTAGACTTTTTTTTTCTCCTCGTGCGAATGTATCCAGGTGCTCTTTGCTGTGCTTTGGTGAGTCTCTTGCTGAGTGCTGCTGTGGTGTCGGGTGGGGGTGCTTATGAGTCGTGGTGGATTCGATTGGATTGGATTGGAAGGGGAATCAAAAGGGAGGGGCTGAAAGGGAGGGAGGAACTGAGCGTATCGACTGGGATTGTGTGGAGACGGACATGGATATAGATCAGAGGACGATTTTGATGTTGGTGTTGATGTTGCTTCGATGTGCTGGTCTAGATGCCCCTGCTCCTGTCGGTGCTGCTGATGAGCATGCTATGCCATGCAGCTACAGCCTATCTACCTGCATTACGGCGTTGGAGACTGGGTGGGATTTCCTCGCAGATATATTACTTGTTTTTTGCATACATGTCTCTGTGTCTGCTTTGAGGGTTGCGTGTGTGTGATTGTGAGGCTGAGATACTGGGCGGACGGGTGCTTGTTTTGGGGTTGATTGGAGGAGAGGGATTAAGTTGATGGGAGAGGGAGGGAGGGAGATGCGAGATGGGAGTTGGGAGTTGGGACTCGGGGTCGTGTAATGCGGAGACTGGGCCCGGTTGTCTTGATGCTGCTTCCTTCTCTTGCTCTTGGTGGGGTTGGGGATGTGGGGGTGGGGATCTGGGCCGTTCTTCTGTGGAAATAGAGTAGGGGATTCTTCATTGGTGATTGGCTTGAGCTGTCGGGTTCTTTTGCTGTTGAGATGAGGTGGACTCGAATGAGGATGGATGTCGATATGGAGACGGAGATGGGGATGGAGATGGAGATGGGTTTGTTTTCTTGGCTATTTTGAGGACTTTTAGCTTCTACAGCCGCAGATCTCTTGTTGTACAAAACTAATACTATGTGTTTGAGTACAAGATGAGAAATAATTCAGGACATCTATTTCTGCACTTCTTGGTCTTGAGGCTGGAGGAGAATGTCCTGCTGTGGGTGGGTAACTGATTCCGAGCGACGGATGATTGAAATTCTGTCCTCGAGCGTTATTCGGGGCTCGTGGACTAACAGCATCTGCATTCTGGATAATCTTGTTTTTCATGACTACCATCCATTGATAATTTGAGTCCTGATAGATGGGCCCGTTTTGGGCTGCATTAAATGATTATTCATAGGCTTTATGAATATCAGCAATGTTGATCTGCTGGACTAGATACTCGGTTTACCTGGATAGTCGAAGCGTATTCAATACAGTTATCGTCTGAGCAGGGTCGTACAGCTGGAAGAGCCATCCAGCGGTTAATCTGCAACAAGAAAGCGAGAACCTTTGAGATCTTGAAGTATCTACCCATTGAGGTGGAGGATTGAGTTGTTGTGCTCTACTACTACGTACGTACAACTCCTACAGGTGAATTGGCCTAACTAGACTGTCACTATCACCACTCCCCATCACGAACAACTATTCGTATAACTAAATACAAATCAAATACTTAGCTCGACACAAATACTGGTAATACCGCCATGGATAGAAATTCAGTACGTGAAAATAACAGAACCATAGGAAGTCACTACTTCACCATTGGACAATTCGGACAAACATACATCGGAAGTCGTTCCGCCTACGCCGCCAGCTATGCCACCTCACCATGACCCAAGAGCATTCATACTTTATTCCACCTGAGAATATGAGCTTCTCCTCACAAGTCTGCTTCATATCCCATAATGAAATTCTGCTACTCTACCCTAGGTCCACGCAGAAACGTGTCGTCCTCCTTCCGCCTCTTCCGCTCTCAGACATGCACTCTTGCTGGCTTGCCGTCTTTGGCATTTCCGCTCGTGCCCAGACTTATGCACCCCGCATTATGATGTTTTAGCCGATTGAGGGGTGTCGATCAACCGTTTCTCTGCAGTCAGCTCTGTGGTGGATCAACTTGCACTGAAATAAAGGGAGGATGAGGTAGATCAGAATGGATTTAGTGTTTGGTTGAAGTTCCTGTTGCTGTGTAGAACAATTCAAGTCCTCGTGAGGAAATATAAAAGAATGATGGAAGTCAAGTGTATCTCACGTCTGTCGAAGGTAGGAAATTCTGGCAAGGAGCCATGTCCCAGTAACGATGTGAAGGTCGTATTTCGTATGTGGATCATTTACAGCACGCTTCGTCAGAAAGTTAATCGGGGTCTGATCCTTCGGCTCCCCACGAGACTACAAAGTAAAGAGTATTAGGTGGTGGAGAAGAATAGTGCTGCGGGGTAAAAGGGCCTGCTGCGAGGCTTGCATACCAATTCTCCTCTTGGGACCTCACTTCGTGATTTTATTTGTTCGCTTTTTTTCATGCTGCGCATTCCACGTCGTATGCCCAGCACGGACGAATGAAACGAGCGTGACGTTCACTGATATGGTATCGTGAGATTGCCTGGTAGGCTCTTGACTGGTGGAGTCCAAAGCTCAACTTCCTTGCTACCTTAGGTAGGATACATAGCTTCAACCCTCAACTTCCTTTCTTCCCTCTGACTTCCTGCCTGTCACGCCCTGTCTTCCCCTCTCCTGTGGACACGCCTCTCCTCCCGTCTGTACTACGAATCATCACTTGAAGTGGAGCTGCTGCTTGCTGCGCAATCGTCTGGGCTCTTGAGTGTAACTTTATTTGGGGTCTTTTGGCCTGGGCTATTTCCGTCTGATAGGAAGGCATGATGCGGGGTAACACAGATATAAGAGCGAGAGATAAGAACTCCTCTTGATCTTCTCTTTTCATTTTGTGGTTGTTTCAACATTGTTTACGTTCTGAATTGTAAATATTGAACACCACTGCGAAGCAAAGTCTCTCGAGATGACTGTCCCCGATGAAGTTGATATCATTGTGTGTGGAGGTGGAAGTTGCGGCTGTGTAGTCGCTGGTCGGTTTGTCTACCTTTTTTCATAATGAGACATAGGCTCTTGATCTTTATACGTTTGTTTTGTTCTCATCTAACATGCTCAGCTTGAGAAATGGTGAACCCAGTTGCTAATATTCTCTAAACAGTCTTGCCAATCTTGACCACAAGCTACAGGTCTTGCTCATTGAAGGAGGCGAGAGTAATCTAAACAATCCATGGGTATGATAAAGACCAATATCGTATTCGAAGTATTATATTGACGGCTTGCAGGTCTACAGACCGGGGATCTATCCCCGCAACATGAAGCTCGACTCGTAAGTCATTTACCCCAAGAGCATTTTCTATACGATACAAGTTGGAATGAACAGATCTAATGTAATCTTTACAGTAAAACGGCTAGTTTTTACTATTCTCGACCAAGTGAGTTCCTTGCTGGAAGGCGAGCGGTCGTCCCTTGCGCACATATCTTGGGCGGTGGCTCCAGTATCAACTTCATGGTAAGATCTCATGTCTCAAAGCTGATTGAACTCTTCTAATCTATGACAGATGTACACTCGTGCCTCGGCATCAGACTATGATGATTTCCAGGCCAAAGGATGGACAACCAAGGAGCTCATTCCCTTAATGAGAAAACACGAAACTTATCAGAGAGCTTCCAACAACCGTGAAATTCACGGATTTGATGGTCCCATCAAAGGTATGATCTTTAGAACCTTGTGGGTCAACTAATCTAACTATTTGGTTACAGTATCTTTTGGAAATTACACTTATCCTGTCATGCAGGATTTCTTGAGAGCTGCCGAGAGTCAGGGAATTCCAACCACTGATGACCTCCAAGATCTTGTCACAGGTCACGGAGCCGAGCACTGGTAAGTGACTAGCCTCTAGTCTCCTGTTCTTAAGGTGCATAATACTAACGCAACAATAGGTTGAAATGGATCAACCGAGATACAGGAAGAAGAAGTGATTCTGCCCATGCTTATATTCATTCCACCCGCTCAGTTCACCAAAACTTGCATCTGCAATGCAACACAAAGGTAAGATCGCAAAGATAAGCGAAACGAACCTGTCTGACCGAAATAGATTGACAAAATAATCCTGGAGAACGGAAGAGCAGTTGGCGTCCAGACGTAAGTACCCCATGAACCAAGATCTCAAGAGCAGCACTAACGGCAACAGCGTTCCTACTAAACCTCTGGTTGCAGAACAGGTTCGTCTCCTCGTCTTCAATGAAAAGTTCTTGAAAACGCTAACATTCCAGCTGCAGAGGCAAACCCGGATCTTCCGCGCGAGAAAGCAGATCATTGTTTCCGGTGGCACGCTCAGCTCTCCACTTATCCTCCAGCGCTCAGGTATCGGCGACCCAAAGAAGCTCCACAAGGTTGGCGTCAAGCCTCTTGTCGATCTTCCCGGTGTGGGCTTGAACTTCCAGGACCACTACTTGACGTTCTCTGTGTACCGTGCTAAGCCGGGCGTAGAATCTTTTGATGACTTTGTTCGAGGTGACGAGGATGTGCAGAAGAGAGTCTTCGATCAGTGGAATATCAATGGCACTGGTCCCCTGGCTACTAATGGTATCGATGCTGGTGTAAAGGTATGTACTCTTCAACAGATCGGCTGTGAAATGTCTACTAATCAGACCCAGGTCCGTCCAACAGAGGAAGAGCTCAAGGAAATGGACTCTTGGCCTACACCTGATTTCCGGAAGGGCTGGGATAGTTATTTCAAGGATAAGCCCGACAAACCTGTTATGCATTACTCTGTCATTGCAGGTTGGTTCGGTGACCACATGCTCATGCCGCCCGGAAACTTCTTTACCATGTTTCACTTCTTGGAGGTAAAAAAAAACATGTTCTTTCTGCTGATTTTTGAACAAGTTACTGATATCTGATTCCTGCAGTATCCATTCTCAAGAGGTTTCACCCACATTACATCTCCAGATCCCTATGAAGCACCAGATTTCGATGCTGGCTTCATGAATGATGGCAGAGACATGGATCCCATGATCTGGGGATATATCAAGTCGCGTGAGACAGCCCGGAGAATGGACGCGTATGCTGGTGAAGTCACTTCTATGCATCCCTTCTATGCCTACAACTCCCCAGCTCGTGCACTTGATATGGACCTCGTCACCACCAACCAATACGCCAAGCCTGGAAACCTGACTGCCAACATCCAGGTGAGTACAGCTGACACCTCAATCAGACAGAGTTACTGACGATTGAATAGCACGGTTCTTGGTCCATGCCACTCAAGCCGCCCAAGCCAACAAACGTCAACTGGGTGAGCAGCAACAAGCAGGACCTGCATGAGGACTTGAAGTACACTGAGGAGGACATCAAACACGTTGAGGAATGGGTCAAGAGACACGTTGAGACGACCTGGCACTCTCTGGGCGTAAGTCACACCGTTCTCGAGCCAACAATAGATCGCTAACTACTGTGAACAGACGTGCTCCATGGCTCCAAAAGAAGGAAACAGCATCGTCAAGCACGGCGTCTTGGACGAGAGACTCAATGTACATGGCGTCAAGGGCCTCAAGGTCGCTGACTTGAGTATCTGTCCAGATAACGTCGGCTGCAACACCTACTCCACTGCTCTGCTCATCGGAGAGAAGTGTGCTATGTTGACGGCTGAGGACTTGGGTTACTCGGGCGAGGCTCTGGATATGAAGGTACCTCCCTACCATGCTCCGCGCGAGATTGTAAGCCTTAGCAGACTTTGAGGTGTCTCATGGTGGCTCGGGGAGGCTGGTGCAATAGGCTTACATTCATTATTATTGATGGGATGTTCTGTTATGTATTTGATGCTTTTGAGCTTTGGTCTTTACCTAATTTCTTGCGTAGTATTTACTTATTTTAAATTGGATACACGTAGCTCCTTCAATGCCCGAGTTCGTGGCTTTGCGTTTGTTGCTCACACAATTAATGCTGCTCCTTCAATTCTCTCCCTATGATCGGAGTTTGAGTTTTGTCATAGATCATAATACTATGTATCTAAGTACAAGTACACAACTGCTTCGTTCCATGGATCGTAATCACGATCTGGCGAGGATCGCTAGACATGCCCTGCGAGCGCCGGCCCCGTCATTCCATCCGTTGTTCATCGCCTCTTGGACGACAGTAATCGACACGATTAGCAGCCAGCGACAAGGGCACCGTTTACACCCTGGCAAGCCCGGCCAATCGTAGCTGTTCCGTATTCCCAGGCTGTGCGTTGACCGCCTCATGCTGAGTGGGGTGACTCGGGCAGAACCAACATTGACCAATTGGCTATATCGGCAGCATTTTTCTTCTCCATCTCCATCGTGGATTACTCCACTGCTCGACTGCTCTACTGCGCTGCACTCCGCAGTTCGCCGTGCCTTTCACTGGAGAAAGGTTGCTGGAGAATTGCACTTGGTACCGCCCGTCGTGGGGGAGTAACGGTGCATCGCATTGCATGTGTCTGTCATGTGGAATAAACAATAGGGGCTGAGGAAATGTTCCATGATCGATGATACAAGAGGGAAAGAAATGCACAAGGTAGAGCAGGTAGTTGATCAAGGAGGGAGTGTCTTCTCCGCATCACCATCATCATATTTTCTACTACAGGTACTTGTAACTTGTGAAGTGCTACTCATGCCAAGTGCTCGTTTTTCGTTCCCGGCATCTCAACAGCCTGCCGTTGCATGCTTTCCCCGGTCTTCTCTCTCTCGTCTTCAGTGACTTACGACGTCAGCCATGTATATAATCTTTGATATCTGTTCGGCATTGTAGAGCCGATCATAGAGTACCATTGCACTGCTCGAGCACTTTTTGCCATGTACATGTACTCCGTTAAGGTGCATAGACATAAGACAAGCACGACGGGCCATGTCTTAACATTGCTTGAGTAGCTGTACTTGTACTTCGTTGCCTCCTCAAGAGCAGCAAAATGCGCTCAAGGAGCCAAGAAGTGACAAGAAGTGACACCTTTTGTTTTTCGCCTTCCTCACACGACTTGTCGTGAAAGCTTACCCCTTGCGACCTAGAAAGGCTGGGCAGTCAAGATAAAAAGATTTAATTCAACTTCAGTTGACTTGGCAATTCAGAAAAACAAGAGCATTGTCCCGTGAACATGTGTCCATAATATTCTAGTGAGATAAATGGTGAAATGCCCAGAGACAAATTACTCCATAAGCAGCATGTAGTTCTCTGCTGCCAGCCCCACCGCGGACTAGGTCAGCCCAAGACGCGCCTCATCAGGGTAGATAAGGGCGGCCTTACCTCTCGTAGCGATGGTAGTCTACTTATCGCCTTGTTGCCGTCATTTCATGGACCAGCGCGGCCAGGACCAAGACCAGGACCTGGACCAGCATCACCGAAATCCACCAGCTCACCAAAAACTCACCAAAAACTCACCTAAATTCCTTTCTTTTCGTTATTACCTACTTGACCACCTCACAACACCCGTCGAAAGACCCAACACATCCTGAAATCCATTTCTCTTCTAACTAAACATTTCTGTTCGACATCAACAGTTGCCAATAGTCCTTCGTTACTGTACTCAGCGACTGCAGCGTCGACAAATGCTCCCCTCGAATATCTGCCTCTAAGAACCCCGACGCGCGAAAGGGAGCACCGAGTGCGCGGCGTGTGCGAGGACTACATGCTTCGACACCACGCAATCCTTCTCACAGAATCGACGGATTGGGGCATTGGGACTGGCACAGGACCCAGGTGAACGAGGAGTACAACCTCCCCTCGAATATTCGAGAAAAATATCAGGCGAAAAAGAGAGTCGGCATCGGAAAGGGCTCGACGACTAAGACAGCCCGGGAGCACAGGCTTTCGGCCAAAACGTCAACATGGCATGGGATCACCTCTCGATCAACCGGCCTCATCTGGTCTACATAATTCTCGGCGGCTTCACTTCGCTGTTCATGTTATGTTCCTCCTTCATCAAGGAGCGCATGTACATTGGTGAAGCCACTGTAGCTACTCTCTGTGGGGTCATCTTCGGACCTCATGCTGCGAATCTCATCGATCCAGGGACATGGGGGAACACAGATCAGATTACACTGGAATTCTCTCGGATCGTCCTAGTCGTGCAATGTTTTGCCGTCGGTGTCGAATTGCCAAAGTACTACATGGAAAAGCATTGGCGATCCGTGGTTTTCCTCCTGATTCCCGTCATGACTTTCGGCTGGCTCATTACCAGCTTGTTCATCTATTGGATGGTTCCGCCTTTGGACTGGCTACAGAGTCTTTGTGTTGCAGCTTGTGTTACGGCTACGGATCCCGTTCTGGCTTCCTCAGTTGTGGGTAAGGGTAAATTTGCAAAGAGGGTACCTAAGCATTTGAGAGATCTTCTTTCCGCCGAATCCGGGTGCAACGATGGAATGGCATTTCCTTTCGTCTATCTGGCCCTTTACCTGATCGACTACAGACCAGATGCTGACAAGGTTTCCTTCAACTGGTTCGTTATTACCATTCTCTATGAATGTGTTTTCGGTGCTATTTACGGTTTCCTCATTGGATATATTGGCCGACATGGAATCAAATGGGCGGAGAAGAACGATCTAGTGGACCGGGAAAGTTTCCTCGTTTTCTACTTTGTGCTGGCATTATTCTGTGCTGGTTCTGGTAGTATTTTGGGTGTCGATGATTTACTTGTTGGATTTGCTGCAGGTGTAGGCTTCTCAAACGATGGATGGTTTACGCAGAAGACTGAAGAATCTCACGTTTCCAACGTCATCGATTTACTCATCAACTTGGCATACTTTGTCTACCTCGGTACTATTATTCCATGGGAACAATACAACTCTGCGACACTTGGCCTCACTCCATGGCGACTCGTTGTCATAGCTATCTTCGTTATCCTATTCCGACGAATTCCCATCATGATGGCATTGAAACCTCTAATTCCAGACATCAAAACATGGAGAGAGGCTCTTTTTGCTGGACATTTTGGTCCCATTGGTGTTGGTGCCATCTTTGTCGCAATTCTCGCGCGAGCAGAACTCGAAACGGAAACCACAACTCCTTTGGCGACAATTAGTGCCCTTGATGAGGTGAACTTGCCACTAGTAGAGCTTGTCTGGCCTATTGTCACATTCTTGGTCATCGCATCCATCATTGTTCACGGATCCTCAATCGCCGTTTTCACCCTTGGAAAGCATATTAACACATTGACACTGACCATGTCTTACACTACCGCCAACGAAGATGGTCCATCTTGGATGAATAGACTCCCTCGAATTCAATCTCAATCCAAATCTATGGCAAAGAGTCAGGAGTCTGATTGGGATGGTCGTGATGACAGAGTTCCTCCCGGCGAGCTACCCCCTGTCGGCATGCCTGGCAACTTCCTGAGACGCCAGAAGGATGACGAACCACCAACCGGCCGCCATAGTAGATCATCGTCTCTCATCCCAAGACGTCGCAAGAAGAAGTGGGATGATGGACTTGGTCCTGGTGGACCTATCAGCCAGTCTGCTATCGCACCTCAGAGACGGGATCAAAGAGACACCAGCGCTCATACTTCTGACAAGACTTTAACACCACATGAGAGTGGCGATGTTGATGATGAGAAACAGGACCACGAAGAAGAAGGAGGTCTTGGTGAAATCCAGCATGATTCGGAGATGGAGGAAATTATGCACCATGGCGAGAAGGAAGAGAAGACAGATCAGCACAAGTCGGAGGCCGAGGCGCACCCTGAACAGACCGAGACCTACGTCGAAGGCAATGATATCGTCACCGAAGATGCTGATGGGGAGGTGCTTAGAGTGGAAAAGACCCCTCAGGGCATGCGAGAAGAGGAGAACGCCAAGCATATGGAGGCAGAGCTTCTAGATGATATTGAACATCCAACCAAGGGCTTTGGCGCTTTACGAAAGAAGATGGGCGTTTGGAGACACAAAGATGACCCCGAGGTTGGCCAAGCTTCAAGCTCGAAACCACATGAACGAAGACGCGGTCCGGCACTGGCTTATCAATACGGTAATACTGTAAGTATCACTGCTTTGCTTGATTGTACATTACTGACGGAAAACAGATTATTGTCGAGGATGAAGACGGTGAGGTTGTGAAGAAATACGAACTCCCATCGAAGAAAGAAAAGGCCTCCAAGCAAGAAGGTGAAGCTGGTCCTGTTCGCCATGGCATTCAGCGCTTGGGTACTTGGTCAGGAAAGGGTGAAGCTCCCAAGAAAGAGGGCGAAGCGGTCGCCACGAGGCACGATGGACCTGTTCGCCAAGGAATTGCACGAATGGGTACCTGGACTGGAAAGGACAAGGAAAAGTCTGACACTCCGAGAAAGGCCATGAAGAAGCATCGCGAGGAAGAGGAGAACGAGGATGACCACAGGATCAGATTTACTATTGATGGTGACGGAAAGAGAATGACGAAAGAGGATTTCCTGAAGGAGTTGCAAAGTATGGACCCAAAAGCACGCATGGAAGTAGTCGAGGCCTCGAATGCACCCGCCGCAATGAAAGATCTAGCAAAGAAGGATGCCAGCTCAGACAACCCGGGAAGCAGTCGATTGCTCGGCGCCAAATCCGCTCAAGTCGCTGCAGGTCCCCAGGAGGCCTCGAAAGTAGGAGCGGCCATGGCGGCTAAGCGCGGTGCTGAAATCGACGATGAGAGCGAAGCAGAGGGTAGCGCCTCGCGCACTGATTCCGGCAGCGAGAGCGATGATGTCGGCCCCGTACAACGACGCCGAGAGGCGGTCCGCCGAGCAAAGGAGGACAGGCCAACGGGGGCGAAACTCACAAAGTCAACGTCACCTTCTAATCAGATTCCTGAGAGTGCTGCGGAGAAGAGAAGGCGAGAAGAGGTGCTTAAGGGTGTCGACGAGAGTGGCGTCGAAGAGACACCAGCCGAGAAGAAGCGAAGAGAGGCGGCGCTGGCGGGGGGTTCGGATTCCGACTCGGATGACGATAACACACCCCGTGTGGCACCTGTTGAAAGACGCACAGGCATCAGATTCGCAGACGAGCCGGTGCGTGGTAGGAAGTAATGTGTTGCTTATTTTGTTCGTGTTCTTTATTCGGGCATTGCGTACGGTGTTATGACGGTCACTTTTGCACTTAGGTTGTGTATATATAACCTCTTGGGGTCTTTAATGTCTTTTATGCGGATTTATGGGCATAGTTTGCATGGTGTGGTATACCATATATTGGATTCACCTTATTTTATTACACGCTGCGTCTGTTGTGTGATGTGAAGATGGTGACTTGCATACTCTTGCTGGTATTGGGAAGTCAGACTGATATGTGCTTACACTTTCAAGCTGGGTAACGTAGCTGCAGATCGGGATCCCTTGATCAACTACTTTTCGAGATACATGCGAAATCTTGTCAAGTGCTTAAGTGATCTGTTTCAATTGGATTCTTTGTAAGTACTGCCATGTTGTGAGATAGCACTCCTTGCTGAATAATCTCATGAAATAGAGGGAACTCTCTGTTACGTGCATTTGCATATTCCCCCCCCCCCTAGTGCATGGATTCCTATGCGCTTGAAAAAGTATTTCATGAAGTACGCTACTCAACTAAAGATCGCTAAGTCGACTGACATTGGAAATCAACGCTATAGTATGATAACAGCAAACACGTTCAAATATCCAAATCCGCAACAGTTTCGCTTAAAACAGAAATGAAACTGGCAGCAGCACCACCAATGCCAGCAGCAGCCAAATTATCTCTCCAGCCCCTCCTCGGCTCTCTTCTCCGATTGTTGTCCCGGGGACCAGCGCCGTGTCCATGGTGTCTGTTGTCCGGGGGTGCATGGTAAGGCTGTTGACCGTGTGGAGATTGGCTCTGAACACCTGAGGACCAGCTATTTGAATGCGGCTGGTGAGGATATCCTTGTTGGGGTTGGTTCAACCAGTTCGACTGCCCTTGCGGCTGGGCAGGGGGGTATTGTTGCGAGGCAGGTCGTTGGATTGGGATTGCCTGGGTGTACGGTCTCGGTTCGTTCCGAGATTCCTTGCGCCGTGGAAGGGAATGGCGTGCGTTGTCATCGGAAGAGGACGACGAGAACTCATCGTAGTCTTCGTCGGAGGATGTATCTCGGCCGTGCCTGGATTGGCGGCTGTGACGAGTAGCTGGTCGTGGAGGTTGGGGTGGTCTTTGTGGGACGACATTTGGGCGCCGAGCTCGACGGGCTTCGCGCACAGCATAAGATCGCTCTGCTAGGTCAGCAATCTTGTCGCGACTGAGAATTCCGAGCACAGCTACAAAGTCAGGGCGACTAAGAAAGTGTTATTATAAGGTTGTAAATGGAATAAGTGCTTTAACTTACGCTTCATATCTCATGCCTTCCTCATCCAAGACTTCGGTACTGACAAGGCTCCGCTTTATGCGAGTCCATTTCGCATCAGGCGGTATCTCATGGCCATGCTCATCCGGTGCAAGCTGTGCTGTATTTCTTGAAGAAGTCCCGGGAACTTCTGTGAATCTAGCCGATGGTGACGTTCCAGGTGCTGGGGTACTCGGAGACAGATTTTGAAGTTGAGGGGGGGCAGTAGCCCGACGAGGCCGGTCACTGTTTGCAAAAGAGGCTTGACTTCTCGTGCTTATTGGAGAGATCGATGGCAAATGGGCTTTATCTGGATTGTCAAAACGCACTTGCAGGCGTGAAGGTCCAGATCGAGGTGACCTAGAGGCAGTGTGCGAAAGTTCGTGGTCGGATCCACTTGAAAGGATGAGGTCTGTGGTACTCATCGTAGGAGGGGCTGCATCTTTGGAGGTTGATGATGATAACATGTTTGAACCTCTATTTACTCCGCCTTTGATTCTCAGGCTCTCAGAGTCTCTTCTGTCTGAAACGAGATGTGTGTTCACTATGAGTGGCGAAGTATGATTGGCCTTATCAGCGGGACCTGACCTATAATATTGCTCGTTGCTGTTATTGGGTCAGCACGCGGCTATCAAACTGATAGATGTACTTACTTGTGAGAATCGAGATCGCTGTGTTGATTCATAGTTAGTCCTTTGGCCCGCTCGCTCTTCATCGATTGCAAAAATTTTGTGTCTTCCTCTCGCCAAAGTTGTTCTTTCATTGATGGATCTTCTGATCTATCGTAAAGAGCATTGAAACAAGGAGGTGCTCCCTGTTGTGTTGGAACGTCCTTGAGCCAGGTCTGAGGGTCTACTCCACTTGAAACTGTCGTCGCTGAGTCCGGTGGCATTTCGTCGAGCAACCCCCTTTGGTCAATTTCCTTGATATGCTGCCTCAACACATCTTTATGCTTCTGTAACAGCTCACTGGAGAAGCCTTCTGCTATCAATTCCCTTCTGAATTGTCTCCAAACTTCTTTGTCATCGTCATCGTACGCTGTCATCCTGCTCCCCGCCTGTTGGCCCATTCTCGCAGCAATCCCATCAACTTTATTCAAGATGCTTTGCAATTGTCCTCCATGAGTCTCCAAATGACCCCCATGTTCGTTCATCTGAGTAGCTAACCTTCCCGACTCCCTCAGTTGCATCGCATCCATAAACACCGTAAGAGTAGTCTTGTGATTCAACAATTTGATCCTTATTTCTGCCAATTCATCCATTTCCGTTCCCCCAAACCTCACCCTGTCCCACAGCCTCGCCATTCCAGGTTCGCCATTTATATTACAGTACTTCTGTAGC
Organism: Xenosphaeropsis pyriputrescens; assembly: GCA_022609375.1. Lineage (NCBI taxonomy): Eukaryota > Fungi > Ascomycota > Leotiomycetes > Phacidiales > Phacidiaceae > Xenosphaeropsis > Xenosphaeropsis pyriputrescens. The sequence goes on along the minus strand of JAGKQE010000001.1, from coordinate 543,538 downwards.
AAACCGTCTAGTTGCTTGAGAGTGGCATCGCAGTTTCCGATGATGGGGCGAAGTTCCTTAGAAGATCTTGAGTTTCTTCGGTTGAGGATCGACTCGGGATCTTCGATTTCGGTTTTCAGATGAGCGAGGACCGAGTGCAAAGCATGCACCTCGCGAGATACCTCGATATACTCGCCGCCGGCTTGTCTGCAATTGCGAACAAGTTGCTTTGCGAAAGAAACGATTATTATGATATCGCTGACCGATCTGGTTTCTGATAGTTAATATAACATCAATTTCAGGCAAGCTTGTGGTCCATACGCTCCGAAAGACATCTTGCAATGGGGTGGGGAGCAGGTATCAACGCCCGATCAATGAGTTGTTGAGCTTCCACGACAACGAATGCGCAATCGCAAGTTTAGGAGCTAAAACAAGGTGAGGCGGATCTATATGAGAGCTACGAAATTTATTTGAGAAATCGCAATGGTGATCGCAAAACGCGACGCAATTTCAAACCGAGCAAGGCTGTGCTGAGAGGAAGATGGTATATACTCTACCTATTGATGTAGCAACTCATCAGTCCCAGAGTAAGCACAGCGGAAACAAAGCAATTCCAGCAGCCACGTAAGGGAAGAGATGCTGCTGGCTTTAGTAATTATATGTAAGCTGTGCAGATTGGCGTCTGCAAGTGGTTGGATGCACGAAGAGGTGGCTAACTTGACATTCGCTCAGCCTCCCAGCCCTCACATTTTCAACGTCATTTGTTCGCTTGAAAAATGCGACTGCATACAGTCTCGCGCCCATGCATATCTCGTACTCAGTGCGACAGGGCTCAGGATATCGGATTGCAGCACCACAGTGTGGCTGATGACTTCATATTGGTATTTCTTTCTGGACGCTTAAATGACAATTCTCTCCAATGAGTATTTCCCAACCTTTTGGGACTTCAGTCTTCCAATATCACGCTTGCTCCTAGCCTTGACTTCCCCTCCAGCTCCAACACGGTACTTTGAGATCTGTTGCTCTGCTTTCATGCCAAATGGTAGCATCGCGCTTGCCTTGTCGCCAGTTGGAACAAATACTGGACGTATATTCCGTGATTGACGGATATCAGTATCTGTGTCGGTCTTCTTTTTGCGTTCATCCGTTGGGATGCTCTGCTGAATAGCTTCACCAAAGCGTACTATCTCTGATGTGAGACCCTTTAAGTAGGCAGCTTCCTCGATGCCCTCCAGCGCCGCGCTAACTTCCAGTTTCAAACTCTCAATGAGTTCCTCAGATTCGTAATGGTCACCATTCACAAGCATGGCATCTCCAAACAGCCAGCCTCCAGCACCAATAGCATCAACGCAGTTGTTTAGCAGCCCAGACACGAGAATTATTGTGTTATCCGAGGCCTCCGAATCATCGGTAGCAATTTGGTCTGCGTCGAGGTAGCGAGCAGTCCACGAGCCCTTAGCGAGTTCAAATCGTAAGAGATGAATCAAGGATACAGTCTGATTTGTTGTAAGAGTTGACTGTAACGCTTTCACTATTGAACCTGCCGGGTGAGTGTAGAGCTTAGCTAAAGCCAAGCTCAACGCCTGACCTCTTATGCTCGATCCGTCGCCGAGGTGGTACTCGGCGATTTGCAGAGCAGCTTCAGCTTCAGCTTCTTCTCGCTCAATCGCAGCTTCTGCATCCCCATTGACGAATTCTTCCGAATGGGGACCTTCTGTCAACAACGCTGGTGCCAATGTCTTCTCCGTAAAAATCTCTAGGCTTTGCATAAGATTGCGGATAGCATATAGAAGCTCAGAGGCACCAAGGAATGTGCTGGTCAAGAAGTTAAGCAGTAATTTCATCTCTGGATCGAGCTCAATGAGGGCATCGGTTAGCTGGCCAGCTGGGATGTATTGGTTGAGTGGCATGCGCTTATAGTGCTTGAAAGAAGCCTCCACATTTGAGACCGTTAAATTACCAGTATCAATCAGCCAGTGGATGGCATTGTGAGGGTAGAAATCCGCTATAAGTCTGCCTTCGCCTGCTGCAAGTTCAGAAGTCTCCTTGTTCCATTTGAAGATTCTGCTAAGAGCAAATAAGACCCAGCGTTGGTCATAAGCTGGATATCCTCTTCGTGCACGTGGCCATTTCCATGTGGGGATTGGCTTATAATCCACCGCAGCATCGGTAGAAACTGATCCATATGGATCCTGTACTGCAGGATCAGGCTTGGATGGGGTCCCATTTTGTGTCTTGGATGATGCGCGCCATGCTTCCAGCTCGGTCTCATCCCGTCCCATATTGAAATGCCCAGCCAGTACCGCCTCAAACCGCTCAACATCCTGAGACTCTACAGCCATGTCCAAGTCTGCGGTGTCCTTGGTCCATGTTTCATCATCGGCTCGTGGTAAGTATGCTCCGAGTGAAACTAGAGGAAGCTCTGCTGCAGCAGCTGTTGCAATTTTACGTCTTTGTACGCCACAGCCAAGCGCATCGATCAAAAGTCCAGTCGCGCGTCTCTTCCCAGATCGATCCTCTTGTGTGTCGAGTTGCAAAGCAACCAAATCGTTACCCGACAGAGCGATAACAGTATTCGACTTTTGGAAATAAGTCAGAAGTTGGCATGGGCCAATGTCAGCTGGGAGTTCATCCAAGGATTTGCGCTTCCGCGAGCTGGATTCGGATGGGTTCGTAGCTGCCAGAAGAACACTGGACTGTAAAGACATATACCTTGAATTGTAGATGTTGATAGCGTCTTTGGAGGAGGTGACGATGAAGGAACTCGAGAGACGTAAGAAAGACTCGGCTGGGTCTGCAAGTGGCTTAGATTGGACAGCTGGAAATGTTTCCGCGAACGAATACGTGTTGACAAACTCGCCAGCGAGTTCGAATAAAATTCCAGATGCGATATGGAGATCATATGACGTCTGTGTTGATGTCACAAGCTTCTTATCTGGTCTTGGGAGCTTGATCGAAAACAGACTGTGGACAGAGCGGTTCTTGCTAACAGAATAGCTTTCACGAGGAAAGGAAACGACATGTAACATTCTTGTCCGGTGAGAGCCTGCGTCGGCTGGCTTGGTAACGAGGACAAGAATCTCTGGGTTGAATCCATCCTGTGATACCTCTTGAGGGAAGGAGGCCATTATATCTTGACGACCCTTGAAAAGCCCCTTGCTGGCAGTGGCAGCATTTGTAAGTTGGGCATATATGACTCTGTGGCCCTTGATTGTCGCCATAGTCTCATCCTTGCCAATTGCCGTTGCTGGAGAAGTCCACTTTTCTTCCAAGTCGAGCCCATCAAGGCATTTGATCTCCCCGTCCTCTCTCACCACAAGGAGATCATAAGCCTGTGCATCTCCTTCAGCAGTGCTTTGCGAAATTGTATCAAGGTAGATAATAGGGCTTTCGGAGGCTTCGAGCTGGTGAGAAACAGTTGTAGTTTGTGTAGCACGGTCTGTACCCGTCGAATCACGGAACAGTGTAATACATGGATGCGACTCTCTCGTCGACACATAGGTTCTTCGTTCGGCTCCAGTCTTGTTGGTGCCAGTCCTAATCGAATGTGGTGCACAAGTGAAAGATGATTGAGGAGGAAGCGCGTAGGAGGTAACGAGTCTTGATGCTTGAATCTACGACACAGTCAGTATTTGAGAAAATCGAAGATTTTGTCTATGATGAAACATACATCATAGAGGTTGACACCCTCTCCATCAATTCCCACAACTAATTCCGCTCTTTTCCTTTTCCTTGATCCAGGCATGCCGCCGTGCACTTCCCCGACAACGTAGCGACCTGACGCACGATTCACTGGTTGTGGCATAGATGCCACAATATAAGGCCTTTGCACAGATATCGTGGATGACATCTTGACTAGGCTTATTTGTGGGTTGTTGGTGTTCAAGATATGATTATGAAGTCGCAATCTTCAAACGCTCGGCTCTCCAATATTTTTGGCAACATAACTTTTCTCTGAAAAGTTGCGGCCGCGATTGACGCTAACGGAGCATGGATCTTGATTGAGACCGATCAGACGCGAACACTTAACAACGATTAAAGTGTCAGCGCGTCACATCGTTTACCCGTCGCGACTCGCCCAGTTGCGCCAATTTCTATTTCCAAGCAATGATTTAATGATTATTTATAACCTCAAATTTTGTTCTTTTCTTTAACAGACACTGCACTAAATCTCTTCTTCAATTCTCACAACAGTTCATGTTCTTATGTTCGATGTTGCAATCCCATCACAGCGCGTGAAGCTCGCGTGAACAAGGTGCTAGATGGGTGCAAGAAATACCTGTGTCAGCCCTTTTCGAAACTATGGGAACAATTCATGAGCCCAATAAGATTTTACATCCTATATTTGGGCAGATACCCCGTATGTAAACGTCAATGAAATCCAGACCTACATATTGAACAATTCACAGAGCCTCGTTCTGATATTTCGAACACGGAAAATCTACTATCAACATCGAGTGACGAAGATCGACAACCCGATGCCTTATTGGATGAAGAGAACCATGACACAAATGGCATCTTGACATCGACTCAAGTGCGTAAACTAGGAGATAGCCAGATGCTGGCCTCGAAGGAAACCGAAGATATCGTGGAAGCCGATGAAATGGAAGTTGATCCGAACGCTCATCGCCGTAAACGACACAAATCAACACCACCAAGTAGTACATCTCCGGGCTCAGATCAACTGTCAAGAAAATGCGAACAGAGCTCCGCTCCTTTGAATGCATTTGACAAACTACTTTCATCGAAATCACAAACACCGCCTGGAATCAGTTCAACAGTTCCGCATCGTATCCAGGCAAGAGGCACACTTCACACGATAGCTCAGGGAGAAAAAGTGGACGATATATCAATTGGCCAAGTCATGAGGGGTGTGCATAGCATAGGGGAAGCTCAAGGAGCTCTCGATACCTCGTCGACCATAACACCAACACTAAAGTCTGACGAGGCAGCTATCAGACCACAGAAGCTACTAGAGCTTAATGTCTCTACAGGAACCATTGGGCCTCCGCCACTAAAGCCAGCTCCTGATGTTACAAAGAAGCCCGTGGATCGCAAGCGCGGCAGGAAGCCGAAAAGGCAGATTGTGAATATCAAATATGGGAGTGATGCAGAAACTCGCTCAACCTTGGGCACGAAGATCGACAACGTCTTCCTCGTTACTGCACAGGATATACCCATCGAGGAGCCACAGCGACAGGAATCTAAGCCAGTGCCGCCATCGATACCTCAAGGTCCACCAAAAGCGACACATCCGTTCTTTCTTGGTAAACGTGCACCCAGTTCTGTACCTGAGCATCAAGGATCAGGAAACAAGACGTGTGCTAGCAGCACAGGGACTTCTCCTCCAAGAAAGCCAACCAGAGTCAGTATGGTCCAACCGCACCCTCCTACGAAGAAAGAAGACACGGCTTCGCTGTTTAGTGGATTTTCTGGGTACAACAGTTCCAGTTACAAGCTTACAAAGTTCCCCGGAGCCGTAGAGCCTGCTTGGCCATGGTCTGGAATGGTCCATGTCCGAGGTAACGGACAACCCTCAGTTAGTAAGACATCATTGCCGATTATGACGAGATCAGCGAAGAAGTTGAAGAGCGCAGCTGTTGGTATTACTGCTAAAGAAGACGTTATTGCTCATCTAGCCAGGAAGCTTGGCATTGCCAGTATCGCTGGGGACCTCAAGCATGTGAACGAAAACGATTTCCAGAAGCCTCCTGACACTTTGAGACTTCCTATACGACATTTTGAACCAGGGCACTGGCTCCAGCGCCGATTACGCAAAGAATTAGTCAGTATGGTACAAGTTGAAGCAGACCATGAAGAGTCTAGTGAGGACGAACTTCAAGCCGTGCACAACATGCATAAACCAGTTCATCCAGCTATTGCCAAGCTATACAACGGTCTATCTACATCACTTACAGCGTTCGATCGTTATCAGTATGAGCCTATGCTATGGACACAGAAATATGCACCTCAATCGGGTGGGATGGTGCTGCATGATGGGAAGGAGGTTGGAATTCTCCGTGACTGGCTACAAGCATTAACAGTTATATCTGTTGAGACGGGATCAGATTCAATCAACAGTCGGAGAACATCACCCAGCTCGAAACGGGATTTTTCGAAGAAGAGGAAACGCAAGAATGATAAACTTTCTGGTTTTGTCATAACCAGTGACGACGATGAAGACCTCGATGAACTACTCGACGAGGAAGATGAGTTGTCATCACTGGATGTTAGTTCCGCTAAGAAGACCGTTGTGAAGGGTGGTATGCTTCGGGGATCCAAAAGCACGAAACGCCCAGACAATGCCATTGTCATTAGCGGCCCATATGGTTCGGGCAAGACCGCCTCTGTATACGCCGTTGCAAAAGAACTCGGCTTTGAGGTTTTCGAAATCAATGCCGGCAGTCGACGAAACGGAAAAGATATCATGGAAAGGGTCGGCGACATGACTCGCAACCATCAAGTACAGCGAACGAGGGAGACGGGAAATAGCACTCCTGCAGATGATGATATGCAGCGATTGTCTGAGGCTCTAAATGATGATTTGAAGAGCGGCAGACAAGGCACAATGAATTCCTTCTTCCAGCACAAAACAGTCTCAACAGCAGCATCGAAGGCGGTAAAGACAAAAACAAGTTCAGAGTCTGCTCCCTCAAAGAAAGCACATGGCATTACAAAAACCTCCCCAACATCGCAGAAACAATCTTTGATTTTGTTAGAAGAGGTAGATATTCTTTACGAGGACGACAAACTCTTCTGGGGAACAGTCATGACACTTATATCTCAGTCCAAGCGTCCGGTAATTATCACCTGCAACGACGAGACCGCTGTGCCTTTGCACACTCTACCTCTTCATGCTATTCTTCGCTTCTCTGCGCCACCTGTCGATCTTGCTATCGACTACATGCTTTGTCTAGCTGCCAATGAAGGACACTTGTTGAGACGGAAAGCATTGAAGGCCCTTTATGATTCGAAACACTATGATTTTCGTGCAACACTTACAGAGCTTAATTTCTGGTGTCAGATGGGCCTCGGCGATCGAAGAGGCGGATTGGAGTGGTTCCTTCCTCGTTATCCTAAAGGTATTGATGTTGATGAACGTGGCCACGTTATCCGAGTGGTTAGTGAAGGTGCATACAAGACAGGACTTGGCTGGCTGAATAGAGATGGTATTTCTGACGACAACATGCCTCTCGATACAGAGGAAGAGTCTTTGCACCAGGCCTGGGAAAATTGGCGTCTAGATGCTGGCGATTGGCATGAAACACTACGTACCGAGGAGTGGGCACAAAATCTCAAAGGGGTAACAAAGAGCAGGATAGCAAAGCTTGAGATGCTTGAGATCTATGATGACTTTGCAAATTCAATAAGCATTGCTGATCTTTGCACGGGTCATGAACTCTCGACTGGCTATGAGGTAACTCGTGCATATTAATAATCTGATGGCCTTCGCTAACTGAGTCAGGTCCTACTCGATCCGAGCGTTCCTGATATTCCAGACAAGATACATAATGACTATGTAATCAGCCGTCCACTTCTCCAAGCGGATCCCATGATTCGATATCAGCCTCTAGGCACAGACATTGGTCTGTGGATGCGCTCCCGCGCCCGTGAGCATGTACAAGTTGACATGCTCGCCAAGACATGGGAGGTCCTGCCTGAGTTTGAAAGTCTACTCGAATCACAGCTCATTGAAAGAATCAAGTGCCGCAACACTTTGCCACGAAAGGGGGTCAAAAGGTCTGATTTCTGTCTAGCATTCGACCCAATCGCAGAGTCCGAAAATGTATCAATGTTCACGAGCGACAAACTCGAGGCTTCCGTCTTTGATAGAACGCTGTCAATACTTGCAATAGATGTTGCTCCTTTCGTAAGGTCGATTGTCACATATGACTCAAAGCTTCAGGAAGAGCGAATGCGGCTTAGCAATCTTTTGAGTGAGGGTGGTAAGAAAAGCAAAAGAGTGCGGACCACCAGAGCAGCTATGTCGGCATTGGAAGGAGGACACCGGAAGACGACTCGTAAGGACAGATACTTTGGCAATGCTCTCAATTCGGTTCTCGTGCAGAGGACTGGTGGTGAGGCCTGGCAAGAAGCGGCTAGCGCCACTATGACATTGCCCGATGCAAGTAGTCATAGCTCAAGGGAGACTACTCCAAAGAAGAGAGATAGTACAGATGAAATTCCGGAAAGCAGTCAGTGATTTCTCATTTAGATCAAGCTGAGTTGAAAAGGCGTTGCTTTTGCTTTTGTGTTGGCATGGGAGTACGTGCATTAAGGTATATATTTGCTGCATGTGGAAGGAGCATTGCTTGGATTGGTTGCATAGCAAAAATATATGATAGTTCACCTTACCGGATTTGAAGCATCAAGAGTTCCCGATAAATCACTTACAATTTTTCAATACATCAAGGTCTGTCTTGAGCGAAACTTCTGGATATGGCTCGCTCATAAGGTATCTTCGTGAAACTAGTCACACCATAGTGAACGCGTATAAGAACCCATCCGCCCACCAATCTGCACATGTTTTTTTCCCAACTCGACAACCATGCTTTTATTCTTCACTTACCCTCCCACCACTCACATTTCACCTCCACATCTTCAGCTTGTCTTACATTGCTCCTCACCGTCACTACCCTCGTTCTACTTCGCTTCTCTCTTTGCTTGTTTATTCTCACTTCCTCATTTAAAACGCTATGTACTCTTCACACCTCATCTAATCTTTTTTATAGCTGCGCTATCACGGATACAAAACTCTCCTTTGTGCAGTGGAACCTGCACAAAGACTCTGAGAAGGGAGCCGCCGAGCGGATATCCATTGTGGGGAGTAGGGAATGTGTGCACTGGGGAAAGGGAATATCAAAATCCTACCTTAATGTGATGCTTCTTTTCGGCCAGCCATTTTGTGGCACCTCTCCAAACAGACACGCCATCGAATCTGTCAACCCATGTTGGAACAAAACGTGAGCTCTCCTTCGACTCCGAAGACGCGGAGTGAAGCCCTGAAAAAGGTAGACATTACGTGCAAAGTGGGCTTTTTGGGGGTAGTACATTTTCTGATTTACACAGAATGCATTGTGGGATCTAGATCTAGCTGTCGAAACACGGTTTCAGAACTTATGATGATCGCTCCAAGGAATCTGAGTTGTCGACTGGACACTGTCTGGTTTCGATTAACCGTTTTCTGTGGACTCTGAAGTTCTCGAAACAGGTTTCCATACTCTCTTTTTCATTTTTGTTTTGAAGTTCGAAGATTGCTTGCTCTCCTGGTCTTAATGTTAGGGTCTTTAAAAACATGAAGCAAAGATGCCAAGTTGTTATCTGCTCAAGATTGTTGAAATCTACTTCCTAAATATCAGCAATTTATTCGGGGTTTGTAAATTTATATTCAACTCCAACTGTTAACTTTGTTACTGATAATGTATATAGCACAAAGATAACTTCTCCATTCACAAATCTTGGCCTCCGCCGAGAGGTCTTTATATGTGTCTTCGTACGTCTTGGTCCTTTAAGTATGGTTGTACATCAAGTGAATGCACAAGGAGATCTAATACTATTAGTGCGAACCTATCTTCCAAATCAAGTAATAACAAGGCCAGTAAAAGCCACTACATGAAAGGATCAAGACTATCCACTTACCCTCATAATCATCTAGTAGTATTTCTACAATGCTAAGCTCCTCGATATCAGCCGTATAGCACGTAGATAAAATACAAGAGCAGTATGGAGAGTTTCGACAGAACAAAGTAGGATAGGTTCACATTGCTGATTCTCTGGAAAAGCATGTATGCACTTAGGTATTTATAATACTGCAAGGCACTTGACACAAACAGTTCACAATTCAAGGCAGCATGCGAGACCGCTCGTGTGTAGATAAGAGGCTTCTTGTTTCCCAGAATGTATGATACTTCTTGTTGGCTTTCTCTAAATCTCCAGATCTCCTCCACATTCATCACGTCATAAGAGCATCATGCTGGCCCAACAAAATAGCTATGATCAGGAGATGGAATGCCAAATATGTGTCCACTGCGATGGTATCTTGATACACTACCATCTCACCCTCGATTGGGAAACACCCGAGCCATTAACATGTATACTCACCACGCTGTAGCCGCAATGCTTTGAGAGACGAAAGTCATCCAAGATTTGTTCCATCTACAGTAAGCCATTCTTCGTCTGCTATGCTGTAGTCAACAACGTATTCAAGCTAGTAACTATAACCTGATGATGGGAAGGTCTCGGAAGATATCTTGCTGCAGACTCCACAAACCACATTATGCTTTCTTTCGTTCTGTTTTGCTGAATTAAGAACCACTGAGTCGTGATCTCAAATGATAGAAATGGGTTTTAGAGCGAAACACTCATTGAGATACCTTAAGCTCCTCACATTGCGCTTGCCACCTTTTGAATAAGCCAAGACCATCAAGGCGCTACGATGTCTTCATGTCACCGATTAGCAGCGCAGAACTAGAGAGCTCATTGCAAGCAACAACTTTCTTTCATTGTGCTATTTCCTGTCCCATATGCACGCCCTGAAATCAAAGCCAACGCAATACCGAACAGTGTGCATCAGATCCATGAACCTTCATCCAACCATCAATCCATCCCACCACCCTACCAATCCAGCAATCCTGCTCATCCCATCGGTTCGAAAAATTGAGAAAATCGTATCGTTCGAAAATCGAGAGAAAAGGTACCCGAAGAACAAGTTGGTGTGGTTTGGAGCATGTTTTTGTGTTGTGAGAGGGACTTTCGACTGGGCGAGGCATCTAGATACCGATGCGAGTCTTACGCCAATGTCTTCGCTTGGCGTTGTATCTGTGCTATGTCAGTCGGAGTTCTTTCATCGTCTTGCTAGCTCTTTGTTGTAGGTGTCTATTGTGCCGCATATTTCTTATGTACATTGCAAATTTTGGTAATTTCCGGAAATCGTGGGACTATCGTACCTGATGGTGTTACCAGTTCTCAGACGGATCCATTGTGGGATAGGTCTGTTCTGCTTCTGGGCTCTGGCGAGCTTTTGCTTCGTGCGGAAAGACTTGTGGGACTGTAGATGAGAAAATCGTCAGTAAGGCTTTTTTCGTGGGATCATCGGATCGTGCTGGAAGAGTTCGAGTGATCGCGAGAGTCGCATATACACTGCCTATGAAGCAGGATCTTTATGTAGAGGGGTACTGACCGGCATCGTGATGGTTTGTCGTCGTCGGGTCGAGCGTCGTTGAAGAGCAGAAGTATCGAAAATCGCGAATTCGTTGTGTGCGCCAGATGTTACTAAGCGGCGTATCGAGGGTTGACTAGTCTCGGTTCGGAAGTGAGTTGTGTGCGATTGTGATTAACACCTTAGGCTCTCAGATTTTCACGCAAATTTGTTTCTCATGTGACTCTGAGGGAGGGCTCGAGTTGCATTAGGTAAGGTTGTGAAATTCATAGGCAGATAATTCATAGTGGCCGATTTATGCTTGCGCTTAATGCAAATAATCGACCATTCCGTTCGAGGTCAGCTGACAGCGTGATTCACAGCATCATTGAAACCGCGCAAGCAATACGCGCAACACCGACCATCCACGTTTGGATATTTGACATAGAGCGTACCTTATATCATACGAGCTCAGTATTATTATTGAAGCTCTTGTGTGCGTGACCAAAGCTCGCATTATTATCTTCTCTATACGCATGATTACATAAAATTCAAGCTTCCGACACTTCGCACAGAAAACTTGGCTGTGAGACTTTATTTTCGACTCGGTCACATACTTATCACGGTGTCCTACTGATTCATCATACATACTTATTGCTGGGGCCTTTCGGCAGTAAGACCTTTTCGCCATGGCGCCTGGTACGAGGGGTCGGCCCCAGCGCAAACAGCAGACGCGACTTACGTTTGATCCAGTTGAAGAAGCTTCTTCACAATCAAGAACAATGACTCCAGCGAAAGTGAGATATGAGGCTCCAGGTGCTGTAAGACGTCTCACTCAGCGAACCTCAAAACAAAATCCTTTGATTGAAGACAAAATTCCACCTAGCCCGCAGAATGCAGCCATACCCGATAAGACCCCAAAGAAGAAGAAAATCAACAAATCGATAATTTCTCAAACCCTGCCGCAAATGATGTCACAAACGCGCAAGTTAACCGCTGAAGGTATGTTGATGAGATATGCATAGGTGGTATTTATATATGTCTATCACAAATACCACAGCCTCCATTCCTTTTGATCTCGTGGATGAGATTGCTAACTTTCAATATAGTACAAGGTTTGGAGCTTGAGGAATCAGATAGTGATGTTCAGGTCACAGGTTCACGATCAGTACATGGGTCGCGTTCTGCCAAGAAGTCAAGTAGTCAACGAAAGTCATCATCACCAATGGATTTAAGCTTGGTTCCAGCTGGTGCCAGTGGTTTTATGCCTCGCACACCAAGGCAAGCAAAACTTTCAGCTCGAATGGCCGACAGTGATGTTTCTTCATCAGAAGGTTCCATGCCAGAGGAAGACGAGGAAGATAGACACCGAATAAGTTCGGAGGACCCTCTTGCACTTAATACTCACGATAGCGATGAGTTGATCCTCCAGAATGAACAGAAAGTAACGACAAGAAACGGTGCTGCGGCTTTACCGAAGTCTTCTCCTCCAGTTTCGAAAACCAAGATGTCGAATTCAATGAAAGTTAAAACTCCTTCGCCCGTGAAAAAGACCTCGACGAGGAGCCATTCACGAGCCACAAGAGTTCCTAGTAATGAAGAAAAACATGAAGAAGAGGAGGAGGAGGAGGAGGAGGAGGAGGAAATTGTCCTTCCGTCCGCTCGAAAGACTTCACGCTCCAAAATTGGAAGAGCCGTGTCCAGCCTTTACGAGGATGATAGTGAAGATGTCGCTGAGCCAGTTCGAAGCTCACAACGATCCAGAAGGCTAGTCGTGGATGATGATGAAGATAGCGACGAAGATCTGCCTCCAGCTCCAAGCATCACTCCAACAAGGACCCGTGGTCGGCAGCAACTAGAACCTGCTAGCTTGACGAAGAGAAAGCGAGCATCTTCAAGCGAGAAAAGCCAGGGCGGAACAGACTCTGACATTGTCCAATCGCCCAAAAAGAAACATAGAGGCTCTTGTATTGATCCCCAGTACGAGTTTGACTCTGACGACAATTTAGTAGAGATTCCCCTTGTTCACAATGCTCCCACTTTCTCTGAATCTCGAGATCGTAAGGGCAAAGGAAAGGCCAAAGGCAGCGACGATAAAAAAGAGGTGCGAGTGACACGAGCTAGAGCAGATAAGAAGCCAAAGCGTACAGCGAAGCAAAAGCAGATGGAACTTCTTAGACGTCGCAGGGCAGGCGAGCACAACCTTGATGCTGTCACAGATTCGTCGTCTGATGATGAAGAACGTGGCGCTATCTATGATAGTGATTCCGACAATGCAGCTTTAGTGCAATTCGATGACGAGTCGGATGAAGGAATCGAGGCTGTCGCAAGGTCCCTGAGACCCAATAACAAGAACAACTATGATGACAGTTTCGTCGTCGAAGACGATGATGAGCCTCTTGGTGCGCCAGGTCTCAGCATACATGACATACCAATCCAGTTTACCCATCATGCTCACAAGCGCCTAAAGGACCACTTCAAGGACATCGTGGAATGGATGGTTCAAAACAAAGTGAGTGTTGTATCTCTGACGATAGGTTTACACTGACACCCACAGATTAACCCTGGCTTCGAGCGAAATGACCCCATTTACAAAATGGCATTCCGAAAAGTTGATGACGAAGCTCACGGATTTGCAAGCTCAAAGTTCAGTTCCTCAGCGTGGAAGCCAGATTTCATTCGAGCTCTCTGGGCGCGCCCGATCTTCGCCGAAGGTGACATCGGGAAGGACGACGTGAACAGGGACAGGAAGTGCGACGCTTGCGGCCGAAGCGGACATCCCGCCAGATTTTCTATTCAATTTGAAGGCAGCCCATATGACTTGGACACGCTCGAAGATGTTGTGAACGACAGTGACGACGAGGATGAAGGTTCAGATGATGACAATGATGCAAAGCCAAATCGAAGACGACAGCGCGTGGATTATGACAGCGACGGCCACAGAGTCCCACCTGAAGATACCATTTGGTATGTTGGAAGGTAAGCCATGCTCACTCCTACTTTTCTTTTTAAACATACTTCATTCTTCGAGCCTCTCAACTAACATCTTCAGATTCTGTAGAGCCAATGCCGCAAGTGCACATGCGCTCGTCCACTGGCGGCACTCGCTCAATACCTGGGTGGTAGAGCAGCTCAAGAATGAGGGCTATATGAACCCTGACAAGCTTGCTGAGCGTGCCAAGTTGTCCAGGAAGAAGCTCAATAAGCGTGCGCTGAAAATCATTGACGACTGGGATAGGAAACGGGAGATCAAGGATTTATATGCATCATTCAAGGCAACGTTGAATACGGCAAGGGAAACTAATACGGTATGTGCATCCCGAATTTTTCTAGTATTGAAACTTAGGCTGAGGCTGACGAATATAGCCAAATCGCTGGTCGACTCGATGAGTGAGATTGAGCAGGATAGGAAGTTTGCAATTTGCATGGCATCGTTGTAATCATGGTGTCCATATTCTGTCCTTAACGTTCCAGTGCGCAGGCGTTTAGGGGAGTGTTTTTCTTTCCCTGTTCTACACAAGCTAGTTAACTGCAAACATTCACACTTAGTGAATGAGATTGAATCCAATCATAGTAATGTTCAATTCAACCTCACGAATTACTCCAGGCTCTGCAGAGCTCAGTAACACAAGCAACTTAGAACCCTCTCAGCCTATTAGAAAACTTGAATAGCAACATATCATCTCTATGCAACTCATTGTTGGAAGCAAATCATCTCGAACATTGCGTGCATATAAACTTCATTGTATAGGCAAGTGATAGCCACTTGAGCACAATTTCGCCTGACCAAATCTTCATCTTATAGCTATAACCTTCACCCATCATTAGAGAAAGTAATGCTAGTCTCCCAAATCTCGAACTTGATTCCAGCACTTGGTAGTACAGGTAGCCCATCTTACAGCCATATATCAAGCCAGCTTAGAAACCCTTCCATCTGCCAATCATAATTCATAAATCCATCCATTACCCCCCATTCCTCCTTCCCGGACGACGAGGAGCACTATTGATATCACCCAAAGTAACCGCGCGCTCTTTCAAGCCTTTTCTTTCGACCTTCTCCCCATTCATCCTAGCAACGACCCTCTCCTTGATTTCAGCACCCTCGTCCTCAACCCACTGCATCTGAGTCTGTGGCGGTACGTCCGAGTCCCAGGCAGCTGGATTAGAGAGGTTACGCTCTGGCCATTGTACCGGATTACCATGAGAGGCCGTAGAATCAACGCTGCTTTCGCGCCCGCGGGAACCTGTGCTCATGTTGCTCGCTGCTCGGCCGAGGATGCGCCCATTACGTTTCTTGTCATTGGGGTCGCTACTGTTAGCTGAGGAGGGACGCTTGGATATGATTGAGGTGATGACACTGTTGATCTCCTGTTGGGGTATTTGGGGTTGTTTAGATAAGGATTTAGTCGACGAGTTGCTGGATATCTCAGCCAGAGGTAGGTTGGGCTCGTGATCCCTGGCCTGAGATGCCCCTGCCTTTGTTTTGGGTATGTTTGGGTGGGATATCCAATCCTCAAGCTTCGATTCTATGAAGGGTGACGAAGAGCTTCTTTCAAGTGGACGAACAGCTAGGTCGCTCTTGGATCGTCTTAAACCACTTTCTGTAGTTTTTGGGCGCACTGCTGGACCAGCACTTGCGTTGGTGTTCGTATTAGGAAGTTGTGTAGACTTTCTCCTATTCTTCTCAACTGTTGGGGGAGTTTCTGAATCATAGAGGTAGGCACTGGGGGCCTTTATATCTCCATCGCGTATACAGTCCCAAAGCCACATTATGTTGACCATTTTCACGTCCCAAACCTGTGCACTCATTTGCTTGTCTGATCTGATCGGCAATACTTGTGGGTTAAACAGCAAGATGTTTGTTTTACAGGTAAGAAATTCATCGTACGTCGCTCCAAGAACAGGTATAATCTTTTTGATATGCAACAAGTCCAAACTGCTGAAACCAGTAGAGCATATTATAAGATCATTAAACCCGGGAATCATAGATCGGCGTAGAGGTTGACCAAGTACGTGAATAGATGGATCGAATAGTGCTTTTTGGTTCATACAGCGTTCAATCCAGAACTCCGTCACAATAGATAGAGGTGTTCTTGTAGGATCCTGCTTTGGAATATCGGAGATTTGCAAGTCGTGTGGTACAAGAATATAATTTTCTCTTCCCCCATCGGCCTGCGATGCTTGGGATATCTCGTTAATGTCGACTGATAATACACCGTCATGAGATGAGATATGTCGTTCTAGTACAGCAATCTGTGCAGGTCGAAAGCCATATAGGATGAACCTAATTTGTTGGAATACCCCGCATGCTGCTTGGGGTGCAAGCATAGTGTATGGCGGTGGTGGAATGGCTGGAACTTGCTTGGCTTGGAAACTTTGCACTGCAGTGAGTTGAGGGCTGACTTCGATCTGATCCCATACTCCACTCCGAGCAGCCTGTATGACCGGACTACCAGCGGCGATGTCTCCCCATAAACTTTCGCTCTGACTTCTCAACTTTGTGCTTGCAGTCCTTCGCAGTTTTCGTTTACCTTCATCCGCAGCCACAGAAGAAGCATTTCTCGCCCGTTTCCCCAGTGGCGACTTTCCCAATTTCTCCCGCTTCCAAGCACCGACGCCTCGTTGATCTTTCGGAAACTGTGGGTTATATAGTTTTTCGTCGAGTATTGTTCCTCTCTCAAGACTGTCTTGAAGCCATTCTAAAGCCACGACATGTATACCCCAATTCAAAGCATGTTTGTACTTCTCTCCGGACGTTCGAAAGGTTATTAAGTGGGTGATTGTCTTCATGAGGTCGCCGCTGTATTCTGCGCCATTCTTTTTGACCAATTCCGCAATTGATTGTCGTTCAACCGGATCGTCAAAGCCCGTGACGCTTATTCTGAGGCCTTCCAGTGTTGGTCGCGAATGCACTTTTTCGAGTTGCTTCAAAGGGACAGGCTTGTCATCTAACCACAGCTGCCGAACAGCTCCAATGAACTCTGTGGTTATCACCATTACATCAGGCCTTTCTTTCGCAACAAATCGGTATTTTGGCGTGTCGTATTGCCCGGCAATAAGATGGGTCACCTGTGAGGTCAGATCAAAAACATGATGGGCCCCCATATCCTCGGCTTGCTTTGCTAGTAAGGTCTAAAGTTCCGGATGTCATCAGCATATCTTCTGAGACCAGTTCTTTGTCGTGGGGATCTTTCTTACGCGTTGATCTGCTGGTATAGATGTGCAACAAAGCACCATACCTCGGAGAGGTTTTGAACGGTCGATAACATCATCTTCTGCTATGCCATGATCTTGGGCCTGTCTGTCGCCATGATCCGCCATTATAACATAGGTAAGTCTGTGGGAACTGGCAGATGCTGCATCTGAGAGACGCGCGAAGTCGCGTGTATGAAGAGCGCTATCACGTGTGGTCCTGTCAACAATAAGGTACCTAGGTACCTGGTAAAATAAATTGATGCAAGGCTATCATACAGCCTCAAGGAAGATGTTGCGAGCTCAAAAGCACCACGCGGCTTCAATATCTGCCTGTACCTTGCTAGGTAGGTAGGCGGAATATCTGTAGGTAGACTTCAACGTCTGATAATACAAGGATAACCTATAGTCAAAGCTTCTCTCGTTCAGTAAAGAAACGCGATATTGGAAGACTGAAAATTGAGTCCAATGGTGAGATACGGAGTGGGTATCTTGGTTGCGATGGTCGGTACCTAGGTAGATAGATGATACTAGCAGGGATGAAGCTACCCCAGAGTGGCAGAGCGATGAATGATTTCCTCGTTCCATCATCGTGCCGACAACATTGTGAACTTCTTGTGGCTTTTGCATGGCTATGACCGATATGTGTTAATCTTGACAATTATATTCCTCAATTGTTTCAAACCTTTGTATCTCTCCTTTCGGCTGCGGAGCAGAAAGCGAAACTCCAGTGAATTAGGAGCTCAAGAGGGAGGGGCTTATGAGGCCATAAAATGGAGCGACTTGGGGAATTCATTGACAACGCTCTTGACCAGTGGTTGGAGATTGACGATGCGTAAGTACAGTTTGACATGTTTCGCGTCCTCCCCTTTCTTGCAAAGATCAAAAGCCTCGAATCGAATTCGTAACTGACTGCTAAATCTTAGACAACGATTATTGATCAGCTCTCTTGTCATAGCCCTCTCTACATGCTCGGCCGTCTTATTTACGACATGGAAAGCATTGGAGTGGTTCGGAAAAGAGCCTGTGATACCATACACAGTTGCGCCACCAAAGCTGCCTGACAGCGTCGAGATCCTCGAAGAGCCCTCGATTCGCGTTGCCAACTCTTCGGCCATACAATGCTACGCACCAGCGACGGGTCGAGTCCTTGGCCTTGTCAATCCAGCAACACCGAGTGGAATAGATCGAGCCATTGAGCAGTCTCATGCAGCGCAAAAGAAATGGGCGTGCACAACCTTCTCCCAGAGACGACAGGTCCTCCGTACACTCCTGGCTTTTGTGCTTCAAAATCAGGAGGAAATCTGTCGGGTGGCCTGTTTAGATTCGGGTAAGACTATGATTGATGCATCTCTGGGAGAGATTTTGGTTACTACTGAGAAATTGCGATGGACAATCTTACACGGGGAAAAGGCATTGACACCATCCCGCCGTCCTACCAATCTCTTGATGATGTACAAGAAGAACACAGTCATCTACGAGCCATTAGGAGTCGTCGCAGCTTTGGTCTCTTGGAACTATCCCTTCCACAATCTCATTGGCCCTATGATCTCCGCCATCTTCGCCGGCAATGGCATCGTGGTGAAGGCATCAGAAAACACAGCATGGAGTGCAACCTACTTTACAACTATCGTCAAAGGTGCCCTCTCCGTGTGCGGTCATGACCCAGCCCTTGTTCAATCCGTCGTATGCTGGCCACAGACCGCAGACCGCTTAACATCCCATCCCGGAATCTCCCACATCACCTTCATCGGCAGCCGGCCTGTAGCTCACAAAGTAGCTGCCAGCGCTGCCAAAGCATTGATTCCCGTCGTCGCAGAACTGGGCGGCAAAGACGCCGCTATTGTTCTTGACTCAGCGATGGCAGATCTGCCACGCATATCCGAGATTCTACTCAGAGGAACTTTCCAAGCTGCAGGCCAGAACTGTATTGGTATTGAGCGGATCGTGGCATGTCCTTTGGTCTACGACAAGCTCATTGCGATATTAGCACCGCGCATTCACGCCTTGCGCGTGGGTTCGGGACTGGACTCTACTGAACCTGGATCTCAGGTCGATATGGGTGCCATGGTTTCCAACGCCTCCTTCACGAGACTCGAGGAGTTGATTGAATCAGCTGTGAAGGATGGAGCGCGTCTACTGGCTGGAGGTGAGCGCTTGAGCCATCTTATCCATAAGTCCGGTCATTACTTCAAGCCTACCCTGCTTGTCGACGTCACGCCCGATATGGCTATTGCCAAGGAAGAATGTTTCGCCCCTGTCTGTGTACTCATGCGTGCTACCTCAGCAGAGAATGCCGTCGAAATTGCCAACAGTCCCGACTTCGGGCTCGGAGCTAGCGTCTTCGGGAAGGAGAATGAAGAAATGGATGCTGTTGTCAAACACCTGAGATCGGGTATGGTAGCAGTCAATGATTTTGCTGCGTATTATGCGGTGCAATTGCCCTTCGGTGGAGTTGGTGGCAGCGGATATGGCAGATTTGCAGCCGACGAGGGGTTGAGAGGAATGTGTAATATTAAAGCAGTCTGTAGAGACAGGTGGGGGGTTGTTGGGATTAGGACTGCGATCCCGCCTGGTGTCCGGTATCCAGTCGCCGATACTGGTAAGGGATATCAGTTCACCAGAGGTGTTATTGAGACGGGTTATGGCATGGGCATATTGCAAAAGATCAGGGGTATTGGTAAGATCATGAGGAACAGCTAGTAATTATATAATTCTATTATCTATAGCGCAAAAGTACAGTGCCGCTTGGAAAGCCTTTGCCCCCTCTAACAAAATACACTAAAACTTGACATCTTTAAGTAGGAATAATTCAATATATTTATATTGTAACCCTATAAATAAATTCTAAGGAATCAAACTGTTTAAGTAGCTCTATACTTTTTATATAAAATATTTTTCTATATAATCTATTACTAAAGAACTAGATCGAAGACAAGAAAACCAAATAAATATATATTCTGTTTTACACCAAAATAAATTTACTATTTTTTATTTTTATAGTGTAATAGTGTAATAGAGTATAGGGTATTGCCTTTTTTTAATAATAATAAACTAGTAATAAGATAAAGCTTAGCATCTAAACTTAAAAAGTCTAGATTTTAAAGGGTTATTATAATATAAAATTCTAAAGAAATATTATTGCAAAGAGGGCAAATTTTGGTATAGAATTAGCAGGGGGCAAAGACATTCCGAGGGGCACTGTATATACCGGAAATATGGTAGATGTCGTCGCGTACAGTGATAAATAAGTAATGGAATGGATTCTGGAATTATAGCTATTCTCACAATCCCACTACCACATACGATAACAAAAACAAGAACTCCATTCACATCTCCTTCCTTCTCCAATTCGGCATTGCCTCATATTCTTCCTCCTCACCCTATCCCTCCAATCCCGTCTCAAAAAGACTACGCAAACGAGATCCCCTCGCCTAATCCGCGCCATCATCCACACGCAAAACCGCCCACCTCCCCCCAACCAAAAACCCCTCGAGAAAAGAAAAAGGGCAAACTCAAGAAGAAGAAGAAGAAGAAGAAGAAAAAGAAAAATTGTAAAGTGATTTACAAAAATAAAGAAAAAAAGATCGTGGAGCAGCGGCGGATTGAACGCCGGACTTCTCGCAATTTCATGTGGGCGTGAAACCCGCATTGCAAAGCGAGCACTCTACCACTGAGTTACAACCCCGTGTTAATTCATCTGAGATGAATGCTGACCATTGATCTGAATGTGGAGAATATGATGTTATTAAAATATATGATCAATTGATAGGGGAGATGTTGGCGAGTTGATTGCTTTATCACTGTGCGTGCTCAGGATGAGATTATGAGCAGTGATTGAGGAAGATGATTTAGATGATTAGGACTTCGGAGTTGGACAGTTGTTTTTGTATTCATTTGTAGAAGAGAGGACGGTGGTTTGTTTTTGAGCGCGTGAGAATCAAACGTGATTTTTGGATATTTTACTAGCTGTTAGAACAGTAACTCTGGTGACTCCTAGACTCAAAAGCCTGTAGCAATTATTACCAGGAGATCTACAGTATATTCTTAACAGGGACACTTGGAAAAAAACGAAAAAAAACAGTGTTGTTGTTATCAAGATGACCATGCACTACTTCTACCATACATAGGTACTAAATCACAGGCAGCGCCATGGCAACATCGCAAATCTCACAGCATAAATCCCCAAGATATAGGATAGCTAGAACTCAAGCCATACGGCGTAATCATGCTCGCCATTCATTCACTACATGCCACTCATTGCCGCAAGGCCATCACCTCATTGTATGTTTCTGCTCAGTCCGCAAATCGTAACGCAAGTCGCACAATGCCCTGCTCCCGTCTGAAGAAGCGCTCTGCTCCATCCACCCATCCAACCACCCACAGCCCCCATTTCATGCCCCGACCAAAAATCCCCTAAAACAAGAGAAACGTGACCCCCTACTCGTATACGAAAGTCTGTCTACCAGCCAGCCTATATAATCACTCCCCGATCATGACCAAGAGATAATTTCACTCGCTTGCTTTCGAGATCTGCTTGCGATCGACCTCGGGCTCATGCATGTCACTCTCGACAAGACCCGGTTCCTCCTCAACAACACGCTCCATACTGACGCGCCTGTTCTCCTCGACCTCACCCCGATCATCAACTTGTTTCGGGTCATGGCCCTTTCCCGAGTTTGAGCCAGAGACACCAACTCCTGGGATGCCATCCTCGGCGACCTTGCGACGCGCATCACCGACGATCTTGTCGACTTCGGAAATCTTGCCGGAAGTTGAGGCGTCGCCTTCGACGCCGATGGGGTGAAGACGGGCAGCTACGGTGTCGGCTGTCGTAGATTTATTGAGGCGCACGATCATGCACGATAGATTGTCCGTGCTGAAGCGTGCGAGCGCGTGGTCTACAAGCTGCTTTGATGCTGCGATTGGATCTTGCGTGTTGCGCACGAGGTCGACGGCTTCTTGGTCGGAGCAAACATCCCAAAGCTAAATGAATTTGAACGTCAATTAAGTGTTTAGAGGGAGAGGGGGGCAAGAAGTGGATGCAATAGGAAGCACTTACACCATCGCATGCGAGAATGATGAATTCATCAAAGTCGGGCTGAATAACTGTCTCGGTCGTGTAAGGATGGCCTGTGACGAGATCCTTCATATACGCATCGCCAAGTGCTCGAGTTACTGCCAAAACACCGTTGACACGGTTATTTAAAATAAGACCACCAGCATTGGTTACACGCTTTCCTTCATTCTCATCACTGCCCTTATGATCGTATGATAATCGAAGAGCCTTGCCATTCCTACAAAGGACAATACGAGCATCACCCACGTTGGCAGTGTACAAGACACGCTGGCGGGTTGCTGTGGTTTTGAGCTTGGCATGAGCTGCCTCTCCTGATGCTGTATTTTGTGAAGCTACAGCTCCCGCCGCAGCATTGGGCTGTTGAGTTGGGGCGTTGTTCAGATCTATACCGCTGTCAAGAGAAGGATCCGAGGTTTTCGAAGCTTCCTCCTGCGCCTTGACTGCTGCTGCGGTAGCTGGTGCAATAGCCGTCGAACCAGTAGCGGATTGGGCGTTTGGTATCCTATCTTCCCAGCGGAGCACTGCTGTGACTGCTGTACAGCCGCTGTTTTTCAAAGGCAATTGCTCCAACTGGGCATCGACGTTGGTAAATGTTTGATCGAGAAGCTCTGGAATGGGCGTGTTTGGATTCTTGCGGATCATTTCCTCAAGGATGATATGTAATTTCTTTCCACACCAATCTGCTGCAAAAGTACCAGCATGACCATCAAAGATTGCAAAGTAACCATTATCCGTCTCAATCATATCGTTCGAAGATGAACTTCCCAGGCTTGGACTTGAGACATTCGCAACCAGCTCATCCGTGGACTTCGACTTCTGACTGATGGAAGCAGGGTCTGTACCAAGTGCTGGCGCGGGAGTGGGTAGAAAGTTGTACAGGAACGCATGGGTATCTTCCATGGTCCTACGACACTTCTTGTTCTTGTCCTCCCACACGCCGACCTGGAAGGTTGATCGCGGACCCGGATGCGACTCTCCAGCAGAATTATTATGCTGTCCCTGCGGCACACTCAAAGCAGGGTCCTGTTTTCCCAACTTTTGCAATGGAGTCTGCGAATTGCCGCCCTGTTCACTCGACTTTCCAAATCCGGCGGAATTCGGACTTGGGCTGAAATGCAGCGAGTTCTTCGCGCTGGCGAGGAACGAACTGGCCTTACTTCCCACTCCGCTGCTTCTGCGCTTCTTCTCGCCCTGTCCACCAGCAGTATCGTTTGAGTTTCGGCCGGGGCTTGCTCCGCTGCGCTTCTCATTACTCGAATTGTCCTCTGAGAATTTACGCGTCGCTGAGCCATCGCTCGTCGTTGACGTTGATCCTTCTCTCGTTTTGAGCACTGGAGAGCTGGGTGCTGGGGAGTCGGAATCGATTGCGCTGCCCTTGGGAGGGGAGCCAGATCCGCCGAACATCCTGTTCAGCAGGCCTCCTTGAGAGGAGAAGCTCCTTCTGCCCTTATTTCCTGCCAGTTTGCTGACTCAGTTGTGTAAGTCTCCTCAAAAGAGACGGTTGATGTTGTGGTTGAAAGGAATGCACGGAATCTGTGAAGGCCGAGGTTGTTGTCACAGGTACAGCAGTCGTTAGTAATCGTAATTGTTGTTGCAGCAGCAGCTTCGATGTCGCAAGAGTAGAAGCTGATATTGTCGAAGTGTAGGCTGATCTCTGGAGACTCTTTTGTTTACTTTTTTGATGCTTGGAAAGGCGATGGATGCTGATGATTCAAGGATGATGGCAGTTGAATGGGAGTTCGTGCGTATATGGCGGTTGTGATTGTTTTGAGGTTGGACAGTCGAGCTACTTTAGATCAGATACACTTTCAGCAATGACGATGCCTGTGGGGTAAGCACCGCTAAGCGTCGGTCGATGAAAGGAAATGAGGCGTTCGGGAAGTGCGAGAGGGCGAATTTAGAGACTTAATATGCGTAAATAGAAACATGAACTTACCACAGAACAGAGTTGATTTTTTATCATCACACAGAGACTGAGGGTGAGATGAGATTAGACGTGTTGTCTCTGAATGAGTGAACGTTCCAAGTAGGGGGGGAGGTGATGTCGGCAGGTGAGAAAGAGAGAGAAATAGGGTACAGAGTGGGTGTGAGTAAGGTCAGTCTGTACGTAGTAGTATGAAGGGAGTCTCTGGAAGACGACGACGGAGGATGGAGAGAGTAGGGAGTAGGTAGAGAGAGAGGCAAGATCAGGTCAGGTCTAGTCAGGTTGGGGGGAACAGAGAGGTCATGTAATTGGAAAAGAAAGATTGGGATAGAGATATGGGAGACATGCAGGCGTAGATAGGTAGAAGCAGATGCAGATGAGATGCAGATGCGAATGCGGGCGATGAGGCATGTCATGAAACTTTGAATTCTGTTGCATTTCACAGCCTCACGGTCGTTGGGAAGAGTGTAAGAGTGCCGGTTGTACCGAAAGAGCGGTACTCTCTCACTTCTCACTTCTCACTTCTCACGGACTTTGTTCTATTCTCAACTCATCGTACCTGGATGTGTCGTCCAATGACAATGACAAATAAAGCTTGAGTTTGAATGATCAAGAGGGCCAAGGGATCAACAGAAGGGAAGAGCTTCATAATCTGTAGGGCGGGGTCAAGCAACCGGGGTATGGATATGTATGGATATGGATATAGATATGAATAATCTTGCTGAGGTGACATTTGGGAAAGCGAATACAGCCTCATCCAGGGACGATAAAGACTCGTTCATTCTCACTTGGATATGTCAAGGAACCAGGAAAGTGTTCGGTTCTTGCAATATGCATGAGTTATTCATACATACATGTGTATGTGTGTCTTTTTTGTCTTATTTTAACAAAGGGGCACATCTACTCCCTTCGACCGTTCACTCTGCACTCTGTGTGTACAAAGATGTGCAGTATGTGTTTATTTATATTTATTTATATTCATTTGTCCACTTATGCAGCTGTTGATTTGTCGACTTTGGCTTTCTGGTGAAGTTGCTTGCTTTGCCCACCTGCTTGCGTGCTTTACCCACAAGCCTCCCTGTTACCCGGCTGTCTCTGTCTCTGTCTCTGACTCGACTCTCGACTTGCTGACTCTCGACTCTGCCTTCGTGTTTGGTCGCTCATCGGTGTAGACTTATTCGACGTCGGACAACGCAATGACCGATGTCCATTGCCCCTCAGCACTCTACTATCCTATCTGGTCCGGTTCGGTTTGGTTTGGTGGTTCATGTCATGTTCGGAGGTAGACTGTGGGTTGTGTAGAGCGTCAGTGCTATTACTACTACCTTCTATCCGACCCTAGACTTTATAAAGATATGACTCAGACCTCCTGACGGCAGTTATCAAATAACCTATTCGCTCTGGTGGCTCGTTCCTAAGATAGCCTGAAGATGACCAAGTATACTATCCAGCAGCTTTACATATATGTGGGATATCGGCACAGCAGTGTCTTCTTTTATGCATGCTCCCGGAGTTTTCTGGCCATTGCCGGGAAAGCGGATTTAAGAATGCTCCGAGCTCCTTGTCTACGTGAGTGTCGATCAAAGTTACAAGGCCTCAAGGCTGCAAAAGAGAATGGGCTGAGGGGCGTCGTTGGGCTCTCGAGGCTGTAGAATTGGAAACTTGTAAAAACCTCAGATGTTTGTGTGAGTGTGAGTATGGGTGTGAAAAAACGAACTGGTGGATATTCAATGTATCTCCATATACAGAACTCCACCATATGATATTCCCAATGTTAAACGCCAGCTTTCAAAAGATATCAACAATGCCCGAACGACTCCAAAAGTACAGGCCTCTCTCTCCCAGAGGCTGAACTCATGCTCAATTTCGCTATTTCTTGAGACTGGCAAAACGTGCCTGCAAATCATCATCACCTGGATCTCCTCCACCGGATCCCAGTGCTTGTGCAACTTTGCCTTCCGCAACGGCATTGTTTTGAAGCCCTTGAGGAGCATCCGTCATCTATGATAGACTGTTAGCACCCGCTGAATATTTGACAGTAAGTCGGGGTTGTTCGACTTACGCTCTGTCCGAGTTGGATGTTAAGCTCATCACATATCTTGCTGACTTCTGCCTCCGCTTCCTCCTCGTCCTCATCGCCCATGGTAGCCTCGTCAATTGCGTCATCCATGATCTCCTGTCTTTGTTCCATGATGTCGTTCTCTCGCTCGAATTCCATTGTCATTCGCTGAATTTCTGGGATGTTCATCTTTCTGTTGGCATTTCGCATCATCGTGGAGGCCACCTTCAATGACTCTGTGATGGTCTGTGTACTCCTCATGACCTACCCCGCTGATTAGCATAACCACGGTCCGATTGGAAGATTTGAAGTACCTGTATTTGGAGCGAAGTTGCCTGCAGTTGTGTCTTGATTTTTGAGAACTTTGTGATATAACTTTCGTTGCCTCAATCAGTATGGGGTTGGAGGGAAAGCATGGGAGCTGTAGACTCACGCTCTCTTGCGTATCAAGTCCTTTGCCTGGATTCGTGCGGCGCCCATCTGTCCAGCTTTGGCGTTCTTTGTCATTTCCGTAATGAGCTTCTTGGACTCATTTTCAAGCTTGACTTTATCACGGTCCAGCTCTCTGATCATCTTGTCGAGGCTGCGCTGCTGCTTGCGCATGCGCTCCTTATCGGTCAATCGCTTTCCAAAAGCCCATTCTACAACCTGTAAGGCATCAGCATATAAATGCCAGATCTGAAATGAAGAAACTTGCGACTCACGTTCATTTTGGCGGTTGGCGACTTGAAGTCGTCTCTGGAGGGGAAATTGAGAGGCCGAATGAATGGACGAGACTCTGATAACGGGAGCCTCGCAGCTCCAGATTGGTGGATAGATACCTTAGTGGCATGTGATACGATTGTCGCCCATAATGCCTGTAATTCGAGGCACAAAACTCAAATGCCCTTGCCACGCAGAACGCTAGCGATCATTATGCCGGAGGGCTGTCGAATTAGTGATTCTATGCGTGCATCATCAACAAAATCGCATCTCATGCCACAACAATTTTTTCTCTTCCACACTTTCCTTTATGCATCTTCATAGAATCTCATCATGAGTCAGGAATACTATCCAAACAACAGAAAATCCGGCGAAGGCAGTGGTTCGAGCCACAACGCCAGTGGATCATCGTCTGGAAGGCCTCAATATGTCACAGTGGGATCCGGGTCGACTTCCGAGAGCGCGGCAAAGCTTCAAGCACTTCTCGACAACGACTCCGGGTACGGAGGAAGTGTGGCGGAATACGGAGGAAGTATGGCAGGAGGCAGCACCAACGGTGCTCCAGTATGGAATCCAACACTCACAGAGGATCGTCCAACACCTGTGCATTCACCAATGATCCGTGGACAATCCAGCGAAGCTTCCGATCACGAGCGAAGGGTTCAAGCCAGCGCCATTCATCAACTATGGTACAATCAGCATCGCGTCGCTCTAGGAAGATCTATCAACCGAGTCGTTGAGCAGTTGAAAGAATTACAACAAATGAACGCGACATGGCCGGCGCATTATCCTTCGGTTCAACGGGCGGAGGCGTCAGCGCCACAACGTCAAGATCCTCGTCCAGGACTCGTACACACACAAACACACGCGGCTGATGATGGCGCAATGGGCTCTCCGCATCGTCCGGGAGCTCTACGGCGATCAGCGACGATGGGTATGGAGCCCCAAGAGGCAGAATCGAGCAGAGCGGCTGAGTCACGAACTGTGCCCGAGCCACGACTTATTACACCACAAATCGCGCAAGAGTTCTCGATCCTGAAGCTAGATCTCAAGTTGGGAGCTATGCATCAAACCGACTTGGTACATTCATTGGAGAAAAGTTCAATTGCGTCTCTTCTCGACGGCAAAATCCAGTCCAGTATCAAGCACCTCCTATCTTTACGAGAACGAATCGAAGATACGTCGAGTAAGGTCCTAGTTACTGGAGATCTCAATGCCGGAAAGTCTACTTTCTGTAATGCTTTGTTACGAAGAAAGGTCTTGCCCGAGGATCAACAGCCATGCACAAGCATCTTCTGCGAGGTTCTGGATGCAAGAGAGAATGGTGGAATTGAGGAAGTACATGCTGTGCACTTGGATGCCGAATACAACCGTCATGACGAGAGTACCTATGATGCGTATTCCTTGAAGAAACTTGAGGATATTGTTTTGGAGAATGATAAATACATCCAATGCAAGGTCTATATCAAGGACATTCGATCAATCGATGAGTCACTCCTTAATAACGGTGTAGTCGACATATCGATCATCGATGCTCCTGGTCTCAATCTTGATACCACCAAGACCACAGCTGTGTTCGCCAGACAGGAGGAGATCGATGTTGTGGTTTTCGTTGTTTCGGCAGCAAATCACTTCACCTTGACTGCCAGAGAGTTTATTTGGGCAGCAGCAGCAGAAAAAGCTTACATTTTCATCGTTGTCAATGGATATGACAACATCCGCGACAAGCAGCGATGCCAAAAGATGATTTTGGACCAAGTCGCTGGTCTCAGTCCTCGCACTCACAAGGAAGCAGCGGAGCTTGTACATTTCGTCTCTTCAAATGCTATCCCGACTGCACCCATGCCCCCAGGAGGTCCAAATGGCGGCGGAAGTGGTAGCAGCTCAGGTGGTGGCGGTGGTGATGATGACGACGAGCCCTCTGGAAAGGGCAAGGGCAAAGACAAGGAAAAGATCAGGGACTTTGAGAACCTCGAACAATCACTTAGACGTTTTGTCTTGGAGAAGCGCGCTCGATCTAAGCTTGCACCAGCCAAGACTTATCTTCTCAACGTCCTCGGCGATGTCAACACACTTGCTACTGTGAACAGAGATGTCGCCCAGTCAGAATTGGATCGTGTCACCAAGGAGTTGCAAGAGCTCGAGCCAATTCTCGACGAAGCTAAGAAGGCCAAGGCCGAGGTCAGCGATGACATCGACCAAACCATCGAGCAGACCTGCAAAGAGATCTACGACCACACACGCAACGTCCTTACAGAGTCCATTATCGAAGCGGGTGATGCCAACCTCGGTGTACCATATCCAGGTTTCCTTGGCGCATTCCAGTATGCCGAAGACATCAAGGAGGCCATTCTTGCCCAGATCTCAGCGTCTGTTGTCGATTGTGAGGAGCAGGCCAGAAACCAGACTGTGAGGGGTGTCTCTGACATCAAGGAGCTTGGCCTTAGACATCTCGGCGACGAGTACACTGACCTCAGCTTCCGTAGTGATGTCATGTTTAGACGCAAGAAGGACGCTCTCGCCCGTCAAGTAGACGTGGAAACCGAACTTTTGGACTTCTTCGACCTCTCCACCATCCTTCAGAAGCAGGAAAAGATAGCTGGTAGCGGTCTGGCCTTGACAGCTGTGACTGTCGTTGGTGGTCGCATGGTTGGTGGATTTGGCTGGATAGATGGAGCCCTCAGCGCTGCCAAGATAGTGGGTAGCAACAACATTCGCAAAATGATTCTCCCTGGTATCGCGTTAGGATGTAAGTAATCCTCCTTAATTCCTCCCCTCAAACAAAAGATCTAGTCTGACCACCATTACAGTGATTGCCGGCGTAGCCTTTGTCGTCTCACAAATCCCACACTCTCTACCGCACCGCCTCTCCTCCAAGATCTCCGCTCAACTCGCACAAATCGACTATGTGCATGCCAACTCCACTCGCATCTCCTCCTCTGTGCGCAAGGTCCTCCGCTACCCAGCTGACAACCTGCGCGTCGGCCTGCAGCGCTCTGTCGAACAGCTCGGGTCGCGCCGTGAAGACACGCTCAAGGTCCGTAAGGAGAGCGAGGTTGCACGCAAGTACTTTGGTAACCTTGTGCGGGAGTCTGCGGAGCTTGGTCGTAATGTTGAGGCTGTTGACCTTGAGGGTCCAGCGCCGGGCGTGGCCGCAGCTTACGAAGCTTGAAGATTGATACTGCTACTGATACTGATACCCAGCCCTTTATATACGGTTTGCCTTTTTTCCCTTTTTTCCTGTCGTTCGTGTTTGGCATGGGGTGGAGTTAATCCGCGTGGGTGGCTGAGGTTGTGCTTGATAGGAAAACGAGTGGTTGAATTGTTGATACTCCCCACTGCATATACATTCTGTTCTAATTCAGCGTTCATGATATTAATTCTCCGTGACTTGTTGTTTCAGTATGCCATATAGCCGCCACCTTGAGTGTTGGTAGTTGTAGATATTCTTTGAGATATAAACTCTCGCCTCTTGAGTTGTCTTGGAGGAATGATGTCGACGTAAACTGCTGTGTGGCCCCTGGCTGGTTTTCCGCGTCCCATCACTTCCATGTGATGCACTCTTTGATGATTGACGATACCCGCTCCGTTAACGAAAGTCAACTGATAACGATGACTTACTCATCAACAGTTACCACGAGGGCCAAGTAGAGGCATCATCCAGAAAGGAATAGGAATATTATTGTCTATCATGTGGAAAATTTGCATGTATAAGTCTTGAAGGTTATATAATATATAGAGATCCTCTTATATTGTAATATAAAGACTTTATTTTTGAAACTGCTCCTAATATGATAAAGGTTCTATGATATATTCAAGTTTATATCTAGAGTTGTTAGACTATTAACAGCTATATATTTATTCTATCTTGTACAGTTATTCTACTTATATCGCGCAGTCATCTATATTGTATAGTTATTCTATCCTGTATAGTTATTCTGTCTTGTACAGTTATTTTATATTGTATAGTCATTTTTATCGTGTATTGTTATTCTATCTTATACAGTCATTCTATACAGCGTAGTTATTCTACATCGTACAGGTATTCCACATGATCTAGTCATTCTATCGTACAAGCAAGGTATATAGGAATGGAAGCAGATCGTCGTCAATGTCATTGCGAGAACTGTTGACCAGGACTACCTAGTCTGGGACACTTACGTAGTTATATAGACTCCTTTTGAGCCATATGAGGTCTTACCTACAGCGCTTCAGGCATCAGATTTTCTGATAGCACCAATAGTAGCAGCAGATGGGATAGCGTAAGTAACAACCGTTGACTTGCGGCGACAGTGACATAAACACCGTAGCAGCAAACGACCCTCTTTCACTTATTTCGCCGAACAAACCGCTCCGATCACCTAGCCACAGCGTAAACCCGTTGGATCGGTCACGTAACATGCGCCGTTCCCTTGTTTTTCATCGCAAGTCCTCCGACATCCGAGAATAGAGGGTGGAGTCGACTTGCCCCAGACTCGGACCCCGCACTCGTATTTCGGACAGTAAGTATGTAGGAATATCTCGCATTCGCATTCGTACTCGGAGGAGTGCTCGTACTCGCACAATTTAGGCCGAATCAAGTAAAACATTCTGTTCGGGCACGCTAGGGTCAGCAGCATGTCCATGCAATCCTGGTGCACCAGGCAGCATACATATGTATGTACTTGACCCCATTTTGTTCTCGTGCTTGACTCAGACTCCACGACCACGTCGTTGGAGCCACTACACTGTCCCCATCGAATCCTAAATCCTAACTCTCCTAACTCTCCTAACTCTCCTAACTCCCAAACCCCAACCCCCAGCGCCATTCCATCGCTCCTTTTCCAGCCTTGGATCAAGGTTGGATCAAGGGTCCGCCGTCTCTGGTTGCACACTTTGGATGCTTGTTTCGTAGATCGGTGGCAGGTAAATGAGGATGTGCGGTTGAACATCCCCAGCTTTAAGGTTATTTCTTGATGATCACTCGTCGTATCTCGTACCTCGTATTTCGGCTTCCGCAAACCGGCACTTTAATGGATGGATCGCATCTATGCGGATGCGATCTATGGAGACACCGCCTCAACAGGCAGCTCCAAACTAGATGTTCAGGATTGATTGTTTGCTGAGGATGATTTGCATGATGTAATTTGAAGTCGCAATGGGTTTGCGAACATGAGAGGATACAAAGGTATAAGATGTTCCCGTCGAAATGTAGGTTATCACTCCAAGATCTTCATCTTACCTACCCATTGAGCAACTAGCCTTTCAAGATGCACAGCTCAAACCTCATCGCAGCCATTGGATTGGCTGCCAGTGCTACAGCTTCAAACTTGGCAACCGTTCCCGCCGGAAACATTACGGCAACTTGCCCAACAGTCACTTGCAACCACTTCAAGCAGAACTTCCCCAACATCACATATCTTCCCACGGATGCGGGCTATACAGCTGAGAATGAAGGTAAGCTCCCCTTTCCCTTCCGAATATTGAGGGCATTTTCAGCATTGCAGCTTGATGTTTGTCGCGTTATCAAGTCACTGTCTAACATTCACTCAGTATCATGGAATGCCGGAGCCTGGCTCGGTCCAGCCTGCATCATCACGCCTGCCAGTGCCGAACAGATGTCTTGTACTGTAAAGGAGTTGCGTAAACTCGGGACTCCTTTTGCGATGCGCGGTGGAGGACACATGCCGATCGCAAACGCAGCGAACATCAACTCCAGCGGAATCTTGATTTCCAGCACAAGACTAAACACTCTGTCGCTTTCCGAAGACCAGGGAACCGTCTCTGTCGGGCCTGGAAACCGATGGGGTGATGTATACGAGTACCTCAATGGCACGCAGAGCGGGAAGATGGTGGTCGGTGGCCGTTACGGCCCCGTGGGTGTCCCTGGACTTCTCTTGGGCGGCGGCATGTCGTTTTACAGCTATGAGTACGGTTTCGCCTCTGCTAATGGCAACGTACGCAGTTTCGAGGTAAGCTCTTCCCCTGGAGATATAATCGCTGTTGAGTACTAACCGAAGACAGTGTGTCCTAGCAGATGGCTCCATCGTCACAGCAACCTCCAACAACACGCACGCCGACCTCTACTGGGCGCTCCAGGGAGGCGGTAACTCCTTCTGTTTGGTCACCAAGTTCGACTTGCGAACATTCGACGCTCCAACCAGCATGATAGCAGATGCTACATACGGGTACGGTGACGAAATCAAGGAACAATGGCTGCAGAGTATCTTGAACTATGTGGTGAACGCCCCTAGCGATGTGAAAGCAGCCATCATTCCCGTTGCACGTTTTGGTACCGGACTCCCATCGCCTCGATACGACTCGATGCTGTTCTATAACGGTAATGCATCGGCACCAGCAATCTTCAGCGATTTCCAGGGAGGTCTTTTGCCAGCTTCGACAGCCACGAACTTGTCCGCCGTCTCTATCGCCCAGTTTGCAGAGCTCGTTACGCCAGCTTTCCAGGAGGGTGGCGAGAGTTGGGGACTTCAGCAGCGATTCCACGTTATTTCCACACAGGCAACTATGGAGGCTATGAAAATCGTTCACGACACTTACTTTGATGCGGCGATAAAGCTTGGAAACTTGACCGATTTCTTCACCGGTCTTGCTTACAACTCTATCTCAACTAAGTTCATTGAGGCTTCAAACTCGGGAATTGGATGCCCACAGGGTGTGGAGGAGGTTCCTCTCTTCTGGGTCGAGGAGAGCATAACATGGGGTAATGCAGCAGATGATGCTATCATCGAGGAGTTTGTTCAGTCTGTCAATGCCAACATGACAGCTCAGCTCACCGCTATCAACGCAACGGCCAAATATATCTACCTCAATGATGCTGATCCAGATCAGCCAGTATTCGAGGGTTACCCAGTCGAGAATGTAAAACGTCTCAAGGATATCAGAGACAGATACGACCCGGCGATGATCTACACCAACCAGATGCCGGGTGGATTTAAGGTTGCTCATGCTGAAACCTAAAAGGGTCTTGGAAAGGGGTCGTGTTCGCCGTTTTAGATAACTGTAAGAAGCTACGAAGCATGATGAGATTTGTCGGCGAATTTTGATTATTTTTGAGTCTATTTCATATGGTTAATTTATTTCTGATCCATATAATTACGAATTTAAAGTATTTGACTACTCACATCGGCCCTGTGACTGTTTCGGTTGTGCGACTTAGTGACCAATAGCTGAACTCAATCCTTCCGATTGTGAATATCTCGATACCACAACCTGTCTTTGAAGAAAGGAATCGTTCTTGTCGTGCAGATTTATGAAACAGAGGCCGACTTACATTTTGAAATGTGTTTCTTCTGGTTGGACAACTCGATGAAACAAAGGTTGACTTATCCCTCTAGAAGGTAATTGTCCTTCTTGAGCAACCTCACGAAATAGGAATTGGCGCGACAATCACGGCAAACTCAACATTTCTCTGCACCAAATATGGAATGGAATGTTTCACTTGCCCCTCAAACACGCTCTGTGCATGCAAATGTAGATGAGACCAGAGCACAAGCCACCACGTCCGAGTAGTCATTCATGATGGCTGAGCAGCACCCTGCCAGATCTACGATTGATAACAACCTAGAGCCCCTGTCAGAGGTCTACTTGTATTCTACCCGTGAGTGACCCACTGCGGCACCTCAGTCCCGGAAGTACCGGACGATGGAGGCTGCCATCAAAGTGAAGGTGAAGAAGTTACCCCTGCCCGTACCAGAGACAAAGACGTTGGCCGTCCAAATCGTCGGTCTAGGAGTGAGTGAGTGGTGAATCATTTCGTAAGTACTACAAGTAGAATTGTGATAATGGAAGCCTTCTCTGGAGCAACAGTACTCATGAAGTGGAAAGGCGCAGCACCATCGCACTGGACGAACAGTTCAACGGCAACTTGATGGCTGTTTGAGGAGGACGATGCCCTCACTCCGGAGCACACTACCTTGGGGTTTTCCAGAACATCACTGTGATGGAGTGACGCACGGTCTGACCTCGAGTATGCCTTGTGTGAAGATCGTAGAATTGGGAGAAGCTTGTATTGTCGAGGAGGGGTATTGAGGGATTGCGAAGATAAAGCTCGTATATCGTACATGTGTGGTCTTTGGTACGAGATATCTCGTTCCTGACAGGTTGTAGGGCAGGATGGGATGTGGTTTCGGGTGGACTTGTGTACTATGTATGGTGGAGATCAGCCACTGACCCTGACTCTAGAATACTTAGAATACTCACCTTCTCACCTCCTCACCTCCTCACCTATCCTAGATCCTAGGGTATTGTCATGGAAGATTCCGTTGGTATGTGTGGTGTTGTGGTGTTGTGGTGTATTTACTAGGTATTTACTAGGTATTGTTAGTATTAGTATGCCAATTTGCGAAATACGAGCAGAAGACGATAATGTGATGCCTGAACCTTCACCTTCACCTACAGTCCCCATGGCTTACAAGTAATAATAAGCTTTAGCCCAATCAACCTGTGTGCTTGGACCATCCTGATGATCCAGAAAAACACTCCTCGCCGACCATGAACCCTCGCCGACACGCCCATCGTCTGTCGATCTCCAACATCCACTTTCATATGCCGTACCCTTGATTTGATATGAAAAGTCCATGTCCATGCCAAGGATCAAGGACAAGAATATCGATAACAATGTCTACTTCATGCTCTGATCACTGCAACAAGGCTGATGCCTAAACTCAGCCTCTCTTGCTTCAATCACAATCACCTACGTGCTCTTGAACTTCTCCTTCACGCTCCACCAAACCCGCGTCAGATCACTTCAAGGATGGCCTTGATAGCTCTTCTTAGCTCAGAGGCTTTGGCATCATGGACAAGCCGCTGAGATAATTGAAGGTTTTAATTATGGTAAGGTAGATTTCTACTTGACTTTCTTGTGATGGTGTGCTGTTGGGAGCAGAACATATAAGGTAAGTGACTCCACGCCTGTTCCATCCTACCTACATTCTGCTCCGCATTCAAGTATCATTATCATCATCATACACCATACATCATACTATCTCATTACTTCTTAACAGTTCTACCAACAAGTAATTCTATCTCACTTCAAGAATACATCCCAATATCATAGCGGGACAATCACATTTCTCGACATCAACTATCATCACCGGAGCTATCAACATGGCACAGCAGTTTAACAGCTATGAGTCTCATACAGAGATGCAAAGCCCTCCTCAATACAACATCGCAGAAGCTCCAGCTGGAACAAGTTTTGGACTTCGAGAAGTCCCAACCAATGTAACAAGTACCTTTGGACTAGGCAGACCAGTCGTTGTACCTCGTAAGCAGCAATTCCAGCTCGCATAAAAATCCAATCTCTGACTTGAGAATCCAGAATCAACCAACATATTCTTCATCAAGACTTTCTCTCCATTCGCCCGCGCCTACGCACCTGCTCTTTCTCAGCTCTCTAAACCCCTGTACGAAGATGAGTTCCTCACCTTCGTCGACGGTCTCAATGATGCCTTCCTTTCCGCACCATTCTTCCAAGCCATGCACATAGCCGGCGGTGCCCTTCTCAGTACACAAATCCTACCAATCCAAGGAGCTGGTGGCGTGCTGCAAGTGGTATCAGTGCTCGGCTCAGCGGGAGTATCCTTCGTACGCGTGCGCAGCTACATGAAGAAAGCCAACCGCGCACACTTTACGCCGCGTGGCCTAACGGCCAAGATCATGACGACAAAAAAGATGATGGCCGCGATCGGCGCACAGAACCCAGACGGCACCATGAAGCTCAAGCTTCCACCCCTCGATGACACCGACGACCTGGGCGCCTTCAACGGCGTGGGCGCAGCAGAGGCGGGCGCAAACGGGCAAGCACAGATCGTCGGCGACGGCACCGGCAGCATCCGGTCGGTATCGATGGGTGAAGCGGGCATCGATCCTCGCGTGCGGCGTCTGCGTGCCCTTGCACAATACGTCTCGCCGCTTACGTTTGACATCGGCGCCGACACCCGCAAACAGAACTGGTTCAAACGCACCTCCGAGGCGCCCCTGCGCTTCATCAACAAGCGACAGATGGAAAAGATGGAGAAGGCGCGTCTCAAGAGCGTCAAGAAGCGCGACAGCTTGAACCCTAACCTCACGGCTGACTTGCAGGCGCAGCAGGGTGAGATCAATGGCTTGGAGCGCAAGATCACCCATGCCAGAGCCAACTCTCGCACTTCAAATATGTCTGGTGGTAGCGGAGATAGCGTTGCTGGTATTGATGTCGCTGGTAACCCCGCTGTGCCGGTCTCTGAGAAGGAGTTGAAGGAGATGGAGCAGAACGTCGAGGTGCTTTTGAAGAGAAGGGACACAGCGCTTAAGGAGGTGCAGATGAGCGGGGACAAGAAATTGGTGAAGCTATACAAGAAGGAAGAGAAGATTGCGAACCGTATCCTGTGGATCGTTATCGAGAATTCGGATGGCGGTGTTGTTAGGGAGGAGGATCTCTTCCAAGTCGACGGAGAAGGATTGTCACCTTCGCCTTCGAATGTGTAGGGGAGCGGGATTGGGTGTAATGAATAGGGATAGCGATGTTTTTCTGTTCTAGTTTTAGGGGGGTGTATTGGAGCAAGCACATATGATTTTATTTCTGGATCTTTCGATTGTTAACACACAATTCTCATCTCAAAACAAAATATGCCCAGTAGTAAAGTAGTCAACTCAGTTGACTAAAGCTTAGAGCATTCCCGCCTCTTGAATGGCGATATTTGAGTATCCGAAGTTGCTCAACAGCTAACCATTGTGAAGGGTATATATATATATATATATATATGTCATCTTCTACCCTACTCTCTTTCAACTTGACCTTCTAGATCCCCAGAAGTGGCAAGGTGACAATTAGATGACACTAAGCAAGCTTAGCAACAGTCCACACTCCAGGAGGAACATTAATAACGATGTCCGAGTACTAGAGATGAACGACCCCCATCAAAACCTCGAACCCGAAGGATATAGCTGCACTAGATCAACACCTCATTCTGATCGTCTAATTGACTACCCAGACCAAGATTCAAGTTTCGGATCTCGTGCCAATATGAACGAAAATTGAAAAGCGACAGACGCCCGCGGCACTGGTATCCCTGTGAGGTGAGATGAGAAAAATCAGATGGCCTTATAATTCTCGCAGGTATGGAAATGCGATGGGAGTTTCACGATAATATCAGTATCGCACACAATCGATAGCGGAGCTCCGACATGCTCAGATCTTATCGCCAGACACGCTCGTTCCCAGCTTGCGCGGCGCCTTGGATGGAGTAGCAGAGCATGTTGCCTGAGAGGTAGGCATTGTACAGAGTATGAGGCTTTGCGCACATTCTAGCCACAGATAAGTGCGCATCATGCCGATTTTCGAGGATACGGATGATAAGTATTCGAGGACGATAGCGCAGACGGAAGTCTCATGCCTCTTGTCCTCGACAAACCTCTCGAGTGTGCACGGTGACGTTTGTTATCACACTACCTATCATTTGCATACCTACATACCATGCATCTACCCATCGACAACCAGCTACAGCTATTTCTATGCTTTTCAGAAGACGCCGGATCTGTTGGTGGGGAAGGTGGCTGCTGTGCAGATCTGGGTAGAGTACCTTGTACGCAGACCCACGCGGCGAAGAGAGGCGCCATGGGGAACGGGACGCGCCTGTATACATGCATATCCTTAAAAAGTCACCGATGGTACTGGATCTAGTGAGTGGCACTTTGAGTGCTCAAGCTTCTAAAAGAGCATTAATTCCTGCAAGTTTGTATCTTGTCTTCGCAGTAACAATAGCTTGTGACGATGTCGAACGGGATCTTGAAATGCAAGGGGATGATGATCGTGGACGGGGATGGCAAGGAAGTCATCTTGAAAGGCGTCAGTTCAGTCCAGTTTATCTGACACCAGCGATTACAGGCTTACATGACATAGACATGCGTGGGCGGACATCTCAATATGGAGAACTTCATCACGGGGTATACAGGACATGAATATGAGATGCGCGAGGCGATGTTGAAAGTGTTGGGCCAAGAGAAATACGACTTCTTCTTCGACCGCGTAAACCCTTCCTCAGCGCTTACCTTGACTGGCAAGGACAGCAGCTAATATAGTACAGATGATAGAAAACTACTTCACCGAGGAGGATGCTAAATTTTTGGCTTCTTTGAATCTTAATTGTATCAGACTGCCCTTCAATTACCGCCATTTCTTTGACGACGAAAACCCAGAGGTTCTCAAGACCAAGGGCTTCGTGCTCTTGGATCGCATTGTTGATGTCTGCGCTAAGTATGGTATCTATACCATCTTGGACTCGCATACTATGCCAGGCGGCCAGAACCAGGATTGGCATTGTGATAGTGGCATTCATAAGGCACTCTTTTGGGAGTTCAAGGAGTTCCAAGATCGTGCTGTAAGACTGTGGGAGGCTTTGGCTGCTCATTATAAGGGTAACGCTTGGGTGAGTGATGAGGTTCCATCATTTTCGTTCTTTTCATAGTGGTGTCTGTACGAATCGTTCTTGGGCATCATGCCTTCTCTATCTATGAGCTACTCTTGCTAGATCTCTCGGATATTGCTGACACAAATTCCAGGTCGCAGGATATAACCCTCTGAACGAGCCAGCAGATCCCAAGCATACCCGTCTCATCACCTACTATGACCGGGTAGAAAAGGCCATCCGGGCCATCGATCCCGATCACATGCTCTTTCTCGACGGCAACACATACGCCGGCGACTTCACGCATTTTAAAAAGCCGCTGCCAAACAGCGTCTATTCGATTCACGATTACACCTACTATGGCTTCCCAGGATATGCTCAATACACCGGCGCGCCCGAAGACGACGCAAAGCTGCAGGTCCAGTACGACCGTAAAGTGGAATTCATGAAACAGCACCAAGTGCCAGTCTGCAACGGCGAATTCGGGCCTGTCTATGCCACTGCCGCGGACGATGCGGAGTGGGAGAAGACAAACTATGGTCGGTATGGGATGCTGAAGTCACAGTTGAGCATTTACGGTGCCGATAGAATCTCTTGGACCATCTGGTGCTACAAGGATATCGGACTGCAGGGAATGTGCTATCTGTCCGAGGACTCAGCGTATCTGAAACTTATCAAGCCGTTCGTAGATCGGGCGAGGAGACTTGGGCTCGCGTTCTGGTGCCGTGATGACAAGGCCGTCGCGAAGTTCTATGAGCCGTTGTATAAGCATGTGGAAGACGAAATCGTGCCTGAGGGCAAGAGGAGGGCGAGATA
Source organism: Xenosphaeropsis pyriputrescens (assembly GCA_022609375.1). Lineage (NCBI taxonomy): Eukaryota > Fungi > Ascomycota > Leotiomycetes > Phacidiales > Phacidiaceae > Xenosphaeropsis > Xenosphaeropsis pyriputrescens. Next base: position 503,263 of record JAGKQE010000001.1, on the reverse strand, counting down.
TCCTGGACTTTGGGATGTGAGAAGACATATTGATCGTGTGGTTAGAGAGATGCTTTTGTCAGAGTATCTGGTGGATGATTATGCGGTTCTGTTCAAGGACAAGTCTCTTGAGGAGTTGGCTGAGTTGGCGGATAGTTTCAAATTTGAGCAGTGTGTGCAGAGAGAAGGCTTGAACGGCGTCTTGAAGACGGATGCCTTGCAATCTTAGATCTACCTACGGAGTAACATCAAAGCCCATGATGTTGCATACGATTCTGATAAGCGGGAACTCCGGTAGGGAGTTTGTCAGTGGCTTCTGAATTGTATGTTATTTGGTAGTTGTAATTATGCATAAGCTAAGGTTGTCGGCATTTGACGGGCATCAAAGAAAGTCCAAGTCAAGTACATAAAATGGTAGTAGGCCGACGGTCTCAATATTGATGTATCCATGTACATACAAGCCACGATTCTTGTGTGCTGTACTCACTGTGTACTATGTAGGCATTACTCCAGTATTTGTCACTTGTTACTCGCACCAACGCAAGGGGATCAATAGGCAGTAGTACTAAATACTTTCAAGTACTTTTAAGTGGTTTTTAGTAGTTACTGAAATAATGCTCTGTGTCCATGTGCTACACTATCAAAAAGTTCAAAATTGAAGCTTTGAACGGACTGGCGCTGCGTCTATTTTTGACTTTTGGATTGGATCTAAAGACCCTTTCTTTTCTGGGACCTCGAGTCGAGCGACAACTTGTTAAGATATGTGCTATGATCTTATATATTTCTATACAACAAAAGGAAATTTGAAGACATAGGATAGTAGCAAATTGATCAAAGTAAAGTAAAGAGAGAATCAGATGTCCATGGTCTGACTTCGAATAGCTGATTCATGGCTCATGCGATGTAATAAATTATCAATAACTACTTAGATAGATACTCTACAGAGTTCTGAACCGAAAGAGATATGTGAGAAGCAAATAAACATAACCTCCTTCCATAGAACCGAGGTTAACAAGAATACTCTGCACCACATGCAAGCATCTATGAGAAGCTGTAGAATATTCTTTAGTTATCAATATTTTACTTTTATACGCGCACGAATCATTCGCAAAATTCTGCTTCCACTGGCGCGTTATTGGGCGTGATTTAAAGTGTGACAGCACGCTTGATGAAGGGTTAGCAAGTTCTTGGACGTTGCCTTATTCTCACGGTACATCGGATCCTGCTCATCTCATCTAAATACCTCTCAGTTCTTCTGCTCCTTACTCTAACCTCTTCAAAGAACGATTCGGATTCCAATCACACTCGGTCATGGAGCCACCAGAGCTTTGTCACAATACCAAGCGTCTACTTGTATGGGTCAATCCATGTGCGCATTGATTCTAGGGATCGTCTCAACCATACCCAACAAGACACCGAACATGTCTCCCTGTATCAGAGACATTGTCACTCATGACAACGGATGGCCATGCAATTGGGATTCCATTGTATTACATTGGTCCATCTATCTAATATCATAGAACACAAGAAAACGCTATCTGACGGCAGTCCGAACAAACGGTATCCTATCCTAGCATCGCGGAGTAAGCGTTTCCTTCCCCATGGTCCATCCCACTCATAGCGCCCTCCTGCGCCGCGCGCAAACACCAGCTTGCCCGTACCGTGCAAAACCCCAGCGAAAGTCAAAATACTTCTTGCGCGGCCCATATGTACATAGGCAGAGGCGCATGTCGAAGGGTGATATGCCCTCTCCTACTGCATATGAAAAGTCGATCCTGCTCGATAAGGTACACAGGTATTCTGGGCGCCTTATCGCGGTGGAAAGCTGCATTATCTCCCTCTGCCAGAGCTCCAGCCCCGGGTAAAAGTCCGAAGATATCCATCCTCTCGTTGGGACCTCTAGAAGTGTGGCGTGCGGTATCACAGAACGAGCAGTTTATTTGTATATGCTGATTGCATGGGAGAGGCATTCGCAGTATCGCGAACGTATATCATTGCCTGTTACCCCGTCAGGAGTCATTCCTTGAGACTGAGTAGCCCGAACTCCTTTTCTATACTCCCCATTATCAGCTAGGACACTTCGCTGTCACGGTATAACCGTCAACATGGGCTTCCTCACTTCTCTCAAGCAAATGGAACTGGTCAAGGAGATGACCGGGCCTTTGCTCCTGGTTTGCGTTTTTTCGTCGCTCGGTGGTATGAACTTTGGTATTGATAACGCATATTGGGGAGGATTACTTGGTAAGGACACTTCCAAGAATGAAGCGACCGTTGTGTTAATGATTCTTTAGGGATGGACAAGTTCAGGCAAGACTTTGGCAAAATCGATGCAACTACAGGAGAATATGTAATCCCAACCACTTGGCAATCTGTTGGATCCGGAACCCCCTCAGCTGGAATTGCAATTGGGTGTTTAATGGCCGCATCTATCTCGAAGCACTTGGGACGGAGGCTGACTTTCGTGATCTTGTCTGTCATTGCGCTCGTCGGTATCCTTGTCCAGGTCACTGCCAAGGGTTATTGGCAACTCATCGCCGGTAGAATCATAAACAGTCTGAGTATGGGTATCATCTGCAGTGTAGTGCCAATTTATCAGACCGAGTGTGCTCCACCAGCTATTCGTGGTGCTGCCGTTAACTTTTATCAATTTTGGTATGTTTTACCCCTTTATTTTGAGAGTGTTTTGAACTGTTGAAGTCTGGGAACTTTACTGTATCTAGAAACCATCACGACTTCACTTGCTCTCACAATCAATTTCTGAGATACAGACAGCTGCTAACCCACCGTAGGCAACTTTGTAAGTAAACCAAACTCCTCAGGTCTTCCTGCAATGCTATGTATTGTGGCTTGGATTGAGGTTGCTGCTTTTGAGTCCTTCAGAAAACAGTAGTTTCGTGCGATCCAAGTCTACAAGTAGATTGACCTGGACTTCTTGAAATATGAACTAACAACAAGATCCTAGTTGGTGCTCTTCTTGCCACTATTATCAATTATGCTACCTCTACCCGCACCGATCAATGGGCCTACAGAACCATTATTCTCGTTCAAATCGCCATCCCAGTTATCCTATTTGGTGGTGCCTTCATCGTACCCGAATCACCAAGAACCCTACTTGTCAAGAACAAGCCTGAAGAAGCACGCAAGGTCTTGTCCTGGCTGCGAAAAGGAACGTCCGAAGAGCTTATAAACGAGGAGATCAAACTTATGGCCGAGGCCATTGATGAGCAGGCCTCTATGCACTACGCTGCTACCTACGCCGATTGCTTCCGGCAAGTTCTCACCTCGTACTTCAACGAGAAATGCTAACGATTATGTAGTGGCACCAACCGTCGTCGAACCTTCATCGCTATTGGCGTCCAATGCTTCCAGCAGTTCCAGGGTGCCAGTTTCATCCTGAATTATATCTATGTCTTCCTCGAGAGCATCGGTATCCGAAATACCTACCAGATCGGCATATACCTCTATCTCGTCAACCTCGCATCGGCAGGCCTGACATTCTACATCGCCGACAAATTCGGGCGCCGCCCGCTCATGATCTTCGGCGCGGCCGTCGAGACAGCCGCAATGCTGGTCGTCGGTGGACTTGCTGGCGTTGCTGGTGCAAGGACTAGCGGCGAACAATCGGGCGCCTTAGCAGCCCTATTCGTCTGGCTGGCTGTGCAGGCCTTTGCTTGGGGCTCTTGTGTCTGGATCACGTCTGCTGAGGTCGGTACGCTGCAGCTCCGCGAGAAGACGATCACGCTTGCCACCTTCTTCGGCTTCTGCTCCGCTATCTTCATCACCTATGTCTCGCCGTACATCCAGAATGTCGGCTACGGTAACCTCCAGGGTAATATTGGGTTCGTGTGGGCTGGCACGTCGCTTTGCTCGTTACTGTTCGTCTTCTTCTATCTGCCTGAACTCAAGGGGCGCTCTTTAGAGGAGCTTGACGAGTTGTTTCAGAAGAAGGTGGGCGTTTTCAAGTTCAAGAAATACCAGACTGAGGGTATTGGCGCGCAGATCCGTATCATTGAGGGGAAGATGCCGGTCGTTGGGGATGAGGAGAGTGATCGGGGAAGTGTTTCGAAGGATACTTCGGATGTTAAGACGAAATCTGTTGAGACCTAGATGATGTTGAGCATATATCATATGGCTTGGTAGTGATATAATGACGGCTTATTGGGTGGAGTTCTAGTTTGGTTTATTGATTGATACTACTCTTACGATCTCTCTTACGATCTCTCTTGTGATTTTGTGAATTGTGGTTAGGAAGCTGTGGGATACACTTGAGTCAGGTTAGTGTATCGATATCTTTCTATCACTGACTCTCTAGACAATTGATGACGGATATGTTTTTGATGACGAGGAGAAGCGAGAATACAGCGCTCTTGAACACTGGACGAGTCGTCGCTCATGTACTCTCCTCAAGTGTTTGTTTATGCAGCAACCGCCTGTCTTAGCGCGCCAGCGCAGATATAAAAGACCTCGCACCTCCAACTTTCTTCCTCATTGAAACAACATCACTTCATCCTCACCCCCATCATCAACCTCGACACAACCATGCCGTTGACTACTGAGGAAATCATGAAATTCATTGGGATGGATGACTCTCAATGGGAGTCAGCTTCCGAGCTTGGCGAGCTGCTCAAGATGCTTCATCAGCAGCGCAATGAGGACATCGATGCCAAACACGGTGCTTATGAAAGTGCAATGCGATGGATGTTCTACTGGGCATTCAAGGAAAGAAAGTCCGGTTATTGCTATGACAAGAAGCGCAAGTGCATATGGTATCTCGGAGGAAAGGTTTGACCATCGTGACCAGGTTCCTCAGTTGATGGCTAAAAATTTGCTGTAGGGACCAGAGAAACCTGAAGACTCCAGCCTAGATATCCAATGCACATACCATATCATTGGTTGTGGGCGATATCTTTTTGTTTCAGTGGATCCTGTAGGACGTCCATCGAAGAGAATCATGGGTTTCGATATGCTTGACGCTTCCCTTCGTAAGGCCTTCATTGGTGTCCGTCGGCTAGCTGAGGAGTTCTTCCCTGCATCGAAATATAATGGGCCACCAAAGCATAAGTCATTACTTCGTGTGCAAGGCCTGTCTGATCGTCTACGAAAGCGAAGATCCAGAACCCATGTCCCAGTGATCAGAAAACCATGGGTAGATAGGATGAAAGAGCTATGATCAACAGCTGGACAGTACAAAATGGAGTCCTATCACGAGAGAGAGGTGATATGGACCAGATCTCGAAGATCAGGAACAGTCTGCCATACAATTTCTACGCGAGAAAAACAAACAAACAGTACGGTACTGTTCTGTTGTAAGTGGTGAACAATGCTAATAGTGAGCTCTACTAGGCGTCGCTACTACTTTCGTTTTACTCGTCGTTGCAGAACACTAGATTGTTCATCGCCCCTTGTATTGATGGGGATTGTCTGATTAATACCATAAACGAGAAAACCAAGAAAAACAGTATGATGATATTCTATTGTAAGTAATTGAAAACGCTAATAGTAAACGCTACTAGGCATTGCTACTTTCATTTTGTTCGTTGCGGAAATACCGACTTGTTCATCGCCCCTTGTATGGATGGAGATTGTCTGATTAATACCATAAACGAGAAAAACAAGAAAAACAGTATGATGATATTCTATTGTAAGTAGTGTAAGACGCTAATTGTAAGCTTCACTAGGCATTGCTACTACTTTCACTTCGTTCGCTATAACCAAAGTCAAACTTGAGGAGGCTTCTGAAGGGACACAATCAACATCAGTTGAACAAGACTTAAGATAAGGCCAAATTGTTCATGAGCCACTTTTGTAGGGATAATCAAGCCACTCTACCTACCTATGTTTGCTCTTCATTTGAATGTGACCAGTTCTTGAGACCTCATTGTTATAATTGCTCCTAGTATTCAATAACATTTATCCCTCTTCACTCATTCCGCATGAACATATGCTTTCCCATGCCACCCCATGCCATAGCCTTACTTTGTTGTTCTGAGCATCTTCTCGCACAGAAATGGCCAACCACAGAATCCAACGGTCCAAACCGCGAATCTACAGAGAAGAACAAGCGTCAGCTCTTGAAAATCATCCCAGAATCATCACAGCAGCAATCCCACTCACACGCCTGCCGTTGCATTCACGTGCTTCACCAATCGAGGAACATCTGGTTTCGCGACTCGTGTACTAGATGGGAAGCCCTTGGAGTACATGGCGAAGAAACGAGCGGTTGGTCGGAAGGCTGACATCTTGAAAGAAGTATCTTTCTTCCCGTCGGAAAGTATCTGAAGAGGCACGAATGCGTTGTACGTGTGCGTTGTACGTGTTGAAATGAAATGGGAGTAGCAAGAGATGGATGTATTGGATTTTCGAAGAACCAGCAGTGCGAGCAGAATTGAAGGGAGTGATTAGGTAGAGGTGTGGAGAGAGCAGGTATTTGTACACCAGGTGAATGAAACACGGATAGATGGCAAGCAAATATGAACTCATGCACAAGCTCTGCGAATGAGAGATGATAGGACGAAATGTGAAATACAACCTCCTGCTGCTTCAAGCCTTCAGAACCCCTACCTGTCTCATCTCGAGTACATCAGGCTATTCGGTGTATCCATATGCCTGCAAGTAGAGACATCAGGCCATGATCTGTTCTGTGAGGAATGGAATCTGCATGGATGCTCTGATACCCCGCGTTTCTGCTGTTTATACACCCCCGGCCCAGGGTTACAGTTGCCGGAATGTGGTGCGCATAAAATTGAGTATTATATTCCGTAATTGGTGTTCATAAAATAGCAGTTTTATTTAAAGAGAGTGCATTCTAGGTTGCATCGTTACCGCGGAAGATTTCATAAGGGAAAAGAGATATAAATCAACAAAGATATTGTGGTTGGTTGTATGCGGCAGCTTGCTATGTCGTCGACAATCTACGCACTTACCCGCAAAAAAGATCTTACCCCACAAATTCGAGAAATGATCACGTGAAATTACATCGGCATCAATTGTGGTTGCTCATCACTCTCCATCACACTTCAAACACTTCTCGAAAAGTCCTCCTTTGCCTATCGATACATGGTTATTGTCAGTCCTTTGCCACAAGGACTAATCGATGAAGGCAAAGTTGACATACCAACACCCACTGCCCTTTCTCTCACACGCAGTAGCCACCGCCACTTCAAATCATGCTTCAATTTGATGCTCAACAGCAAACAATTCTTTTGAAGACATCGGATTGGAGTACTGGAAATGGCACTGGTGAAGCTCATGATGGCTGTCATCGCTTTTGGGTGAGTGTTTTAGGACCAATTATGTATCACAGTCAGCTGACCTATTTTCAGGACTCTTTGAATGCTCGTGTTTGTCCACAGTATCTCCCATGGATTTCAGCTGTTCCATTGGTAATTGCATTATGTGTTTTGATAAGCCATGCAATTCAACGAGTGATACCATATCGGCCAAAATGGACCAGACCCTTTGTCGAGGAACTGAAGGAGTTCAAGAACGAAGCCGAAGTACAGGAGCCAAAACACAAGTGGCATCTAACTTTTTCGACAGTGGCCCTCTTTCTCATATCTGTTTGTGGCTTCTCAATACAGACTGTGTCGCTATGGAACCCGGAATTTCAGTGGGGTGCTGTTTATTCCGCGTTTACCTGGGTACGCTGAAGGCTCCTCATCAATCATGAATTCTGCTTACATCCACTTCAAGGCCATCGCCTCATTCTTGGTTGCGACATTGAGACCAAAAACAACTCCGTATTCTTTGCTTCTTATTTACACTACTAGCCTCATTGCTCAACTTGTGGTTGCACTTGAGAAATACTCAGTGCCGCGCACAGAATATATTCTGGCAATCCTGCAACTCGTGTTGGGGGTTTCAGCTCTTATTGTCATTGTAATCATGCCTATGCGAAATCCGGAATTGCCAAAAGACCAGATTTCACCTGCTTTCGATTCTTCCACCAGCATGCTAAGGAGTCCCGAGGATAATTTGACTTTGTGGCAGTTTCTGACCGTGTCATGGATGGCACCCCTTATATCAGTAGGCAGGACCCGACAATTGAATAACGAAGACGTTTGGGAACTAGGCTATGAGTTCCAGCACACTCAATTACATGATCGCTTCCGGGAGTTGCAAGGCTCTGTAATCAGAAGGCTTCTGAGAGCTAATGGAATTGACTTAGTTATCCTGACTGTGTTGGGAATTATCGACCTGGTAGCAAGTATGTATCTCCATGATAACATTGGCGGCCTTTGAGACCAGAAATATTTACAAAATACACTAGATCTTTCCGTCCCAGTTCTCTTGCAGCAGCTGCTGCAGTCTATGGAGAGCATCGTTGCTCCTAAAAGCGCGGCTATCAATTATGCAATCTTGACCTTGATCGTTCGTTTGGTCGCAAGTCAAGTTGGCGTTCTCAGCCTCTGGTATGGTAGACGCGCCTACGAAAGATCGAGAGGGGAGATGATCACGATGCTGTATGAGAAGACGTTGATGAGAAAAATTGTCACGCCCAATTCGAACTCATCAGAAGAACATCCCGATGGCAGTAAAGAGCCAGCATCTATGGGAAAGATCTTGAATCTTATGCGGAACGATGTATACGAAGTTGCCCAACGATTTTGGGAGTTCCAATCTCTGATCACAAAACCGCTGGGACTGATTCTTTCTGTCATCTTAATATGGCAATTGATAGGGTGGCCATGTCTTCTTGGTGTGCTCACAGTTGTCATTGGTCAGACGGTAAACGCCTTCTTGGCGAAAATTCTATTGCGCTGGGAAAGGATTCGACGTAATGCTACCGACAAGAAACTACAAAAAGTCTCGCAGTTCGTTGAGGCTATCCGCCATCTTCGATTTTACGGCTGGCAAGACAAATGGTGCGAACAGATTATGGATGCTAGACAAAAGGAGCTCAATATAAGATGGATCACTGGCTTATGGAACGTTCTTATCCGCTTCACTAATGCTCTTGCAAGTGGAATGTTTCCAGTTGCTGCATTCTATGCATTTAGTGGCTTGGCTGGGCGACCTTTGCGTATAGATATTGCGTTTCCTGCTTTACAAATCTTCAATATGCTTGAGTCAAACCTCCGAGATATACCGGGCCTGATTACCGTGTTGCTCAACGCTCGTGTAGCTGTTGGCCGTATCGAAGATTTTATGATTGAGCCAGACAAGGATGATTTGCATCACACAGCAAATCATGGAGTTTCGAAAGACACTTCTTTCCATCATGGCTTAGGGCCCGTTATAAATGGCGATGAGGTAGATGTGCCAGGAGGCAACCAAGAAACCATTGTAGGGCAGGACGCCAACGACAATTTGGCATCTACCGCACCAGATATCCGAATTGATTTGATAGACGCCTCGTTCGCTTGGCCCGGTGTGTCTGGCACTGTGCTTCGAAATATAACCCTCTCGTTTCCATCTGGTATGTCCGTCATATGCGGAGAAGTCGGTGCTGGAAAAACAGCGTTCTTGCAAGCTTTGTTGGGCGAGCTTGACCAAAAGTCGGGCGAGCTTATGCGATCTGAAGAAATGTTTGGCTACTGTGCTCAAACACCTTGGCTACAAAGCATGAATATCAGGGAAAACATCCTCTTTTCTGCGCCCTATGAAGATAGGAGATACAAGGAAGTTTTAGAAGCCTGCGCTTTGATCACAGACATGGCCAACTTCAAACATGGTGACTTGACTAACATTGGAGAAAACGGTATAGGCCTTTCTGGGGGTCAAAAAGCCCGTGTGGCATTAGCAAGAGCTGTCTATAGCCGAGCAGATATCTTGCTACTTGATGACCCCATCTCAGCATTAGATCATCAGACAGCCGAGTTTGTCATCAATAACTGCCTGACTGGAAAACTAGTAGAGGGCCGAACAGTCATTCTTGTGACCCACCGCACCGAGTTGTGTCATGGTTTGGCAAAGCAAATGATTGAGGTGTCCAAAGGTGAAGTGCGTCTTCTCGATCTAGAGAAACCGTTCTCTGAGGCCCTTCATAAGACCGATTCGGCAGACTCGGCTCAGGGGTCTGAGGCTGTTAGAGACGAAGACAAAACTCTTGCAGCTATCCCTGAAAAATTCATGGAGGATGAGCATAGAGCGCATGGTGGGGTCAAGCTCGCGGTTTATTGGGAGTATGTGAAAGCAGGCAAACTGAAATGGTGGTTTATCCTAGTGTGTGGGCTTGCTCTCCTTCGTTTAATCGAAGTAGGACAGACATGGTTCTTGAAGCAATGGGGAGAAGCATATAACAAGCCCTCTCATCTTGCTATATTTCGGGGTCCTTTTGACAACCTACCATCCCCAGAGACAAACATCCGCCCGTGGCTCGTCTATTTTGCGCTTATTGGCATTGCGAAGGCTGTCTTGTTCTTGATATTGCAGTGTTTTATGCTACTTGTTATCTACTCTGCTGGTCGGCAGATGTTTGAGGAGGTCATGGTACGGGTCAGTCATGCTACATTCAGATTTTACGATGTCACTCCCGTTGGCCGTTTGATGAATCGCCTGACTTCTGATATCAATACAATCGACGGCAATATCAGCGACCAATTCCAGAATGCTGCATTTCTATCAATTGCATGGGTAACCTCTCTAGTTGTTATTGGATCCGTCACGCCAATCTTTCTGGTCTTTTCACTGGCTTTAACTGTGGCGTTTATATTTATATTCCTTCGCTTCCTGCCTACCTCTCAGAGTCTCCGCCGACTAGAAATGGCATCTTTGAGCCCCTTAATGTCCAATTTCGGTGCACTACTAGACGGTTTGACGACTGTAAGAGCCTTTTGCGCTCAGCATCGTTTTCAGGCCCGTGTCATCGAGGTGACGGATGCCTTCCAGAAAATGGATCATTTCTACTGGAGCTTACAGGCATGGTTGATGTACCGCTTCGACGTGCTTTCTGCATGTTCCACGCTACTACTCACTCTGATCGCCATCTACTCTGGAATATCATCCGGGCTCACAGCATTCGTTCTCATCGCAGCAGCTAACTTCGTCACCGCAACACATTCCTTGTGCAGAACATACGGACAGCTACAGATGGACTTCGTCTCAGTCGAACGAGTAGTGGAGCTGATCCATCTTGATCAAGAAGCACCAGGGACCATCGATCCTCCAGCTTGGTGGCCTACTGAAAGTGGTGATATAGTATTTGAAGATGCTACATTACGATACGCTCCACATCTCGACCCCTCCCTGTCCGACCTCTCATTCAGAATCAAGGCCGGCTCCAGTACTGCTATAGTTGGGCGCACCGGCTCAGGTAAGAGCACACTGGCGATGTCACTCCTAGCCACCATACTGCCTGAGAAGGGGCGTATCCTCATCGACAACATTGATATCGCGGCCGTGAATAACCAGGCTCTCCGGGAACGCATCACGTTCGTGGCGCAAGACCCGGTTTTGTTTCCTGGGTCGATGCGGCAGAACCTGGATCCGATGGATGAGTATGGAGATGAAGAGTGCGAGGTTGTCTTGGAGAAGATATGCGGAAGGCATCAGTGGAGCTTGGCGACGCAGATTGAGGGCGGAGGGCGCAATCTGAGTCAGGGGCAGAGGCAGCTTATTGGCCTTGCGAGAACATTACTTCGTCGGAGTCCCATTATCATCCTTGATGAGGTGAGTTGATCTTTTTGAGTTATGTATTGAATAATGGCGAACTGACTGACTGATTGACAGGCTACCGCATCGATTGATATGGAGACCTCCAAGACTATCCAAGATATCCTGCATACGGAGATGAAGGGCAGAACGGTAATTACCATCGCGCATCGGTTGGAAGCAGTGAAGAATGCCGAATACTGTGTTGTGCTTGGGAAGGGAAGATTGATCAGGCATGGTCGTGCAGAAGATATTTTGAGAGAAAACAGTATAGAGAACATGGTTGTGGATGAGGAGTAGCGGCTTAAGAAAGGATCGATGTATAGTGAAGCAGCTTCACGTTTGTATCCTCCATCCTCAATAAGTAACAGAGTCAACTCGGTAAGATGATTTTGCTAGGGACATTTTTATATCTATGTATATAGCAACACTTGAGACTCGATTGATCCACTCTTGACACCATTCTCGACACCGCTCTTGTGTATCGACATCAACGTTCTTGTCTGAGGTTTGCTAAAACGATGGTTTCCATAGCAGCATGGTAATATACTGATTCAACTGTTATTGTTGGTGTTTTCTATACTTGACTTTGGAGTGAATTGTTCTTAAAAAGTGGCAAGATTATCCAAAGTGTTAGGATTATTTAGAGTAATAGGATTGTTTAAAGCAACCAAATTACTATAAGCTATTTCCTTTAGGCTAGATCTATAATTTTACAATTTAGGACCTTATTCCAAAACACTACGCGTAAGCAATATACGTTACAAGACTTGGAGCGAATAAAAAACAACATAACAAAATGATAAATGTCAATATTTCCACGAATTTCCTTTCGTGATATCAGCCTGGTACTGCTCTAGTCCTCCCAACGCCATTATCACCACCGGCTTACCAATCCCAAGCACGCCTCATAAAACCTAGATCATCAATATACAAGTTGCCCAACATCTCAATCAGCCAAGCGGTAGCTGACAAGAGTATCAACCCTATGGTTGCCAGTACTGAAACTTCTCAGTTGTACCTTCTCGCCATCCACAATCTCTCTGGCATCGCTGTCACCCCATTCCATAGGTACCTCACTATCTGCATCGGCATATACCAACACGTTGAAGCTACAGTCGCCGTCGAGTTGTGGTAAGAATGTGACCGATGCAGTGATCTGGCGGAAGATTGATTGGATTTCGTCCTGGATTTCTTTCTCGGTCTTTTCGGGGATTGGCTGTGCCTCTCTGGGGAAAACCAGTCAACTGATGTTTGTATATTAACACACAAAAGGGTGACTCACTGTGGTGCATCATTCTCCGGTGCATCGTTTTCCTTATCTACCACCTTCTTCGACTTTGATTTTGGTCCTTTGTTAAATATTTGTACCTATATTCACATAATTAGTATACATTCAGCACTACGGTTTTCTGAGTTCAGTAGACCTACATCAAACTGCCATCTCTCCACGTTTTCGCCCGTATCCTTACTGGTAATCACAACAACCAGCTTCGAGATCTTGCCGCCAACCATCCATTTGTTGAGTTGTGTCATAATCTTCTTGATATAAGACTTGACTTGATCGTCAGAAGAAACAAGCATGTTGAGACCATATTTCTTGACACTGAAAATTCGTCAGTTGAGCTTTATCTTGAAAGTCGTTGGATATGAGGTGACGTACGCGGTAAAATCTTCGGCAGGATAAACTCCACGCTGGAAACTGCTACGCATTAGTTGCGAAGAAATATGTAGAATAAGGGCAGTGGTACATACAGAATGGTGTTTATGGAGTATTCGAAGAACTCAGCCACAAGTTTCGAGGATCCTAAGCAACCCTTAATATGCATTGAGTGAAGGTAAACGATATCAGTCTCTTACCCTTCAGTGAGAGCTTGTGTGTCTTCGAATCATCACCCTCATCCTTTTTAGATTTCGATGACTTAGTAGTCTTCGTACTTTTGGTAGTCTTGGTAGGCTTTGAAGTCGACATTTTGGCGGTGATGTAGTCACCAGAAGCTCATGCTTGAATGGAGCTTGAAGGCGGACCACAATGTTGATAGACGGTTCACCCGACGACAGGTTTGTAGCCTCGCGTACAAGGCTGCCACAAAATAAGTCGCTCCACGAAGACATCTACACAATCAAGAAGAAGAACATTAAGTTGGATTCTAAAACAGCAGTCTTGATGCAGCGATGTCTGCGGAGGTTCGCAAGGCTCAGTAGCTCTGCGACAAGCCACGATGGCGTTACCAACATCCTCCGCCAATCCTTTTCCACAACGGTAACGCGAAAGGCGAAAGCCATCTCCGAGCTCGAACAGCGAATCTCCAAAGTCCCTCTCGAACGTTTCCGCAATTTCTGTGTGGTGGCTCACGTTGACCACGGAAAAAGTACGCTGAGTGATAGGTTGTTGGAGTTGACGGGCACGATTGAACCAGGTGGCAACAAACAGATCCTGGACAAGTTGGACGTGGAGAGAGAACGAGGCATTACAGTGAAAGCACAGACATGTAGTATGCTATATAACTACAAAGGGGAGGATTATCTATTACATTTGGTTGATACACCCGGTCATGTTGACTTCAGAGCCGAGGTCTCGCGATCCTATGCCAGTTGCGGAGGAGCACTGTTACTTGTAGATGCAAGTCAAGGTGTACAAGCTCAAACAGTAGCCAATTTCTATCTTGCTTTCTCGCAGGGCCTTGTACTGGTACCGATAGTCAACAAGATCGATCTGCCATCTGCAGATCCCCAGAGAGCATTGGCGCAGATGCAAGAGACATTCGAACTTGAGCCAGAGAAAGCAGTGCTCGTTTCTGCCAAGTCTGGTATCAACGTCGAATCTATCCTTCCCAATGTCATTGCGCAGATTCCAGCACCCGAAGGCGACGCCACAAAGCCCTTGAGACTTCTACTCATTGATTCCTGGTACGACAACTTCAAGGGTGTCATTCTTCTGGTCCGCATATTCGATGGAACAGTCAAGGCCGGCGACCATGTAGTGTCATTTGCGACTGGAATCAAATATTTCGTGGGCGAAGTGGGAATTATGTACCCCGGTCAAACTCCACAGTCAGTCCTACGCGCAGGTCAGGTAGGGTACATCTATTTCAATCCCGGTATGAAGAGGTCTAAAGATGCCAAAATTGGTGATACCTTCACGACTGTTGGATCCGAAAAACTGGTGGAGCCATACCCTGGATTTGAAGAGCCCAAGAGCATGGTCTTTGTCGCTGCATATCCGGTAGACCAGAGCGACTTTGGGCACCTCGAGGACAGTATCAATCAGATTGTGCTCAATGACCGCTCCGTCACTATCCAAAAAGAATCGTCCGAGGCACTGGGTGCCGGATGGCGTCTTGGTTTCTTAGGCACACTTCACTGTTCTGTCTTTGAAGACAGGTTACGGCAAGAGCACGGAGCCAGCATCATCATCACACCACCCACCGTTCCATTCAAAGTGGTCTACCGTGACGGCCACGAAGAAATCATCCAGAACCCAGCTCTTTTCCCCGACATGGGAGGCGGCGACGCCTTGACAAAGGTCGCCGAACTCCAAGAGCCCTACGTGAGCGTCAGCATCGCCATGCCGGAGGAGTATCTGGGGAAGGTCATTGAGCTGTGCGAGGGCAATCGCGGCGAGCAGACAAACATCAGTTTCTTCACGGCCACGCAAGTCATCCTCAAGTACGACCTGCCCCTGAGTCAGCTCGTCGACGATTTCTTCGGCAAGCTGAAGGGCGCGACGAAGGGCTACGCGAGTCTCGACTACGAAGACGCAGGCTATCGGCGATCATCGCTTGTTAAACTGCAGCTACTCGTCAACAAAGGGCCCGTGGATGCCGTCGCGAGAGTAGTGCACACGTCGCAGACTGATCGGCTGGGGAGGCAGTGGGTGAAGAAGTTCAAGGAGCATGTGGACAGGCAGATGTTCGAAGTCGTGATCCAGGCGACGGCTGGACGCAGGATCGTGGCCAGAGAGACCATCAAGCCTTTCCGGAAGGACGTGCTGGCTAAGCTCCATGCCAGTGATATTTCTCGACGAAGGAAGTTGCTTGAGAAGCAGAAGGAAGGAAGAAAAAAGCTGAAGGCCGTGGGAAATATCTCCATTGACCACAAAGCTTTCCAAAAGTTCTTGGCTAAGTAGAGAAACATGGTTGGATTTGTATTATAAAAACACAATTGTAAGGCGTTATGAATGACTTGAATTTATTGCTTGCTGTTAGAGTTGATATCCCAGGACGATCTCAACTTATGGAGTTTTTCGCAGTACGATGGATTTCCTCGCCCACCAACAAATCACATAACTACAGCAACGTACCAGCAAATCACAATTGCAATCGCGTTCAAGTACAGCCCCCAGCAACCGACATACGTTCAAAACATAAATTCTCTCAGCTCTATCAAGATGCCAAGTACAAGACGCTACGTCTTCTAAGAAATATCAAATAAAAACGCCACGCTCGAACCCCAGCCCACCCGCACGTTAAGTGCATGAGTAATAGTTAAATATAATCCTTTCTTTCCGTCATCATAGATCCTGCGATCGTCGATCCGTCAATTCATTGTTGAAACACCACATAGAGGCTGTTGAAAATGCCACCACCACATACTACCCATAACCCGTCTTTACGTTCTATTTCATACACCAACTTAACCAAAGAAAATTTTCTCTCGTTTCCACTTAAAAGAGGCCGTCAATCTCAGCAGTCTCGACATCGACATCGACGTTGAGGTATCCCGGGGCGGTAGGAAGACCTGGGATAGTCTGGATATCTGCAGCCAGAGCATAGATGTAACCCGCACCAGCAGCCAATCTGACATCCCTGATTGGAACAGTGAAGCCAGTTGGGGCACCCTTGAGATCTGGGTTGTGGGACAGGGAGTACTGAGTCTTAGCAATACAGATAGGAAGGTGACCGAAGCCCTGCTTGGTGTAGGTGTCGATCTTAGACTGGGCGAGCTCAGTGAACTCGACAGCATCAGCACCGTACATGTTCTTGCAGATAGCCTCCATGCGGGACTCGATGGAGCCATCGAGGCCATACAGGAGCTTGAAGTCATTGTCCTTCTCGGAAGCCTTAATGATACCTTCAGAGAGCTTGACGGCTCCGGCACCACCTTCAGCCCAGTGGTTGGCTGGGATGGCATCCTCGGCACCGGCAGAGATGGCCTCCTCGCGGATAACCTCAATCTCGGCAGCGGTGTCAGTCTCGAACTGGTTGATGGCGACGACGACTGGGACACCATATTGCTTAGCGTTGGCAATGTGCTTCTTAAGGTTGACACATCCAGCACGGAGAATCTCAACGTTCTCCTCACGGTAGACCTTGTCGAGAGCAGCGCCTGGGGAGATTGGTGGACCACCACCGTGAACCTTGAGGGCACGAACGGTAGCGACGATGACGATGACGTCTGGAACAAGGCCGGAGGAACGGCACTTGATGTTCAAGAAACGCTCACCTCCCATGGTGAAATCGAAACCAGCCTCAGTGATGACAAAACCAGTCTTCTCGTTGTGGTTCTCATCAGTCTCGGTACCTGCGAGCTTAAGAGCAATCTTATCGGCTAAAGAAGAGGAGGCTCCGATGGAGATGTTTGCGAATGGACCAGCGTGAACAAAGACTGGGGTTCCCTCAAGGGTCTGCATGAGGGTTGGCTTGATAGCATCCTTCATGAGAGCAGTGAGGGCTCCACCGGCACCAAGGTCATCACAGGTGACTGGCTCACCGCGGCGGGAGGTACCAATAACCATGGCACCGAGTCTCTCTCTCATATCAGAGAGATCGTTGCTGAGAGCAAGAATAGCCATACACTCGGAAGCGACGGAGATATCGAATCCAGTCTCACGGGTCTGGCCCTTCTCAGTTGGAGCAGTACCAACGGTAACACCTCGAAGATGTCTATCGTTGACATCAAGGACACGCTTCCAGGTGATGGTGGCTGGGTCGATATCAAGTCTAGCAAAAGCGTTGATCTCTTCTGGGGTGAGGTCATCTGGGTTGGTCTTGGTGATACCAAGCTTCTTAAGACGACGCTGCATGATTGGAGAAAAGGTACGAACACCCTTCTTAGCTGGGATGAGACGCTTGTAGAGAGGACCATCCTTCTGAGTGTTCTCATGGAACATTCTGGTCTCAATAGCAGCAGCAAGAAGGTTGTTTGCGGCGGAGATGGCGTGGATGTCACCAGTCAAGTGCATGTTGAACTCGTCCATAGGAATGACTTGAGCGTAACCACCACCAGCAGCACCACCCTTGATACCAAAGGTTGGTCCCTGGGATGGCTGTCTAACGTTGGCAAACGCAATGCGGTTCAAGTGAGCACCGAGAGCCTGGGTAATACCCATGGTGGTGGTAGACTTACCCTCTCCAAGAGGAGTTGGGGTAATACCAGTAACAACGACGTAGCGTCCGTTCTTGCGGTGCTCGAGTCTCTTCAAAATTGTCAAATCCACCTTGGCCTTGTAGGCGCCATATGGTTCAAGCTCGTGGTTAGAGATGCCAACCTCCTTGGCAACTCTAGTGATCTGCTTTGGGTGCTGGGCACGGGAAATAGCAATATCAGATGGAACAGGACTCTTAAGCTTGAGTGGAAGAGGAGTGATGTGTCTGGCCTTCTGGCGCTCAAAGTATGTGTTGGCAGAGTCAACGACATTTTGAAGCAACATAGCGACGGTCATTGGACCAACTCCACCTGGAACTGGGGTGATCTGAGAAGCGACCTCAGCAGCAGACTCGAAATCAACATCTCCAACAAGTCTCTGACCAGACTTCTTGGTCGAGTCTGGAATGAAGTTGGTACCAACATCAATGACAACGGCACCCGGCTTGAGCCACTCGCCCTTGACGAAGTTTGCCTTCCCAATGGCAGCAACAACAACATCGGCACGCTTGACGTAGTCTTCAAGACCCTGAGTGCGGGAGTGGCAGACAGTGACAGTAGCGTCAGCGTTCTTGAGAAGGTAGCTGACTGGGCTTCCAACGATATCACTGCGTCCGAGAACGACAGCGTTCTTTCCCCTGAGGTCAACACCGCTCTGTTCGAGAAGAACCATAACACCCTTTGGTGTGCATGGAGTGAACAATGGGTTGCCACCACGCTTGGCAAGCTCACCAATGTTCATGGCACCAAAACCATCAACATCCTTCTCATCCGAAACAGCAGATGTAACGGAATATTCGGAGATGTGCTTTGGAACTGGGAGCTGTACGAGGATACCGTGGACAGTGCTATCATTGTTGAGCTGCTCAATCTTCTCGAGAACCTCAATCTCAGTGACGGAATCTGGGAAGGAAATGAGCTCGCACTCAATGCTGGCCTCCTCGGCAGCCTTGAGCTTCATGCGCACATAGGTGGCTAGGGATCTTGTTAGTCATCGTTCGAGAGTATAAGCTTAATGCAACGTACAGGAATCAGAACGATCGCCAACCTGGATGATCTTCAAGGAAGGCTTGTATCTTGGGTTTGATTTTTGCGTAGCATCAATCTCGGCGTGCAAGCGTTCACGGATACCCTTGGCAATGGCATTGCCATCGATCTTTGTGGCAGTCATGGCAATTGAGCTGCTGGAGAAGTGTCTGGAAGAAGAAGCTGACAGGCGCGAATAAGCTGAATAGCTCGAGGCACCCCGCACTCTGGAAAAGCGACGGGCAGCAACCAGGACAGCGGGAGAGCTATGAGTCGACAAGGATCTGGCGTGTGAGAGGTCTCGGATTGGAGCAGAGGTCGTGCGACTGCACAATGGACTAGAGCTGGTGGAGAGAGTAGAGGCTTGTGGAATTGATCGTGGTTGTGAAGTTCCAACTGTACAACGCCGGTAGACGGCGGTTCGCGAGCTGATCATTTCAAAAAAAATTGTTCAGGGTGCAGGATGCAGGTGAGATAAAAGGCGTGACGAGCGCACACCAGAAGGCGGAGAGTAGCCGAAGCGGAAAAAAAGTTGTCTAAGGGTTTTTTTGCGGGCACCAATTGAGAACACGACCAAAAAAATCGAGTAATGCAATTGCAATGCAAGAAATAGGAGCAAGGTAAAGAGTAAGACAAGTAAGTGATAAACCAAGACGGCGGGGGAGAATAGAGATAAATTGGCGGGAAAGGAAGCCAATGCTCAGAAGGCTCGACAATAGATAGGTGGAGAGATAGATTGATAGGCAAACGGGAGTAATATCGGAGTGTGATATGATGGTAGCAAGGTCGAATTGCTAACGGCGTATGTAGTAGTGCGATGATATGATAGTAGCAGTAGTAACACGAGAGGTACTCTTGAATGTAGAGTGAGTAGTGGATGAGTAGAGTTGAGAATCCCGTATATACTCCGTTGGGCAAGGTAGGAATGAGTCTCGGTGGTGATAGTAGTTGTTGAAACTGTCGGCCTCTTTCTTCTCTCTCTTCTCTTTCTTTCTTTCTGTCTTTCTTTCTCTTGAGCTCGCTGTGGTGCTTCTTTATGTTGTAGGTGAAGAGAAAAGGAAGAGCAGGAAATCAGGAAGAAAAGTGACAGAGATCAAAGCATAAAAGCTGGAATCAGGTCTAGCATAGAATGGAAGGAAAAGACTATGTATAATTGTTGATGAGTCAACGACCTTTTTTTCTTCCTCTTCGTTCTCGACACTTTTCTATTGTGTTAACGAGCGAGCACCACCATACATAGCAATCTAATTAAGTAATTGTGGATTCTGCCCCTTCTCTTTTTACAAGTAAAAGCCACAAACAGTTCTTCCACGGCTATCGACATCTGCGGAGTCGGCTTCAAAAACCGCCTGAGTATACGATCAACATTTCATCGTTGAACTCCAGCCAATTCTGAAAACTCCATATCAATTGACAAGTTTTGGGGGAAATTGTAGAGCTCAAGTGATGAGTGTTGCTGCTCCGATATTGGAGGTGCTTGGAGATCTAGTCTCTTGGTAAATCTCTCAAACACCTCGTTTGTTACGTAGAGACATGGATTGCCGAAGTTTTCATTCCTTTCTCCATTACTTCCCCCTGCATCTTTTGCCCAGGATTTAGAGAATACATACGTACGTTAAAGTCTGGGGAATCGAGACTGGAGTACGGTCGAGTAGGAGTACAGAGTACATGCCCAATACTAGAAGAGAAGTACATATCGGATCTGTTTATGGGAGGACTTTATGGGAATAAGGAGGCATATATATGTTGATGGCCGTTGAGACAACACGTGAACCATGCGAAGAAGCCCGCTCTGATCAAAGTACATATGGATCTGGTCTGAGTATGAGTATGAGTATGAGTATGAGTATGAATCTGAGTATGAGTATGAATATGAGTCTGGCTGGACCTTTCACTCTGTGAGTCACGATTCTGTGATTTCATGAAAAGAGTCATAATCAGCAGAGATAGTAAGTAACGTAGACTTCTCACCCAGTCCCGGGCATTGAGAAGTACGGGGGAAGTTGTGAGTAAAATGCAGTCCTACGTGAACAATGCATATTATCAATGTTCCACTCCCAATGATTCTTTACTTGTCTTCGGTGTATCCGTAGCTGACTCTTCTCTTGGCAATGGAGGATGATGCATTTGAATCCTTTGACCTCGAGTAATGCGATGTGCGCTATCACGTGCCTGGCAATTTCGAAGCGGCGACGATTGGGGGTGATTCGAACCCCGCTAAAGTTGCCCGCCAAGTGTGACTCAGTCAATTCACTAAACCCAATCCTACATGTCCCGCCCTCAATGACTCTTACTCCGCTCCGCCCCTCTGCTGCCTTTCACTGGTACCTCGAATATCAGGCATAAATACAGGCCCTTCGCTTGGTTTGAAGCGCACTTTTTGAATGTGAACGAATCGTCGTCAAGGCGAGATCGCGACTTTTCGAGATTCAAAAGAGACCTCTCCCCCCCACACTCATATCCCCACCACACCGCAAATATGAGGCCCATTCTCTTGCAAGGTCATGTCAGTATACCTGCGCCCTATATGATGCTCAAACAAGCCTATGAGAAGCTGTGCTGACAATCAATTTGTAGGAGCGTGCTCTGACGCAGATCAAGTGCGCAACATCATATCCTACAACCTGACAAAACTGGCCATACTGATCGGTGCATAGGTACAACCGCGATGGCGATATCATCTTTTCAACTGCTAAGGATCAACACATTTGCGCATGGTTCTCTGCCAATGGTGAGCGCCTCGGTACATACCATGGACACCAGGGTGCTATCTGGACTGTCGACGTTGACCCAACCACCACCCTCATTGCTTCTGGAGCTGCCGATAACACTGTACGATTATGGGACGTGAAGAGTGGAAAGTGTATCAAGGTGTGGGATTTCGACACGGCCGTCAAGAGAGTGGAGTTCAACGAGGACGGATCGAAGCTTTTGGCCGTGACGGAGAAGCGTATGGGATTCTTGGGAACGATCGTGGTGTTGGATATTAAGCTCGATGTGAACGCCGAACAATCCGACGAGAAGGCCATGACCATTACTTGTGAGGAAGCTAAGGCTACCGTTGCCGGATGGAGTTTCCTGTCGAAATACATTATCGCTGGACACGAGGATGGAACCGTTTCGCAATACGATGCTAAGGTGGGTTTGCCTCACCTCAGGGAAATTCGCGTAGAAGAAAGAAATGTTGACAAATTTGGGTAGACTGGAGAGCAACTCGATAACGTTCAGGCACACGAGCCGACTATGCAAGTTACAGATCTCCAATGGTCCGCAGACCGCACATATTTCCTTACCGCTTCAAAGGACAAGACCGCCAAGGTATGTAGAATTTCAGTTGTAGTCGCACATTCCCCTTGAAATCAGTTTTCCAGTTCGAAAGGGGGTCTAAATCGAATCTTTAAACTAACAAGCTTTCAGCTCATCAATGCCCGCGACCTTGAAGTCATGAAGACGTACATAGCCGATACGCCACTCAACTCTGCCTCCATCACACCAAAGAAGGACTTTGTGATTCTCGGAGGAGGACAGGCCGCCATGGATGTCACAACGACCTCGACACGCCAAGGAAAGTTCGAGGCACGTTTCTACCACAAGGTTTTCGAAGAGGAGATCGGCCGCGTACGCGGTCACTTCGGTCCGCTCAACACGGTATCCGTGGATCCACAGGGCAAATCCTACGCATCCGGAGGAGAGGACGGTTATGTACGCGTGCATCACTTCGATAAGGGCTACTTCGACTTCACCTACGAAGTCGAGAGACAGGCTCGCAACCAATAAGTTTGAAATTCGATGCGGAACAAAACCTACTCTGTACGGTTGTGATTCTCGCCTCGCCTGTGAAATGTGAGGTCGAGGCTGGTTCGGGTCTTGTCCCTGTGTGATGTCCGTTGGGAGCAAAAATGGGGGGCATTTGCTGGCGTTGCTTTGTGTGTCTTTTGATAGAGTTTAGCTTAGAAAAGTTATACTTCATCCCGTATGTTTGTGCCTTGATTGACGGTTGTGATTCTGAGTGCTTGGTCATGTATACGGTGATAGGCTGGGGCTAATCTCACAGCCAACGAACTTGGCATGAGGGATCTGTGATTGTTTCGTGGGTCTAAATGGGAGACCTGCGTGCCTTCTGCGCAGCTGTTCTGATGTATTACCCTTGCTTACACCTAGAAACTATTCTGGTATGAAACAAGCACCTACATGTGTTGGATAATTATATCACTTGGAACCATTTATACGACTAAGAATAACTGTACGACTGAGAATAACTGCACAAGATAGAATAAATATACAAAGTAGAACAACTATACAATATATAATAATTAGACAATATAGAATAACTGTACTATATAGAATAACTGTACAATATAGAATAATTATACAATACAGAATAGCTATAGAAGATAGAACAAATATAGAAGATAGAACAACTATACTATAAAGAATAACTATAGACTATAGACTAAATCTACTAACTATCAACTATTGGTAATTATATTAGGAGATCAAATAGCACATGCAAACTTTTTATTGATAGGCACTACTTATACAAGTAGGTAGGGATATTGTAGTCAAACGAGGCTTGTGTAGCAATATAGCCAGGGAGAGCTGATCAAGATATCGGGTATAGATACAGTTGATGAATGTAATAGAGCGTTGATGTTTTGCATCCGACTTCGAGTACTATAATAAACTGTATCTCTTGCTGGTCATGGAAATATGTATCTCAAAGTGTCTGGTTAGCTCGAGGAAATAAAAACCAAGAAGTTCCTCCGGCTGATACACTTATTGTAAGGAATGTAAACGATGAAGGCTACAGAGGTATTACGAACGACACGATTACTCAGAAAGATCACATAGTCTAGGGCGATATATTTATTTTGAACCATGCAATTATTGGAGAGTGTATCTGACCGTTGCAGATATATATATCAGCATGTGTGAATACTGTGAATAGAGCTGACCTCGGCATAACTTCGTGATTCGTAACGGCATAAAGTCTTACCGTGCTCTAACTACGACATCAGATGAGATTCCTCATAATAGTTTACGTTCTCAGCTATATTCAAAAATAATACTGTGACATCGAATCCAAAGACATCTCCACTCGCACAAGCAAAAGTGCGTCCACAATATAACCAACAACTCACACCTCGCGTCTCAAGAAGAATACCATCAGTTATCAAGTATGGCACCCAATCTTTCTGTCTTCGCCATCCCCACGTACTGGTTTCTAACCCTGATACCACGTCGCACCGCCGTCACAATCATCAAGAAGGCGAACAATGGCCGCTACGACAACAGTAACCCCAGAGGGCAGAAGTGGAACGAGGAACTCCGGAAGACCCTCCCTGCCGAGACATACGCTCGGTATGAGCGAAGCGATGCCGCACACAGGAACGCTATGGAGAACTCTCCGCTGTTCATCGGCGCCGTCGTCCTGGGGAGCATGGCGAAGCTGGATGCTGTGACCCTCAATGCCTTCGCCACCAGCTATCTCGCTCTTCGGGTCGTGTATATCCTTCTCTATGTCAACACTACGAGCGTCAGGCGCAGTTTCTGGCGTTCTGCTGTCTGGGGCGTGTCCACTCTGCTCGCTTTCTGGGTCGTTGGGAAAGCAGGCGTCGAGCTCATGTGATGTGTGCGACGGTAACACTGGGATGTTTTGCAGAATGATATCGTTTGTGTCGTGAGGGGATATGCGTGTGTGCTGTCGGGATGATGATTTCTGTGTCTTAGCTATGCAGCTGGGTACAAGACAGGGGCCGAGTAATGTACTTATGCAGATGAGGCGCTTGAATTGAGTCAGATGCTAACCTTAACCAAACATCCCTAAACATATTCGCTCCCGTGACACACGAGAAGTATGGTGTTACTCACAAGTTCTTAGACTGGTAGATATTGTATTCGTGAAAGACTTCAAAGTCGCCTGTTACACAAATGGAATTATCGAATTATCGAATTATCGAATTTTCAAATTTTCAAATTTTCAAATTCTATAACCCTCTCTACAACATTTAACTATCATTTTTTATCATGAGGTGCTATTTTATATGGCATTTTGATAGTTCTTGACTGCTATGCATCTGAAAACTGGCCCAAAAACTTAATACTGCTAATTAGTATGAAACAGTATGTGTCCTCATGCACCTTACACATGATAGACATCATCATTAAATGAGATCATCTGTGGTTATTCTTAGATCTAGTACATACAATACACTATGCCTATATAAATCTCCAACATCTCCCTTATGTATTTTTGATACAAGACCATCCATCATGACTAACGAGCCAGGCTCCGCTACCTATAACCCCAACAAGCCCTTGAGCAATAATCCCTACATTTCTATCCCAGCCGATGTGGAAGAGAACCCTTTCTACCTAGTATGGATTGATATCTGTTCTATATTCAAGTATTTACGACTTTTACCCCTAATCATCTGGCCTCTCCGTCGTCCCAACTCAACTCCCCTCGATGAGTTGTATCCAACAGCCTCCAACCTACGAGACCTGCTGCTACAGTCAATCCTTCTCACCAGCCAGATCTTCTTGCTCTTGACACTGCCAATTGCGGCAACTCTAGTCTGGTTTCTACCAAACATCGTGAATCTTTTCTACTTCTCTGCCTTCTTCGTTTCAACAGCCTTCGTATGTAGACTATTAAACGGCGGCTTCAGAACAGAATGCCTCATCGGCATGCCTCCGAACGGCAATCCTGTAAACAACGAGCGCGAGCTGTGGTTCTTCATCAACGGGATTTGTACCGGGTAAAGCAATTCACTCCTCTTGCCCACACAGAACTCACCCCTAATTCTCAACAGCGAGCATTGGTTACAATCCAACCTCACACACCTGGCGCAGATTTTCCAGCGTGAGATAGTCGGCATCCATAACCCGACCAGGGGCCTGCTCCTGGATCTAGTTGAGTGCCTCGTCCAGCGGGATCTGAGTTTTCAAACGCGCGATATTCGACAGGCGCGCATGCAGCTGCGCGCCGCACTCGTGTCGCCCACCACGCAGAAAGTCGTCCTCATATTGCACTCGCAGGGTGGCATCGAGGGCTCGATGGTGCTTGACTCGCTGTACGCGGACGTGCCGCCTGACCAGCTGGCCAAGCTTGAGGTGTTTACGTTTGGGAATGCCGCGAGGCATTTCAATAATCCTGTTGTGGTCAGGCCCTGTGATGGAAAAGAGGGCATCAGGGCCGTGCCGACCGTGGAGCATTATGCCAATAGTGAGGATTTTGTGGCGAGGATTGGGGTCAGTCAGTTCACGAGTCCTCTGGCGAAGGCGAAAGCGGAAGGGGATTTCTTGGGAAAGGTGTTTACGAGGAGGGGTAGTGGACACTTGCTTAATATGCATTATTTGGACACTATGTTTGCTATGCAGGATGGGAAGGTGAGGGAGGAGGGAAATGTTTTTATGAATTCGAGAGTGCAGGGTGATGTTAGGGTGAAGGATGTTAGTAGGCTTTGGCAATATAGGAATGGGAGGAAACCGAGAGATAGGCCGTGCGTGAGAATGGAAATGGTGGAGGATATTGGGAATAGGGTTGAAAAGATTGATGAATATGGAATAAAGGAGGCTGTTAATAACAAGGAGATATATAAGAGGAGTATAAGTTAGACCAAACTCAATTGCTATACTAATGCAGTCTTGAGTTAACATATCCTTTATTATATTGAACAAACATATAAAATTCTCTAATATACACTTATAAAATTTTACCAAATTATTAAACGTTTGTTCCAAACGTAGGCTTAGCAGAATTCTGCATGAATAATTGAGTAGAGGTGTTCCAACTGCACAAGCAGTAGCTGAAAGCATCGAGAGCCTCTTGGTGTAGTCCGAGCTGAACTGGGATATCAACACGTCAAAGTGGCCTTGCTGACGTCGAAATGGATAGCGATCTCTGAAAGCTGGCCATTCTTTATTGCATGCTTGAACGGTGTGTGATACTCGATGTGCTTTGTGTATGGGCAGGCTGCAATACCGTTAGCCTCAATAACTAAATTGACATGGAAACATGGGTTGAGTTGCTTCTCACTATACATGAACCCAAGGCGAGGGGTTTGATTAAGACTGTTGCCTTTGTTTGAATTGACTGGTAGGTTGTCAACAATGCGTGTCATCGAGAAGCACGCCTCGATAGTGATCCAGATGCCATTTCGAATGGTGATGAAGCGATTGAAACCCGTGTCTTTTGTAATGATCTCAGAGGGGGAAAAACGTGTGGAATGATGATGTATATAGCAAATGATGGTGATTGCGATTGTAGTTGCGGGAATGAAGGTGACAATGTGGATAGAAGTAGGAAGTATAAAGTACGTGAGAGTAAGATTGTGGCGACGAGAACAAATTGTGAAGTGGTGATGGAGGTTGTGATCAGTAGAGTATCAAGAACATGTTTTTGTGAGAAGCTCAAGTGATCACATCCAAAATAGGAAATCAAGTGTGAATGTGAGCAGTGTACGTCAGGTCATAAGCGGGTGAAAACACGCTCGAGGGATAGGTGCCTCACAAACAACCACGTTCTCGTGTATCAGCACGTATCAACACGCTTCTCACACTTCAACGTGTCGATACCAACCCAAACATTTGAACACGAGAAAACGTTGAACACAAACAAACTCAGTCATCGTTGGCGCCATGGCGACCGAGCCACACAATGAGCAAACTGCTATGCGCAGCACTGAGAACACGCTCGATGGCCAAGATGTCATATACCACTATCCTTTCATGGACGATCAAAACATGAGCAGTCGCACCGATGGGTTCCCTTACGCTAGCAGCCACGGCTTGCTCACAGACAGTACCAATCAAGCCATTAGGAATGATTCTCCCCACTTTCAGACGCAGGATTATTCTGCTGCAGAACTTCAAGCTGACGACCAGCCTATGTATGAGGTTTCCGACGCCGATGCAGAAGGAGAGACCGACCCTGAAGTAGACGCATCTGATTTTGCAGGTGAGCATCCTCTCTCCCTCATTACTGTGAGGTGAAGTGTAGCCACTGACCACATATGTAGAAGCTTCACCAGTTGGTATGTCTCAAGCAAGTTCATTTGCAAAGCCTTCATCCCTGATGAAGCGTCTCCAACAGCTACCAGCAGTACGCCATCTTGAACTGCGCCCAGGCCGCCACTTGGGTCAATGCAGGAACCACGCTGAGGCATCACAGGCTCAGCAAGTTGGTAAGGAGATGGATCACCCATGCCAGCATTGCTTGAAGGGATGTGGACCTTTCACAGTTTGTGTTGTTGTTAACAACGAACTTGAGGGTCGTTGCGCCAACTGCGTTTACAGTTCTGAGCCATGGAGATGCTCTATCAGTAAGTAACCATCATTGATGTGGAGTTTCAATGCTTACAGATAGTTGAACAGACATTTCCAAGAAGCACCTCGACTTCGCCAGCAAGCAACCAAGGAAGTCCCACCACGCGCGTGGAAAGCCTTCAGCCATTGTCAAGTCAGTAATCAACCTTGGCATTCAGCCATCTTCTGCTGAAGTCAATTTTGCACTTAGTGTCTACAGAAGACTAAGCACAAAGAGCAAGACACAGTTTCAAGTAGACATGAATTCCCTTGATACTTTTAACACTGTTACAGCTGAAGATGCTGGCACAGGAGCTTAGTATGGATGAATTGTTTGAACAGAAGATTTTAGCAATGACAACTTGAAGGAGATTGATATGGTATGCTCTTGCTTACTACCACAACCAGATGTTGTATAGCATAGATGCCGGAATGAATAGCTGTGGGCTCATACGTGGTCAAAGCAAGACAGCTTAGGAAGGAATTAGCTCCAATGTGTATGCCGTATTTGTGCTTTGCAGCAGATTTCAGATGTTGTCAATACAAAACACGTTGTGAACATGTGCGTCTTCTCCCTGTAAGAGCAACCCTATTCCATACATGTAAGTCATACTCGCAACAAAGCGCGTAAAAAAAGTGAACGCTATTCTTCAATATCCACGTCAAAACAGTTGTGAACATAATTCGCAGTAACAAAGTTGAAAGAGATAAGATAATACGTACCAGCGAAGCTCCAAGGTGCCACATATGCCAAGGAGAAGTTCTATTGTTATTCCAAACTACAACGAGTGCTTTCAACCCAAGCAACATATTTTAGTTCCTCAACATCAGCTTTCTTTGTCTTGCCCTGAAGATTCTAGGATCCAGACAAACCCCCGTCCAACGTCTCACTCCAGGAAACCAAGCTGACTATGAATCTGAACAAAGATAGCGCCATCATCATACACCAAACAGCATCCAAGCTACCCAAGTACAGAAAGCAACACTGAGTCTGGACCGGATCCAGGAAGTTAATAAGGTCATACACAACCTCTGCTCTACTGCTTAGGAGCACATATTGCTTCGGGATCTTCCAATCGGCGATTTCCTTTCTCATTATAACTATTCCTTCTTCAAAAGGTTCTCCCCTACACAGACCTCCATGCTCGACATCTATCTACACCCCATATATTCACAGTTGTGCCCATTTCAAATCGAGCGTTCGAAGTACATGCAAAGAAAGAACGCTAGGAACTTGCTACCCATAGTGACAGCACAACTTACCAAAACCCACACCACCAGTTCAATGACTGTCACAGCCATAATAGAAGAGTATATCAGAGTCCCAGCGCTGTAGTATAATGCCCACAGGAGCTGAACCCACCACGAAACACCCCTCCCTTGAATAGCAGACTCTTCGTGATGAGGTTCGTATGCTTGCGATTCGAAAGTTTTGTTCGCTGAACCCATTGGCAGCTTGTTTGATGTAGAGACGTCAGGCATGGTGCTCCTTCGTTGGAAAGGATCATTGAGCGATGTCAAGGCAGTCGAGCTTGATTTTCTTCCGGGTCCTGTGGTATCGCTGGCTGCAATGGGTTGATATTCGGCATCTGGAATCTTTGGTGTCGTCGAAGCAAAGTCATCGATCGGGTCTTCTTCATCGTCCTCGGAATCCTCGGTCTTGAGTGGCGCCAACAAAACGTTGATAGCTGCAGGAACCAACGCGAAAACATACCACGTGAGAACAAAGATCGGATAGGGACAGCCAAGGGAAGAATGCTTGCTGTACATTTCCACGACGGCAATTGCTCCATAAGCTGCCAAGAGCACAAAAGTTGTGATCAGTACAAGCATAAGCTTTCGAATAGGGCTATGCTTTCGAGCCCAGCGATACAGTCTCGATTCCTTCTGCTTTTTGCCTGCAACTGGGTTTCCCAATTGGACGATAGGCACAGCACCCATTGCTCTAACAAGAATTTCCACCATCCAAGGAATCTCGCTCCTGACTTTGATCAGTCTTTGCTCCGGCCAAGCGATATCTTTGAGCACCAGAGGAATAAGGCCCATGACCAGGGCAGTCGCCGCAAATTGTTGCTGTCTGCATTCGTCGGCCTGTTGAAATGTACATCCCGCCCACCACCAGCAGCCATCATTCGGCCCACCCGAAAATTGGAAGAATGGGATGTTCGGATTGGGTTGGAAGGGGCTATAGACTATGCTGTGATCTGGACAGCCGTTCTCATCCAATGCGGTGGCTAACGTGAATAGCGATGTCGCAATGGCGATGCGTGACGACAGATTTGCTCCCATCATGATGAAAAACTAGGAAAAAACTGTTGCAGAAAGAGTGGAGGTATATAAGAATATTGGATGACTTCTTTTCTAAATGAGAACCTCTGGCAATGAGAGAGAACTAAAAGCTACCTTGAGGACAATATCTACCATTTATTATACTGCTCTGCTTACATATGACCTATTTTCAGTCACAGGCAGTTTTTCGCGTTGATTGAGATTGAGGAGGGTGGGGGCCGTAAGAAAGGTAAAAGGTTATATTCGAGTTGGAGAAGCACCAGAGATTTGGGCAGTGCTACAATGTGCATACAACCATGCCTCTTTACGTAGCACACTTGTATATGCATAGATGTGATTGGACTCGTGTCACTGTTTTTGCTGCCGTCTTCGGTGAGTCGATATCCTTGGAGATTATGCCTTGTCGCATTGCATTGGCTCATGAGGCTGAACGGAGAGGTCTCTCACTTGGAGCTTCTGCTTGTAGACGTTCCAAACAACCACCCATACCTGCGCCACGTCGGATGTTTGCCGGCAAACGTACTTTTGTCGTTAGCAAGGAAGCCCTCTCCAATTGGTGTTCCTGATGGACCTGGCGCATTTGTGACAATATCTGTCGGCATTATCGACATGGGAGATGCTGCTTCGTGAGAACTATTATGAGGACTTCTTCCACAGGTTGGCCGTTGACCGTTGTTCGCTCAGATCTTCGATGATGGGATCAGATTGGAAGTCTGCTGAATCATTCAGAGCGACAAAATTATACAGGACTCTGTATATATCCAGAACCGTAAATTTATTGGAAGCTATACAATTATCGATAACTGTAGAATCGCTCGTAGTCAACGGAAGATATGTGCGAGGATATAATGGACTGAACCACGAAATTTCAATGGGAGCGTTCTGCAGGGGGTTTCCTATGTAAAAATTATTACAGCTATTTCTTACGTGAAACGGATGCCAAATGATCTGCAATGCTTACCTATCATGTGATGTTGTGGGCGGCTATCAATTGGGGAATCGTCAACTTTGAACACCCGGTGCTCATAAGCCAAATATCGAATGTCAATGCACCCGTAAGATCCAGAACAAAATAAGAATACCGTTAATGGGATCTTTATATGGGCAGTAAAGGGTTTATTGTTTATCGTTTGTTACCCTCTGAGTCTCAAGGGTGCAAGAGAACAGTATTAAGCATGAAAACTTTTACTCATCGGCATGGAGTAATATCACACCGCATAGATGTTGTCGAGCAACCAACTTGAAATCTGCTGACCCGAGTCACTAAATATCACGTGATCAAAATCATGTGATCCACCCCGCTCATGTACACTCAAGCTGCAGTTGCATCCTAATCTACACTCTGCCATGTCTGCAAGTCATCTGGATGGTAGTTCAATCGTCTCTTTTGTAAACCTCCACTCATTCGTCTCTGTTGTTGGCCTATAATTTTATGCCATAGAGTTCATCTACTTTGCAAAACTACCTCGGCTACCTTGTTCCATTATGCATGAAGACCATGAAAATGTAGGCTCACTATACTTTCCTGGCATCCCGAAAAGTGTTTTGAGTGGCAGGTCCTTGGAGGCAAGAAAGAATCTTCAACTTTCACGAAAACGAAACCAAAATAGCATTGAAGACATGTTGAAAGAATTCGGCGTGATCGGGCCGTATAGATGGGTGTTGTACGGTGTTGTAGCCCCCAAATATGGTGTCCATGGTTGTAAATCAGTGTAGTATTGCGATCTTGGATCGCGCATACCTTGAATAGATGAGGTATTAGGGAGACTTTATGAAGTCTTGAATTTTTATTTTGTCTTTTTGCAAAGTTATTCAATCATGGACTTCGCAGAGGTTATCATGCGGGCTTCTAACAGCTACAACAACATTAGGTACAACTTTTGCAATTCCTTCGAGGACATATGTACAGTATCTTTTCATATACTCAAGAGGGTTCTTGTGAAAAGACAGCCTATAAATATGATATGTCACAATGAGCTATATCCGACATTCCCAATATATAAAGATGTTTTAATATTGAAGAGGTAATGTTTCCGGTCCTCCTATATCGTTGTCACATATCCCTTGTTTATTCTTTTCTTACTCAATTCAAGTATAAACACTCCATCCTTTTCCAGGAAAATGAGCTCTGGTTACACCAATCCAATTTTTCCTTTAAGAATCCATATTTGTCTTCCATCTTGTTGTGGTCCTCATTGCTTCCATTTCAGTAACGAGTTGGCCATTCGACCTGAGTCAGATCAATTATTTCGATACCATCTTTGGTCATGCCTCCATTCCGTTGGGGATTGTATGTCCTGTCATCATCGTAGTCGTCTATGTCTCGGAATTCATCGTCATCATCGTAGTTATCTACGTTTTGGACTCCACCTGCATCTCTCTCCTTGGTTTTACCTTTTTCTTTGGGTTCAGGATTGTAGTCATCTTGGACTTGTTCGTCATCATCGTAGTCGGATACGTTCCGGAATCCGCTTTCGTCTTGAACCCCACCTGCATCTCCCTCCTTGGTTGTGTCTTTGTCTTTGGGTTCAGGATTGTAGTCGTCTGCGAATGTATGGTAATCATCGTCTTGGACTCCACCTAAATCTCCCACCTTAGTTCTACCTTCGTCTTCGGCTTCATCTTCGTCATCGCTTATGTCTATGAATGCGTGGATATCTAGCTCTTCGTGTCCGCCATCGCTGTCTCGCTCTCTTTTTCGTTTCCTCCCAGAATGAGAGTCATCTTCTGTTGATCTTCCACGTTTTGGAGGCCGCTTCGATATGGAAGAATGTTCATCAGGCTGATCTCCAGGAGGTAAGTCTGGAGGCGCGTCATCGCCATCGCCAGAATCTGAGAGCAGATCATCCCAATAGTCTAAGGACTCGGGTTTCCATTCCTCCTTCGACCTATCAGCTTCTATTTTCCCCCCTTGTATCAAGTCAGACAGTTCTGTAAGGCTGGGTCGCTTGTCAGGGAGCTCGAAGAGACATTTGAGGATGGTGTGTTTTAGAGCCTTGCTGTATCCGCCATCTTTCAAGATTCGACCTCCGTAGGTAATTCCCCCTGCATGTAACTGCGCATCAAGTTTCCGTGGTATTCGAAGGCCTTTCGCGGGAGGAGGTCCTGTTAAAAGAACCAATTGCCACATCACTGCGCCTACCCACCATATATTTGTGTGAGTTCCGTAATTCCCACACACGCCAGACTGCCATTTATCCGCGAAATCCCATCTGTTTATCAGTTAGTGTCGATAGTCTGCAGCCCCAGCTCTCTCACTGACCTCTCTGAAAATTGTTCCTGTTTAATCATGAGCATTGCCTTTTAGTTGTAGTTGTAAACTTACTGGTGCATAGTAGCCCAAGGTACCCATAACGCGCACCCTCGATAGTTGTTCTCTACTCCAATCTCGAAAATCCATAATATGTGCCAAGCCAAAGTCGCCAAGCTTGCTGATATAGAATAACTCATGATCTTCATCGTGATCTCCAAGGAATACTTGTAAAAATCATTTATGTGAGTAAAAGACCAACAATGATGTAGTTCATGCTACAATTACTTACTATTATGTGGTTTGATATCAAAGTGGCATACTGGGTATCTGAACAATCTTGGCTCAGTAGGATCCTCACATCCCCTATCAAGTACTGTAATAGCCTTTGCCAGACATGAAAATATGGTCCAAAGAGTTGACTCCGAGAGAGGCTTTCGACTTTAATGACGCGTTAGCAATGGCTATGTGTGTTATATGGCTCCAATATATCTCACCTCTTGCGTTGGCGGCTAAGAAGATGGAATAAGTCTCCATTTCTGCACAGCTCCATAATAACACTTTGGCCAAATTCCGGAGATCCCTCGTAGTCACTCGATTTCGTAACATATTCGGGATCCCGAGGATCTTTCAGAATGTTGACTATATGCTTCGATCTCGGATTCGAGCGGCGAAGATAATACATTATCTTGATCTCTTCTCTGAAATTGGTGGTTGTATCGTCACCATCGATACTATGCTTGACTACTATTCCCTGTTCTGAGCCGTCTTCATCACGGTGTTTGAATATCGCTGCAATGCCACCTCCGCCCTTACCAAGGATCTTTGTCCCTGTCCATCCCATCCCCTTGAACCAATGATCTCTCGGAAAATCAGGCCCGAAGCGTAGAAACAAATCTTCCTCTACTCCTGGCGATTGTCTGAAATGGTCTGCAACAGACCATTTCAAATAGGGGGGCCCCGGCGGCCCCCTCGAAGGTGTTTCGTAGTTTCTTGCAGCACGCTCTTCGAACTGCTCTTGGCTCAGCATGGAGTCGTCTTGTCTATAGTGGTGGAAAAAGCGTGCTTGATCGAGGTCCCCTCGAGTAAGGAGCATCATATCCGAATAGGGGTGAGCCATTTTGTCGAATACTAAAGACTTCTAGCGAATAGTAGTCAATAGAACGATTTGAAGTGTGATGCCTTTGCTTTTATGAAAGTGTTTCTTTGTGTGAGGATAAAGAAACTGTTCTTATTGTTTGAACTGGGCTTCTCTTTTATGCCCCATAGCTTGGCTGAGATAGCCTCGCACTTTTTCTTTGTGTATGGCGAGTAGTACTTGAGAGCTGGTTCTCGACTGAAGCTATTCTATCTTTTCTCAGAATTGAATTGAATTAGATGCTCTTAAACCACCACGGTTTTCATATCGAACAAAAGCGAAAGACATCAATATAAGCACTGTGATCGTCATTTAGGCGACAGACTAGCAGACTAACGTCGTAACGACATTGGACGCTGTTAGATGATTATCACTGAACTTGGAATGATTCATACGCCTAAGGATAACTGTACAAGTGAGAATAGATCTATGATGGAGAAAAACTGCACAATAGAATCGGTGCACAATGTAGGTTAATTACGCCACATAGAATAACTGCACTACATAAAGTAACTGTACAGTCTAGAATAACTATACTATTCAGAATGATTGCACAATACAGGATAAGTGCATTATATAGAATAACTCTATGAAAAAATATCTAAAATAATTCCAATAAATCTCGGCACCAACACAATCATTACTCTTCTCACCATAGGAATATCTTTTAAAAGAAGATCGCTACTATTCCTCCAGCGATCAACAAACTCGGTATGAAGGTAGCTGTAGACACAGCATTTGAGATTTCTGTGACCGACATAGGATCAGAAGTATCGTTTATTGCAGTGTCGTTGTAGATGACATACACTATTGCAATGCCCATAATCGGAGCAATCGAACCATCCGAATATTTCATGGGGGTGTATTCAGTGAAGTTGTAGTGCGCTTTCAACGACCATTTATCTCCTGCTTTTGTGGAACCAGGGTTCGTACATACAGAGATAGAGGAGATGTGTGTCATACCAGAATCCGTGTCCATACCTGGCATATCCATTGATGAAGAGCTCTCATTGAAACCAATCGACTGTCCATATGCTGCTACGTCATTGCAGAATATCTTTTTGTTTTTGGTGATCTCCATGGACACTCCACCGTCGTGCAAATGACCTCCAGTAAAAGAGACCTGGCCACTGAACGGTATTTTCCAAGGTTCCATGGTCATAGTGAAAACAGAGTCGTTAGTAGGAGGTGGCACCTCTGATGAGGAGCAATTTCCGATGTCGAGCCATAGTGGTGTTACGGTAGAAAATCCATCAGGTATTCCGGGCAGATATTCATAAGTAATTGTAACGAATACAGGCTCCGTGTCCGTATTTTCATTCATGAGTTCTACCACCATTGCTAGCTGTTCGTCGACACCGAGGTAATAGCCCGCTTGAGAAGTACTACTCCCATCAGCATCACTTCTTGAAACATCCTGAACTGTACTGACCCGTTTGCACAGATGCTGACTATAGTACGCTCATTTCCCGACGCAAAGACCGGTTGGCCATGTGTTGTCGGTCCACAAACCGTATCCGTTCTATTAAGGTTGTAAAGAACAGTGTGGTGAAGCCAAAGTCCCGAGTTCGCATTTGCGTATGTACCGTTTGTGTAGGCCAGCCCTGCTTGCATCCAAGTGATCAAGCAGTCGGAGCATGGCTTTGTTACATTGAGCAGCATGTAGTTCGACATACCGTTGTTGGTGCTCGAAGTTGCATCTAATGGCCCGTATGTGAGTTGGACTTTCTCGGCACCTTCATCGGCGAAATATTTAGCTGTGAGGTTTGTTGTATTTGGCATATTATCCATGGACATATCATGGATCACTGTTGAATATCAGCTGCGGAAATAAGATTCTTGGTGGAGAAGGTCATATTCACCCATCTCTTGTGCAGTAGCTGTAAGAACCACGGTCATAAGGAGTGCTAGAGCCGTGCATGTGAGAAAAGACATTGATTGAAGCATAATGCCGATTTGATGTTAGATTGCTGGAAAGTTGGATGATTTGGAACTTGTATTTATGTAATGCCCAGGACGAAGCTTTATAGAGCTCTCCTCAACAGTATCTCATCTGGGCCGCCACTAAACTTTGATGCACAAGGCTCCTCGCACAACCTTATGCGCTCAATGTACCTATCCAGATGCTATGTCGCACAAATTTTCATTCCAAACCAACACGTTTAGCTATCAGCCTGCGTTGAACCAGTTGAATCGCTTGAAATAGCATTGGAATGTAACAGCTTCATTTTCGTGGGGAAGTATGATAAGAATCTGAAGTCAATTTACTCACCAACGCCCTCATATTTTCAGATCATTTGAGGTTGCTCGTGCTCATTTAATTTACGGGGAATTTGTTTTGTGGTAGTGTGGGGTAGATGGGTGTGGAGGTGGCGCAGGTGATAATGCCGTCGTCGTCTGCTCGAACATTTGATCTTGCAATACTTCCCTTTGCATATTTTAATCCTATTAAAACACTGTTTGTATGCCACAAAAAATGATATAGTGAGCTTCAAGAGCCGCCTTGTAAGTAAATCCAGAGCCATTAAATTCCATACAATAGTGAAGTCAGCCTTTGTTCAGAGTAGTACAACCCGTAAAATCTGGCCAGTCATTAAAGACTATACCAAACTTTTCTGTCATCTCAGTGCTCCTTTACCCGTAGGAAGTACTTGTACCAGCAACTGATTGTCTCTAACAAAGGTAACGATTTAAGCCATAAGGCATTAGAAACCTTGCCTTTCTACCTAGGTAATACATCTATGGATCTGTACCAGCCAGCAAGGCTGAAACTTGGGGAAGTAGAGGGGCTCTAGATAATTTTGACCCTCTAAGTATCTATTATAAATCTTGGCTTCTTTTTATACCTCATAAATATAGATATTCGTGTGCTACACCTATATTTAACATTCATTGAATATCTCTATAAAAACAATAGAATAACTACTCCAAGGTCAAATAAATATACAACATATGATTATATAGTCAACACGATTATATCTCCAGGCTAGATAGCCTATATACCAGTGAAGACATTTGTTTCATCATATCCTGAACACGATATGGCTTAACAATATATTCATCCTTCGAAATGTCAGTACATAATGAAAAGAGGAGAGTTATAAGCTCACCATGCCAGCTTGCAAAGCTGTATCAAGTTGTTCTTGCCTTGCGTTCGCTGTGACGGCAATCACAGGAATATGTCCAGATATGTGCCCGCTCTCTTGAAACTGCCTTATCGCTTCCGCACAAGTAACACCATTCATGACTGGCATTTCCAGATCCATCAATATCACAGAAAGCTCTATGCCATCCTGAATATCCTTCCAATAAGTCGTAGTTTGGATAAACTCTAACGCCTCCTGCCCATGATTCGCAACATGAACTGTGCAGCCTTGTTTCCGGAGTTGTTTGAGGACCACTTTTTGGTTGACAAGGTTGTCTTCGACCACAAGGACATGTAAATCTGAGGCAGGGGGGGCATCAAAATAGGAGTCGGCCTTCGGGAGTGTGTTAGCAATGGCCAATTTGGCGAAGTCTGCACCGAGCTCATGCGAAGTGCCGTTGTCCTGTAGCGGTGTAACCGGTTGTGATGCAATGTGCTCCTCTAATGGTCTCGATTCTCGTCGAGTCTCGATATAGAAGAAAAAATTGCAGCCTTGCCCAGACTCTGAAGACACGCCGATCCTGCCGCCATGTAGTTCAGCCAGCTGCCGGCATATGAAAAGTCCCAGTCCTGACCCTCCATATTGCGTATGCGTTTTCGGCGATGCCTGTGAGAAGCGTTCGAATAGCAGTTTCTTTTCTTCGTCATTGAGACCGCGGCCTGAATCTGTGACGCTAAAAGAAAGGTAGATGGTATCCGCTCTACCTTCCATATCGATACTGAAAACACTGCCTCTTCTTTCAGTTCTTTCAGGGACGAATTGCACAGCATTCGACCCATTTGAGGGTTGGGTGAGATGAGCGCTGGTAGAAACGACAATGTCTCTTTTTTCTTCAGCTTTGGTAAACTTAATAGCGTTTCCTACGAGGTTAACTAATATCTGAGTGACACGATTAGGGTCAAACTTCAACCAGGAGACTTCGAGCTCTTGTATCGTAGGGTCCTCTCGGAATGTGAGGGTCATGTTCGCAGCTTTTGCTTCCACTTCAAACATTTTCAAAGTCTGTTGAACCAGCTCAGCTGGCTCAACGGCAACAGGAGTAAGCTCGAGCAACTGAGAATCAAGTCGGGAGAGTACTAGAATATCATCAACAATACGTTTCTGATGCTGCATACAATAGTTGATGGTGTCTGCAGCTTCTAAGCACTCATTGAGACGTGTGATCCACGATGGTGGCAGGGTCAAAGGAATATCCTCAGCTCCAATTTTGAACAATTCGTTGATAGTGTCAGCGATGTCCTCAGCGCAATGTAACACAGCTGACATTGGATTGCGGATTTCGTGTGATGTCATCTGTTATATAATCAGGTTAATTAGAATTAATTGAGGTGTGGTTAGAGTTATGATATAGTAAAGCCATTCTCTTACATCAATGAAATTCTCCTGTAACCTCTTCATCTCCAACACATCCTTCATTTCTCGTTCAACTCCATCGGCATGCTGTCGAAGCTGTTCTTCAATGCTTTTTAGCTCGCTGATATCTGTGACACAAACCATAGCGCTCTTCAAACAACCGTTCTCGTCCAGATCTGGGAAAGCCTGTGTGAGGACAGTATTGTAGCCTTTCTGATCTTTCCCGCCATTTTGGAGCCCCTTTAGACCTATAAGCCTGCTTTGAACAGATATTGGAATGTTCTCAGTTCGTAGAGCCATCCACGCCTCCACACCAGCTTGCTTATCCTCCTCAATTATACAGTCTATCCATGCTGTAGTAAAATCCGAGAGTCAGTGAAAATTTCTTGGAAAAGCAACATCAAACCCTGAAATCTTGAGCCTTGAAATACTAAAACATTATCTTTTTTGCCTTGGTCAAATCTGTATTTGGGGAAGCGCTCACCAGATGGGTCAGTCATTCCTTCGGGGTATCCAGTAAGGTCATAAAACGTCTGATTAGCGAATACTAGATCGAGTCCAATTCCTCCCTTGGTATTAGCGATAGCTATCCCTATCGGAGCTCTCTCAGCAAAGCGGGAGAATCTCATCTCGTTCTTTGCGGCCTCCATGGTTTTCAGCTTAAGTTCTTCGGAGAGTCGGAGCTGGTTTACCGCGGTCGTGAGTTGCTGCAAGAGCAAACTTATGAAGTTTTGGTAGCTGCTATCGAATACTCTTTGAGGGTTGAGTGCAATGAAGAAGTACCCTAAAGGTTCCATATTGGAGCTGGACTGAGTAAATTAGCAATGTCTGGGTCGTGTGAAAGTATTCTCTGAATAATCAGCGATGGAATTTAGGACACAGATGCTTACCCGTATACACATTGCTACTGCTCTTGAAGGGGTCCCAAATCCCCGCCATACAGGCACTGAGTTGATAAAGGGCGAGAAATCTTCAGTAGTGAGATCAAGAAGCTTTATAGGTGCACTCTCACAGTCTCGAAAGGCTCTTGAAATGCAACAATCGTTCATGGCAAGATCCAACTCAGGAGGCGCAAAATTCCCATCGTCGTCTCCAATGAATCCTTCACGCTGTAGACATTTATGAGAGGTTTCGATTGGTACAGGCTCAACTCCAGCTTTGATTGAATACAGCATGGCTAGGGGGATGTCCCATTCGTTCCCAGATAACCCACGCAGGACCCCAGGCCACAGCTCCTCAGTTTTCGAGGCGAATATAATTTCCTCATCAATGGCCCGTATTGTGGAGATCATGCGATCTGATATGGCAATCCGCGTCGTTTCGCTGGCAATTACATAGTTCCCAACTGCATAGCCTTCCAATCCTACAACCGGTGTGATCCTCCAGTCAAA
This sequence comes from Xenosphaeropsis pyriputrescens, assembly GCA_022609375.1. Lineage (NCBI taxonomy): Eukaryota > Fungi > Ascomycota > Leotiomycetes > Phacidiales > Phacidiaceae > Xenosphaeropsis > Xenosphaeropsis pyriputrescens. The sequence goes on along the minus strand of JAGKQE010000001.1, from coordinate 462,424 downwards.
CCAAGTTTCTTCGAGAAAATCACTTTTCTGTAAGGAGATTTGTTGCCCATCCTGCACCACTGTACGCATTTCCGCTCTAGAGGTGTTCAGAGCTTTCTCCAGTTGACTCCAGGCTGAATGTAGGCCAAAAGCTGGATCCTGGCCTTGTAAACCTGGATGGAGTTGGCCAATTATGTGAGTAGTAGCTTCATTGTAGATGATACTATATTCCACACCTTTTCCATTGTCCCAGTAAACAGCTCCTGGATTTGGATCGGCGACAATCATTATAACTAATTGACGGAGTTGTATTGGCCAATCTTTCATGGGGCCAAGGGGGGAGTCTTCCCAGTCCACGTCGTGAATGTGCTGTTGAAAAGGAGTGATATTGGGAGGTGGTGGTATAGTAGTCCAATCAACGTACTTGCGTCTTGTCATTGATTTAGATCCAGATCCATTGATGTTTTGTTTGGATACCGACGCTTCCGGTTCGACCGAAGTCATAGTTGAGGGCTCCATTTATGGCTACACATGCACAAGCTTCCCTATCCTATGGAGGGTCAAGGTTACACCTAGCGATTGATAGACAAGCCAACAAGGAACAAAGGTTCTGCGGCATACAGATATAGAACCGAAATTGAATTGGAAGAGTTGTGTCTTTGCCCTGAAGAGGCATTCAGAGTTGAAGATCTGCTGATTTTCGAAGTGTGTAGTGTCTAAGCTGGCACAGGTTAGTCGTTAGGACTTCTCAATTATAGTCTAGACCTTGATGGCGTAGAATCCTACAGCGTTAGAATAAGAAGTCACATGATAGGCATACAACTACACAATCAATTGGCACTCTGAATGTAAATAGCCCTTTTAAATAGATATAGGGCTCTAGATAACTGTTCCTCTCTAAATAATTATCCTTCTCGAAATAATTGACCCTCTCTAAATAGTTATATATGTTTAAATAATTGTCCCTCTAGATAATCATATGTCTCCAAATAATTGTACATCTTCAGATGGTTGTTCCTCTCTAGATAATTATACCTCTCTAAATAGTTATACATGTCTAGATAATTGTCCCTCTCTGAGTATTAGTACTTCTCAATAAGTTTCTCAAAAGAATTTCTATGCTTCAGATAACCTTGTAAGTCCAAATCATCATAAGTAGGAATCACAACAATTACAACTTCCAGATTTCGCGATCAGTAGTGAAGCAAGAACTTCTTACCAAACCAATTTCAATTCGCTGTAGTATCCAAACAGTCCATATACAAACGTTGAAAAAGAAAAAAAAGAAGGAAAAAAAGGCGCCGCACCATGGTATACCCCCAAGCTCATCCAAAGCACCCTGGTCCAGTCCAGCCAGAGCCATGTATCGCATCCTCCCATAAATCAATCAACACGCGGCGGGCTCGACAACGGCGAGATGGGATTCTCCACTGAAGGCCGCCCCAGTGCACCGCTAGAGACATGTCTACGATGCAAGTCGGCATTCTCCACTGCATCATCCATGATTCTCGGGCGCGCAAGCAACTCGCGCACCTCACGCTCTCTCTCCTCTTCCTCCTCGACGCTGACCTTCTCCTTGCCGCTGAGCTCCGTCTCCGTACTCTCCTTCCCGTCCGCGGCGTCTGCGAAGCGGCGGCGTAGGACGTTGTCCTTCTCGAGAGCGCGGAAGATGTCGACGTCTGTGGGGAAGAGGAATTGTCTGACGGCGCTTTCGATCGTCTCGAAGACGCATACGCAGCTGACTATTAGGATCATTATGAGCCACCATAGTAGGTTATCGCCGAATCGGTTGAGGAAGGCTCCATTCACGTTGTAAATTCCATCGGATTTCACGAGTGCGCCAATTATCAGGTTGAAAAAGAACCAGCATCCAATGGAGAGTACCCAGCCGAGGGCTGACATTATAGTCTTGTTGTGCATCTCGAGGATTCTTGGATGTGTTAGTGTTGTTTAGTTTAAGTGGCTTGAATGGTAACTTACAGTATTTTTGTGTTGATGAAGATCACACACGCCGAGAAAGCCAATTGACCCATTGCGAAGAGCCCGTTATCTTTTGTAAACATAATCTCTCCAAATAGCCCCAGGATAATGAAGAAAATGACCATGGCTTCACAAGCAGCCATGAATACCCACGCAAGATACTTCTTGATATTGAAGGCCTGGTTTCTCTGCCCATGCGTGTACAGCTCTGGCACCGCCAACAGCGTTTCTGCTCTGAGGTCCTGTTCAAAGACACCAAGGAAGATGACTGGGAGTGAAGTGAAGAGCGTGTTAAACATAGACAGGCTGGTGGACTCGTAGAAGGAGGTTCCTGTATACCCCGCCCAGTGCTGATACAAAGCTGTGGTCAGGTAAAACACCAGTTCTTTCCAAAATGTGCTCAGAATGTATTTGCTGGTGCGGACATAATTCCAACGGCCGTGGACAAGAAGAAGGCGTTGGAGGAAACGAAATTGAGCGATGGAGTAGTCAGATGTGCGTGCAGCCTGAAGACCCTCTTTTCCTGTGATACCAATACCAACGTGTGCTTCTTGAATCATAGCAATGTCATTGGCACCGTCACCTATAGCAAGCGTAATAGCGTGCTTCACTTTTGTTCTGATTTTCTTAACCAGGAGCGCTTTTTGGCTAGGTGATGCTCTACAGCAGATCACAGAGTCAGCCTGAACAACTAGATCGAAGAAGAGCATGGCTAGGGTGGGATTCGTCTCGATCTCGGCCAAAGTCTGGCCATCAATCACGATTACAGAATGAGCCACATGGCCTGAGTTGATCTCCAAGAGTGTAGTAGCCATCTTATGTTCAACATCACCCAGCTCATGGTCAAGCACAGTGACAGAAGAAAAGTGTTTGATAACACGAGCTGCGCTGCCAACGTTGATCGCCGTCTCCCTCTTGTCGCCAGTAAGGACCCAGATTTTAATCTGGGCTCTTCTGAGTTTGTCGATTGTATCCGGAACGCCCTCTTGAAGTTTATCCTCAATGGCGGTGGCACCAACCAAATCCATGTCCTGCTCAATCAAATCGCCAGCTTTTTCGATCATCTCCTGTCGACCAACAAGACTCGTAGTGGCATCTGAGTACAGTTTCTTCCACCTGTTGTACTCATCCTCATCGAGAAATCTGCATGCATACATGAGTGTACGAAGTCCCTCAGTAGCAAAATCGTTGATATGTTGGAAAGTACGCTCAAATACAGCGGCATCGTTGAGCACGACAGCCTCATCAACCATTTCATCATAGTAATCGTCATCATCCAAGTGAGACCCATTGTGAGAAGTGGCGAAGGAGGTTCTGTATGCGTCGCTTTGGTCGATTGTAGAGTCTTCAGCATCATGCTCGCGATTTCTCAGCCAAGTATCAACCTCATCACGAATTGGTCGCATCTTATTACTGGCAATACTTGGACGACCAAGACCACCAATACTCTTGCGACCAAAGTTAATGCTTCCTCGATTAATACTGAAGCTTGGTCTACTGAAGCTATTTCGTGGACTTTGCTCACTCATTCTTCGGAGTGCATGCTCGGCTTCGATACTCTTGCGCATACTCATTCTTCCATCAACCTCGGTCGCTTTCTGTAGAGCAATTGATGCATGCTTCAGTCTTTGCATCACAACTGAATCCGCGCCTTTGCAGAAGAGGCAAATCCGGCCACCGTTGGGAAATCGAACCAGAATCGACATGCGTTTTCTTTTACTTGAGAATTCAATAACATCAAGAACCTCGTATGTTTCCTCGAGATCGGGAGGAGGAGGAAGATCATTACTTGTTGACTGCCTAGTCATGGCTTGAGAATGACTGTTTATCTTCAGAGTAATAGTCCGAGACGCACGATCAATGACAAGGTAACCCATCTCTTGAGCAGCTCGGACCAGAGCGAGCTCATCAGGCGATGCAGCTTGAAAATCGGTTTCCCCATTTTCCTGGATTTCAGGAAGGCAAGTGTGGCAGAGTGCAAGAGAAAGCAATAAAAATCGAGCTTTTTTCGCAAACATGCTGTGAGGCTTGTGCTGGAGGAACTGTAGAAGCTCTTCCGTTCGGTGTTCCACCTGTGCCTTAAACGGTCGGGCAGTTGACTTCCAGCGAGAAATTTGGGAGCTTCTGCGACCCAGACCCGACTGCCTAGACTCATTGTCTTCACCCAAAGCAACAGAGGCTTGCGAATCCTTGGGTTCTGTTGAGTGGGTCATCGACATTCTCGTCTTTTGGTTCCCCTTGTCTCTCCCTTTTCCTTTCAGGATCCTCCGGCGTTGTTCCAAGGCCTCGCCTCTGGCCTTTTCAATGGCCTCTTTTTCAAGATCAGCATCATGAAGCCAGGAATATCCAGCAACACTTAGTTTCCTGAACCGCATCGTGTTGTCTGTCAGGGTACCTGTCTTGTCTGAGAAGATATAGCCTATCTGACCTAACTCCTCGTTGATGGTGGTTGTTCTCGCCTCCATAGGAGTGTCGGACTTAGAGTCATACATGTTTATATCGTTCATTAATAACATCTGGCCAACTTTAATTATCTCCATGGAAACATAGAGCGAAAGTGGAATCATGGTATTGAACATGACAATGAAGGATACGAAAATCGGAATGAATGCTACGCCAGCATCTTTCAAGTACCAAGACTTTTGCTCGACCTGATCAGACCAGAGGTAATATGCTACCGTGTTGAAGATAGCCAAGGCAATAACAAAAACTACGATTATGACAACCACGCGATTGACAATAATCTGCAATGAGGGTTTTTTGATACGTGGGTTCTTATTCGCATTCATGCGAATTTTGCACTCTTCGCCAGTATTGATAACCATGCCAATGGCTTCAGTGGTGTTGCGGAGAGTACTGCCTCGATATACAATCTCATTCGTTGTCAAAGGCAACGTTTCGTCGTTGACAGTCACTCGACCCTCAAAATTATAGAGATCAGCGTTTGGGTCTTCGGCAACAACAAGAGCATCACAGCGTGCAATCTCTTCCAGGTCTTGACATATTTTCGTCAGCGACGGGGGTGCTTGTTTGCATTTGAGATTCGTTTCTCCATCGAGTGCCATCGTCTCTATATACGCGATACCATTTGGGCCATCCGCATGCAGCAGAACGATATCTGCTGGGACCTCATCATCTCTCTCAAGTCGAATTACATCACCAACTTTGACATCCTTCCACTTGAGAGGAGCCCAGTGTTTCGGCCCAGAGACTGGTATTGATACTTCAGTCTGCTCATCAGTTGTCCCAGCCATTGACTTGTATGCATGTAGGACGGAAGTTGACTTGTTGTTCTCAATCTTGTCAAGTTTGTAGCGGCGATAATCATCATATCCCTCTTTTCCAATACTGATGCTCACAAAAATAAGAAGGGGAATAATCGTTGTGTATGTCCCTGTAGTACTCAATCCGGGTATCATCTGTAAGATAGAAACACACAAAAAGTAAAAGTTCGCGAGTTTCGAAAATTGGAAAACAATTTGTTTGGGAACGAAGTTGTAAGCGGTGTACCGACTCGATCGAATGGTGTTGATAATATATTCTTTCCCCGTCCTCTCATCAAGCAATGGTTCTTTTCTGGAAGCGTCCAAAGGAACATGTCTCCCATCCTTACTAGGAGGAATCTCTTGTATTCTCAGGATCAGCTTTTTAGCATTTTTATATGATTTTCGAAGTTTCTGGACCATCCCGCTCCGCTTGCTCTCTTTTGCCCACACGTCATAATTGGGCAATGCAACCGTGCCAAAGCTTTTCTTCTGCGACCAAGGACGAGCGAGAGGGAGCTCTTCAACAATCGGTGACACAGTAACATCTGCTGATGTTTTGCTCTTTGGAGTGTCTGGCTTCTCATTGTGGCGCTGCGACGAAGGCCCAGCCTCGCCCAACTCGAATACTTCTCCTTCAGAGGCTTGGTCTTCAAGGGTTCGTGAGAATAGTGTTCGACGTAGAGAATAGCCTCTATTTCGAGTTCTTGGAGATAAAGGTGAAGTCGTAGGCTTAGATGTCGGTGCAGTCGCACTTGGAGGAAGTGTAGATGCTCTACTTGGAGCCACAAAACTAATGTGAGCAGACGATTTTCGTGGAGAGGCGGCGCTTCGAACACCATCGACTGCTCGAGCAGCATTCGTATCAATAGTGAGGTTTGGTGTTGTATCTGTTGAGCGTCCCCCCAAAGATGCGTCCTGTGATCTTGGCCGTGGGCCAGCCCTCACCCCATCGGGAGCTATGTTCGTGATTGGGGACGCATTTTCAATGCCATCCATTGTGCTGTCGCCGTCACTATGGTGAGAGGATCTTCGTCTTCGTATTTCCTTGTCCGCCTCTTGCAATGCCTCTCGTAGACTGTTGCTGCGCGCCATAGGGTTGGTGCGGGCCAATAATATTGCGGGGAATCGTCACCCGGGTGGATAGAATCTAGTGAACGATGAGAGAACAATGCGCTGGACACGCCGTCGACATGATCCAGAAGTCCAGGACAACAACAGCGAAGGAATATTATGAACGACGAACGAAAGTGTTGTATGGTTTGGGTGATAATAGATATATACTGTATGTTTGCGTCGTGGCTTTTGATCACGATGGAGAGGATTATGCAAAGATCCGGGGAGTTGGACTGCCAAGAAATGCAGCGTCATTTATCTCGAAGTATGCGCAATCGGTGTACCAGTGCAGCCATATGGCTGGGGAAAGATGGCGTACTTGGGTACGAGTACAGTAAGCTAGGTATATTTCGCTCACGCACTGAAAGAAGGATGATGTCCAGAATATATGTAGCACTTGGATTTGCTTTAGAATAATGCCGAACTGGCAGTTGTTATATATATTATATCGTTTGGATCAATATACCACTAGTCGGTTATATGTTAGCAAGTTCTATCAAATAATTTGTATTCGCTGTGAATTTCCTCGTGCTTTGGAAACCGGCCTTACTTGTACAGCGTTATTTCACGAAATAATCCATGGACTTTGAACACTGCCACGACTGGGCTTGATCTGCAGATCAACGAGATCGGATGGAGTTAGAGCTGTGTAGTTATTTTGCAGTCGTACACTCATTACTGTAGAAGATAAGTAGAACGATTGTATATTGACAACAGCAGGATTCATTAGAAGTCATTCAATAATCGGACTCTACCTAATATCTGTATGTCGGTTGGTCCCTCACGGAATATAAATTAAAAGAGCAGAGGCGGGGTCACCAAGGAAGATGACGGCGGCACGTTGAGAAGAGAAGTTCTGCCAGTCCGCTCCGCCATCCCATGCGATGTTATCCATCTTATCAGTGTGAAGCAAGGAACGGCGTCATCCAAACCCCTCGCAACGCTCAAATCTGTCACCGAATATTATGAGCCGGAAAAATGAAGAAGACGCTATTGTTGTGTTTTATACATGGCTTTAAGGTATGTAGCCACGGTATGTCTTTCAAAAGGAAGCCTCACTAAGTTCTTGTAGGGCGGCGATGACACCTTTGGAGAATTCCCCGAACATCTGAGAGCTCTCGTCTCCCATGGTCTTCCAAAGATCGATGTCCGCGCCATACAGTACCCAAAGTTTGAGACTCGAGGGGATTTAGCAGAATGTGTCGGTAGATTTAGAGAATGGTAAGCATGCGTCTATTATGTCCCTAGGAGCCACGAAGCCAGAAGTTCCACAAGTCTGCTACGTAGCAACAAAGGCCACAGGTATTAACAAAGGACAGGCTTTTGGAAAAAGTGATTGACATCGAGGTCTCCAATCACACGCCTTCCCCGACAGTCGACCCATCCGTTCACACAATTTTGATCGGCCATTCCATGGGCGGCATAGTAGCCGCAGATGCCCTCATTGCCTTGACATCTGACAAACCCATCGACTCGCCCGACGATCACGACCTTAATGGTTCCATGTTTCCCTATATTCAAGGTGTTCTTGCGTTCGATACACCATACCTGGGCATCTCTCCTGGACTAGTGGCTCACGGCGCCGAAGAACATTACAACACAGCCTCCACGGCCTTCACCCAACTGAGTGCCTTGAGTGGCTTGGTGTGGGGTAGCAACACTGCAGCTATGGATACGGACAAGAACATCAAGGAAAAGAAACCCGTTGCTGCGTTACCAGCACCACCACAAATTGATGCGAACGAACCAACTTGGCAAAAATGGGGCAAATATGCAATGTATGCTGGTGCCGCAGCAGCAGTTGCTGGAGGAGGAGCAGCAGCCTATGTAAATCGAGCTCAAATCACCTCAGGCTGGTCTTGGGTTGGCTCACATCTCGAGTTTGTAGGCTGTCTCATGAAGCCAGCTGAGTTGGAAAAGAGAATGGCGAAGATTCTGAGGGTGAATCAAGAACTGAATGTTGGATATGCAAACATATACACTAGACTTGGCAAGAGTGCGACAAATAAGGAGGGTAGTATGGTTGGGAAAGTTATAGGCAACACCAGAACGTTTTGCAATCTCCCCAAGAAAGAGGCGCGGGCCTACTTTCATGAGGCCGTCAATGATGCTGCAAAGGATGAGGCAGGGGCACATATGAGTATGTATATTTATACTTGACAGGGACTGCGCTGACTGATGATTATAGCTATGTTCTTTCCCAAAGATAACCCCGGATATTACGCCATGTCCGAAGAGGCCAAGAAACACATCATGGAATGGATGTCAAATGATTGGTATGAGTCGAGTACAGGAGAGACGACACAGCTGGCCATCGAAGAAGCGGGATCCAACTGAAAAACACAGGTGTTGGTAACAAAGATCATTTGAATTTAAGGTCCACATATATAAATCACTGACGGTTCTTTTCACCGTCTCACTGCGCAAAGGTTTATGGAAAAGGAAGGAGAACACTCTACGGTCAGGATGCAGCGCCACAAACCAGACATGAAATCATATGGTTACTGACAGGTGATGGGGAGCCAGGTTGAATTAGAAAATTGAACCTTCAACAAACCTCAAGCTTGAAGGACGTGGCAAGCCTTGTTACAGCCAAGGTTCCATGGCATTTCTTAATCTTAATAGACAGGTGCTCTCCATCAACGTTAGATACCTTGTGTCCGAACTCTGGCCAGCCCTATAGTTACCTGCGTGACGAGCAGAACTATCTAGGAGTGTATTCCAGTGCAAATGTATGCCCGGAGGACTTATTTATCCTAGGTCCGCTGTATTAATTTACCGATTTGCAGGTGTAGGTCTTCGGGATATTTTGAATAACCTAACAACCATCCATGTTGGAGTTTGACAGCTGATATTCATTCATTACGCTTGCAAAGATGGTTATAGACACCATATTCCAATTTGGCTCTGAAATTCTCATCGTTCTGGAGAATGTTGCCATTGCATACCTTGTCATATCATCCGCGCATACGAGACTATGGATATACTCATGGACATCAATCACAAAACCGGCTATTAAGCACCATGTTGCCAACTCTGATTTGCTCCTGTTGACCAGGAACAACAAAGTGCCTTATTGCGCAACCAGCATGTCTACCAAATGAGCATTGTTGACCCAGATTTTACTCCATCAGGCAATCAATCGCGTCGACTACCCTGTATCTATGACCTCCCCATTGCTTCCTAAGCCGCAATAGGCAGGCTGATTAATAGACATCTCATCCACGCTGAAGTTCTCCTTCCCATTAACAAAACTTTTGAAGAATAATCTTCCTCTTTCGTATGCTGTCCATCTTAACGGTAAGTTTGTTTTTTTAATATCACAAGGCCTCTGATCCTTTCATTATATTGTCCCGCCAATCACCGACCAGGCTTTCAGTCCTGCTTAATGGCCGCCGCAGCATCTCCCTACTACTGCAAGTAATATGCCGCCAAGTTACTTCATCGTCGAGGTGCGCTCATATCCGGGCACCGAGTACGAGGATTACGACACCGTTCATAGCTGCCGCTTTGCATCAAAGCCTTCACGGACGCCGATCTTTGACGGGAAGGAGCTATCTCAAAATATCTTCATGATGAGAATATAAGTGACAAGATTGGCCCCAAATTTGGGAGCTTCAACCACCACGACGTCGACAATGCATTTCTTCATTCTCTCCATTTACGGTCTCGCCGCCGCAGTTGCTGCTGCTCCTACTTCGAAGGGTAAGCATGTCGTCCACGAGAGAAGAAGCTATGCTCCCGCAAGATGGGAGAAGCTGGGTAAGGTGAATGATAAGATGGTGATCCCATTGAAGATAGCCTTGACGCAGAATAACCTCGATAAGGCTGAGGAGTACTTGATGGATGTTTCGCACCCAGATAGTTCCAACTTCGGCAAGCACTGGACCGCCAAGGAGATTGCAGAGACCTTTGCCCCCAGTCAAGAGACCGTCGATACTGTGAAAGAATGGCTCGCTGAAGCAGGTATCACCTCCAAGCCAAGCCAGTCACAGAACTGGATAACTGCCGATGTCACCATCGAGCAGGCTGAAGATCTCCTCAAGACCACTTATCACAAATACGAACACGAGACTGGAAAGCCACACATTGGTTGCGAGGATTACAGCGTTCCGGAATCTGTATCCAAGCACATCGACTTCATCACTCCAACTGTTCACTTCGATGCCAAGCTTGAGATGATAAAGCAGAAGCGCAGCTTGTCTGACGAGGAGACGTACCTCGCAGCACGCCAAGTCTCATCCTTCGGCACAGAAGTCGAGCCAAAGATAGCACTTTCTATCGGCTCGCCAAATGACGGCTCTCTCCCCAAGAACGGTGGTGTTGTTCCAGAGGCCATGCTATCCAAACTCAGAGGCATCAAGAACTGTGATACCCTCATCACCCCTGACTGCCTGCGCGCTCTGTATAACATCCCTCAGAATTTTCCAGTCCAGCCAAACAGTAAGCTGTCACCTGCTCCTCCGCACTCGATCGACTTTCGTTAACAACCGCAGACTCTTACGGAATCGTCGAGTACTCTCCACAAGCATACCTGCAAAGCGATCTGGACCTCTTCTTCACCAACTTTTCCTCCAGACAAGTCGGCCAGAAGCCTATCTTCCAAGGGATTGACGGCGGCGTTGCACAGACTGTCAACCAGTCTTTCGAATACAACGGCGAGTCTAATCTCGACCTGGAATACGCCATGTCACTCGTTTACCCACAACCAGTGACGCTCTTCCAAACCGGCGACCTCATCGAAGGTGCCTCCTTCAACAACTTCCTCGACGCCCTCGACGAATCCTACTGCACCTACGACGGCGGCGACGACCCCTCACAGGACGCAGTGTACCCGGACCCCTACGAGTCCGACGGCTACCAAGGTCCTGAGGCCTGCGGCGGCTTCGCAGCCACGAAAGTCATCTCCACATCGTACGCCTACAACGAAGCCGACCTGACACCCGCCTACGAGCGCCGCCAATGCTACGAGTACATGAAGCTGGGGCTCGCCGGCGTGACGATCCTCTATTCATCAGGCGACTACGGCGTCGCCGGCAACGGCGGCCAATGTATTGATCCGTCCACAGGCCAATACAACAACGGCACGTCCGGCCTCTTCAACCCCTCGTTCCCGGGCACCTGCCCGTACGTGACATCCGTAGGCGCCACGCAAGTGCCCGTCAACTCCACGGTCACACGCCCCGAGACGGCGGCCGAGTCCGTCATCTACTCGGGCGGCGGCTTCAGCAACGTGTTCGCGCTGCCGGCCTACCAGGCGGACGCCGTGGGCACGTACTTGGCGCGCACGCACATCCCGTACGGCGCGGAGCGCTTCAACAACAGCGGCGCCACGCGCGCCTACCCGGACGTGGCGGCCAACGGCGTCAACTACGTCATCGCCATCGACGGCGGCTTCAGCCTCGTGTTCGGCACGTCGGCGTCGTCGCCGACCTTCGGCGCCATCGTGACGCTGCTGAATGCGCTGCGCTTCAAGAGCCGCAGGGGCCCGCTCGGCTTCCTGAACCCGGCGCTGTATATGAATCCCGGCGTCCTGAACGATGTGGTGGAGGGCGGGAACCAGGGCTGTGGGACGGATGGCTTTGAGGCTACGCCTGGTTGGGATCCTGTTACCGGGCTTGGGACGCCGAATTTTGGGAAGATGTCGGAATATTTGCTCTCGTTGCCTTAGGCGTGACTGAGCAGAATATGAATGTGGATGAGAAGGTGCTTAGATTTTGATGTGTTTTGTTGTATATAGTGCATGTTGTGTAGAGATTTTGGAAATGGATAGTCTTGGTGCTGCTATGCCGACTTGGGCTCATGTCTTGATAAACATAGCTGCTTGTGTAAGACACATCACGTCTGTATATCAAGATACCAGTACCCAGACTCGTGCAGATATCTATGGATTGCCCATCATCACATCAGATACTCGATATGCACCCGACAAAACCATCAATTATCATAACAATCATATATACCCCTCCACAGGCCTCTCTTCACCCGCTCTCCTCACCCACCATCCTCATCATTTCTACCCACACATCTCAATCCTTACAAAAGCCCGCCAACATCAATATCAAAAAAAAAAAGATGAGTAAGTAATCCCTCCTTAAAACCCCATAAAGAAGAACAGTAGAAAGTAAAACAGACACAAACATCCATAACGCCATCCCAGCCCAAATCCCGAGCCCGTCACGAATCGCCCATATTTTGAACCTGCAATTCCGAAGAATTGAACACCTCACATCTCAACACGTCCTTTCCAGAAAACCCCTCCAAAACCAGCAAAAAAAATTCTGAACTGTATCCATATGACTGTGCCCGTTTCTTTTTTTCGCCTAAGGAGATCACTATATGATACCCCCAGGAGGATCATATCCATTAACACTCTGATGACCGGCTCTGCCTTCAAGTCCTGCACTGCCTGGTTGACCACCATCCTGGACATTGGTTCTTCGCAGCATGAACATGGGCTTCTTACCCTCTTTATCAAGCTGCTTGAACAGAATCAGAGGCTTCTCGTCCAGTTGCAAACACCTTTCTTGATCACCATAAACAATGTATAAAGCGTATTGATTCCAGGGTGCATTAATGTTGTACTTCTTGAGCGCAGCCGGCAGGACCTTGTAGCATGGGTCTTCCATAGACACACGGAAGGACTTGAAGATTTCAACAGAGGCTTTCGGATCTTGGCCATCGAGGGCGGGTGTGTTGGCTCGGCGGGAAGGAGGTGGCATCGTGCTGTCTCTGTTGTCTCGATTATCTCGATTGTCGCGGTTCTCTCGGTTATAACCGTACTCGTCGTTTTGCGGGAAAATCCGCGATGAAGGTGTCTGTTGATCGGAGCGGTAGGAGCGAGAGGCGAGTGTACTGCCACTCAAGAAGTGATTAGGTGGTGATGTGGGTGACGGCATATTAGGTGATGGATGGCCTGGTGATGTAGCGGGTTGGGAACCATTGCTGGCGTTGAGATGTGAAGATGAGAGAACGGCTCTTTCAGCGGCACTAGATGGATCCAGCGCTGTTTCCATGAGTGAACGCTCAGGAATATTGTGTTGTAAATGTGTCGGTGAGGCATTCTTCGGTGTGGATCCGAGGAAGAGCTTCTTGGTCGAAAATTTCCGTGAAAGGCCACCTGGTTGACTCGATGAAGTCGTAGGCGCGGGTGGGGATAGAGTATTCGAGGCATCGTAAGAAGAGTATTGCGCCGTGTATGAAGGGTTCGAAGTTGAAGGATGATAAGGCAGTGGCTGGCCTTCTTTCGCCATTCGAAAAACTGGCAGGAGATCTTCGCGCAACCGTCGATATTCGTCGGCCACTCGTTGTAGTTCTTTCTCGGCAATACTCATTCTCTCGTCACGCAAACGAAGTTGCTCGACCAATTGCTTAATATCCTTCAGGGTAGCCGTGGCATATTGGGCTTCTGCATCGGCGGCTATGGACGGCGGTTAGCGACAGACCAAACTATCCAAAATAAAATTGCTTACACAAAGGGACATATTGATCCGACTCAATGGGTATATCCTGTTTGATTTTGATGTCGTAGACGCTCTTGAGAATCGTCAGACGATGTCCGACACTAGTGATTCCCATCTGTTTGAGGTCATCATGCTGTAGCGCAATCAGCGCCTCACCAACAATTTCATTGTCTACACAAAGTCAGTCAGACAGGCACTTCCGCACACCTCTCAACAGGAACAACCCACCCAAAAACTGATCACCATACTGCCGTAATCCCAAGTGGCCAACGAAGTCGGCGCATTCCTCTGCGGACCATTCGGTGATAATGGATTCGGGGAGTCGATCACCAAAACTGGTGTGACCGTAGGTGGTAGGCGTATGTTCACTACTTGAAGGCCCTTCCGAGTCTGTTGGAGAAGCTTCACTATCGGTGGCTAAGACTGGAGAACTATCGTGCACACTTCGCTCGTACTCGTCGTCGGCATCGGATTCTGGGTAAGCCGTGCCCGACTCGAATGCCATGGTATTTGGAGAGAGGAGGGACTCTCAAACGACTCGAGTCGATGTGCGCAGCTCGAGGGGATTCGGAATTTGGGTGGTGGAGAGGTGGGTATAGAGGGGGGGGGTTTTTGAGATCGTTGAGTTGGAGTGTTTTGTGGAAGAAGTCAATAGGAATGGAATGGGGTTCTGCGATGTCTCGGCTGGAGTGGTGTAGTAGTGGAGGAGGTGGTGGTGGTGGTGGTCGCACGGCTCGGGATATTGCGAGATAGGATTGTGAGGCACAAGAGGCACTTTGACACTTGAGACCTTTCCAACAACTTCTATAGATATTGCAAGAGCAATGGAAAATTCCCACAGCAAATATGAAGTCTGATCACTTTCAAGAGACCTTTGGAGGTTCGATTGTAGTCAACAGAGAGATTGTGTACCTCTCCTGGGTCTTCCCTTTGGCTTGACTGATGAGGTAGTTGAAGTTGAGGTTGAGGTCGAGGTTGATTATCGTATGGATCTGCAATAACGTCCAAGATTGTGTTTCTAGGAGATCGGCAGTTTGGTGATGCTGTATTAGCAAGGTACGAGTAAGTTCTCTGATAGTGTTGAAGCGTATGTGGATCAGAAGTAATAACCAGGTTTTGCAAGTGGGTTGATGCCGATGTAGATGTAGATGTTGATGTTGATGTTGATGTTATTGTTGTTATTCAGCATACAAGAACACCCATATGATATCAATAGAAATTCAAGCAGTTCAAGTCCAAGTCCAAGCCCAAGTCCAAGTCCAAGTCGGAAGAACAATGGAGTTCAAGTACGAGCAGAACGATGTGACATTGTTCCACTTGACTCGACTCGACTTCACCTGCATACCTAGCAGAGTCGCAGCGCAAAGCCAAGTTCAATACCCTGTCATGCGTGTTCATCAGAGGAGAGCATTTATGCCTGGGAGTCGAGGCATGACAATCCTGTGGTTCTTACGTAGTAGTTATTGAATGAAGCATCGAGATATTGAGATGTTGAGATGTTGAGATGTTGGGATATTGAGGCATTGAGGCAGTGAGGCAAGGTAGTAGTCCGATATGTGACATATGAGATGTGAGATGAGTGGCCATCCGTCAATGATACCGTACATAATACTCCTCCACTTGACCATCCATAGCCATTGAAAGTCCATAGTAGAAGCGAGGGCTGTACAATGTACAATTCAATGTACATGTACATGTACGGATGTACGCAGACGAGAGAAAGGCTTGCACAAGAGACCGAATAAGGGTGAAGAATCAGCTGTTTGTCGCGTTCGCAAAAAACAGATATGCCATATGTAAAAGCATGAACAAGAACAATATCCACAGAGTAAAACAATCTCGATATAACCTCGCCTTACTCTCCATAAACCATCATGTCCGACTCTAATTTCCTACCTCAATGTGCTCGTCTCCCGCATCCTCTCCACTTCATTTACAACACTCACGATACCCTCGATAGCCTCAACACCCAAGCATTAACGCATCCTCCACCCCCTTTCCCTTTCCCCCTCTCCGTAATCTGTACAGCATCAAAAGCCTCATGCACAAACACCCCACCAACGTACCCGTCCCTCAATTGCGTTGCGCCGACCTACTCGAGGAATTGAAGTACCCATGGGCTGAAGTTCAGGTCCTGCACCTCATGTGGGTCCTCCAACCCACCTGCTACCAAGAATAGACGCAGCCTTGAACGACGAGCTCAAAGCGCAAACATCTGTGCGTGGCAAAGTCCCCTCGGCATAACAGGCACGAGTGAAGTGTGTTTGCAGATGATGGAGATGGCCTCGAAGGTATTCATCTACGCGTTGGAAATATACATGGTAGGATCTAGTGCGGGCAATTGTGTGTTAGCAGATGCAGGTTTGTAGCGGATGCACGTAGGGATGAGGGGATTCTTAAAAATGCCCACATGGGCCGGTCGATGTCTAGTGAGATCTGTGAAACTCTTATCTTGGCCTATCTCGACCTATCGCCGAAAAGATGAGGGGGTTTGAAGGAGTGTTTCGTAAATCGAGATGTAGTGATGGTGGACTGCGACTGCGACTTTGGCAACGAACCGATCATTGCGAAGTCCAAAATGGCCAGTCCACGGTGGTCAGCAGAGAATCAGGAAACAAACCCTGCCAAAGGCGAATATCATCGATGGCTGGAGAGGACGTCATATCGCCCTTTGTGAAGAGACGTGGGGGGTATTGAGAAGGAGAAGGAATTATGTGAGTCCTTAAGATCTAGAGTCTGCGGTATAAGAGTTTCTGGTCTTTATAAATCACAAGCATATAAACCATTCTCTCTTCTCTTGACATAGTTCTACAAGGATCTAAGTAGGTCAAAAACTCACATACAAAACAAATATCATGAATACAGTAGGAGCACAACTGACTAAACAATGAAAAGGCAAAAACAAGCTCGTAGATAACAATGACCTTGAACAGCAACAAAAGGATGAAACCCCCATCTGTATCCGACTAGCACTCTTATAAGACACGCATTCAAGAGTCCTCAATCCCCCCTATAAAGCTCTGCCGAGAGAATCTCGCAGCCTATCCCCTCCACAGAGAACATCCATTCCATCTCTCCAACCCATGACTGCCAGAATGCAACCCGCGGGTGGCAATGGCATGAGCAGCAAACGAGATGACGACAACAAGGGAATGAGGAACGAGAAATCGACTGGACCTGTAGATTTGCAAGCACGTGGTAGAGCACAACATCCTCGGAACCACACAAACATAACACCAGCCCATCCCTCTGCAAGGACAAAAATGTGGAAAAGGGACGAAGGGAACTCATCTAGATCGGGCATTAGGTTGTATTGGGCATCACACGAGGTTTCTCCACACATTTCCTGGTCGCGGAGCTACAGCTTGAGCCAAGACACGGCCACCTCGTCGAGTACAGAAAAGCTTATTAAAAATCGCATGATATATGACTGCCTCTGGATGGCGAGGCTGTGCATGGCAGGCTTCATCAGCGATACGTATATCGTTGTCAATGAGGGTATCGGGCGTATGTATCACGAGGAGGCGGTGCGGCACATGTGTGGAAACACAACTCAACATCGAACATCATTAAAATTTCCTAACGCACAGCGGCGACAATATCTCAAACGTACCTGCTCCCTAAACTCTACCCCCTCTCTCTTTCTCCAGGACTTGAGCTCTGTCCTTTGAACCCTCATTGTCCTTTCTCAGTACTCAGCTTCCCGTCCGGCTCCACCGCAATCACCACCCCTATACACACCCCCCATCTCCCACCTTCAATCCCCATCAGAAGCAAATGGTATAGAACTCAACACAAACTGAACCAATCTCAAACAAGAGGAAAAGAAAAAGGACGAGGGAAAAAAACAAAGAACCCTTCAGGAAAAACAATAGTATATACAACGCCCCGCGCCAAATTACGGCCAATAAGCGACCAAGCAAGCAATCATCCAAATATCGTAGTTCGTTGCGTCATGAAATGAGCATTAAGTAGTCCCGAGCACCGGGGTGCGGTAAAGAAAAGTCGACGGTACCGGGTAGGGTACGTCAGGTCAGCTTGACCGTGGGAAGGTCAACGAGAAGTGACCCTCGGTCTAGCCTTTCTCGCAAGCCAATCACCTAGCATGCCATCAAGACGCTGTGTTCGTCAGTAATTAATATACCAATCACTTTCACAGTAAAGGGACTCACGCTGGTAATATCCGCCAACTCCTTCCTCTCCTCTCTGAACAATTTCCCAGTGACGGGGTGATCGGGTCCAGCAGGGACGACTCCCGAGCTATCGTACACCACGACCATCAAATCCCGAATCTCACCATCGTCTTCAAAGAAAGTGCGCAGATGTGCATCATTCCATGCAGGCGTAAGCGTAGATCCGGAGCTCTGGGAGCCCTTGGACCGACGAGCCTCATCTCTGTCGATATCAACGAGCTCGGGGGATGGTGAGGGTGCCGGGGAAGACGTCTCTTCTTGTGAGGAGGTGTCGACAATGAGGGCGGGAAGTTGCGAATCGGAGATCTCGGCATCGATGTGCACTGGAGACTCGGAGAGGCGGTCACGTTCGGTATTTTGGGGCTGAGCTCGTTCCTGAGCGAGAGGGGTCTGCTCAGTGACTGGGGTGGATATGTAGCTATCCGGGAAGGCGCCAGGAACCGGACGTTGGAGTTTAGCGTGCTGTGGTGCTGCTGCTAGAACTGGAGATGGAGCTTCGCGAGTGGGTTCCGAGATTGGAGATGTGATCCTTGCTGGTTCCATAGGAGCTTCCATCTCGACCGGGGCGACGGCTGGCGTCAACTCGACTTCGCGTTGAGGCTCTGGTTGAACAGCTTGCGAGGCAGAGACTAGCTGAGCAGCCTCAGGTCTTGGAGGTGAACTATCACCACACCTTTGGGCATTTGTGGCAATGGGCTCCTTTTCGGCTTGTGCAGCTTCTTGAGATTTGGGCTCCTCGACCTCTTTGGGGGCATCAAATTCATCCGAAGACTTTTGGTTAGAATCCTGTGATTCTCTCTGGTTCTCATTTGAGCGTTTGCCCATGATGATTTCTTCAATGTCCTCATCCTTGAAGTCACCCTTGCTCTTCTTGTCCTTTCGCTTGAAAAGACCACTGAGCATACCGGGCTTCTTCTCCTTCTCCTTCCTATCCTTCTTCTTCTCCTTGCCATCGCGAGTCTTTTCGAAAGAACCTTCTTTTTCAAGTTTATCTAGACTTGGACGCTTCTGCAGTTCTTTGGAGGCGAGGTCTTCTGACGTTCGGGCGGCTGCGGTGGCTGCTGCGAGGGAATCATCTCTCAGCAAGTTGGGCGTAAGGGTGATTTTGCGAGTCTCCACTGAATCATCCTTGAAGAATGAATCTGTATTCCGAACAGTCCCATTGCGTGACCTGGTCTTGCCCTCAAAGATCTCATCACTGTTACGAGTAGAGTCGGATGATCCCTTTCCACCCTCTCCAATAGACTCTTCGCTCGTCACTTCTCGGATTTCAGCCTTAGTTCTCAATGGCTCGACAGTTGCCGGTTCCTCTTCGGCCGCTTGTGATTCGGCTCCTTGCGCATCTTGACCGTAATATTGACCGTCGTTCTCCTCTTCCTCTTCTTCAGATGAGTAATCATTGTCCGAAGCTTCAACGTATGTAGGTGCAGTGAACTGAACAGTCTTGGCGTTTCGTCTTCGCATGGCCTTCTTTAACGGATTCATGGATTTTTCCGCCTGGTCTTGAAGCATTGTCGCAGAAAGCTAGATGTGCCATTAGTATCGAAGAAAAATACTTTGAATAAAATTGACCTTACATCAATGTTTCTGTGCTTGTTCAATCGTGCCAAGCGTTCCGTCGGGGTTTCGATATGTTCTGCAGGTAAGTACCCTGTAAAATAGTGAGTTTTTCTGTAGACCCCATCAAAATTTTGACCCTGATTACTCACCTATACTGCTGTCCTTCACCACTCTAACGAGCCACCAATAACTGTTGCTGTCATCGAGAAGGACCATGGTGTCTCCTTTCGTGGCATTTGCTTGCCCCTCGACCGTCGCGACGAACGTGTGCAGCGCATAGACGAACTCGAAATCGATATCTTCTAGTTCTTGTAAGCACTCTCCTCCCCAACCACTATCAACAAATCTATCATCATCAGGGAAATCTTCATCAGCAGTTTCATAATCATCATCATCGTATTCATCTTCTGAGCTCTCATATGGAATGGTCATGGCTCCACCAGGTGAAAGATCGACAGGTTGACCAATCGATTCGGGGGTCAAATCAGGGATACTGCCCAAGCGCATGCCTCGAGGTTTGATCTCCCGTTCGCGGTCATCCGATGTTAGAGTTTCGTCGAGATCTTCTGGCGAGAAGTCGTGATTCTCTTGAATATTGCCGTGCTCTTCGAGTGTATCAATCGCATCCTCGATTTCGTGATCTGCCATGTCAAAATCGTTGTCGTAGGATTCCATCAAAGCCATCTGGCTGCGCTGTGAAGAAAGTCGTCTTTGATCTTCGTCGCTTTCATCGACCAAGGTGGTGCTTCCTGTCGGTACTCTGCTATACTCACCCGAAGAATGATGATGATGATTGAACTTGATTCTGGGTTGTGTGTCGTCGTTCTCAAGCGTCATGTAACCGAGTGGATAGTGCACAGGTGTTTCCATGAACGAAGAAGAAGATCGATCACCTTCAGGATGGGAAAACGTAGGAGAGATTTGGGTGCTGGATGGAGAGGCTGAGTCGCGTCTCACCGGCCACAGTACTGGAAGGGAATACCCACCATCGTCAATTGAGGGGGAACTTGATATCTTGTCCATCATATCATCGTCGTCATCCTCATCGCCTTCGGCGTCTGCCAGGTCCCCATCTTCGGTATTTGAGCCATTCATTTCACCGTTCTGAGTAGCCAGATTGTCATGTTCATGATCTTCCATGTCGCTCTCATCATCCTCATCGAAGGAGCGCTTCTCGTGGTTCCATTCTTGGGACACGCGCGGACTTAAGTTTTGTTGTTCGGCGATATCATCATGGAGATCTCGTAAGGCCTCTGCTTGATGCGGTGCAGGCGGCCCAGCGCCCAAGGGTGAAGGATGAGTAGGTTGTCGGGTGTGGTCTTTTGCGGAAGGGTTATCGAGCGCTTGGAGATCAATGGAATCTAACAAAGATTGTCCAGTCAGTATAAGTTTTCTGGAGCACTGGATCAGATGTATCAACTTACCGGCTCTGATAATCTCTGGCCGCGGCATGATGAACTATGAGATTTCCAAGACGAATCTTTGTCTATATCTTCGTTGTGATGCTGAACCCCCCGAGATTCTCGTAAGAGGGTTTAGTGAGGCTGTTTCTGAAACATGCAGATACCCGGATTCCTCCAAAGAATGCAGTACCGGACAATGAAATTGTCTAGGCAGGAGATCCTTCGCACACAAGAAGCAGAAGGGAATGGATTGGCTGATCTAGGGTATGCGGTTCATTAAGATGCAGAGGTATGTTTGTTCCAGTGGAGTTTCTCTCGAGATTTGACGACGTAAGTCGCAAGAGAAGTTGATTGAGACGAAGTAATAGTAGTTTGTTCCTATTCATTCAACCCTCAACCGATGGCTTAGGTGCAGTGAGTAGTAAGTAGTAGTAAGTAGTAGTGAGCAGTAGTGAGTAGTGAATGGGTGGACAGGGGGTCGAAGATGAAGGCGATTAGGGAGCTCGGTCTTGGTCTGTGGGCCCTAGGATGTGAGTGGAGTCGAGGAGGAGGAGGGAGGGATAGAAAGTGGAACACACGTCCTCCCCAAATTCCCTTTTCTCGCGATATGAAAGCGCACGAAGGAAGGCGGGAAGATAGGCAATTGGCCGATCTGTTTTTGAAGGGGAGAATGTCCGAGAATATCTTTTCTTTCGTCTTCCGGGATGATGTTGGAGGATTAGGATTGAGATTGAGATTGAGATTGAGACTTTCGAATGATGTCAGTGATTGGAGGGATCGTTTGGCGCTTCGTGAAGTTCAGTCGAGGTGGAATTGACGATTGGCGATTGTTTAGGTATTGTTGTTTCGTTGGTTTTCGCTGGTGAAGGTGAGGATCTGAAGACAGGACCTTGTAGAGACCTTGTACGCGTACGTGAAGATGTCCAGATGAGAGGATCTGCCTTTTGTGTTCGTGTTTAGATTGATTGATAGTCGTGATCGTATCGTATCGGGATTTTGATGGACTGTCGAATGAGCCGTGTTGGGAAAAGAGCGACTTGGGGTTTTGCTTGGGGGGGTGAGTTCAGGGTATCGTTAGACTGGCGCATAAGGTAAGGTGAGAAGGCAAGGAAGGCAAGGTAGAGTCAAGTCGGTAGTGTTCTGTCAGGACGGGCTATGTACATAGGGTTATGGCAAAGTGAATGAGTTGATTTGAATGAGTGTACTGGTGAGGCTGGATTGAATGTGATTCTAGTATCTACATGTAGGATAGGTGAGGATGAGGATGAGGATGAAGGTGAAGATGGAGATGAAGACGAAAGTGAAGGAGGCCAAAGTGGGTGAGGTGAGTATGTATCGAGGGTCGATGGCGTGCAGGAGTAACAAGGGCTGTCGTGCAAGGGTAGGATCATGACAGTGACATATATGTGAGAGTACATATGATTTTCCTTGATTTAATTTGATTTAAATGATTTAAATTGTTTAAATGATTTAAATTGTTTAAATTGTTTAAATTGTTTTAATTGTTTTAATGGATTAATTATTTTTGTGGATTAATTATTCCCTCCTTCGTCAGTTTATGTATGCCTCTCTACCTTACCTTACCAACTACATACCACATACATACTCCCTCGACACTTCAACTTCACACCCACATCGAATCTACAGTATTGAGTGTTTACCTATCTTTCAAGCCTCTTCAACATGTTTCAGAATATACAATTTTCCTTCACCTTCGATACACACTCTGCTCTCAACTACTTTAACACGGAAGATAGCCTGTGCACGCCCCCTTGACACCCTATCTAGGAGTGAGAAGGAGCAGAAAAAGGCAGAAAAAGGCAGAAAAACACGCGTTTGGCGTACCTATGCGCTGCACATTTACGCCCAGTCCAGTCGTGCCAGTCTGGCCCTCGGGCACCTTTCACTCACTGTAGCTGAAGTAATGAGCAGCAGGGGGTCAAAGTCTTAGTGAGTGTTTAGCGCTTCCCTTAATACAATGATCTGCCCTACCCACGTCCGCGAATGAATCATGCTCTGCTGAATATGAGTTCGGCAACACAGAAAGCATGATGTTGGTGAGAGCTGGGATTCTCGGGAGTACAAACGAAGAGAGATGGGGAGAAGACGAAGACGAAGAGGAAGAAGAAGAAGAAGAAGAACTGACAAAATCACAGACGAATCTCCAAAAGTACAGAGCATATCTAGTGGGTCGAAAAACATCAACGGGTGAGAGAGAGCGTATTCAAACCCTCATACATATTCACGGCACAAAAACAGCCGGCTCAAAAAGGATTCACCTCCGAGATGAAGCACACACACCCAGAGTTGAGCTGGAAGTGAAAGAGGAGTCGAAGCTTTCAAGCAGAAGACGCAGCACTCGCCGTCGCTCCATCACTTCACATCCATAAGGTTGCTCCTTGTCGTCGTACTCATCCCGCTCCTCTCTCTTCCCTCCTTCTTTACGGCCTTATCTACTGTGCGCGTTATTCCTTACTCTTTTTCTTTTCTCTTTCTCTGTCCCCTCACTTTTCAAGAGAACGACAACAGTAAGTACCAATAAAGTACAATTTACTGTTACAGCTCGAATCAAGCCTCGACATCAATCCACTGATGAGCTCACACTGACACAATTCCTGCGTCATCTCCGACATTTCAACTTTCTAAACTGAAAGTCCCACTGCACCCAGAGTCGGTGCCAGGGCATATACTGCAACTGCCAGGTGACTGCAGCGCGTCGTACACTATTATAGAGTACACAGTTCGCCTGTATGGAGCGCAATCTCACCATGTCTCGCAAGTACCAACAGGCCATAGATTATGTATCTCACCCAATGTATCAAGCGTTCAAGCACTGAGCTGTGACATGGACGTTGGAAGGTGAAAACTGGAAATTGAAATTGCACTGGACTGAGCGCGATATCCAGGCACTCTACCACACAGACTCCGTATCTATGTCCTCATACAGGAGCATGCATAGAAGACATATCGCTGCGCCATACGAGTTCGTTATGTCGTGGTAGAGTATATATCTACACACTCAACATGTACATACAAGTACGTATCGTCAATATAATGAGTAGTATCCTAACTTCATACTTCAAAATAGATTGAGCATTTAC
The DNA here is from genome assembly GCA_022609375.1 of Xenosphaeropsis pyriputrescens. Lineage (NCBI taxonomy): Eukaryota > Fungi > Ascomycota > Leotiomycetes > Phacidiales > Phacidiaceae > Xenosphaeropsis > Xenosphaeropsis pyriputrescens. Next base: position 438,366 of record JAGKQE010000001.1, on the reverse strand, counting down.
TAGGTACGACCTTCATCTCGTTCATCTCGTTCGTCAACCACGGCAAATGAAGTCGCTACACCATCCCACTCCTTGACTTCGGGAGCTTATATGTATGTCGACAGTATAATCCCGAAGCTTCCTGTTATTTGTGAAGGCTGTTATATAAAACAGGAAGTCCAACAAGCATATCGCATCTTGAGCTGTTGAACCATCTTATCTTGGCTCCGTGGGTGAAGAGAGTGTGCTTTATCCTGAAGGATAGCTCTGCACGGCGTGCCGTCGATATCACCGTTCTGTTCGATGTGTACAGTACGGAGTATTACTTACAAGTGGGTAGGTATGTACATTACCGCTCACCGTTTCGATTCTTTTCAACACATTCACAGCGACTTTCAAGCTTTACACATCTCATTTTGGTGGTCTTATCTTTACCTTTGCCAAGATAAAAGGGTCCCTTCCAAGAACCTTCGGGGCAATTATCTCGCAGCATACTGCATGGCAATTGGGAAGTCCGTTCGTGCTCTAGAATAGCAGAAGAAGTCTTGGGGCTCTTGGACTCGACCAATGTGTGTGAGTTCCCGCAAGTGCCTCTTTCTAGAAGGTAACGAACGTTTGGCCGCTTCTCCAAGGAACCACTACAAGTCTTATTGCTACATCATAGACATCTAGAAGACTTTTCACTTTGGAAGAATCGGAAACAAAAAGCAAGAAGATACTTTCATTGCTCCTTGAACAGAACATCGAGACATACATCTACTGTACCGCATCTGCTCACATTCCATGAAGGGAACGTTCCACACAAACCTTCACCTTCCGGCCTTTCCGCATGGATTCGTGCATCTCCCCACACTTCGTAGGTGAGCGGAGTTGCACTTCGCCTGTTGAGTTATTTTGCCCATGAGAGCGGAGTTGAAGTTCCGTCAAATCGCTCTGCTTGTCATATTACTGAGGGATATCGCTCGGATCGCCACCATCAGGCCGCAAGTCTGTGTGCGATCTGGCCTGCTCGACTACAGGATTTGCCTTTCCCGTCGTCTGCCGGTGGCATTCTGGCGAGGGCTGAGACGGAGACGATACGATGGGAGTCGGATGCTTTAGATTGGGGAATGGGAATGGGAATGGAGATGGTGACTAGGTGTTGAACAAGTTGAAAGACTACAGTACTCGCCATTCATGCTTCATACTAGTTAATATAATCAGACAACGCAGAGGATTGGAGTAGTTGTGCTTTGATGTGCTTTGATATTCATACTTATGTACTATGCAGTAGTAGGCCATGATGCTTGAAGTGCGGAAGATCCCAGAAGATGTGGAAAAGAGGCTTGAAGGCTTAGTTATTCATCACCCTCGATCTATTGCTGCACACACAGAGGTATCCTGGTGTTCCAATTCCAATTCCATCCACAATACGAGGTACGAGTATGGCATTTTATCTTGTCTATTATCAGAATATATGTTATTGTAATAGTATTGCCTATTGCAGTAGTGTTGTATGTATGGGCATCTAAGTAAATCTCACTGTAAATCAAGTCAGCTTAAGTCAAGTCAAGTCAAGTCAAGTCAAGTCAACCCTTCAAGTCAGCTCAAGTCAACTCAAACCAACCCAAACCAACCCAAACCAAACCAACTCGAATCAAGTCAAATCATAAGCATCAGAAACAAATACTCGACTTTACTTTGCTTTACTTCACTCTACTCTACTCCTGCTCATCCAATCGCTGCTACATACCACCCCATTGCACGTTCTCGACACCAATCGACAACTCCCCCGCCCTCTCCCCGATTTAGACCCTTCCTACCGTTTCCTCACTCGCACTATCTATCTATCCAGACCTATTCTACCTGCCTATCTACCTACGGCATACCCACCCAAAACACCTACTACGATACTCTTCCTCTAAATACATACATACAATTCAACATCCAACTGTGCCTATTTCCCCGCTTCAGATCATCTCCAACGTGCACCTGTCACGACACAATACGATACGATACGATACGATACGACACGACACTTTATCCCGACCATCCTACAATTTTTACAGCACATAATCCGTGTCGCCTATATCCCATACGTAAACTGATGCGCATTCATTGAAATCACCCCACGACTGGACGTCGCATATTGAACCCGAGAAGTCTTTGATCGAGGTCGACATCGACATCAACGGCAATCTCACCAGGGGGGGGGGGGGGGGGGGGGGGGGGGGGGGGGGGGGGGGGGGGGCGGGGGGGGGGGGGGGGGGGGGGGGGGGCGGGGGACACCGCGCGGCCGG